>CM049595.1:8254116-8854116 GCA_026979955.1 Megalurothrips usitatus | reverse complement strand
AGCCCCGTCCCCGTCCCGTCCCTGTTCTGTTCTGTTCCGTCACAGGGAGTACGGCGGGTACGGGTCCGGTGTCGTCCGCGTCGCGCCTCCCGGGACGGCAGCGCGTTCAGCGTGCTCAACGCCATCTCGTCGTACACCAATTAATAAATGGCTCAATGAATCCGTGTCGTTCGTGACCGCAGATGGCCGACGTCCGCGTACGGCCGTCACAGCTTGGCGGGCGGACGCCCTCGGCGCCCCCGCTCCCCTTGCAGGCCCCCCGCGAGGACACAGACCGCGACGCGCGACTCCGCCGCCTTCCCTGTTCATAAAACGTGTTGTCCAGGTCGGGGAAAACAAATGTGGCCTCTATAAATCGTGGCCCCCGGGCCGGCGGCAGGCTTGCCAGTGGCTTGCCAGTGGCTTGCCATAGGGCCCCCGGCCGGCGCGGCCCGGAGCAGAAGGGCCACCATGATGAATCAGCTGCATCCACGCCCCCCGAACACGGCCCGCCCGCTCCTCCCCGCCGCCGCCGTCCCGCCGGCTTCCGCGAGTGTTATGACGCTTCCCCGCTCATGCCGATGACAGTAATGGGCCGATGAAAAAGGGGGGGGGGGGCGGCGGGGATCGAACCCGAGCCGACTTATCCCAAGGGGGCGGGGCGGGGGTCAAGGTCACCGGCCGCCGCGCGCGGCAACAACTTTTAATTTCATGAGAGAAAGACTTTAACGACGGAAGAGCAGCGCCCGCGTCATGAATCTTTTAAAGGAAAAAACGGGCCGCGCGGCCCCCGGGGCCAAGACAAACTTTCCCGGAATGGCGGCAAAGCGGCCGGAATGGGTGTTTGATGAAGTGGCGCCGCCGGAGGAGCAGCCGGAGCCGAAGCAGCCGGAGCAGCCGGAGGATGCGTGGCGGTGGTCGCCGCGGCTATTTATTGATGACCCGGCCGGATGGCAAGATTAATGGCGGCGGAATCGTCACGCTTATTAGGGCCGAGCGGCGGTAGGCTGACCACCTCCTCCTCAACAGCCAAGGTGGCAACGCCGCTGCAACACCGCCGAAGTCGGTGTCACCGGCCAGCTCCGGCTTTCCGGACCAGAGTTTGGCTCAGTTTCGCCCTTCTTCCGGATTTTCGGCAACCACAAGTCGGCTCTAAAACCTCGCACGATCACGATTCAAAAACGAAATCACACTGCCACGAGGCGGCAAAAACGATGGAGTGACTTGCAAGTGTTAAAAAATTGCCAGTCAAGATTTGGTTTTCCGTCAGGTTTAAAAGGATGGGCCGCGTCGAATCCGTCTATTGTAATGTTTAGCGGGCTCCGGTGCTCCGGCAGACGGCGCATTGTCACAGCGGTGGGAGGAGGGGGAGGGACGGCTCCCCGCACCACGCACCTCCTCACCCCGCCACGTGCGAGTGAGAAGGTGTAGCCTGTCTCTCTCTACTCATGCCTGAAACTCGAAAAAGGCCTGCACTTGAGCCAGTCAAGCTCAAATTGCAGTTGACTTAGAAATATGGTATTGGTCTCATCTTGTAGAAGAAGTATGAGGCTATGTTTTGAATATAATTTCGACTTGGTCTTTCGCTGCCCTCCACTTGAAAATCTTCTCTGATATCGGTCCACTTTCAACTGATTCCAGGAGCCTTCCTGGAAATCGCACTGACACGAAAACTATTTCAAAACATAGTCCAAGTAAAGTATTATGTTTATGGAAAGTCTCGTCACCATACCATTTTAAATTCTCGAGTTTGACTGGCTCAAAAAGTGGAAAAAACGAATGTTTGGACGGTTCTAGAGCAAAAACTAGACGGGCTAGGAGGGACAGACACATACCATTAGAATCAGCGCATTCAAAACTATCGATTTATGAAATAAAAAAAAGTACGATTGCACACCCTTAATGGCGGCGGAATCACGGGGCCGAGCGGCGGACGTCATAATACGGGGCCGGCGGAGGCGAGGCGTCGACGCGGACCGCGGACCACGGACCCCCCCGAGGACGCCGTCGTCGACGGCGAACCCGCGCCGACGCCGCCACCGCCGTCGCGCGCGAAAACCTACGCGGCATGACGGAGATCCCCGCGGGGCCGGAGTCGCTGCGCAGCACCGGAGGCCAAGTTCACTGGCCGCCGCCGTCGCCGGGGCCGCCGGACGACGCCTGTTAGATAACGCGTCGGCCATAAATTACAGCCCTCTCCTCTCCTCTCCTCTCCGCTCCTCTCCTCTCATTACCGTGCGCGGCCCGCCGCGGGCCCAAATGAAGTCCCTCCGCGCATTGACACCAAACAACCTGTCTGCGCGCCGCACGCCACACGCCCCGCGCGCCGCCCCGCGCCCCGCGCTATGAATCTTACAAGCCCATTTCGCACTTTCCATTTCAGTGAATGCGCATTAAGAAGCATTTAACGGGCGAGACATCAGAGAGGAGAGCTGTGCGAGCGGCGATGCCAAATGAAATATGAGTAGGAGGCTCGGCCGGCAGGCCGGCGTGGCGGCGGCGTGCTGCTCGCTGTCCTTCCCCGCCACGCCCCGCCACCGCGCGCCCACAAAGCCGCGCCGCGCCACGCCACGCCGCACTCTCCGGTGTAATTGTCAACCTGTCACGCGCGCGCGCCGCCCTTTTTCATACGCGATCTCCTTTGCCGGCCTCACGCCCCCGACGACACTCATCGACCAGAAAATTGCCATACTACTACCACTACCACCACCATACAGGAGGATCACGTCACACGAGCTTACCCCCCCCCCCCCCCCATCCTCCTCCTCTTCCCTTCTCTCTCGGCCCCCTCGATTCCTTTCCAGATATCGGAATGGATCTTCCTTCTCTCTCCCTGTCTCACTCACTCCTTCTGCTCGGTTCGTGTGGCATCGGCACCCCGCCGGCGGCGCGGCGTGACAGGACGCGACGGGACCAGGGCGGGCTGCTGCCGCTGCCGCCACCACCACCACCACCACCACCACCACCGCCGCCGCCGACCTGTCAGCTCGCCTCACGCCTTCCTTCAAAGCCGTCGTGCGCCTCGCCTCGCCGCCGCCGTCGTCGTCGGCTTGCGACAAAAGAAGGTCGCAGACACCGCCGCGGCAGCCACCAACCTTTCAAAGTGTGACACCATTCAACAGGTGTAATAACACACATAAATCGGCGCCAGGCACGGCCAGCGGCGGCGGTGGCAGCGGTGCGCGCCGCAGCCACTCGGCACGGAGAGGCAGCAACGCAGGCATCGCCCTGACCGCGCCGGCCGCCGCCACCCGCCACGAGCCTCCTGACTTGCGGATGGTAAATCGGCTTGTCAGCCGGCATTGACGGGCCGCGCTGCCGTGCCGCCGCTGCCGGCCCGTGCCGGTGACATAAGTGGGCGGGGCGGGTGTCCCGCTGGTGCCAGTGAGGCCGACCCCGACCCTGCAGGGCCTGCAGACCCGGTCCGCTCAAGTGGTGGCGCCGTGCCGTGCCTCGCCGGGCTTGTGATGTATGGCGGGGTGGAGATCATAATTACACCTTCCGGATCTTCCCTCTCCTTCTTCCTCGCTCTCGCTCGCTCCCACTCGCTCTCTCTCGTGCTGTCCTCCGCCTCCTCCTCCTCCTCGTCCTTAGAGTCACACCAAGCGTCCGCCTCCCGCACCCAAACAGTGTCATCACCGGATATATAACAAGTGGACAGATTTGCATCCTCGCCCCCACCCCTCCTCTCTCTCTCTCTCTCTCTCTCTCTCTCTCTCTCTACTTCACCCTGTCTGTCTCTCTCTCTGTCTCCCGGCGCCCCCCGCGACGTCAATTGTGGGAAAATCGGTGGCCTCCCGCACGCCTCCCCCCTCACCTCGGCCGGCTGGTTATAAAACCGTGCCGCGGTGGGAAGCGAGGCGCCTCCTACCCGGGATGCGCTGCCGCCGCTGCCGCCGCTGGATGTCCTGTCCCTGTTCCCGTTGTGTAAATCCGTTTATAGCGGCTCGCTCGCTCGGCTCCGAGATGTTTAACTGCTGTCATCGCGCGCTCTTATTGCGCATTAAATGCGTCCCCGTAATTGTTTTATGACCTACATCGTATTAATGCAAACGGCCGACGTGGATCTAGTCCGACACGACATATAACACACACACGCGATACGTGGTTAGCACGGCGGGCGCGCGGCCCGGCGGCGGCCCGGCCTCTGCAGGTTGACAGGGCCGATGACGGCTAGATACACACTCTAACGTATCTGTGTGTGACGTTTGTGTGTGTGTGTGTGAGGGTGTAGGGGCGTCCGTCCCGTAAGCCAGTGGGTTACATGCGATGTACTTCTTCATCTCGCTCGCCCTCCAGGTGGACCTGCCGGCCGGTCTGCCCGCGCGGCCCCTGCGATGTGTGAGTGCGATATGGGACCGCGGTGCGTGCTGCGGCTGTGGCCGTGGACTCGCGGGCTGGAACAGCATCGTCAGGGGCCATTGCCGAGGCAGCCGCCTCACTACTCGGCCGTAGCCTCTTTTCAAGTCCCCCCGGGGCCTAGGCGAGGCTCGCCGGTCTGAGCCGCCCGGCCCCGCGGCCCCGCGGCCCCGGTGCACACCCACACCAACGGGGCCCCAGGGCCGGCCATGCCCGGACTCCGGACATACCACGACCACGCAGAACAGAGCGTGGGGCCGGTGCTGTGCCCGGCTGTGCCCGCGCCGACTGATGGATGTTGGAGCTGTCAAAGGAATTCTCTCTCTCTCTCTCTCTCTCTCTCTCTCTCTCTCTCTCTCTCTCTCTCTCTCTCTCCTTGCGGGCTCGTGCCCGGCCCGGCCAGCCCCATGAATGGGTTATGGCCGAGGCACCCCCTCCCCGACGGCCCGACGCCGTGACGGGGTGCGAGCGAGTGAGACGTCTCTCTCACCTCTCCTTCTTTCGGTGCCGCGGCGCGGTTTTTGTCCGTCTGCATGCACGCCGAGCGTGTAACTCAGAGCCGCCGCGCCGGCGCAGTGCGAGTAGTGCGCTGCTCGCGGGGTATTAAATCGCACCTGTGGCGGCGCGGCCTGGAAGGGGCGGGAGCCGGGCGGAGGGAAGGGCGCCCAGTTTGGAATTACTGCCGCTACATCGCAATAACCGGATTCGGAAGGGGCGTGCGGGGCGCGTCCACGTCTGCCCGTCCCCGTATGTACCCGGACCGTGCACGCGAAACAGTACACACAACACCACACCGCCGTGCGCCGTGTTGACCCGGCGGCCGCCGCCCCCGCTGGCGCCGTGCCCTCCCTCCCCCTCGCGGCCGCCACCGCCTCATCGCGTATTTAACATCAACAAAGTTGCAAACTCGGCACCTGTTTTGGACGCGGCGCGGTCGTCCGTTCACACCCGCACGGCACGCATGCTACCTCCGCCGCGCGCGGGCCCGGCCGGCCCCGACACCGGCAGCGGCGCGGCACATGGGAGAAAGGTAGGCGACCCACCCGGCCCGGCCCAGCCCCGGCCGCGGCGCGCCGAGCGGAGCCGAGCCCGCGGAGGAGTGGAGGGGGACTGGCAGCGCGCTCTAGCGGCGGGGCGGCCAACTGAAGACGGCGGGAACCGACATGACGTACGGAACGCAGGGGACCAATGGCGTTCGGGCTGGGCGTGGCTACGGCCTCCGCCGGGCCGGCAGCGCGCCGCCGCGGCCACCGCGGCCGCACCGAGTCAGGCCCGGCGCCCGGCCGACGGCAGCCGACGGCGACGGCCGAGCTCGGCGGGGACGCGACGCCGACGGACGACGGCGACGGCACGACGAGGACGAGCCCGAAGCGGGCGGCGGCCGCGGGTGGGGGCCGGGCCGCGCGTGGTCACGGCCGCGGCGCAGCGTGGCGCGGAGCGGCGCCGGCGGGGGCTGCAGGGGGTGTTGTTGGACCAATGCCGGCCGGCTTCTGGACGGGGCGCCGGCGCCTGTACGCGGGGGGGCGCTCGGGCAGGGTCGGGTCGGTGGCGCCTCGCTCGCCGGCCGGCGCCGTCCTGCTACAGTCCTAGGGCTCTACCTCCTGCCACCGATTGCGATGTGAGCGGGAGAGCGAGACCGAGACAGAGGCAGACACTGAGTAGATAGATGTCTGACACGTAAAGAGACGTGTAACACGTTAAAACATGGCCGCACAGAAAACTAAATGAATCAAAAAAGACACAGAGCAGACGTCCTGCGTCTCTGGGATGCACTTGCTCTGGCTTTCTAGACTTTCCTGGTGCATCCTGCGGGCTAGAGTGACATTCCCGGCCGTCTCATGACCGGACCGCGACCAGCAGCGACCACCAGTAGCCGCGACCGCACGCGTGGCACGGCGTGGTGGTGTCGGCGGCACGCGATACCATGGGGGCTGCCATAGGGCCGGGCAGACCGGGCCATGAGCGGCCATGGGCCTACGCACACTGATTAGACTTTTCATGCGGCCTATCCAGCGGCGCTCTCCCAGACAGCTGGAATTGGACGTAATGGCAGAAATAATGCTGCCGGCTTGCCCTGTCCTCCTGGCATGTCACTGTCGTGTCGCTGATGTGACCTACACTGTGTTTTTTCCACCACCACCCCCTCCCCCTCCCCCTCTGCACATGGCAGTCGGCGGCAGACGTCTGTCGGCACGTCCTGTCTGTCATTAGATGACTCCGGGGCCGGACGGGGTGAGGGGAGAGGGGAGGGGGGGGGGGGGGGCTGGTCGCGCTGGGGGCAAAAGGGGGCGTGGAGGCCGCCGCCAGACCGCGGCCCGGCCCGGCTCAGCCCGGGTGGGCACGGCGGCGTGGCCGGGCGTGGCGCGGCGGCGGCGGGCTGGAGGCGGTCGCGCTCCCACGTCACTCCCACGTCATCGTCACGGCAGCCGTCACACGGCCGTCACGCCACCCGTCACTCGGCGGCCAGGCTCCGCGCGGCTCCCGGGCGTGCGCGGGCGTGCCGGCGTGCCCCCGCAGGCGTGCGCCGCCGCCGCCGTCATATGTGGGTCCATGTCGTCGTCGTCGTGGCCCCCGTTCTCCAGCACCTCCCCGCCGGCCGGCCGGCTAGACGGCGACACTGCCTGCCGGCGCTGCTGCAGATGTGGCGGCGGACCTATCACTCACAAACCAATCGGACCATAGAGAGCAAATGAAACCCGGCTGGGCTGCGGGATGTCGTTCTACTCGCCCCTATGTTTCCGAGAGAAATGTGGACGGGGGAAAAAAAAAGAAAAACGCTAGTTCGAAAAGTCGGTTTCTGGGTCACATAAAAACACCGCTTCTTCTTATTTACGTATTTCCTCATGCCCCCATGGAAACGTGGGGTGTAATCCTGTGCTACCGAGTTGTGCACGTCCAACGCTGTAATACGTCACGTGCCGATAAGCAGCACACGGCGGGGCGTCCGTCGCCACGCACTTGGGCCCGGAGCTTTACGGCACACACTCTGTGTGTGCACCTGCCTCAGCGCGAACTGAGAGGAAGCAATGCAGTGTTCCATCAGAGCCGTCGTTCGTGTCTTGTCGTCAGGCACTCTGCTGGGCCGGGCTGACTTACGTGTCACCTCACGCCGGTGACACTATGTGCGTACCCGGCGTTACCTTCGCGCACCTGCCGCGCCGACGGTGGCGGCGGCGCGACGCCCTCGTGCGAAATGAGTTTTCTCTCCTGCGGCGGCGGCGACGTCCCCCCCGCCGTCCAGCCCAGCCCAGCGCTGCCCGCCGCCCGCGCGTGGATCTCTTTCTCTCGAAATAAAGCTCGGCCGGATCTCCCCTGCGTCGCTTTATCTCCGAGCGGCCCCGGCCGCGTACGTCATTTGGGAGGGAAGGGCCGCGGCGGCGGCCGGCGCGGCGGCCGGCAGCGGGGGTCGACGGGGGCCTCGGGGCCAGGAGGGGTGGGGCTGGGCGGCGAGCGGGCCGCCGCGACCCCCATCGCATCGCATGGCACCGCCGCCGCCCGCCTGGTTTCCCTCCCTCATGTGTCCCACGAACCAGGATTTATCGCGGTTCGACCCCAACCCTGCGCGAAAAGCGATACGAGACGAGAGGCAGCACGAGGCAGCAAAGGTTCTGCCCCCGCCGGCTGCGCTGGCTGAGCCACGCCGTGTCCACCTCTACGAAATTCCCCCTCCCCCGCCCACGCACGGCGCACGGCCCCCGGACCCCCGCCCTATCTCTCCACAGCGCCACCGCGTACAGTGCTGTGAGAAGGCGCTCATGAGGCCGCGTTCAAAAACATGTGCTTCTCCTTCCTCTCCTTCCTCCGCCTCTTCGCGGAGTGAGTGCCGTCTTATTTGTACGCCGGACACGAGTTTGTGCACGCCTCGTATATAAAATATTACGATCGGGGCGAGTGCGTCGTCCGGGTGCGATTTTTCTCTCCCTTTCTCAGTCTCTCTTCTTATGTGTGAGTGTGAATGTGTGTGTGTGTGTGTGTGTCGGCCGTATTATAACCTGTGCCTCTCCGATATCGGTTTGATATTCGGACTTGCTACGCAGCTACGCTCTGCCGCCGCGCTGCCGGCCGGCCAGAGAGAGAGAGAGAGAGAGAGAGAGAGAGAGAGAGAGAGAGAGAGAGAGAGACAGGGAGAGAGGGAGAGAGAGAGAGAGAGCTCTTGTAAGCTCTGTAAGGTGCCTTGTGATAAATGAAGTTGCTTTCGCAGCGACGAGGACGGCCCGGGCCGGCGCGGCGCGCACCCTGCTGGTATATCTCCACATCACGATGAAGCACGGCGTCTCGGCATGCCGGCCGCCACCGGGCCGCCAGCGTCCTGGCCGTGCGCTGCCCGGCCCCCGGCGGCCACCGGTCGCCGGCTCGCCCGCTTACTACTTTGAATACGCCATAAATGAGAGTAGCAGTCGCCACTGTGTATAGGCCGTGCCGGGCCGAGCCGGGCCGAGCCGGGCCGGAGCCTCTAGGCCCCCCGCTGTCGATGAGCGACGGGGACACGACGGCGGGGCCCGCGATACGCGAGCTGCCGCCGCCGAGGCCCCGCTGCTCGTGCTTTGAATGCGCACAACGCAGCCTCGGCATTCCCGCGGCCGTCCGGCTTTCCACGGTTCGAGTTCGCTGTTCGAATCCCGGTCGCGGTCTCGAGAGCATTTCATCTCGTTTTCGCGAGCCGTGATCAGACAGAGAGCCGTGTGGCATGGGGGTCCCCGGGCGGCGGCGGCGGCGTCGCATACTTGTAGCCGAGGGCGTGGCGCAGCGCCCCCTGCGCGGCCCGCATCAACAAGTGCCGCCGATGCGCCCACGCCGCGCCCCGCCGCCCGCCGCCACGCCGCCCGCCGCCCCGCCGCGGCGCTGGTATGAGCCTGATAAGGTTTCAATAACATGTCAGCACGGGGCTGAGCTGAGAACAATAGCCCCGGCGGACGGGCGCCGTGGGCCGGCGGCAGCGGCGGCAGCGGGGGAGCAGAGTGCAAGAAGTGGCGGCGCGCGGTGATCTCGGCGTGGACCATTTATCCATCCATTTGTCGCGCTTTCACGGCCCTTATCCGGGCCGATCGCGTGGGTGGCAGGATAGGCCGCCGTGCCGAGGGGAGTGAGTGCACTTCCGGCTCGCCGCCGCCGCCGTCGTCGTCGTCGCCATCCTGGTGGTCGCATGAGGGTTGACCGCGGTAGACGGGACCTGCCTATGACGACGACGGCCGCGCGGGTACCGACCGACACCCGTCTTGCCGCGGCGTGGCGGGGCGTGGCGGGGCGGGGCCATGCGGCCGCTGCTGGCCAATGGCTGACGCCGTCTCGCCGCGGGCGTACGGCCATGCTGGCGGCAGCGGCGGCGGCAGCGGCCCCCTCCACGCCGCCGCGCCGGGCCCCCGCCGCCACGCCCCAGCCCGATGACAGCACGCTAAAATCTCGGCTGAATTTCTAGTGGCGGCGTCAGGGGCCGCACGTCAGGCGTCAGGCGGCGCGGCCGTGCACTCGGACCCCGGCGACGCGGTTCGCCGTGGACGTCGTCGCGGACGCGGTGACCCGAGACGGCGAGGGGCGCAGACGGCGGCGCCTGGCGGCTACCCCCGCACCCTGCCAGCCCTGCCGGCAGCGTCCCGCGCTCGTCCGGGCGGCCGGGCGGAGCGGAGCGGCGCGAGGAGCGGCGGCCAATTCCGATGCAGTAATGTTCTCGCGCCATGCAGCACCCCCGCGCCGCGCCGGCGCCATGCAATATTCATAACAACTTGATTTATCGCGACTCTTTCTGGGAATGTCAACCGACAGGGGGCGCGAAAATCCTCTGGCGTTGTAATGAGAATGTGCGGGAGGGAGAGAGACAGAGACAAAGCGAGACAGAGAGAGAGAGGCGCACGTGTGCATTCAGGAACAAGACGTTACACTCATTCGCGCGCGAATGTCCCTCGCTAGGACGAGACGAGCGCCCGCTCTGCATGCACAGTGTGTCGTCGGTGCCCGCCGCGCCCACCACGTGTGCGCCGTCGTGTGGGGGCGTGCCAAATCACACATGGTCCAATTCCCATTCATTCATTCATTCATTCACCACAGGAAGCAACGACTCACTTCCTCTCATTCAAGCCCCGCAGTACACACACACACAGTGCACTCGCAGAAGGACGCACTCTGTTTTCCGCGAATCTATCCATTATACATTGTATTTTCCGACTGTTTTTCCCTCGTAATTAGGAGGAGAGCACCGTCAGTTTGTTGCGCGCGGCCCGCCGCGGCCCGCCGGCAGAGTGCGTGCGACGCTCGCGGCGACCGCAAGTAGTCCGTGATTTATACTTTGGCTCTGTTTGCTCAAGATTGCCATCGACGCGATGCCCTCCGAGATGCCAGGCGAGGCGATCCGGGGCTATCGTGCGGCCAGCCGCCCCGCCGCCTCAAGCGCGGACGGCCCCTGCGGCCGCGCCGGCCGGCCGACCTCATCAATGTTTCCACGTGCAGTAATTATTTTTGCACGAACGGCTGCATTTTGAATTATTCCTCCTCGCCTCATTCGACGTTTCTTCTTCGTTTTTTTCTTTCGGCGGTTCTCTCTTCCAATCTTTCCACGCCTCCTTCGTGTTATGCATCAAAATATACTCACGCAGAATAATTAAGAATTTCGGGCGCCATTTGACGGCGTGGATGTTTCTTTTCCCTCCCCAATCTCCGGTCTGATTTCAGGTTAAAGTACCGTTTATGCCAACATATTTTTCAAAACTATTTTGTTTCGCCCGCCCACTGAACACTATACGTTACATGCAGTGGCTCCGGGGGGACCAACGTTATGCCCCGGCCTGCTGACTAATGAGCTCGACATGATATACCATACGGCAACTGCTCGGAAAGGTTTGACAAGTCGGCGCGGCGGCGGCATCTAGCGGCGTATACTGTTTAGTCTGGTCTGCGTTGGCGTGCAGCGGAGTGCTGGACGACTCGCGTTCTGCAAATGAGCCGAAACGACCTGGCGCCGTTGGTCCGACACGACAGCCGACCGACAACATAGCGGGGCCCGGCCGGCCGGCCGACCGGTCATAGCTGTGCCGTCGCAGCCCGCCGCAGGGCGGCCCGCGGACCTAGCGCCGCCGCTTCATCACTACAAAACTCTGTTCTCGCGAAAATTTTTGCGGGGGGGGGGGGGGGGGACCGGTCCCAAAACGCTTCCCGCCGCGAGAAATCGGGCGTCGCTCGGCGCTGCGTCCGCCGCCGACGGTTCAATATCATCGCGCCCGCCCCGCCGCCAAACATGAGAAAAAGAATAATATTCCACCCCGTGATAAATTTTCAAAGTGGGCGCCGCCACTGATTTTACCGAATTTTTTAGCGGTGGTGCCAAAAATCTAAACCCAGCCAGATAACAGGTGTTTGACTTGGCTAAAGACATGACCTTGCGTTATTAGATGTTGGAGCTGCGACAAAATTAGCTACAAAGCTAAAACTTTAGCATTACGGTCCAAATTTATGCTACGGTGCAGTTCCTCCTTTTTTTTTTGCGTGTAACCCCCGCATGCGTGATGATGGATTCCACATGAAATTCCTCGGCGGCGGCCGGCCGCGGATGTTTTTGGCGCGGCGGGGCGTGGCGGCGCGCGGCGGCGGCCACGGTGATTGGTCTCATTGGTCCGGTCCAAATTGCGATCCGTTCCACTCGAACGCTCCACACCCATTCCTGTACCGCGGCACGTATCCGCGCGGAGAGGGGGAGGGAAAGAGAAGGGAGAAAAAAAAAACTTAGAAGGAGAGAGAGAGGCGGCGGCGGCGGCTTCTTAGGCAGGACGAGGAGAAGGGGAACAAGGAGAGGAGGAGGTCCTCGGAAAGGGACGGGAAGGCCGCGTGCAGCCAATGTGAAACGCAAAAACCTCCCTCCTTGCTTTCTTAATTGCTTGCAAAATGCAAGTGTAGGATCTCCGTTGCCTCCTCTCGGCCCCCTGAGCCTCCCCGCCGCCGTGGCGCTCATCGAGCGGGCGGACCTGCGGGCTGCAGACGCATGCCTCGCCTCGCATTTGTAACCCGTGGAAACCGAGTTCGAGAGGGAGCTGCACTCAGCTCTGATTCAAGCGAGACAAGTCGCCCCGTAAGGTTCGTTTTCAGGCCATTCCTGACCGGCTTCAAATAGGGGTGCGGATGTGTCATGTTGTCATTTGTCATGTCATGGGGCCGTTTCAGACGTGCCCCAACCAGATTTCATGCGAAAATCGCAACTTTATTTTTTTTTAATCACCCTAATGTAGGGGTGGATCATATATGGTTCGCATCTGGTTGCTCTCCTGGCGTGTGGACGTCGCGCTTGTGAGGGTGCCAGGGGCCTTTTGAATATTGTTTCCCGATAGGAATACATACAGTCTCGACGCCGCCGGAGGCCGCGGGTATCTGCTGCCTCCTCTCTGCCCGTTCTCTCGTGTACCTTTTTGCGTGAAGCGAAAGAAAAAGGGGCAAGTGAAGCGGCGCGGCGATCATAAACGGAGATAACTTCCTCTCATTAGAGACGCGATGTGGTCTGCCGTGGTGTGCCGGGGCCGTGCGGTGTTTGGCGGCATGTAAGAGACGACAGTCTGCCCTTGTGGCGGGGCGCGGAGCGGCGCGGAGCGGCGCACAGGGCCGCCAGCCAGAGGTCACTCCGGTCAGGAATGTCTCCCTTATGAGAAGCAATAACGCCTCGGCCCCGGGCCCCCGCGCTGCCGCCGCTCGGTTAGCAGAGGTGTTATTTCCTACCGGAGCCCATTAGATCGGGACTTTGACAGGCCGTCTGCGGCCAACGCGAATGAGTGGCCATGCGGACGTCTCGAGGCAACACCCCTTCGGGTGTCTCGGGGGCGGTCGCGGCACTGGGCGGACTGTTCAGGCGCACTGCTCTGCAGTATCGGGGGAGGCATTTGACGGATTCCGAGCCCCGCGCAGTCGTTCACTGGAGAAACAACGGAGCCGTCGGCCGGCCGTCGCCGCCCCGCCGCAGACGAGGAGGTGGTGGTGGTGGTGGTGGTGGTGGTGGTGGGGTTAGAGGGCTTTCTAGCTCACGGGCTGCTCACGGGCGGCTCCGGGCGGCTCCGGGCTCCGCGCCGGGCTCCGGTTGCTTTAATTACACCATATCCTCCGGGTGGTCATTAATCACACACAGACGGACGCACGGCCGTAGTGGCGCAGCCGACACAACCAAATATCTTCATTCGAAATTTTTACCAGTGCGGCCGCGCAGCGGCCCGCGCCCGCATACCTCTATACACCTAGGCCCGAAAATTAGACACAGTGAAGTTACCAGACTGAATCCCCTGCGCTCCCAGATCGAAAAATAAAAGAATAAGTAAAAAGCTATTAAAATATTGCGTAGAAACAAAAATTACATTAAAATTATTTGTTGGCAAGGATTTTTACCAACATTTTTTTCTTAATGGAGGCATGCCGTGGTTTTACAGTTTTACCCGGAAAGTTGCCCCAGCTACAGTACATTGATGCCTGCCCTAGGTGTATGTGTGTGTGTGTGTGTGTGTGTGTGTGTGCGTGTGCTGTGGATGTGCCCCTACCCCTTTTCCTTGTCCTTGTATTACCATAGGCCCCTGGGACCCTTTGGCTAAACCGGAACAGGACCCGCCGCACCCGCAGCCATCCTCTCGGTCCGGTACCCGGCCGCCCCGGCAGGGGTGCCGAGGGGGCCCGCCTGCGGGGGCACGAGGGCGGTTAAACCAGCTTTTCTTAACCGCCCCTAGGTAGGCGCGCCCTCCCCGCGGTCCCGCTCGTCCCTCCCCGGCGGGGGCAGCAAGGCCCGAAGGCGAGAGGGCGGCCGGCGCGATGGCGGCAGGCTCCCGTTGGCTACACTGCGACGACTCTGGTATACCACGGGTTGCGTCTAGTCCGCGGTCGCCAACCACCGATTCGCCGCGCCTGGTAGCCCAGGGAATTATTCCTCGGTGGGGGCGGCAATTTTGGTGGGGATACCTCAGTTGGTGGTAGTGCTCGGACTCGTGCTCACGGACTGCAGCGGCTGGGAGCAAGTTGGACATGCAGGGTGCAGCGTGCGTCATGCAACATGCAGTGGGAGGGGGGGGACATACCAGGTGCTCAGGGCACACCGTCGGTAGGGTCCGGCGCATCCATTGCTGCTGCTGCACCGCCCGCCTCTCCCTGGCCGCCTGCCGTCGCTCCTCGTGAGGGTCCGGCATCCCGTCGAAGAACTTGATGGCAGCACGGGAGGCGTCCCGGTCTTCGGCCGTCTCCCTCCAGTTCGCGGGATCGGTGCCCACGGCCGCCGTGTTGTCCGCCCGCTGTTTGGCGAGCGACTTGCGCGGGCTGCCGCGGAAGCGCTTGGCCGGGGGCGGCGCCACGATGGCCAGGGCGTTGGGTGGCACGCTGCCCCGCGCCACGTGCCCCGCGTACTGGAGGGACCTCTTCTTCGCCAGGTTTACAGCTCCCGGACCTCCGCGTTGGGGCGGGAGATCGGACGTAGGGTGGTGTTCTCGGCGGCCGCGACCTTGGACTCCCGGCCAGCCGTCAACACCCATGCCTCGCAGCTACAGCATGGCGGGCCGGACGATCGAGCTGTACAGCCGGGACTTGGCCTGCCGGGGGATGCGCTGGCTCCGGAAGAGGTAGGTGGAACTGCCGCAGCCCGGCGGCCCTCCGGCTGCTGATCTCCGCGTCCATGTTGTTGTCGGGGGTGATGTGACGCCGAGGCACCGGAACTGGGGCACCTTCTTGTGGCGGACGCCGTCGACGGTGAGATGCGCCCCGTGTTCCGGCCTCCTTGCCGGGCCACCACCATGTACTCGGTCTTCGGGGACAGCTCTGCTTGATGATGGCCACCCGGACGAGCTCTTCTTTGGAGGCCGCGACGATTTTCTTGGAAACACTTGGAAACACTTGTCAGGTCAGTGGTTTTTATGAGCGTTCGGCCCAGGCGGGCCCGGGCGGGCCCAGGCGGGCCACGTGCGTGCCCTGGGCCATGTGTTGGCTGGGCCGGGCGTCGCTTTCACGCACAAGCCGCCTCCTTCCGCCTGGGCTAGCGGAGGGGGCGGGGGAGGGGGGCGGGGACAGAGCTGGGGAGGTGCGATGTTTTGGCGCTGTCAGGCTGATGTCTGGAGATCTTCTCGGGGGAGGCAGGGCGGGCGCAGCGTCGCACGGCCGGCGGGTGGTCCGGCATCGGGCGGAGATTTGAGCGCCGAGCATCATGCGGCATGCGTAGGGGAAGGGGGAAGGGGCGGCACGAAGAGGCCGTCGATCCAAGCAAGGTGGACGCTGCGCGAGAGGCGGCATATAATAGCTGCTGTGTTTGGGTGCCTATGCTGAGGCTGCTGCGGGGAGGGGAGGTCGGAGTGAGCCTTGGAATGGGCCTTCCCTCGGGCGCGGCGGCTGTTGCTCTGCGACCTGCACTGGGCACTGCGGCAGCTGGGCGGCGGCGACTTGAGGACGGCTTGCGGGTACCTTACCGGCATGGCAGGTGTTATACTTATCACGCCGTGTCCGGGTGCCGCCACCTGGGGGCGGCTGGACCGCGTCGGCCTGGACGCCGGTCGCTCCGCGCGCCTACCGGATCGCTGCACTATTTTGCACTACCAGTTTGCACCACTACACTACACTGAACACTGCTACAGGCTGCATGGATGCGTGACACTGTGGTGGGGGCTTGCCTCTGCTCCCAGCCTGTGGGGTACGGACGAGACCGTGGGGGAGGTCTGGGCCCCGGCGGGCGTGGCCCGCCGGCTCAAGTGTCCTAGGCCGTACCCTGGAGCGACGCAAAACACGTCTGCTCTCCTCCGCACCCCAGACCGAACTCCGCCCCTACCCCCCAACAGCTGATCGGGTTTCACTTCCGAGAACTCGCATCCGACCGGGGCCTAGGCCCGGCTTACGGTGGCCGTGTCGGCGACACGGCTTGCGCCGCCACCGCGCCGCTCCTGCCGCGCACCTCAGATCCCACCGAATTTGTTTTCATCGCGTTTCCTTGCCGCGCGGAGTGACAGTGAGAAAGCGATCCGAACGCCACATCAGCCCGGCGGCGGCGGCTCGCACGCGGGCCGCGCACAGGCGAGGCGACGAGGACTGCAACCCGAAACGCTCGTGTTGTCTTACCGCTCCGCCAGCGCCGCCAGCTCCGCCGGTGTTGTGTTTTAGTCGCCGGCCTCCTTGTTAATCAAGAGTTATCCCTCTGGGAAATTATATCGGCGCGCGTCTTCGTGTTACGCCGCGCCGCGTTGGCAGCGCTGCCAACCTGAACGCGCGCCGTGCGGCGCCAGAGGCTTCGCGCGGGTATTTCCATCGGTCGCCGCAAGCGCGCGTGTTTTCAAAACGCGCGCCGCGCAGACAAAACTCGATTGTCTTTTGTTCGCTGCGTTTCGCGCCTTTTGTTGTGTGTTACGCTCTGCTGTTGTCTGCCAGTCAGAGTGCAGCCAGCGGCGACGCCGCCGCGTAGCCACTCACAACATTAATTTGCACATCTCGCGGGGCGAAAATGATAAATAGGGCGTCAGCGGGCGGGCGTGCGGGAGCGGCGGTGGCGGGCCGTGCACCGGGCAGAGCTGGCGGAGGAGGGCCTGCAGGAGGGCGGCGCGGCGGCGCGCGCACACGGCAGACATGGCGGCGGGGCTACCGAAACGAAACGCTCGCGCCGCCGCCGGGGCCGCCAACCGTGACGGTGCGAATAACATTTAGCGCTGCGGATAGCGTTTAGCACTGCGAATAACGTGCGGGAGAGTCACACGAGCCCATGCCGCGCGGTGCGTGCGATCGCCGGCGGGAACCCTGCGGGATCCCACTGCTTCGAGGCGGGATCCCGGGGATTCTCATACACGTCCGCCGGAAATTAAAAGCTCCGCACAATCCCGCGCTCCTAAATGCTCAAGTAACGAATAATCGATGTGCCCTTGGTCAGCTAAATGTCAAATAGCAGTTACATGGTCCTAAAAAAAATCGACACCGTCGAGGATTCGCGTCGTTCCCAGCGATCGGATCGCCGCACGGATCTGCATCGCGGTTTGCCTTTTCGGTCGTTACGTTTTTACGGCGACGTTCACGTCGCATTATGTAAACCAACCGTTGCGGTTTTCAATACTCGGACCCCATTTCGTGGTTCAATCTGCCCGCCACCGAAGACTGTCAAATTCAAACGCGCTCGCGCGCGCACCCGCAACGTAACACCGCAGCGTTTACGATGCCACCATAACTCACAAGCTCACCGAGTTGTCCCGTAGTATGCAACTACTATATACCCCCAACTCTTTCTGGTCACCGTGTTGTGCGAAACTGCGTGCGAGAGGGAGAGAGAGAGAGCACAAAAGGCGTCTCGACGTCTATATCTCCGTCCCCTGAATGGAACGCTAACATGGAATGAGTTACCGCCTCGCGGGACAAGGAGCGTTATATTTTTAACCGTGATCCCGGGCATCAGAGGGGCGCCCCGGTGTGGGGGAGCTGCGGGTGCGTGGGGCCCGTGAGGCCCGTGGGGCGCGCAGGGGAGCCGGGGTGGGTGCTAAGCTCGGGGCGGAGGGGGCGGGGCGCATCGAGCCGGAAGCTGAGGTATTTAGGAGGGCTGACGGCTGAAATCGAGGATGAGCCACAGTGTGCTGCTGCCGCTGCTGCTGCCGCTGCTGCGGGTCCGGACAGACAGACGCGCACACCAAACAAGGGCCGGTAATTGAACGGTGAACATTCCAAACCAACATTGGATGTTCGGAAGATGAGAGTGTGGCGGGGATCGAAAGACGGAATCCAAAACCAACTGCTGAACTTTCCACGCAGAAAATAACAATACGGCGAAAATCACTGACTTTCTCTTACTCCACCCCTGGCAATGGCCTCTCTCTCTCTCTCTCTCTCTCTCTCTCTCTCTCTCTCTCTCTCTCTCTCTCTCTCTCTCGGACGATATCAAATTAATCATTCCCGGGGCACAGAAAGCAACAGTTCGGTGGCATCGCAACATAAACAAAACTGGGGCGGTAATAGGCGAAACAAAAAGGATGATACCAACGCGTTCCCTGTCCGGCTTGGTCCGACTCCCGCCACGCCGCCACGCCGCCCCGCCGCCGGCCGCGCAGTGCGGTAGTGCGTGCCCCCGGACCTCGGAATGATTGATGCGTTTTTATTTTTCGGACTGAAAAAGTCGTTTGTATCGGGCGTAAATTCGGCCTGGAGCGGCGCGCGGCGGCGGCGCGGTGCGCGGCGCGGCCTGGCGGCACGGCGGCGGCACGGCGGCACTCGGCGGAAGCCCTGCGAACCCTATAACAGCCCTGACCGCAATCATAAAAACATTAATTTCGAACGTGTCACTTTTTCCCGCGCGCTCCGCTGCCTCTGCTCTCCGTCCGCCGCCACTTTGGGATAATCTTTTTCGCCGCGCTGCTCACTTGTTTTAGTGCGGGCCGCGCCGCCGCCGCACCGCGGCCCGGCCGGACCGGAGCGGATTGATATTCCGTCTCTCTCCAACAGCAGGGCAGAGCCAGGTCAGTGCTGGTGGGCGTGTGAAGGGCGAGAGAGAGAGAGAGAGAGAGAGAGAGAGAAGGGCAAGGGAAAATCACCGCCTCGAGCGCGAGGCGGAGGTAATTTCCAGGCCCGCCCCTTTGCTTCGGCTGACTTTTGCAGCCAAGTGAAGTTTGCCCCCAGCCCCCTTCTTGCATCCTCTGGGGGTGAGAGAAAAATGAAATTGGTATGAGCTCAATGCCGAAGGAAATGATTAAAGTAGTCATAGGGCGATGGGAATGAATTTTTTTTTGGGGGGGGGTGGGGGGGGGGGGTATGCCCAAATTTATGGTTTGTGAGTTGAGCCGTGTGGTGTGGGTGCGATCTGGCGCCGAGGTACGAAATGTGCATCTCTGCGACGCGACGTGCCTGCCGTGCCAACACGGCACCCCGGCCGTATTCACACGGATTACAGTCGGCATCTGCGATCGGCCCCGGCGTCCCCCGGCGTCCCCCGGCGTCCCTCGGGTCCCTCTGCGACGGTGCGGCTGATGAACGCGTATACGTACGGCCGTGGGTACCTACCTCATCCCCGATATACCCGCCGCGGCGGCGGCCCCCTCTTCCCGCTCCTCCTTTTCTGCCCGCACGCAAATGAGCATGTCCTTCCCTCTCGCTCGCACCCGTCCAGGGGCCGCGGTGGTGCGAGAAGGACAGACACAACGATGAGGACGCGGCCCGTCACACAATGCGACGCAGCGGCGACGCCACCCGGTTACCCCGCCCTGTCACCAGCCCGACCGGGGCGGGTGAGGTGAGCGGTGCGGGGCTCCGGCCAGCGGGGCCCGGCCGCTGCTCTAACTCGGGGCCGAACGATTCTCGCCATAAATAACAATTAAGCCTTGCATTGTTGGCGTGTGGAGTGGATGCGCACCGAGCGACGGCCCTGCTGCAGGCCCTGCAGAGAGGCGCTCCGAACCTATCCAGGTGGTAACTACCCGAGGGGGCCCCCTCACTTGTGAAAACAAATTCGAATTTTATTTAGTTTTCCGATTTATCCGTTTTTTAAACTGCTTTTTTTTTATTGATTTTTGAATTTTTGATCAGATTGGATTTTGTTAAAAATTAATTCTTTATGATTCTGATCTTGACATATTCACTTTTCAAAATTATTTTTACGATTTTTTTTTCTGTCGATCTTTTGAACTCTTTGTAGCCACGCACTCCAGGCAGCCTACGGTCTCTCCAGGCACTCCAGGGCGGCGCGGTGCGGACGGCCGCCGTGTCCCAAACCTACTCGCGGACAACAGCGTCGGCGCGGCCGCGCGGCCCGCGCCGTGTCGTCGTCATAACGCCGTTAATTGGCCGGCACATAAATCCGGCCGCACCTCCGACTGCGGCGGGCAGCGCGGCGCGGCAGCAGCGCGGCAGCAAGCGCATGTGAAGCAACAAGCCTCCCCCTGATCCTGATTAGATATCATCGCGAACGTCGTTAGTTATAGGGAATCACTTTTAACGGCGGCTCGTAAGAATCACTTAGCGCGACGCATTGGGCCGGGCCGAGGGCCGCGGGCCGCCGCCGATGCGCACCCCGCGTTTTAACGATTACAAACGGGCGGCGCATGTGCGCGCCGGAGTAAGACGACCTGTTCGTGGCCAATGTGATCGGGGCGCCCCGAAATGATTCGAGTGGTCCTCCGTTGGTTATGTCCGCGTGCGTGCCACAATTTCAAAATCAAAATTTACTGGTTTGCATGAATTCCGTGATTAAAAAAAATAAATTTGGAAGAGGGAGGCATAGTCTTTTTTTTTGAGTGCACACAATTTCTAATCGGGCGCTTAGCAAACGTTACATGCCAACTTTACATTATGCGACGATTAAAACAGCCAGCGGATTTGTAATTTTGCGACACTTTGATGAAAGCGATTTCCATATTCATGTCGCGGCGCTCTCCTGTGTTGTGACGTAGTGAAGAGACGGCTAGACAAATGCCGATCGCTGGCGGTGGCCCTGGTTACGCGGCGGCGGTCCGCCGGGGCCGCTGCTGCCGGGGCCCACCGCGGGGCCGAGCACGCACACGCACACACGTGCAGCACACGTGCAGCGCAGCGACGCGGTGTGCGCAGAACGAGAAGCAGCAAAGGGCATGTCGAACGAGTCGGGAACACGGCGGCGGCGTATGCAAATGCCCCGACCTTTGTGCAATAAGATCAGCGCGCCCGTGAATTAGTTCAATATGCATGGCGTGCGGCCCAATTGGTCACGCGCTACTTTTTGCAGTTTACTTATTGGCGCAGAGGCCGGCCGGGCTGCCTCGTTAATATTCAGCAGTTTGTGCCTTTTGTGCGCGGCGGCGAAAACTGCGACGTCCTGGAGGAGTCGTGGTCATCTTTTCCAGGAGGAATAGAACGGGGCGGAAAGTCTCGTCCTCATTGGCACCACGCGGAAACACACACACACACACACACACACACACACACACACACACACGGGCGCTCGTTCTCACACACACACACACACTGCATGAAAACTCATTTTGCAGGCACTGTACTGTGCTGCCATGGGCGACCAGCGTTAGCGCAGCAGCACCGGGCGATGGGTGGCAGTCTGGTGGAAGTCTGATCGCAGCCGGGTGGCAGCCAGTTGGAAGGCTGGCGGCAGGCCGGCGGCAGCCCGTTCGAAGCCTGGTGGCTGGCGGCGCGAGAAGCAGCCAAGCGACGCAATGTAAAACCCCGTGATATGCAAAGCGATTGATGTTAATCCGTGAAATATTATGGAGAAGCCCGGTCCAGCCGTGGCCGGCCGGGGCCCACAGCCGGCCCAGCCCCGCCGTGTCCAGAGGGGGCCCAGAGGGGGCCCAGAGGGGGCCCAGAGGGGGCCCAGAGGGGGCCCAGAGGGGGCCCAGAGGGGGCCCAGAGGGGCCCCGGCGGCCTGATCCCTCCCCGTCGCCCCCCGCGCCGTGGAGAAACCGCGGCGGTCTGCCCTTTGAGGAGCTCCATGGGATCCGCGCCGCCGGCGGGGCCTCGGCGGCGGAACTCCAGCGTGGCCGGGGGGCCCCGCGGGGGTCGGTGCGCTGGAAGTCTGGAGTGTCCCCGCTGCGTCCCTGGTCTGCGCCGATATCAGAACAGCCTGGAAAAGTTTCGGGGAGCGGCGACAATATCCGGGCCGCTGGTCCCGGACCGCTGCGCGGCACCGCGGCGCGCGGAGCGGGAGCCGCCCTGCAGGTAGGCAACACGCCGGCAGCCACGCAGAGCGGGACGGGCGGTTGCCTACCCGGCCGGGGGCTCCAGCTGCTCCAGCTGCTCCACCGCACCACGGGAGCCTCGCGTGGCCGCAGCGCGCCGCGCGGACCGGACCCAAGGCGTCATTTGTCTCGGGAGCCGTCCTGGGCGAGTAGATGTGTCCGCTGCTGCTGACGCCCCACTCGCGGCCAAACAGCCATGAAGCAGGGCGCACTCCTCGTGCCGCGCTTCGTCCCGGGGCAGAACGCGGTGGAGGGGCCGAAAAGTTGAATATGAACGTAGGATGCGAGAGGAAGCGGGACGGGAAGAGACAGAGAAACAGAGTGAGAGGGGCAGACGGAGAGAGCTCTGAATATGATTATCCTGCCCTAGGCACGCAGCTCGATCGGAGAAGCGTTCGCTGCGGGGGGCTCCTCCGGCTGCCCCGGCTGCCCCGGTGCGGACTTCTCTCCACGGGCCCGGTCTCCTGAGCCTCAGCACCGTCTTTTGACACACGGGTATTTTTCTTTTAAAAAAATATAAATAAAAAAATCAGAAGAAATCCAGATATTACGAGATTTGATCTGGAGGCGATGTGCACGGCGGGGCCGCTGCCTGCTGGGGGCTCTGAGGGCTGTGGCGGGCTCTGCGGCGGGCTCCGGGCCCCGCTGTAGGGGAGCAGGTGGCTGCTCGCCCCGCCGTGGGAATGCAGTGCTGCCTGCCGCCTCGCCCGCCTCTGCCCGGGGCGTTCGCAAGACCGCGTTGACAATGCGATCATAGCACACCTCTTATTCCAGATGCCCCGGCCCCTCCTGCCGGCCCGCGGTGCTCGATATCCCCACTGCCATGGCAGTTTGTTCAGAATAAGTTTACGAAAAAAAATAGATCAAGGATTTTTTTTCTGAACGTTTTAATGGCCAGGATCTTACTGAACAAATTTTTCGAAACAATTGTTTTAGGGGCAGTGACGCCTAGGCCATTAGAAAATCGGCTAACGCTGAGCGTTATTTGGACAATGAGCACTACGCCCACGGCGTCGTCTGCTTGCGGAGAAGGCAGCGCAGAGGACCCGGGGGAGCCGGCCGCAGGCCCCCGCGGGGTTAGCAGTGCCCTATAATTCAGCGCGGAAGACGATCAGGGGCTTTATGGTGGCAGTGTTGCAGGAGGCGGGCGGATCCATCACCCCTAGGGCCCTGGAGCCCTGGGAGCCCTGCGGAGCCCCGCGGAGCCCTGCGGTGCCTTGTCCTGCGACTTTAACAACCTGCAGCCGTTGCTCGGCCGTGCGCCGTGCGCCGCTGCTAAAAGTTTTCACGAGGCGGCCGCGGCTCATTACGCGAAGGGCCGGGGCAGTGCGCGCCGCCGCGCTGCCCCACCGCGTGTGGCTCAGCGAGCGGTGCCCGGTGAGTACAAATTCGGAATTTGCAGCGCCAACTACCCATGCGACTGTGAATCGGGGCAGTAAATTTTTGTCTTTCTGAACGACCAGACCCAGAAAAAAGTTTACTCTTGAAAACCAAGTAGATGCAATTTGAGACTAAAATTCAGAATCCATTTTTCTAGGTGTATGGGAGAACAAAGAACAATGCTATTTTCGTGAAATTGTTATCACATTCGTGGCATGTTCGGGCCTACCCAACGGCTACAGGTACGCCCCCCCCCCTCCGTCTGGATTATTAAGAAAAGAGTTTGTGTGCTCCGTTCTGAGGACGATGACCCACCGGCAAACACGATTTTGTCAACATTCGTGAAAAGCCTGCGCTTTCTTCTCGGAAAACGATTCCATTGATTCTGATCACAGACGAGAGCCCAGATTCCGGGCGCCGGATTACTAATTTCTGGCGCCGAATGCGCGGGGCCCGATGATGGCGTGGTGTGATGCTGCGCGGCCACCAGAAAGTCAGCAGCTGGAGCCGTTCAGGGCCCCGGCGATGGCGATGGGATAGCCAGTATTAATTAGCTCGGACGGCTCGCCACGCGCACTGACCCCGACGTCAGGACTAAATGATAGTGAGGACATCACGATGACAAACATGCTGACTGCGGCACCCCGTGTCACGCCGCCCCGCCCCGCCCCGCCCCGCCCCGCCCCGCCCGCCCGGCCGGCCGGCCGGCCCCCCGGTCCATCACGGTGGCACCTTCGGCCAGCGGCCCCGCGCGCGCCACGCCCCGCCACGCCCGGCACGTCAGCTATTCGGCAAATTACATGATGCATGGAGGTACCTTAGTCACAACACACACACACACACGCACGCCAACTGAAGCGTGTAACTTCATTAGAACGAACAATGGAATTGATGAGTCAGCACTTCATAGGCAGCCCTTCGCCTTGTATGAGTGACCCCATTTTCGGGGAGCCGCGCGCCGCTGACTGACCGAGAGGCCCAACGGCGGGACTGGACGACGCGCGGCCGAGGAAAGAAAATCATTAACCTCGGAAGTAATGAGTTTCGATGTCCGCGATGGCGCCCCGCGGACGGCCGGACCGCGAGGCGCGTAAGCATCGTGGGCCTCCGACGGGGGAGTTTCGGGGCCGTCGTCGCTCCGACCAGTTCCTGTTCGCGCGGCGGCAGCGGGGTGGGAGTGTCCGAGCGCTGCGGGAGTTTCGCCGCGCGAATGCTGCGGTGCGAGGCACAAGGCACAATGCGTGCGTCGGATGCATCTGGCAGCGCGGGACAGGCGGGCAGCGGCGGCGGCTGGCTGGCCGACTGGGCGGCCGGCTGGCTGCCTGGCTGTGCCCGCTGGCTGACGGGTTGCCGGACAGATGTTCGTCGAATCAAAAGCCAACAACACAAATTCGACTTTTGTATCGCTCCTTATATTCTATTCCGACATGACCTCCCCCGCCGGGCCGGCGGGCCTGCTGCGGTGCCTTCGGGCCCTGCGCAGCCGGTGCACGGCGCGGCCCGCCCGCCCCGCCCGCCCCGCCCGCCCCGCCCGCCCGCCCGCCCGACCCTTACCTGCACCCCCGGCCCCCTCACATCCACCTACGCAACGCACCGGCCGGCCGGCCCGGGTCGCCTCCGACTCCTCCCCCTTCGCCTTCACAACAACAGCAGCAGCAGCGGTTGACTTTCCACGTCTTTTCCCTTCCCGAAAAGAGCATTTTCGGGTGCTTCTAGTGCGGCAGAGCCGGCAGTGCCTGGCCGGGAGCGGTAGCCGACGCGTTCGTCACACGCGGTGCCTACCTGGCCTATACCTGGGTGCGCCCACAGTGCCGCAGGGCGGGCAGTCGCAGACAGAAACTCACACTCACACAGTCTCACACACATACACACACACACACACACACACTCGCGCACGACTCTCTCCCTCACAGCCCGCCCGCCTGGCGGCACTGTAAGGCTTATATACGCACCGCGCACATCGGCGCACGTCGAATAATTACGTGCAAATGTGTCTGTGCCGGCATGCCGCCGCCGCCGCGCCGCCGCCGCGTTGCCGCTCTCCCTGCCCTGCGGCGCGCAGCACAGCACATATCTCACGATTTCAATTTCCGCGCGCACCGCTGATTTATTTTTTCCCGCCATGTATTTCGGCCGGGCGGCCGGCGGGGCCGGACGCCGCCCTGCGGTTTTGCAGCTTTTGCTCTTTGCTTTTGGCCGGCGGTGGGGTTGGGCCGGCAGGGCTGCGCGGGGCGGCGGGTGGCCGCGGGGCGCGGCGCGGTGGCTGACGGCCCGGCCGCCGAGCCCCCGGCCCCGCCGGCACTCGCCCGCCCGGCACTGCTGTATGGTAGCCAAAAGCCAAAAGCCCTCATATAATACACGACTCTGAATCGCGACGAATTTCCCCTCATCGTTTTCTAATTCTTTTTTTTTCGGTCGAAAACTGCGCATGCGTGGCAGCGGGGAGAAAAATACGCGGAAATTAAAAGCACGCCCCCGCGGAGAGACCCTTCTAATCGTTCGATATTTGTTTCTGGAGGCGGCGGCCGGCGGCGGCCTCTGACGGGGCCCGGCCGGCCCCCGGCCCGCCGAGTCCTGCACGCTGCCTTGTGCCTCCTCCTGCGCGGCGGGGCGCGGGCGCGGCGCGGCGCGGCGCACAGCACGACGCAGCGAGGCCCCCGACGGGTGGTCTACCCCCAGATCACACACGCTCTCCCTCCCCCTCCCTCCCCCCTCGGTACCGGTCAGAGGTGAGGTGAAGTCGGCGCGGTGCCCCCGCCGGCCCCGCACCGGCCCCGCCTATGGCGGCAACACAACGTGACTCTGGAAGCGAAGATGATCGTTCATTAAACTCGTGAAAATGGCACTCTCTTATTGCCGGCGGGGAGCGGGCGGCCGGAGCGGGGCCCCTCTGGGCCCCTCTGGGCCCCTCTGCTCGCCACCTCCGCCGTGACGGCGGCGGCGACCATGACCGGGACCGGACCGGCAGCCTCTCGGCTCGTCGCCGTGACAAATCGGCCGGTAATCCAAGACCCACATGTGTACGAGGAGGAAGGGTGGTCCTCGCGTCTCTCAGCCGCCACCGCCGCCGGCTCCGCGCGTCCGCGTCCGTCTCGGACCGGGGCCGCCGGGGCCGCCGGGGCCGCGACGGGGGCGATAAGCTGCAGCGACACCAAACACCGAGCCCGTCGCGGCGGCCGCACGACGCCACGCGCAGCCCGTCGCCCGCCGCCCGCCGCCGCGGCCCTCGGGAGATCGTACACGAGATTGGGGTCGTGACATGACGGATCGAACGCTGCACCGCGCTGCACCGCGCTGCACCGAGCGGAGAGGCGCGCGCGTTTGTCCCCGCGCCGCCGACCGGAATGCGCGTGCACTTCTCTCGGGACAGGTGCACGACGGCGGCGTCATGGTGGCCGTCAGCGCCGAGAGAGAGAGAGAGAAGATAGAGAGAGAGAGAGAGAGAGAGAGAGAGGGGGGGGGGGGGGGTCACTGCTCCGCGGAGGACGTCCACGCCGTTGTGTGCCGATGATGATGACACGCTGCTGCTACGCGCCCACGTCACCGCGCGGGGGTGACGTCGTCGTCGTCGTCGTCGCGGACCTCATCACCGCGTGCGGAGGACGTCCTTGGGGCTGCGGCGGCACGTCATCGTCGCCGTCCGTAAGATGGCCGCCGCCGCTGCAATATGGCCGGCCGGCCGGCCGGCCTGTGTGTTCCGCTCCCCCTTTCCTTTCCCCGCTAGCTCGCAGCTAATAAGCCCGATCCCAGAGTCGTGCCCTGCCCACGGCTGTGCCCGGCCCGCCGGCCCCTGCCCCCCACCGGGCACGGCCGATACCGCCGCTCGGGCATGGCCGGCACCACAGGCCCCGGGTACTGCTGTATCTGATGCGAGCCACGCAACGCGATACAGCGGCGTGGCGCGGCGTGGCGCGGCGTGGCGCGCCGAGTGGCGTGACTCAAGTCGAACCCTTCCCCCTTGTGCCCCTCCTCCCCCCCCCCCTCCCGTCTTATGTGCCTTCCGCGCCGCCGCAATGGCGTGAAAAAGAAAATGGTATACAAGCGAATATAATGTGAATCATAGAGTGTGTGTGCGTGCGCGAGGAGTGTTATGCAGGGCAGGAGAAGGAGAGGACGAGAGTGGCCGCTGCGTGAGGTGCGGGGCCCGGCGAGGCAGACACGCCCCGAGGCGAGGCGGGCCCGAGGGAATGTCACTTGGAAAGGAATGTCGCCGAAAATTCCGCGCGATCGGCTAGTCTCTTTTGCTCCGCAATGCGCACGGCGCGTTCTTTGCATTAATGTTTCAGTTTGCTGTTTGTCATTCCTC
Source organism: Megalurothrips usitatus (assembly GCA_026979955.1). Lineage (NCBI taxonomy): Eukaryota > Metazoa > Arthropoda > Insecta > Thysanoptera > Thripidae > Megalurothrips > Megalurothrips usitatus. The sequence goes on along the minus strand of CM049595.1, from coordinate 8,826,486 downwards.
CTTAGCGGAGACAGTGTGGAGGAGGAGGAGGCGGCCGGAGGTACGCGGCGCACAGATAGGCCCCCGGAGGAGGGCGTCCCGGACGGCGGCCGTGATGGGATGATGGATTCATTGATGCATCACCAATCACAGCCGCGCTGACACGCTCCTCATGCCGCTCCTTGTTCCGCCATTTCACGGCCGGGCCCCGATCCCCGATCCCCGATCCCCGATCCCCCCCCCCACTGCCGCCACAACGCGCCCTCGATTGACGTCTCAAGCCTTTAGTGTTTTGACACTCCCTAATTGACATGTTTGCTGTGTGGCACGGCGGGAAGGCGCGCGCGTCAATTGAAATCGAAACTGGGGCGAGGATGGATAGAAAGATAGATAGGCGGACAGATAGATGGGTTGGATAGACTCCGCGGGGCACGTCGTTCGTCACACGCGGGAGGGGGGACAAGGCGCGTGTAAAACACGTAAGTACCCGGTTCTCGTTTCAATTGCATCGTCGTCGTCGTCGCGTTGGCAATTTAAATAAAGCGCGCGCGATAGTTATAAGACGCTAACGGCGCGCGCAGACAAATCACTTTTGTGTATAAAACGCGGCGAGATTGTATCGCGTCGCGCCTCGGCTAATAACGTATGTAACGCGGCGACGCGTCCGCCAAACGGGGACCGGACCGACCGGACAGCCATGTGCCGCGTAGGGTGCGAGAGAGACGGCACGCCCCATCTGGCCACGACAGTGCGAGAGAGATGCCGGTCGCGCATCTCCTTTGCACTAGCGCAGCCAAATGGGGCGTCGCGCGTCTCTCTGTCGCACTCAGCCACACCGCGCCACCGGACAGCCGCCGCGCACGGTCGCCGACCTCAACCCGCTCATCTCGCCGTGGCCGCCCCGTACGACATGGTGCACACCACCGCCGTTCTGGGGAATGCTACGGGGAGTCCCGGTAAGGGGGTTCGCCGCCGCCGCGGGCACCTGTGCGACTAGAGCCACCAGCTCCCCCCCACAAATCACGGGGACGTCATCGGGGGCCTAATCCCCTCCACGACGGGGCGGACATGATAAGACGGCTCCAGCCGCTTTGGCGCGCGCTCCCCCGCGGCGGAGGTGACTTGAGGGACGGATGAATCTAGCTCTCGAGGAAAGTGAAACTGGTCAAAAAAATAAGTAGGTGAATTAATACTCAAATGGCACTATGTAGATGCGTTGTATTCGAAATTCACGACAGTTTATAAAAACTAGCACAGGATTATTTATTAAATTCAGCGGAGAATAAATTAAGCAAATTCAGCAGAGGATTAATAATTAAAACTCAGCGCAGGTTTAATTATTAAAATTCAGTCAATCTCTAAAAAAATCCACTTTATTATACGACTTTATTCTGAAAGCAGCAAGCAGGTAAGCGTCCGCACTTGTCCCGCTCTATCGCCCGGGGTCGTGCGCGGCGCGGCACAAAGTTGCAGGAAGCAAGGACTCCGCTCCTATTGGAAACGCGCGCGTCGTCGTCGTCCCGCCAACGATTTACGAGGCCATGAATCGTCGCGAGGAGGAGGTGTCACAACATTCGTCTCCGAACGGCGCACGGCGGCGGCGGCCGGGGGATGAAAATCTTACATGTCGCCGCATCGCATTCCCTCTCTCATAACGCCGCGGGCGCTGCTAGGATATGTATGTCGCGAGGTCCGGTTGGCGAGCCTGCCCCCGCCGGGGCCGGCCGGCCGCCGCCGCAGTCAGCAACTCGGAACAGCGTGGGATACCGCCCATGTAGGGACGTGATGAATAGGATCGCCATGATGATGGAGCAGCCCGAGCGGCGCGTCGCTCTTCGATTGAGTCTTCTATCACTCCTGCTCTCTCACGCACAGATCGGTCCCGCTGCCGACGGATGCCGCCGCCGCATACGGAGGCTGCAAACTGTACGCCGGCAGCGGCCGCCGGTAAACAAATGAGAGAGCAGCCCCGGTGACGGGTGACAGCACAAATGGTTGTGTTGTTCGCAGGCACGTGGTCACGTGGTCACGGCGCGGTTTGCTGGGAATGCACCGCCGCCACCGCCGCCGCGCCACCCGCCGGGCAGATTCCACGGAGCGAGTCGACGATGGCGGCGTTTTTTGAGGTTAGGCGGCGCGTCATCCCACGCCGCCGCGCGGCATACAGCACCACCGGTCCGGGCGTAAAGCCAGAGGCGGCCGGCAGGCCAGCAGCCGCCGGGGCGCGGCGCAGGCCAGGCGCAGGCCTGACGTGGACAGATGGGGGCGCCCTCTCGCACCGGTCGATGCTGCCGCGTCGACTTGAAAGCGATCGCGGGCCCCCGCCGCGCGCGCCGCCGCCACCGCCGCGTTCGGTTTGACGACTGTGACGCAACACGAGCGGCACCTGGCGATGCTGCTGCTGTTGTTGTCAACCCCCTCAACAACAAAACACAGACGACGACAACAAACGGCGGCGTTGCGGGGGATGCGAGGGCTATTATCGCCTTTTAAACGCGTGTTTGCCGCCTCTAATGGGCCTCGCGCGGGTCCCGGCGGGGCTCCGGGGCGCGCGGCGCGGCGGCGGTGACTTGCAGCGCCGCGCCGCGCCGGCCGAGCGATCAAAATCATTAAGTAGTGCGCTTTGTGTGCGATGATGTTCCGTCTGATGGGGCTCCAGTGATACGGCTCCCCGCCGGCCCCGCTGCTGCCCGCCCGGTGGGAGTTGCTGCGGCTTTGCCGGGGCTTTGGCCGTCCGGACGGACGCGCCCGCTGCTGCTTCACACAAAAATGAAATTTTTATAGAGCGTGGCCACCACGGTGACCCCTCTGGCAACGCGTCCGCGCGCGGCGCTCATCCATCTTTGTATACAAAAAAAAAACATGGCAAAAAAACAACCCGTTGGCAAATCTCGAGAAGAGTAGTTGATAGAACGGTCCGCCGTGTTGGCCGTTCTGTTCCCCATCCGTCCGAGGACTCGTCCTCGCATCCCGTGATCATGCAGATACACACATTCCTGCCCGTTTCCACGCTCCGTCGTGCTCCGCGCTCCGCCTTGTGATAGCACCGACCGTTTAGTTTTTCCACCGCCCTGTCGATTAAGTCCGCATCCATTCTCGTTCGGTATTAATTCCCAAGCAGCCGGCAGCAGCGGCCAGCAGCCGGGAGGGAGGAAACTTCCGAACAGCCGCAGCAGCAGCAGCAGCAGCAGTCTGCCGCCGCCGGGGCGCACCAACCACACGGCTCTGTAAATAACAACTATCATCGAAATGAGAAAATTATTACCTGCGTGTGTTTCACCTCTTTTGCTCCCAACGGCAATTAGATGGACTGACCAGCCAGGGATTGCCGCCTAATACCCGGGTGTGTGTGTAAGGGCTTAGCGTTTGGTGCCTGGGCTGCCGGCCGGCGCCGCCGGGGCCTCCGGGGCCTCGGGAGGCTTATGGACTGTGATACAGACCGGCACACCGTCGCGATACGGGTCTCCGCACCGCCCCAAGCACCACAGCTAGACGCCGGACAATCGTTGCGTAAGTGTCCAAAAAATTATAACCTCATTTTCCCCCGGGAGGCTTCAGGGAACTGGCAGTACGGGCTTAAAAGTGCTTTACCCCTTTCGCTCGCACGAGAACGACGACGACGACCCCATCGTTTCATCATCCTTCATTCTTTCTGGCAAAAAAATACAAACAACGGGGGGATAAAAAATATACAACTCATATTTTGACGCTTACAAATTAATTCGCATCGTGTTTATTATACAGTGGCCGGTTCGCGACGCGCTGGCCGCGACGCCGCCTCGTGAGGATCCCTCGTGTCTGCGCTGCGCGCTGCGGTCCTCTCGGCTCCGCTGCCGCACCGCTGCCGCACCGCTGCCGGCCCCGCCTGGCGCTGCGTGCATCATTTGCGCTCCTACTGTATAATTCCGGGAAGACGGAGCGCCTCGCGTCTCGGCGTATCGCAATAACACGGGTGTCGTGGTCCGAACCGGCCGGACCTCCCGGACCTCCCGGACCACCGCCGCCACCACCATCATCAAGGTGCACCTCCACGCGGCGCGCTGCTTTTTGCCGTGCAGCAAGTAAGTTTCAAGTTGAGGGTTTTCTCACCAGCGGCCGCGGAGCGTGTGTGTATAATGTGACGACCTTCTCCTGCCCAACGTCTTCCACCATCTAATTTTCCCGCACTTCGTGTCGTGCTGTTCGAAACGACAGCGACTGCCGCGCGACCTCTCACCCCGTTTTCCCCCATAAAGCTGTTCCTTTCTCAGGGAGGGAAGTTCGTGTGTGATGCATGCACAGGTGCGGGTGTCGCACCGCCAGCCCCGCCCACTTATACCTCGCAATGTCGCGCGCTCCTCCGGTATAATTTATAGGCGACCCGCGGGAGGGAGGGGGGGAGATTTTCTTCTCGCGAACGAAACCTTTTAATTTCATAACACACACACAGAAACACGCAGGCCGCGCCAACGTAAAAATTGACACTTTTTTTTCCTCCTCCGCTTATATGTGGCCCCACTCCCTTGTTTGGTGCGGGTCACATTGGTCACATTCACATCCTCCCCATTGAATCCGATCTCTCCCGCCGAGTCAGTCAGACTCACACAGAGCGAGAAAGAATCTCGACTCCTCCCTGCCTTTTTTTACTTTTTCTCTCTCTCGCTCTCCTTCTCTCCCCTCCCCACCTCCTTTACCCGCATTTTTAATTTGAAGTTTTGGAAGGTGACGGAAAAGGTGCGTCGGTGTGTCGGGACGGGAGAGATTCCTGAGTCCGGGGGGACTGGGACTGCTGCACCTGCGGACCACAGTCGGACACGGCATTTACCTGAGGGGGGAGTGGGCGGCGGCGGCAGTGCGTGTGTGGGGAAGAGAGAGAGAGAGAAAGAGAGAGAAGCACCGAGTTGAGCTAGACTGAAAAGGACCCTGATTAAGCCGATTAACTCTTTGACAGAACGAGTCAAGGAGTCAACTGGAAAGCTCTGTGGCCTGCGGGGCCTGTGGGGCGGCCTGTGGGGCAGCAGCGAGCCGCCGCTCTCACAGCGATAACTCCGAGGCCCGCCACGAAGCCCCCGCAGCTGATATGCCAATCCCACTGCAGTTGGGGCGCTGTCTTATTGCTGCCTTCGGAGCTTGGTGCAGCAGCGGGAGTCGCGCACGGTTTGATCTCGGCGGGTGGAAAAGAGTTGAGGGAGGAAGCATAGCGGCCCGGCCGGAATGCTCGCGCTGCCAGGGTCCTCATGTCTTTAGGGCGGATGTGAGATGAGCGCCTGTGCCGCAGCCTTGACCCGCGGTGGGCGACGCTGCGTCGTGTTTCCTATGAGGAGGATACGGAGAACAATCGCGGCCGCGTGGCCCATGGCTGGCCGCGGCCGTGTCAGTGAAGAAATCCCGAGGAAATAGTTTATGTTCTAATCCCACGGACAACAACAACTTTCCCTTGCAGCACTTGGATCCATCCATCAAAACACTAGGGACGGCGGCGTCCGAGGCGGGGGCCGCCGCGCCGCCGCGCCGCAGCGCCGCGCCCGGACAAGCCCTATGGCGGTCCTGCCGCCCAGCAGTCCACGCAGCATCTCCAAAAGTTCATCTCATTGGTGACTTTCTTTTGTGACTTTTGCCTCTCCGGCCGGGGTCCGCCGGGCGGGGCCGGGCGCTGCGGGCCGGGCCCGCGTAGGTGCCGGGCTGGAATGTGTATCGGCCCGGACAATCTCTTTGGATTCGTTTCCGAGATAAACTGTATTTATTACGTCCAAGGGGAACAACAATTCCCCCCCCCCCCGCTCCTCCCAAGGATTTTTGTTTATTGCGGCCGACACATTTTGTCACCCGAAAGTTTTGCGGCCTGCCGCCCTGCCGCCGGCCCGCCCCGGCTGCCCCCGCGCCTGCCGCGCGCCGGCATCAAGAGACTTACGCGATCGATAGAGGAATTTGTGGGACAGGTCGTAATGTGATGGCCCGCTGCTGCCGCCGCTGCCGCTGCGGGCCGAGTCCTTTTTATCGCCGTCCGCACACCACGCTGCCGGATAAACGCTCTGATCGAGAGCGACACGCGGCCGCCTCCTGAGCAACTGTACCGTGTAAACACCACTCCGGCGGGGTAAACTCTGCACGCAGCTCTGTCGGCGGCGGCCGCGGCTCTCTCGTATCCCCGTGACGAGGACAGCGATGACTCAGCGGCCGGAAAGGGTCAAAACACACGCGTTTCGTACCGGTCGATCGGCCGACGTGTCCCTGCGGTTCTAGTGATTCCCTGAACATGATTCACCACCGGCCGCCGCGTCGCGTCAGATGCCCCGGTCCGGCCGCCCCGCCCCCCGCCCGTCACGCCCTCCCCTCCCGCCTGCAGGACTCCAGACCGTCCAGACCTTCCAGGCCGACAGTAAATCGAATCCAGTTCAAAGGCAAAACGAACACGAAATAATGTTGCTCCATCGTAAAAAGGCGCATACGCGCGCTGCCGCTGCTGCTGAGATTTTAATGCCCCTATCTCTCATTTGTATGATATCCACCGGCTCACGTATTCCCACAGTATAAAATACAGTCGCTCCTCATTTGTCAGGACAGAGCTGGCCGGCCGGGCTGTGGGGCCCCGCGGGCCGGGTGCCCGCCGGGTGCCCGCCGGGTGCCCCCGCCCCGCACCGCACGGCCTGTCCGGCTCTTTATGTGGTGTCGTCAATGTTTTCGGGGAAAGTAATGCTTTAGGACCTTTCCGGGGAATCCTTCTCGTTAAAGAGATATACTTCGTGTTCTGCCGCCGCCGCCGGGGCGTTCGCGAGGGGCGTGGCTCGTACTCCGCGTCGCACACCTCTTTTCTCTTCTTTTTTTCTGTTTTCGCGAAGAAGCATGATGGACGCAATGCGCGCGCACAGAAATAGACATCTCGGCACGAAGCCCGCGGCCGGTGCGGTTGCGGTGACAGCGTTTTCTTGCATTTTCTCCGCTCGGTCCGCCCGCGTCCGCGGCGTGATGGCCGACCCTCGCGCTCGGCGCGCATCACACCTTGGGTAGTTGGTTCCATATTGTGTGCGCCGGTCCCTTCTCCCTTCCCTTTTCCCTCCTCCATGCCTGTTTTCTCTCTCTCTGCATCTCGCTCGCTGCCCCCCGCCCTCCTCTCCCTCCCCCCTCTCTCTCTCCCTCCGCCGCCTAACCCCTCCCCCCCCCCCACCCCGTGCGCCGTCGCGGGCACACACATTGGGAACAAATTACGAGCTACGGCGCTCCGTCCAATCTTCATAAGTCTTTGGAGAGGCGGAGGGGGGGAAGGGAGGGGCGGTGTGCAAGCCAAGGTGGAGCCCACACCGCAGCCACCCGCCTCCCGCCCCGCGGCCCCGCCGCCCCGCGGCCCCGCCTGGCCCTGTCAGGATGTGGGGCTGGGCCGGACTCTGGACGACCCGGCGCGCGGGTCCCAGTGCGTGAGTGTGTGTGTGTGTGTGTGTGTGTGTGTGAAATTCCTTCCGAAATCGATTCGTTAGGTTTGCGCGGGCCGCGGCTGGCCGGCACGTCCCGGCCGGCGACTCCGTCATCCGCGCTGCCAAAGCCGGCTATGCTCGGCCTGTGCCCGCTGTCCTCGCCACGCTGTCGGCGGCCGCTGGCTCGGCGGTGGGCAGCACCCGGGCGGCACCGCGGCACCGCGGACGCCGCCGCCGTGGGCGTTCGCCGCCTATGAGAGCGCCCGCGCCGTAGAAAGCCAAGTGAACCACGGAAACGATAGCCCAAACATTTTGTCCCGCGGGGCGTGGCGTGGTGTGGCGGGGAGGGAAGGGGGGCGGCGGGACCACCCGGCGAGGTATCCAGTCCCGATGAGCTTGAAGCCCCGCTCTGCGCTGTGCGTGGCAGCCGCCCTGCCGCCCCGCCCTGCAGCGGCCCCCGCGGCCCCCGCGCCTGTTAAATCATAACGCACTTATACATATGCCTATCAAAGAGATGCGAGAGCGCCGCGCGGCTTTTGAATCGTTTTTCGGCCCTTGAATGAAGCCTGCGAGGGCGTATGTCCGTGTGAGTGTGTGTGTAGGTGTGTGTGAGTAAGTGTGTGTAGGTGTGTTTGTGTGTGAGTGTACTCGTCGGGTATTTTCTGGGCGGGCCCGGCCGGACGCGCGCGACGGGAGGGAAGGAAACCAGCACGCCACGCCGCGCCGCAGTGAGTGGAATTCGAGGGGAGTGGTTTTACATCAAAGCCGGGGCGGTAGCAGCGGCGGGTTGTGGTGGATGGGTGTGGTTCCGGGCTGACTGACCGGACGGGCGGGGGTGGCTGGGCGGGTGGGCGGGTGGGCGGCGGCGGGTGGGAGGGCGGAGTGTCAAGTCTCGTTGCTGGGGGTCGTCCCACCCCCGCCGCCACCGTCCGCGTTACAACTACTCGATGGCAGCGCAGTGTCGGTCGAGAAAACAAATCAACGACCAGCCAACCAACCGAACAAACAAACAAAAAAAAAAGTTCTAGCCTCGCAGCAGTTCATTTTCACATTTATTCCACCGCGCGGCGCACAGTTTCCCAGCCAGCTCTTCAATCTGTGACTGCGATCGCTGCAGTAGCGAAAACACTGGTGCTGCGCGGAGAGGCCGTGCCGTGCCGGCCGTGCAGGACATCGATCGTAAGCGGGCTATCGCGGCGCGATGCGGTCCGAGATACGCATTTATACGATCTGGCGTCGCCGGCCCCCGCTCCTCAACAGGCTGCTGGTGCCGCCGGTGTGTACGGGGCTCGATATGGGACCCGATATGGAGCCCCGATGGGGCCGAATTGGCCGTCGGGGGTCGTAAGAACATCGTAAAAGCGGAGCGGGACTCGGACGTATGTCGCGCAAATGTGTCGTTGCAGCCAATAATTCCGGCCATCATCGGCCGGCGGCACGAGGGCGGGGAGCACCCGGAATATTCGTTTCCTTTCACTTTTATTCCGCGCGCTTGCGAGCGTTTTCCTTATTTTTATTATTTTTATTATCGTGCCAATTTTTATGAGTCTTGCTTATTTCCACACGGCCGCGCGCGACGCTGGTGCATGCTGCCGTAGGCAGCGGCGAGCTGAAGGAGGGTGCACGACAGCGCGGGGGCGGGTCCAGGAGCGGCTGAAAGAGGAGAAGTATGGCTGGTTGCCTACATTTCCGGCGGCTATTAAAGGATAGGGAGAGGGGGGGAGGGTCCTTCTGTCTCCTCCCCCTCTAGGGCCGTTGCCAAATTCGGCAGCATACTAGAAACTATTAATATGCTCTATCAACGAAAATAGTGGAGCCAAGACAAGAAAAATAAGAACCGTCTGCGATGTACGAGCAACGATTCGCCAATCTGTCGCCAGCCTAACGGGTCTCGCGGCCTGTTTCTCCACGCCTCCGCAACAGTGTTGTTGCTGCTGCCTGCGGACTGCGCGCCCCTCCGCGGCCCAGCGGCCCCCGACGGGGCGCCCATCAAATCGAGACCTTATCACCCGCGCGGGCGGGGCGGGCGGCGCTAGACTTGCCTTTCGTCTGCGATCGGGAAGTGCCACACACACACACACACACATGCACACACACACACACGCACACCACACGCACGCGCACGCACGCACTCGCAGCGGCCCGGTCCCGAGCCCCCGCAGCCCCAGCAGTACGCACGCGGCATGCGGCCATACGTGGCTGCTCATGTCTGTGTGTGTGCTGCCGGCCCCGCCGCGCCGGCACCGCGCCGCTGCAGCCCCTCTCGGCTTGTTTTCTTACCGATTAAAAGCATCCGTCTCACGTCGGTGAGCCCGCGGGAGGCCCCCTTCCTCCCCCCCCCCCCCCCCCCCCGGGGGGGGCACCACCCATGGGAGCTCCCCCGATGTGAGACACCGTGTGTGTGTGTGTGTGTGTGAGAGAGAGAGAGAGAGAGAAAGAGAGAGACAGAGAGAGAAAGAGAGAGCAAAGTGAGCGCGATCCGGCCTGAAAACTTGCCTGAATCGATTTCATACGCACGACGCTGTGCTTGCGAAAGAAGAAGGAGAAGAAGAAGAGCTGTCAAGATTGCCACCCAAGGGCTGCCGCGGAGCACGCACAGAGAGAGAGAGAGAGAGAGAGAGAGAGAGAGAGAGAGAGAGAGAGAGTGAGAGAGACTGCGAGAGAGAGACTGCGAGAGAGAGACTGCGAGAGAGAGAGAGAGCGAGATAGAGTGAGTGAGATACAGTATGCAACACACAAAACAACAGCACCATCTGCCTGGCGCGCGGTGGTGCGGCGGCGGCGGCCATCTTGTCGGCGTCGCCGTCGACGCGTTCATCGCAGCGGCGGAATCTATCGCGGAAGGAAAGGGGCGGAGGGCGAGAGGGAATGCAAAAGACAGCGGGCTGGTCAGCGGCTGGTCAGCGGCTGGTCAGCTACGCGTTGTCGTCACCTTGCTGGGCAACGAGGCAGGACGCCGCCTCAGTGCCGCCGCAGTGCGGTGCGCCCGGCCCGGCCCGCGCCGCAGAACACATCAGATACAACCCGAGGCGCGCTCAGCGTCATTACGCGACGCGCGACCAGGGGGAATTAATTGGAGGCAGGCGGCCACCTCCTCTCCCCCTCTGCTCTCCGCGTCCCGCGCGGGTGCGGGGGAGCTTTGCTCGGGTCCCACCCGGACCGCGGAGGTCACAGGTGCAAAAAGTCTTTGTCTGCATTGGAGGGTTTTCCGTCTTCAGGGAGGAACTGCACTCAGCCAAACCTTCGAAATATTTTATTTCTTAAAAAGTCGGCAATTATCGATCTTGAAATAATTATGACGGTAGAGCTGCAGGAGGCGGGATGCCAGCCTGTGCGTCACGGATGCGTTATGTGCAGCCTACCCATCGGGCGCTAGCAGGCGCTCGCCTCACTTGTCCAGTCAGCCTAGCATTTTCTTTCAAAACATCTTACGAGTTTTTGGGGATTTGGTGTAGAGCGTGCTGACCGGCACTTGTGCTTGAACATTTCAGGTATCTCTGACGGTGCGCGGGCCTTTGAGAGAAGGGCCGCCCGCGCGGCAGTGGACCTGTCAGGGGTGAGGTAGGCCAGCCCGCGCGGCGCCTCTGCGCGCCGGGCCTGCCTACCCTCCAGGCGCCCTCACTTACCACTCCGCCGCCATGTGTTGCCATGTTCGCTACGTCGGGGCGCTCGCATCCATCCGGGGCTTTAAGCGCGCCTTGCACAAAGTACTACTCGCTGTTTGTTTGGCCGCCATAAAGCAGGCGAGGGATTAGTGTCAAGACCGCGCGTGAGAGAGAGAGAGAGAGAGAGAGAGAGAGAGAGAGAGAGAGAGAGCGAGCGTTAGGGCATCCCGGCGCTAACTAGAACGTGAAGAACGATCAGGTGCCGAGTTTGTTGTCGGACTGATTCGGCATCGCGGCAGACGCAGCCCAGAGCCCCCGCGTCCGTCAGCGCGCGGCCACGCGGCACACACGGGGCGGCCACGCGGCACACGCGCGGGGCGCGGGGTCACGGGTGACGTCATCGACGAATCAACACGTAGGAGAGAGAGATGGGCGTCCTGCAGAGGCGGCGGTGCGGTGCCGGCCGGTGCAGGGGCGTCGTCGGCCGGCATGACCGTCCGTCCGTCCGTCTGTCTGTCTGTCTGTCTGTCTGTCTGTCTGTCTGTCCTGTCTGTCGCCTGTTTGTCGTATCTGACTGTCCGGGAGCGTTGCTCTCAACGTTCGCGGTCGGACATGCGACGTGTATACGTGTGCTGTTGATCGGCAAGCATCCTTGCCTCTGTCTGTCTGTCTGTCTGTCTGTCTGTCTGTCCGTCCGTCTGCCTGTCTGTCTCCCCCTCCCCCTTCCTCCTTCCCTCCCTCATTCCATCCATGCGTCCTCGATAATTTACAGGCCGCACTGCCCCCGGCACCCCGCTGGGGCCCACCGGAGCCCCACCAGTGCCGGGGCCCAACCGGGCCCGCCGTGCTGCGCCCCAGGGGCCACGACGGATCTCCCCCCCCCTCTCTCTCTCTCTCTCTCTCTCTCTTCTTCTTCTTCCATTTAATACTGTTCTTCCCGCTTCCCCCAGACCGAATGTGGTATAAAACGAGTATGCATCGCGGCGGCAGCTTTCCGTCACGTTGTCACGTCACGTGACGCCATGTCTGGCAGCAGCAAGCGTCACCCGCCATCATTCACTCACCTAAAATCATTTTGCGGTTTGCTGCAAAATATGCCAGAATAAGAGACCGAGTAAAATCAACAGGGCATCATATGGCGACGAACGTTTCAGCTGGCGAAGGTTTCCGCGAATATACCGTCTCCAAATTTTTAGTCCAGCCTATTATTCCTCGTAGTCGGTTTGTTTTTTGTTGTTTTTTTTTCCGGGAGTGAGAGGCGAGGTGAGTTTTGATTAACCACCAGCAGGCAGCCCGGCTCCCGGAGTCTCCGGCGGCGGCCCCGGCGGCTCCGGAGGAGGGCGTGGCCGGCGGGGCAGGGCGGGGCAGGGCGGGGCAGGGCCGGGCAGGGCCGGGCAGGGCTATCGCAGCACAGCGCCGGCCGAAGCGACTTGAGCGCGCCGGGCTGCCGGTCTCTGAGGGCTGATTGGTGCGATTGATTTAGAGCGGCGCGCGGGCCGGCATCAGGGGGACGTTGGCGTCCGGAGCACTCCACGCCTGATGCGGCTGCGAGCGGCTGCGAGGCGGCCGTGATCACCGAGGGCACGGCAGCGGCAAGGGGGGCGACGCGGTGCGCGCAATACGCGGCAATGGCGGGGCCTGGAGAGCATAAGCGGGCAGCCGCGGGAGTGGGACCTTCCACGCCAACCGGCGGCGGCAGCCAGGCCCCGGGCCGAGCCGGGCCCCCCAACGGCCCAGAGGGGTCATCAGAGCCCGGCGAGCTCTCGCTGGGGGCGAGATTCGACGCGGTGTGCCCCCCCCCCCCCCCCCACGCTGATGCGTAGAGTACTCGGAGCGCCCCGGTAGGCCACGACGACGCCACCTGAGAGCTGCCTTAGCCGACCCGCCGACGCTACAGAACGAAGTTCTCACGGCCTCTCTCTCTCTCTCTCTCTCTCTCTCTCTCTCTCTCTCTCTATCGTGCTGCGCTACACTGTCGGGGAAAATATGAAACACGGATAAGAACTTCCTAGAAGGCTGGTAAACCTAATACAGGCATACTTAATACATTACTAAAATAATTTATTATAAAATTCGCCACCTGTTATTATTTAAATTCCGGGGGGTTGTAGGTGACTTACGAAAAGTGCGGGAAACGTAGAAAGGCGTTGAAAAACAACAACAACGCTGCTCGCACACAAAAATCCCGTTCTCGCCATCCACTGCTCTCCGGGGAGGCGGCCTGGGTTATTTGCGGGTGGGAATGGCGTCCGAGGGCCGACAAGCGAGGCGCGCACAACGGCGACGCGACGGGACGGGCGCGGGAGAAGGGTTCTCCTAGGTTTAGGCGAGTCCGTGCGAATTCAGGGGAGGATTCCGGCCGGTGAGCGGGGAGGAGGGGAGGGGGGAGGGGGCGTGGCGCGGGGTCCTGGCCCGCCTCCGGTGCCTCCGGTGCTCCGGTGCCTCCGGGCCCCGATGACAGCAGCGCAGCGCGGCCCTCAGCCCGAGCCCTCTAGGGGCGGCAGGCGATGCTCGCGCTGCCGCGCACGAGTTGCAGGTGGCGTCGCGGCGGCCCGGCTTACTTCCTCCCCCGCGGCCCGCACCCCGCTGCCCGTGTCACGTGACAGCGAATTTCATTTCTCGCCCTCCGCGGCGGGCCGCGTGCGGGAGCAGCGAGGGGTCTGCGCACCCCGGCAGAGGGGGCGAGGCCCGCCGCCGCACCCCCGGAGGCAGCCGGCCGCTGCCTCGGCTGCCTTCATGTTATGCGATGGTGCACACCTCATCACGGTACGCCACCTCCATCAAGTATGTAATAATCTTCAATAGTATGGCCGCCGCCGGGAAATGGCCGGGTCCCGCCGCCGCTGCCGCCGCCGGGACGCGCAAAGAGAAGAAAGCAACTTCACAGCAACATGTTTCAGCGCGGCGCGTCGCGACCCGTGTGTGTGTGTGTGTGTTCGGAATTCCTAATTCGACCGTATGCAGTGCCGCGCGCGCGCGGGGTGTACATTTCTCGTCGACTTTATATCTGGGAATAACATATTTATTACGCGAGTGTGTCCGCGCGCCCCGAACCCCGCGGTTCCGGCCGCGGTGTGGTGCGAGACGAAAACAAGACGAGTGCAGTTGCCGCGGAAGGTCAGTCACATGAGTCCGAGAGAGACTACGGCAGTGCAAGAGAGACGCCCGGTCAGGCGTCTCTCTCACACTACCGGCAGTCAAGCTCGGCGGCGGCCCGTCCTTCTCTCTCACACTCACAGTTGTGCTGCCGCACCGGTCAGTCACACGCTAGGCATCGGTCGCAGGCTTTGGCGTACGCCGCGTTGTCATCCACAGAAATAGGCCATTAGTTAGGTAATGTGCTGAAGCGATGATCCAATGATACCGGTTGGAATACCTGGCGCTGGCCGGCGCCGTGGAGGCCGCAGGCTGCCGGCGCTGCCCCCCCCCCCCCCCCGGCCGGCCCCCGCAGACCCCGCAGGCCCCCGCCCCGCTGCTGGCACGACTCCGCAGCGCGCGGATCGGGCGGGAACAAGTGAAAAATTGAAATGTGGCCGCGGGACGTGTCGAGTCGGCGAGGCGGGTACACCGGACAGGGCGGAGGCCGGGAGGCGGCCGGACCCCCCGCGGCCCGCGGCCCGCGGCGCGAGGCCGGCCGATAGTACACCTGCCCGAAAACTGGCTCCCCACTCACGAAAATACATATAAAAAAATATGACATCAAGCATTGGCGGAAAGAAAAAAATCAGTGTCATTAAAATCTGACCGATTCTCCCAACTCGTGTTCGATGATCAAAATTGACCTAACATTTTGCTCGTCTCGAATTTTTGGAAACCCAATTTTTTTTTGAATTTTTCCTGGCAGTGTAATGCTGCTATGCTTTTACTATTCACTAGGAGCCCCAGTTTATAATTCTAGTCTAAACTAATAGCCATATTCAACGCCGATTTTTCATAAACAAATGCACTCGTAATTTATTTCATTTAATTATTTTTTTTTGGCCGAGGACACGGACTGCATAGCGTGGCGCGAGAACCGTTTCTGGAGAGTTTGAGGAATGACCATGCAGCCGCGAGAAGAGATCCTCGAGGACACGAACCCGAGTCGCGGCGCGCCCGCGGAGCGTCGTCATGGGATGGATGCCTCCCTAAAATAGTCGCGATAAACTAATGAGACAGGCCCCGGCAGCGCGGAGCCGGCAGAGCGGGCGGTATCGTGTGCGCCGGTGCGCGCAACACTTGCCGAGCGTGCCGTGTCCAGGCATTAGTCACGTCAAGTCATCAATTTGCCCTTGAACGTCGCCGTCGGAGGTGGTGGCGGCGGCGGCGGCGACACGGCCATGTCGCACGCGGACCGCGTCTTGGCGTGTGGGTTGGATAATCAAGGAATTACTGGAAATGACGCGAGGCGACGCGCGAGGCTCCAGCAGAGAGGATCCAGCAGTGGCTCCCCGCGAGCTCTCTCTCTCTCTCTCTCTCTCTCTCTCTCTCTCTCTCTCTCTCTCTCTCTCTCTCTCTCTCTCTCTCTCTCTCTCTCTCTCTCTCTCTCTCTCGCGCGCGCGCGTGTGTGGTTCTGCCGTCGGAGGTCCCCCACGGAGAACGAGCGAGTCCCGCCTCTGGAGGCAGCGGTCTCCAGCGAACCGGTGGTGCCCGCTGGACGGAGACGCCGCAGGACACCCCGCAAGCCCGGCTCTGCGGCGCTCGCACACTGCGGGGGAAAAATGGGGGCCGCAGAGAATTGAATCCGGACACACACACACACACACACACACACACACACACACACACACACACACACACACACACACACACACACACACACACACACACACACACACGCACACACACACACACACACGCTCATGGCGAGAGTACTCCACTCCGCTGGGTGGGTACCTCCCTCCCTGTCACTCTTGCTTACACGGTACTCGGATTTGGCTTCCGCTCACTCGAGGTGGGCTCCTCCTCGGGCCCCTCTAGCGGCCCCCTACGGCCTCTCTAGGGCCTTTCTCTCTCTCTCTCTCTCTCTCTCTCTCTCTCTCTCCCTCTCTCTCTCTCTAGGGCCCCTCTAGGGCCCCCCTGCCCGGTCTGATAGTCTCAGGCCAGCGCTTGACCGCCGCAACAGCACCCACCGCGCCGCACAGCAGAAGCTGAGCTGCCTGCCCTGTAGCTGCAGGGAGAGATACGGATCTCCAATTATACGAAATGTGCGGCGGGGCGGCGGCGGCAGCGGCGGCGGCAGCGGCGGCCCTGGAAGGGTGTTCCTGTGCGCCGGGCCCGGAGGGAAGCCCGGGGCGGGCAGCGGAGGGCGGGGCCTGCGCCTGTGTTGCCTACCTGCCAGGACGACACCGCTGCCGAAATTATTTAAACACGGAGTTCAACTCTGGCAGTGACGAATAATGCGAGTCTTCGACTTTACACTATTCCGCCATTTTTGCGCAGGTGAGAATTCCACCTCGAAATTCCCACCGTGCGCGGTGTGTCGGAGTCATTTCCCCGCTGCTACCATATTCTATCCTCGATCAATCCCATCATGCGCACCGTTTTCGTTTTCTATCCCCACGTACGGCGTGATATATATGTGTATATACCGGGTGGCGCTAAGGCCTATGAGGCACACGCCAGCTGCACGGGGAGACCCGGGCGACCCCAGCGCGCCGCCCGCCGCCCGCCGCGCCACCCTCGCAGACACAAACCCTCCCCCACCCCCCTCTCTTCCCCCCCAAAGTTTCATAAATCAGTCCCCTTTCCCGGTTGCGTGGAAACAGCGCACGGAGCGTGCCGAGTTGCCCCTGCCAGGAGGAGGGAGGGAGGGAGAGGGTGGGCGGCCTGCGCGGAGGAGGAGGAGGGAGGGAGGGAGAGGGAAGGACGAATAACAGGGAAAGGGAGAACGGGAGTAAGTGACAGGAGCGGGACATGGGTTTAATGCTGGGGGAGGAAGAAGTTGAAGATACAACAGAACAACAATTTAGGGGAAAATTCCCCATCCTGCCTCTGTATCTCCCGCTCTGCTATTGCCGCACGCTAGGCCCCGCCGCCACGCCCCGCCACGCCCCGCCACTGCTGCCTGCGCTGTTGCTACGGTGTAGTACGAGACAAGACCCTCTCTCCGCCTCCGTCTTCTCCGTCGCTCTCCTACCCTGTCCCATGATTGTGCCGTGTCAGGGCGAAGACTAGCAAATTAAAATTAAAACAGTTTTGGAATTCCCGCACGAGGACGACACGGCGCCGCCCTGCCCATCCCTTGTACCGGCAGCGGCCCCTGTTAGCGCGTACACTCGCACACAAAACGTCGGCGCAATTAAATTTTTACCAGGAAAAGTTGCCCGAAACCAGATTACCTCTCGCGCGGCTCGCATGACGAATACGACGTTTTAGCACTCCAGGAATGAATCTTCAGTGTGAGCCACGCCATGAAACTACAGTTAGACTGCAGTTTTCGTATAGAAAACTACAGCTCCACTGTGCTAGAAAAAAGGGCCAAACTCTAGTTTTCCATATGTCAGTTCAGTGACAGCGCTATTGCAATAACTAAAAATGAAAACTGCCCTTTGGTGCACCGTTGTTTCACCTGTGGTTTCACGCCGTGCGCCCTTCCGCCGTGCGTGTCATGCCGTTTTCAATATCCAAACAGCGCCTGCATTACGTATGGCGCGGCTTATGCGGAACAGAAACATTGCGCATTAAGGTGTGTGTGTGTGTGTGTGTGTGTGTGGAGGGTAGTGCAGCACACAGCAGCGTACGGGGCGCGTACGGTAACCAGAGGCACAGAGTAATTACGGTAACTGAGGGGCGTTGTTGTGACTGCGGCGGCGGGATGGAGTGCGGCGGGCGGGGGTGCGGAGGGGGTGCGGAGGGGGCTATGCGACACCGGCCGGCCACACAATTTCCTCCTGCACCCCACCACCACCACCGCTTCCACATCCACCACCACCCATCCCACCCCACCCCTACCACCTCTCCGCCGGCCAGGAAATGGGCACCAAAGTAGTTGTACACAACAAGCACAAATTTCTATTTTTTCTCCTCCTCCTTCTTCCGCCTACGGTCTTTTCGGCATCCGTCCTCCTCCCGCTACTCGCACTTCACTTTCAGCCCGGCCTCAGCAGGGCCCGCCGGCGGACACACTTTTACCGGCTGACAGAGCACAGCGCTGTCCCGGGGAGGCGGCGCCGGCCGGCGCTGGGATGACGCTGCCTGCGGGGGGTATATTCCTGCGCCGCCGTCCGTCCTTGGGCCGTCACGGCGTCAGATGGCAGCACCTGCAGCCGCCGCTACTACTTGTCGCTGCCGGCGCACGCCTCTCGCTCCTCAGGCCCTCTCTCATCCCCCTCCTCCTCCCTCTCCTCCTCCTCCTCAAGACAAAATGGCGACTGCGCCGCGCGCCTCACAGACGCATATCACACAGTTTTATATTCAGCGGGCCGTTGTGCGTCAGCGCGCGCGCGCCGTGCTCGCCGTGTGCGATGCGACGGCGTCGCCGTTTTATCATAATCACGACTTGGCAGCGAGCAAAGTGAGTGCAAACAACAGCAACAACTCGGGGAGGGCCGGCGGCGGCGGCGGCGGCAGCGGCGGCGGCGGTGGCAGGACGAGGGCCCTCCGCCACCTGTCTTGCGCTGCGGGGCCGGCGTCACATTCGATTGTCACCCACGGAGACAGATTTATCCCTCACACACACACACACACACACACACACACACACACACACACTCGCTCACTTCGATACTCAGGCGGCGGGTTCATGGCTGCCTCGTTGACTATCCGACGCGAGCGGTCAGAGGGCAGCACGCCTGCGAACGCCCGGGTAGGCCAGCCCGCACGACACCCGTGCGCGCGGCCGCGTCGTGGCTGCCTACCTAGCAGGCGCCGTGTGTACGCCAACTTCTGCGTTCAGCCTACATCAGAGTAGGCAGGTCCGCTACGCACTAGCACAATGTCTCTCTCTCTCTCTCTCTCTCTCTCTCTCCCCCTACGTCTGGTCGAGACAGAAAGAGACAGAGCATACCAAGTCCATTGCGGGCTCGCATGCCTTGGGTTGTCTTTTTCTCTCAATTCTCCTCACAATGTGCCCACGAAGTAAAGGCAATGTTTTCGGGGCCGAGTTGAGTTCCTCGTCATAACCGCGCCATGCCGTAGTTCGAAAGGAGGTAAACGGCTCTGGCTCGGGGCCGCGCGAGGCCTCTCTGGGGGGGCTCGGCCGGAGGCGCGGTCGCACACGGCCAATCAGGGCACGCCCCTCCGGGACGGACACGCCTCGACAGCCAATGAGGTGCGCGGAGGCGGGCGGCGCGTTGCGTGCCGAGAAGTGGCGCGGCGCTACCCCAACCCCTCTAATTAGAGCACAGCGCTTTTCTGCCGCCGCGACACGCCACCACCGCCGGCACGGCCATTTCCATCCCTCTCTCTCTCTCTCTCTCTCTCTCTCTCTGTCTCCCTCACTGTGCACCGCGCGCGCGTGTGCACGCACTCGCGCACAGAAAAAGTAATATCCGTAAGTGTGCCAGAGCCGAGCTTTTACACTGTGTCGGACACGATCCCGTCAGATTAGATTTTTTTTTCCATTTGTCCGCAGAGGTCCGCGGGCTTTGCGCTGCCCGCCGCTGAACGACCCCCGCGACCGCGACGTGAAGAGGCATAACTCACGCACTCGTTTTCGGCGTTTTCATTTCTGTAATGTGTAAGGTCACGGTCCTGGCGCCCGGCGCGGTAAGCCGCTTCCACGACCCCCCTCGAAGGCTGCGGCCGGCAGCGCGGCGCAGAACCCCTTTTGCGCCTTGACATGCGCTCAAAGCGGGCGTCCGTGTGAAATGCATATCTGCACTTATTTTCGTACAACGCTCATTAATGCAACGCTCTGTATTTGCATAATAATTGGCCTCGCCACCAGCGCGGAAGCTCGGCCGGGCCTCCAGCAGGGCCTCGGACCTCGGCGCCCCCCCCCCCCCCCCCGTCCGTCGCACACCGCGCGCCCCCAGCCCCCTGTGTGTGTTTGTATCGTGAGGATAGCGAGAATGTACACACACATCGTGAAATTGCGTGCATTATACTTTTCCTCAACATTATGACACCCGTATGTAAAACGCACCTCTCGGGGCCGCCATGGCTGCCGCACGGCCATCCGCGATCTCGCATCCCGATAACGCACCGCCGCCGGATCAAACCCCCCCAGCAGCGGGGCGGCCCTCCCCGTCACCGCCACGTTAACTCGCTTCTTTTCGTGGCGAGCCAGGCGCGGACACGACAGCAGACCCGAACGCTTCGCCCCGCCGGCCGGCACTGGGTGCGAAACCATCCTCTCCGCGCCCCCAGCGCCTGACGGCCGCGGGGTAGGCCAGCCCACGCGACACACGTGCGTGCATCGCGTCGCGGAAAAAGATAAAATTAAACGAAACTTGCTTCTTTGAGATGCAAAGTTCAAGTCCCGCCGCACGACGGTCCGAATTCCCGGGCGCGGTCGGGGCTGGAATCGCCCCCTCGGCACACCGACCTGTGCAACGGGCGCCGGGCCTCGCCGGGCCCAGCCGGGCCCCACCCCCTCGCCTCTCGCCCCTCCCCGCCTGATGGGAGGTGTGAGGTGGTTGCCCCGGTATTTGCGCCGCCGGGCCTCAGCTGATGTCATCTATCACTGTCCGTGCGGGCGGCGCGGCGCGGCGCGGCCCACATAGCGCACCGCACCGCAGAGTTAGACCCGGACGCGACACCGCATTACAGCGTGGCGCAGAGGAGATCAGCGCCGGCAGCGCCGCGGCGGAGCGGCGGAGCGGCAGCGTGGCCGGCACAGCCGGGCTCACAGAAAAATACAGAGCGCGTCGCAGCCAGCGGCGCCCAGCGGCGGACCGCGGCGGACCGGGCTCAGACGGCAGTTTTCGGAAGCCCCGCCCCGCAGCGCCGCGCCATGTACTCGCTAATGACACTCGGACGATCCGGCGGCTTCGGCGGCTCCAGCTGCCGCCCAGTTCTAATCCGGCGGTCCGCGAAGCCGCCCCGGGTGGAGGGCCGCCGCCGCCGCCGCCGCCGCAGCGCAGCCTGCGAGCCAACCACCCCCGTCGTGCCGGCGGCCCAAACACCCCAGCGGGGCCCCGCAGCACCGCGCCGTGCCGCGGGGCGGGGCGCTGCCTGCGCAAGGTGCTCGCCGTCCGTACGCCGCCAAACCGCGGCCCCGCTTCCATAAATTAGCCTGTGGGACTCGTCCGCAGCGGGGGCGGCGGGGGCGGAGGAGGCGCGGGGTGTGTACTGTACACTCGGGGCGGGGAGGGGCGGCCCACGGCGGCGCGGCCCCGCGGCCAGGCGATGGAGACGTTCCCAACACAACGCGGGGAGGATCGCGCAAGCGATGAATTTCTCTGACCCAGCTGACCGCGCATGGCCGTGTCCTCATGGCCCCGTGTCCCCCGCCCGCGGCATCTGATAACGGAGAGAGAGAGAGATAGAGAGAGAGAGAGAGAGAGAGAGAGAGAGAGAGAGAGAGAGAGAGAGAGAGAGCGCCTCCTCGTCACGGGCGCGGCCTCTGGAGCAGCGGGACGGCCGTGGACGTGCTGGAGGAGCGCCCAGCCTGCTGTCCAGCGCCGCAGCCTGGAGAAGAGGCCCCCGCCGCCGCGGTCAGAGCTCCACTCATTCGAATCAGAGAGCCGAGAGCCCCGCTCCACCCTCGGCATCGTCACGACAAATCGCGCCGCATATACTGTTGCAGAAGATGACGGCCTGGCTCGCGGCGGAGCATCACGACGTATTTCTCAACTCTCTGTGTTATGACGCGCCGGGACCGCCGGGGCCGCCGTGGCGTTTCCAGAGATAATCTAACGCGCGCGGCGGTGGTCGCGGGGGACCCGCCACGGCCGGACCCACGGGGCGGACGGACGCCGTCCAGGAATGCCTGATGGGCGGGGTGATGGGCCGGCGGTGGGGCCGGAGGGGCCGGCAGGAATCTGCCTCCCTGATGGAAGATTAGTATTAAAATGTCACCAGGTAATTAAGGGGCCGCGGCCGATCCGCATGCCGCGGCGACGCGTCTGCCGGACGTACGGGAGAGGAAGGAGGTTAGACGGTGCGGTAGTGTCACGGCCGGGGCTGACGCCGTTCTGTGCGAATAGTGGCTGCTGGAGCTGATTACCACCACCGCCGCCGCACCGGCGCCGTCCCCCAGGTGCCACCATGCAAATCTCCGGCAAGCAGAGGCTGATTGAGTGTCTTCGACACACGCCACTTGACTCGTGTCTGCGTTACGCAGCCGCCGCAGGGCAATCCATCCGTCAATCGACGTCGGACCCCCGGCCTGCCTCCCCCCGTCCTGTCCGAGATGTCCACTTGTCACTCGGCAATCTCTCAATAGCCGCCAGTACGGATGCACATTGGCTCCGCGACACTTGTGCACGTGTCGGCCGCCGCAGCCGCCGCAGCCGCCCGCACGTCCTTCCACTGCTGCTGCAAGGCCCGCCTGGCCAGCGGCGTCCCGGACGGGAAAACTTCTTCTTTGCGTTTCAGCAATACCCCATTTTTTAAAAAAATACCGTAGAATTTTATCTGCGTTGTTTCTTCGCGTTTTCGGCGGCGATTTTAAGGGCCCCCAAAAAGGGAAAACGATCGTGCTCACGGGTTTTGTAAAGGAGCAGCGCGCGCTGCCGCCCGGGCCGTGCGGAGGTGCTGCGCGCCGCTCAAGGTGACAAAACAAGACAAGAACATGAACGCGGGCTGCCAGGCCCGGCCAGGCCCGGCCAGGCCCGGCCAGACCCGGCGAGCCCCGGCCGCATGCAGCCCCGTGTTCGGGGCCGAACCCCTCGCAACGCAGGCCTGTACTCCATCATGAGGTTGGCGCTGCTGCAGCGGGGACCCTGTGGGTGCCGGTAGTCCTGACCGCTGCTCCGTCCCCTCTCACCCTTATCCCGTGTCACCCCGGTCTGACGCACAACACCACACGCGCTTGTATACGGGCCAAATTCATGTGGCTGAACAGATTTCCGTCGAACTTATTTTCCTCGGAGAAATGTTGAACAGCCTCGAAAAGGTTTCCGTGCGC
Source organism: Megalurothrips usitatus (assembly GCA_026979955.1). Lineage (NCBI taxonomy): Eukaryota > Metazoa > Arthropoda > Insecta > Thysanoptera > Thripidae > Megalurothrips > Megalurothrips usitatus. The sequence continues at coordinate 8,803,519 of CM049595.1, read as the reverse complement.
AGCTTCCGCAGCGTCCCGTTTTGATGCCTCTCACCTGGTGACGTCACGGAAGCCCTCATCACAGCCAGCGAGGCGAGCTGCCGGGGCGCCCGCGGGGCCCGCGGCCTGCTGTTTCACTGGACTAATGGACTTTGCGCGTAGGATCGCGGCCAGCGCAGCGGCGCTGCTACAGCCTCTCTCTCTCTCTCTCTCTCTCTCTCTCTCTCTCTCTCTCTCACTCACTTACTCATTCGCTCTCAGTCATCAGCGCTGGCTGGATAATTCAGGCGGCCTTTATGGAAGTGCCGTGTCCTGTGTCCTGGGCCCTACTCGGACGGATATCAACTTATTCATGACCCGGAGAGCAGCTCACCTCAGTCATGTTCCGTACACTGCACGGCGAACGCCGCCGTCAGCTTTCCGCTGTAACCTTACAAAAAGTTACATAATACTTTACCGCAGGGTTCGGACCTCTGGGTCGGCGTGCGAAAATGGGAAAGTTGTGTGACACAAGGAAAAGTTCCTAATTGAGCCTTGGCGGGGAAATTAAAAGCGCGGCTAACCGCGCTCCGAAAGTTTCCCCAGAAATAGTAATAAAAATACAACAGCAAACAACGACCGGCGTCGTCTCTTATTCTCTCTTGCGTTCGACCGCAGCGAGTCAGGAGATACCATCTCCTCCCGCTCTCATCCGATGTTGTGTCATGTTGCCGACCGCTCGCTTTTGTGTTTCTCTCTACTTCTTTTCCCCCTTCCCTCCGCCTGCTCTTGCCTCGGTTTCTCTCGCTCCTCAACGTTCGTTCAACATCCTTTTATTTAAAGGAATCTTGGCACAAATGCAGCAAAACAATACGTTCTTTGAGACAAGCATCGCCGAGAGTCTAGCTCGTCGCGGTCTTCTGCCTCGCGGATTCCCCCGCATGCGTTCAGCGGGCGCGGATCACCGTGGCGTTATCAGTCTGTCCGTCGTATCATCCCCGCACAATGCGGACGAAGAAAAATAAACACAGAAGAAAATCACGCGTTGACTTTGCAATGCCAAAAGATTTACGCCGTTTTTTGCATCTCATTTACGGCCATTTATTCCGCGGGCCGCCGGGCTCTCGCGCGCGGGCTTATTTGTATTCAAATGAAATGGAATGCCCAATACTACTCCCCTTATTTATGAACTCGTCACTCGGACATGAGCTTGCAGCGCGCCCTCATTATCGCGGCCGTATTAGGAATTAACTTTGTGTTGTTCCGGATTGCATCGCGCGGGCGGCGGAGGAGGAGGAGGTCCCACTGAGTGCGAGAGAGATGGGACGCCGCGTTTGACTATGGCAGTGCGAGAGAGACGCCCTGCCGGGCATCTCTCTCGCGCTACCGCGAGTCAAATGCGGCGTCCCGTCTCTCTCGCACTTCGTCGGATCGCCACTGGAAGAGGTGTTGTGGCAGGGCCGGCAGGGCGCCACCCGGCGGTCCACCGCCGCCGCCGCCACCGCCGCGGCCGGCAGCGAGTTAATTAGGAGGAAGGAACTGGCCGTCCTCACATAAATATTTATGGCAGTCATTCGCACCGCCACCGAGGTGCCTCCTCCTCGCGGCGTGTCTGTGTGTGTGGACTATTATGTTACATTAAGTTCGGGAACATCAGGTGTCACTCCTACACCCGGATTACGACGACTCGACGAACCCGCCCGGGCATGATAAGCGGAATAAACGTTTTCTAGCGTGGTGGTGCGAGCCATATTGAGAGCGAGAGAGAGAGAGAGAGAGAGAGAGAGAGAGAGAGAGAGGAGGGAATGCCTGTTTCACATCAACATGGAAGTGGTATAGACATACGCAGGGAACGGAACCGACCACCGATGTCACAGTAAGTCGTGCCTGTCCATGCTGGGACGGTGCGGGGGCGGCGGCGCTGGGCTCGGGCCTGGGCTCGGGCCTGGGTGGACACGGGACAGTGGTGCACACACAGCTGCTGGGCGCTACCGCGGCGGTATCTGATGACATTATTTAACTTCTTAAATATGTCCCGGGAGGACTCGTCGCCCCGCCCGTTCCGCCGCCCTGCCCACGTGCGCATTGCACGGTGACCAACGCGCCGGAGGAAGCTGACTGCTTTTGGGCAGGCCTCTCGGGCTATCAACCCATCTCATATATTTATATATATATATATATATATATATATATATATATATATATATATATATATATATATATATATATATATATATATATATATATATATACATAGCAACAACGTGCTGCGACCATCAGTCGATCTGCGAACAACGCGGGGTAAAGGGTTCCGTGTGGGTATTCACCCTGGGCACACCACACGCACGGGGCCGAAGCATTACCATGGTTATTACAGGTTGTGAGTCATCATATTCACATATTTTTTTCCTGCCCCCATTTCCCCACCCCACAAAGCGTTGCACGGGGGCAAGCTCACGCTCAAGTGAATCCGGGATCGGCGCATCGATGACAATGCCGCCCCGGGACTCTCCTTCTGAGCGATGAGTGACAGCTGAAAACTCGGCGCGAAAGATCCCCCCGGCCGGCCCCGCCGCCGGCCCCGCCCCCACGCGCTGTACCTCCCCGCCTGGCCGGCCGGCCGCTCCGCTCTGCGCTCCGCCCCCTGAAACCGCCCCCGGCCAGAGCGCGAGGCTACGTGCTGACAGCTGAGCGCAGCGGCGGCGGCAGCGGCCTGCACCAGTCACGGGGGCAGCGAGCCTTATCAGATATAATCACCACTCTCCTCGTTTTTGGCGCGCGGCGGGAATTTTCAGAAAGCGCGCGCGCCTGCCGGGCTGTTGTTGTTGCTGTTGCGGTGTGGTGGTCTGGTCTCCGGGCCCGCCATGCGCCGCCGCCGCCACCAGCCCGTGTGACGCACGCTGATTGGTTCCCATGCAAATGGGTTGCTTGCCCCGCCGCTGCTGGAGGGCCTCGGCCAAGCCTTCGGCCGCTCGCGGCGCTCCCGACGCCCCGGGCGCTTCTCTCGGCCGCTTCCGGCCCGGCCCCGCGGCCCCGCGGCCCCGCGGCCCCGCCCCCGCCGGACATGGCCGCTCCGTGTTTTACATTACTACGGCGAGGGAGGCACGCGGGGCGACCGCCGCCGCCGTCGCAGCGTCCAGGTGGCTGCCTACCCGCTCCGGAGCGACACTGCGGGAGGAAATACTCCTTACACGTTTATTTTATCATGTCCTCCCCGCCGCTGCCGCGTTTCCACACAACAAGGTCAGCGGCAGCCACGCACTGCAACATTTTTCACAGCCATCGTTCGTCGCGCGGGAGGAAATGAAGGTACTACTCCGTCGGATTGCGCCGCCCAAGGGGCTCTCCGCGCCGCGGGGCGCCGCGGGGCGCGCGGCCTCGACCTAGCTGAAAAACGGGGCCCGATCTGATCAGTCATTTCCTGCTGCCGGCCGGTGCCGGCGCCGCCCGGAACCGAACGTGCGAAATGCGCTCCGAAAGGAGGAGCTACGGGGGCGGGGAGCGCGCGCCGGCGCACGGCACGGCTCGCACCATTCAATTTCATCCCGCGAATATCGGACGCGTGATTTTCTCCTTCACGTTTACTTCGGCGAGGGTCATGGGAGCGGCGCGGGGCAGGGTCCCCTCCGGCTGCCTCTGGCTGCCTCTGGCCGAGGAGTCCTCCTAGAGGGTCGTGGCCGCGGGGCCGGCGGCGGCGAGGGCCCGGTGCGGACGGGGCCGCCGAAGCCGCCGGAGCCGGCCGCGCACGGCCGCCCGCCTCCCCGTCCTCCTCCCCCGAGCATAAAATGCAACATTTTACTGCCTCCCAAGTCAAAGTGAAGCCATTTCATATTTTCCATGGTGGCCGGGCCGCCGGGCCGCCGCGCCGGCTCCGTGTTGGCCAGCGAGGTGCGGTGTGACGGGGAGGGGCCGGCCGGTGCGAAAGGGACGCGGTGGGTGGAGCGGCGCGGCCCCTGCAGGACCTCCAGGACCGTCCAGGACCCCTCCGGAACTCTCCAGGACTCAAGACTTTGCAGGACACGGCCGCAGACCCGGCCGGCTCCCGGTCCATAGAAGAGGCCTCTGGGACCGCGCTGCCCTGCAACGCCCCGCACGGCCCGCACAACCCGGGCGACCGCCCCGAAAATGTCAGGTGGGAGACCAGGAACGGGCCGGGGACCGCCGGGGACCGCCGGGGACCGCCGGGGACCGCCGGGGACTGGTCGCCGCCCCGCACGGCTCGGCCCTCCCTCCGATAAAACTTTTTACCTCCGTCGACCTGAGCTCTTGCGGACGCACGCGGCGGTGCTGCGAGGGGCTGCGGGACGTGGCAGCGCCGTCCGGCCCGTCCCCCCTCCCCCACCCTCTGCCGCGGCTAAATAATGCACTAATGCCCGCAACTTCTTGAGCGAGAACTCGTTACTTCGCAGCGCCGGACAGCGGCGGCGGCGGCGCTCCCTCGGCGGCTCCCTCACGGCGCGGGGATGTCAAAACGCGCGGCGCGGCCGTCGACGGCGTCCGCGGGGCCCAGCGCGCTGACAGACGGAACGCCCTGCTGAAACATTCACCGCCGTCCGGCAGGCGACTTTCTTCGAGGAGGACGGAACCGTCGACGACGGCGACGGGCAGCAGTGGCGGGTGCCGCGAGCCGTCGTCCACTGGAAGCTGAGGCGGTGTCCGGCGGTGCCGTCATGGGCTGCCAGGGCTGCCAGGGCTGCCATGAGGCCCCTGCATGACTCACACTGGCGGCCATCGCGGCGGCGCAGCGGCGAAGCGGCGCAGCGCACCGCAGGCGCTGCACGTCTGTCAATTGCCCATTTTATCTCTTTTCCTTCTTCCACGGGGGCACTTGCATGCGGCGGCGGCGGCGGCAGCGGTGGTGGCGGCGGCGGCGAGCCCCGCAAACCATAGGGTGCGACTCTACGGCGCTACACTCATCATTGGTCCGAGGGCTAATTATATTGGCAGTTAAAAGTATGAGTAAAAGGTAGGAACGGCAGCAATAATTGAAGGGTCCGGCGGCGGAGGCCCGTCTCAACCCGACCAGACGTTTTCTCTCCGCTCGGGTATAAACGGCCTGGAATCGTCGTCGCCGCCGCTTCGGTAGCATTTAATTCGGATATAATTTCGAGCAGTCCTGCCGCTGCTCCTGGGTCCGAATCGTTTGCGTCGGGCCGCCGCTGCTGCTGCTCAGCCGGCTGCGGGCGCTACCAGCACGCAGCGAACCCACCACCACCGCCGCCCTGCCGAGGGGGTCCGCACCGCGCGGCCCGCCGCTACCCGCCCGCCCTCCGAAGAGCACTTTTATAATTACGGCGGTGCCGCGAGTCGGCCTGCCGGCCGTCTGTCGCATGCGGAGGTGTTGGGCCCGGCCGCCATATCGGGAGTCTCGAGCCGCACGATATCTGTCCGCGAGTAATTGCCATCGGACACGAGCGCGGAGCGCGGGGTCAGGCGGGCCAGAGGGGCGGAGGCAGAGGCCAGAGCGGCAGGCGATGACAGCGAGCACGGAGATGCACTACTGCGGCCGGGCGACGACGTCAGAGCCCGTAATGCCGTCGCAGAGCCAATCGAGGCATTCTAAAACCGTCCCCTCTCTCTCTCTCTCTCTCTCTCTCTCTCTCTCTCCAGTCAAGCCTACCTCCTGCTGCATTTTCATCGGGCTTTCGGACTCCTAATAAAAGGAGGAGTCGCGCTCGTCGTTGGGCTTGCGCGGCGCGGAAGAGAGAGAGAGAGAGAGAGAGAGAGGGAGAGAGAGAAAGAGAGAGAGAGAGAGGAAGGGGTTGAACCTGCTGCGCGCTGCAAGGACGCAAAGTCTGCCGCACTGGAACAATGGCCTCTGTGTCGACATTCTTGGCCAACTCGGTTCGCCTCTGGCAATGAGGACGGAGCCGGCACGCCAAGTGGCACGCCAAGTGGCACCGGCACGCCAAGCCGACGGCGACGCCGGAGAAGCGCAGCGCCGCGGCCGCGCGCCGACGGCGGGGCGGGATGCAGCATTCGCCCTGATAAAAGGGTTGACAATCGGGCGGCGGGTGCAGCATCGCAGCGCGCCGGAAGCTCTCCGCCGTGGTTCGGTAGCGCAGTGGTCTAGCGGATGGGCAGCCGGCCGGAAGGTCCGAGGTTCGATTCCCGTCGGGGTGTCGCGTCCGCTCTTCCGTACGTACGGGTTGCGGGGGTGTCCGCTGGAGCAAAAAACTGTCGCCGGCGCGGGCCGAGGTCTCCCCGTGAGACCGGAGGCCTTGGTGGGTTCGACTCCCACAGACGGGCGCTTCCAGAGACTCTCCGCGTCCACCTTGTGCTCCGAAGCATATGCGAGCACACCTCGGCCGCGCGTCGCAGGCCGTGTGGAGCGCGAGCGCGGACCGCCGGACGGCTTTAACGGCGCCTTTTACGGAGCATTGTGTCCCGCTTTCCATTTGCTGCAACATCTTAATGAAGGCGGTGATTTAAGAGTTGCGGCCGCGACGTTTATCACACCTCTTTCGGTCGCGGGTCACGCGGTGGCGAACTGCCTGTGTGTACGTTTGTGTTCTTTTATGCTTTTAAAATGTTTTGGTTTCGTTGGTTTTTGTTTTCTGCGTGGTGAAAATAAAGGAAAGCCCCCCAGTTACAACTTCGAGTTTTTGTCGACAAACTACTGTTCAATGATAACAATAATCATCACCATGGTGTTGGTGGACGCTCCACATGCGGAGGCCGCGGTGCGGGCTCCGGCCGCTCCACCGCTACCACGGCGGAGCGCGGGAAAAATCAACTCGTCCCGCGGAAGAAAATTGTCGGCAATTAAACTGGCGCACACACACACACACACACACACACACTTACATACAGTAGACGGCAGTTAAGCTGTCTAGTTCAGATATAATTCCTACCGAGTCTGTATAATTATGTGGTGTTCGCATTATAGGCATTTTACACCGCTGGAAATCGGGGGCGCCCGGGCGTCTCTCGCGCGTCTTCCGGACGTCAGCCGGGCGTCCGCGCGGCGAAGTGCATCGCTGTCCACGATATAAGCGTTCGTGTGTGTGACCGGTCTACCTTCTCATAGTTTCAATTTTTTTTAAAAGTTTTTGTCGTGTTTTACACTGTATTGCTGCGGATACGAGGAGGGGGGGGGGGGGTGATGATGGAATTTGAATAAACGGAGGGCAGCCGTGTTGAGGTTCCCGTGCCCCCGAAAGTACAGCCGCCGCCGCCGCCGCCGCCGCGAGGGTCATGTGCTAATGTCACTGCATGGCGCATGTCACATTTTATGGCCCTCCGCCCGCCGCCGTGCCCTTATACGGGGACACCCGCACCTGCTGCGCCGTGCTGCGACGCTGCTCCGAGTGTCGTGAGCGAATGGAATAGGTCGTCGTCGCGAACGAGGGAGACAAGGAGAGAGACAGGGAGAGAGATGGGGAGGGAGAGAGAGAGAGAGAGAGAGAGAGAGAGAGAGAGTGGAAGCGGCCATAGTGTGTGACGACGTTCTGACCCGCCGGGCCCCGCCGGCCGGGCCCCGCCCCCCGGTCAGATAGATATCGGCACACACTGGGGATAGGAAGGCCGGAGAGGCCTCATCGAATGATATGGTCACATCACATACCCCTACCTGCCGGCAGCGGGGCCCTGCGGCCCTGCGGCCCTGCGGGTCCTGCACGCACTGACAGTAATCGATGGCATGGCCGGGGGACGGCCGGGGACCGCCGGGGACCGCCGGGGGACCCCGAACCCTCTGCAGAGGTGCTGCCGGGCGGGAAACCATATGGGAGGCGATCTTCACGCAGCAGTCCTCTGTCTCGCAGACCTCTGCGAGTGAGAGCCTACCGGGGCCGGCTAGGGACGGCGGCCTAGTGGCTGCAGCTCAGGCGGCCCCGCGGCAGCCCCGTGGCCGCCTTGTGGCCGCCTTGTGGCCGCCTTGAGGCCGTCCGTGTCCTCGGGCAGAGGCACGACGGCCACGGCGATATCTGCCGGCCATCTCCCGCGCGCTCAGCTTTTGGCCGCGCCCGGACAGGTGAGGTGAGGTTGAACCGCAGTCGACAACGCGGCCAGGCCTCGTCGTCGTCCTGCTGCCGCTCTGTCCTCCTCCCTCCGCCGCCCCTCCAACAGGTGCAACGGAGACGGAAGAGGCTCGGCCCGGCGGGTTTTCGGGGCCGCGGCCGCAGCGGCAGCAGGCCGCCTCTGATGGGATGATATGAAGGCCAGTTATGTTTGGGCCAAGTAGCAATGACACCTGACCAGCCGGCCGGGCTGCGGCCGGGTTGCTGCTGCTGCTGCTGCTGCAGCTCCGACCCGCCCTGCGACCCTCAGCGGGGGCTCCTCCACAGGTAACACACCGGCAAGGGCCCCGGTAAGGGCTCCCCACGGGGCCCTACGCCGAGCCGCGCTCCACGGGATACTAAAAGGACTCCACACGGGGTGACAACACCGGCGTAACGCGTATGACAGCCGAGCCGGCCGTTCCCCGCCCCGTCCCCCGGCCAGGCAGGCAGGCCACCACTCCTGTGTGGCGTGGCGAGGTGTTTGATTCGAGCAAGGCGTTTGACTCCCGACAAGCAAATGCGTCCATCAAGAACGGCGAGTGCCAACACGGGGAGGGAGCCTGGAGGGTGACGGCTGTCGCCCGCTCCGTGCTCACGCGGCGGCTGCTGTCGCGGGTTCGAGTCCCCGCTGGGCGCGTTACTGCGACCCAGTGAGAGCGGCGGTATAACGACACTTATAACGGCGTCATCGCTGTCCCCGCCGCCGCGCCGCTGCGACTGCGGGTATTAACTGCGTGAAAAGCGTTTTACGGGACGACTTGTACAACATTGTCGATAAGGAGAAGGGAGTTCCCCCCCCCCCCCCCACGCACACTTTCGTATGACGCATGGAAAAGGTGAAGCCGGCCATAAAATCATTCTAGATCATCAGTTGGGGAGTTCATCAAACGTGCCGTAAAACTTGGGACAAGGAACACTGGCTGGTACACTGGCGCACTGCAGCAGATCTCTTCTTCTCTTTTGTTTTTCGTTGTGAAAATTCAAATTGTATCTGCGAAATTTTTGAGAGGACGATATTTGTGTGAAGGTGACTTTAAAGGGGTCATGAATGTCCAATTTTGTCTACCTACTCGGCGGCGTTGACGGGCACCTTCATCACCCAAGAACGCCCCGGGTCCCGTACCCGGCGTGGTGTGTGGTGTGCACGCCTCGCACAGTTTACCAAAACAAAACATCGGAAAACGCATTAAACCGCAAAAGAAACGAAACAAAAAACAGAAACAACGAAAACAAAAACGCGTGTACAAAGCGCGAAAAAGGCCTAAATGAAAATTACGTCGTAAAGAAGGCGAAAGGCGGCGATGCGCGTCATACACGTGACTCCATTCCGTAATTAGAAGCACTACGCGGACGTGTTGGCGTCCCCGCGTCAGCGTCCGCGCCACGCCGCGCCACGCCGCGCCACGCCGCGCCACGCACGGCACGACACGATCTGAACACGGCCCGGCCCCGTGTCGTACGCAGTATCAGTAACAATCTCTGGGCCGGCCGGGTCGGCCCGGGACTTTATTACCGAGAAGGGCATGTCGTGGTGACTGATTCCGTCCCCCCTCCCTCCCCCTTGTCCCTCTCTCCTTCCCTTTCACGAGCCGCTCCCAAAAGGCGCGCAGCAGCGGCCATGGCGTCCTTCACTCATTTTCGGCGATAATAAAATGGTGGCTGATACTCAATTTGTGTTGGCCGCGCCGTGTGTCGGCCCCGGGCCCGCGGCGCGGTGCGGCGTGTACGGAGGGGAGGCCGCGTCCGAGGCGGCAGCGGCGCATGGGGGCCGGGGCGCGGGCGGCAGCGGCCGCGGCCCGCGCAACTCCTCGGAGGCGGCCCCCGGCCCGGCGTGCGTGTCGAGGCGATGTGGGGTATAATGAGGCTGGCACGAGGGGGCGGCCAGGGTTGGTCGCTCGGAGGTGGGCGGGCCCGGGGGGCCTTAGTTGCGGCGGCATCGACGGCGTCCGGGACGGCGACCGCTGCCGCCGCCGCCGCCGCCGCCACCGCCGCCACCGCGGCCACGGGTACCCATGGGGCCTCTCTGCCGGCCGCTGTGGGCGGGGTCCCCCCTCGCTCGGCATGGGCCCGGCTCGGCCCGCCTAGGGTCCCTCGGGGACAGGTATGCCACACATATGATGAGGGGTCGGACTCACTCACATCAAAACGTGAGTTCCCAAATTCCTGAAATGATAAAAACCACGGTATATGTGTGTATGCGTGTGTGCGTGTGTGTGTGTGTGTGTGTGTGGCCCTAATTATTAACCACAGTCCGAATCCCCAAAGTATGATAACAGTGCGCGCGTATTACGAGCCGCATCGTTATTAAAACCGCGGGCCACGGACACCCGGCGCCTGCGGGGGTAGGCCGGCCCGCGCTGCGGGCGTGCGCACTCACAGGTCGACGTTGCCTACCCGCCCGGCGGCGCCGTAGGGCTCTCACGTGCTTTAGGTACGGTCCCCGGAGGAGGCGCGGGGAGGCGACACATCCGCCGGCCACCCGATATCCGTTCGAGACGTATGTGGAATGCCGGCGACGTATCCGCGCGGACAATGGTGTGAACGATCCGTCAGCGCTGCTTGGGCCCCGGCGGCCCCGCCGCGGCGACACGCCACGCCTCCCCCTGCCGCCCGGCCACGCCGCTTCCCATCTCATAAAGCGTCCGAGGGGACATTTCAAATATTTTTTTCTTATTATATTTCCCTTCGCGCGCGCGCGCCTCGCGTTTGATATAAAGTATAAGTTTTGGAAAGCAGGCTCGGAGAAGGAATGCATCCATAATGAGGGGCGCACGAGGCAGAGCAGCAGCCTTGAGCCTCCGCGCTCCGCGGCGGACGCTGTCGCCAAACTTCATCACCGCGCCGCTCGTCCCGCGGATGACAAACTCTCGCCGGGCCGCGTGACCAGCGCCGCCGACCGCCTCACTTTTATGCCCCCTTTGTGTTCCATTTTCGGACGCCATCCGTCTCTATAATTTTCCGCGTCCATCCAAGTGCGCAGCAGTCCCGTGTGCGGCCGGGCGCGCGGCGATCGACGCGCTCTCTGGCGGCCACCGGCCGCAGCGAGGCCGGCTTCTCAGGAGCAGATGTAATCCGGACAAGGAAGGGAGCTATCTCGGCCTCACGCAATTGCAGCACTCTTCTTCTCCCGAAGAGCAGCAGCAGCCGACGCAACGTGAAATACACGGGAAGCAGCCGGTTCATTCGCCACGTTACCGAAATATTCCAGCTGTATCGCCCGAAGACGCGGGCCGCTCTGCAACGCGAGTGTATGGTAATTGCGAATTTTTGCGAGTGCCGAGACCGAAGCCCCCTCCGGACTCTGCGACCAGAGAGGCGGGTCAATAACCAGAGACAGGACCGGGACGGGACGGCTCTGACTGGAGATGTCTGCCGGGGCCGCTGTGGGGCCGCTGTGGGGCCTGCCGGGCCTGCGGGGGTCACACGTGTTTTCCTGACTAAGCCGAAATGTCGTTTCTTTGTACTCGCTGGGGGCTTCGCCGGGCATCGCCGAGAAGACCGTCTTCGCATGTTACTCCACACTGCTTTGGAGAATATTTTTGCACGACCAAGATTTTGTGGAGGGAAAGACAACAAACAGGCCTCAGTGCTCGCTTGTGTTGAGCTGATGTGTTGACCTTGTCTCGGAGATTCAAAGTTTAAAAGAAATTCTAGAAAAGTTGAACTGTGTAATTGTATTAATTTTGTTAGGCTTGAACTATGAGCCAAAACGAGTGCGTATGTTGATCAACAGTACTTGATTGTTGTTTTCTCAATTATACTTGGAATAGATCCATGAAAGACGATAGAAAAATTGAAGGTCATCTTCGAGCACCGAACCGCACCGAGAAGTGCACCCAGAATAAATGATGAGTTGTTCCGTTTCAATCCTGATTATCTCGTGAACATGATGGCCGCGGGCCCAAGCTCCAACGTTTCCATGGCAACGCGAACAACGCCCAAATATGAGTCCAGTGCCCCCTCCGTACCCCTCCCGTGGCGCCCCTGCAGCCGCCTACAGCCGCCTGCAGCCTTGGACGGGCGGACTCACCTGCACCGCACCCTGCAACATGTGAGCACCACCGAGCTTACGACTACAGGTGCGCGTGTCCATAGTTTTTTACGGCAGGTTTGACATTTTACGGTTAGAGGTGGGCAATTGCGTAGGCCTACACTTGATCGTTTTTTTTTCTGACGCTTTTTTTATGCCACTTGGAGTTGAACACGATGCAATTAGAAAAAGACGCGAAGGGTAAACGCGCAGTTGAATGTGAGAGAAGAGATGCGCCGACGACGCGACGCAGGAGCGACAGAGGCGGCGGCAGCGAGACGAGGGAGGAACAAACGCATCCTGCCGAGGTCCCAGCCAAGGGCCTCGCCTGCCTATTACTGCATTATTCAAGCGACGAATAAACGCTATTCTCGGGAATCGCCTGGCCGACGCTCTAAACGTGCAGCGCGCAGTGCGCCGCAAAAAGAGCAAACCGCGGCAGCGTCGTCCCCGACGCACAACTCCTTCTGTCCCTTTCCCCCGAATGCATGATGAATGTGTGCGACGGAGACGGTGAGTCTGCTGCTCGGCCGAACGAAAGTGTTGCCTCGGTGAGCGTTCCGTGTCCGTATGCCTCTCCTTTTTGTTGTGACCCAGTCAGGTTTCAGCGCGGGTTTGCGGGCCTCGAGCCCTGCGGGAAGTTATGCTCTTCGTTGCCGGTGACCTGCAGCATGGACGCCCAAAACAATTCGATTTAAAAGGGATGTCGTGGTGTCGAGGCGGTCAGCAACCTGTGCGGATCAGGCTCCAGGAAAGAACTTGACGGCGCATTTGACGCTCACCCGCCGGCCGGCATCTATGAGCTTCCTGAATCCGCCGCTAGGCGGCAGCACGAAACGACTGTAGCGGGCCACCACGGCGGCGCCTGACGCTCTGATCGCGGAGTGGCACCCGGACTGTAGTGTAACTCTCTCATCAGCATACTGTAATGAGTGCAGCAAAAAGGTTCTTGTACCGGCGGCGTCGTCGCCATGGCAACGCATCGCCACAACAACAACAACAACAGCGACGCTCCGCGGCGGCGGCAGGCCCACTCGACTACGACGACGACGGCCTCCGCAACCACCAAACAACAACAACATGCAACAACAACAATGTTGCTCCACTTCATTTATATTCATGAGAATGGCGGCGAGTATCGGTGCAGCTACCTGGGCGGAGCGGAGAGCGTTCGACGGTCGGCCGGGCCTTCGGCCGGGCCCTCGGCCGGGCCTATCCCCGCTGCAGCCGCCCCTGACGCCGCGCCTGACGCCCCGCCCGCCGCAGCCGCAGGGCCCGACTCATCTCTGCGCACCAGGCCCGAGCCTCGGCCCGGAGCCCGGCACGGCCTTCCCTCCCGCCTTCTGCCGGAGGCCCCTGAGATTCCAGGCGGCTCATGCAAGAGCTCATCACAGAGGGGAAAAACAACACCGGGCCGAACGAGATCGGTGTAGAGTCTTTTATTGCCTTTCGGTGTGGGGAGTCGCTCCTCTCTCTCTTCTTCTTCTTCTTCTCCCTCTTCTTCTCTCGTCTCGATGAACAAACCAATTTACGCCGCGGAATCGATATCGAAGGAGGTATGAATGAAAGTCTAGGGAGGAAGGACTGAATGACACTAAATCGCGGTCGTGTACATCGGGGGCTCCGTCGTGTATCGTTCTGGAGGGATTATTATGTCCGATGCATTGCATTATGGGTACGTACCGCGGGTCCGGTTTATCAGGTCTGGTGTATTATGCACACGGCTACCAGGGCGGCGTGCTGAAAGAAAACCGAGAGGTTGGTAGTGGTGCGGTACGAATTGTGATACTGATGTTACTGGCTTATTCCCTGGATTATGATGTTTCATTAATCTATTAAAAAAAAATTTGTTTGGAAATCTTTTCGAGTGATGGTAAAGTCGACACTTCGTACATCACACGACGCAGAATCCGTGTCGGCGAACGTCCCCGCGAGGACAGGGCTCCGGCAGGGCGCCAACCTAACAGCCGGGCCCGCAGCAGCAGCAGCTATCCGCGCCGCCCGCGCAAAACATGTAATTTCCGAAGCCGGGGCGCGCGCAGTGAGAATATTATAAATAGGAGCAGGTTCCCTGCATTTCAAATACGTGGATAATAATACCGCGGCCCCCGTGCTTAATGCCATGTTCCGCCCCTCCGTCTCCGCAACACCTTTTTCCAGACCGCGGTGGTCACGCGGCTCGCGGCGGCCCGCCGGCATGAGCCCCCCGGCGGCCCATACATTTCGCCCAGATAAATCCTGGGGAGGGTTGGTCGCCGTCGGCCGCCGTGGCCGGCCGGGGTACCCGAGGGTGGCGTGTGCGGCGCGTGCTCGCGTGCTCGCGGCCGTGACAGGGCGTGTCGGCGTCGTGTCGGCGCGTGCCGCCTTGTCGCGTGTCGTGCGCCAGCGAGCCTCGCGGTGGTGTGGTATGCCCGCCCAAAGGCACGGAGGGGGCCACGTCTGAAAACCACCAACATCCATTTTATTTTGTAAGGATTAAAATAAATAATTAAATAATCCCCGACGTTGTCATTGTCATGTTACGCTTTTATCGACAAAAAAAAAAGATCTACGATGAAAATACAGTTTAAAGTGCTCTGCCCAAAACTGTAGTTCCACAAACTGTAGTTTTATTGCAGTTTGCACAGTAGTTGACGCAGAAAACTATGGTTGTACCTTTATTATCTACATTTCATGCAGTGGAACTGTAGTCTTCCGCACAAAAACTGCAGTTTAACTGCAGTTTCAATTGTGGTGTAGTTCACTCGTTGAAAATCCCGCACGTAGTTTTGGCCGACGTAGCAGAGTGTGACCCTCGTCGGGGTGTTGATGTTGTTGCTGCTTTCGGTGCCCGTCCCGTTGTGGTTCTCTGCTAAAGGTGCCGCGGCGGCGATGCCAGGACCCAGATTACCCGGCTGCCAGAGCGGCCCGCAGCGCCCGCAGCGCCCTCACGGACCAGACCATGACGCCCACGCTGATAGCCACTGATAGCGGGCCGCCGTGGACACTCCGTGGACACTCCGCGGCACGGCACGGCCGGCCAGCCACACATCCGCGACTCACACGCAGTGTGCCGCGTCCTGGCCGCCGGCCGCCGCCTTCACCGGCGCGTGAGAGATGCTGGCCGATACAGCCGCGGGAGACAGTCGGCCATCAATCTCCCCGGAGGCCTCTGCCTCCACCTGTCGCACGCAATAACACCGCAGCGCAGCGCAGCGCTTGTGCACCGTTTAATTAGTACTCCTGTTCTCCGAACACTCCCCCTCCGCCTCCTCCTCCTCGCCGCCTGCCTCTCCTCTTTGCTCTTGTCAACGGGGGAGAATTACACAAAACTTTCACTCACTAAATACGTGTGCATGCGCCCCGACGGCACGACGGCCACGGTCAGCAAATTGAGGCGATAATCTTAATCCGAGGAGGCGAGCCGTCGCGCCGCGGCGTTTTCTGGTTCTCTCTCTCTCTCTCTCTCTCCCCGCCGGGCGGGCCGCCGGGCGGCACGCGGGGGGTCCGCGGCGTCGCCCGGATAACCAAACACCGGCGCATTATCCATTGTCATCGTTGGTTAGGGCCGACAATGGGGAGCAGGCGCACAGCGCACGGAGAGAGACAGAGAGGGTGGGGGCCCGGCGGGCCCGGCTGTGGGACGGAGACGGACGCTGCTTGTGGCCTGGTCCGTTACGCGTCGTGGCGCCGCGTCGGCCGGGGCGTCATCGGGGGTCTGAAGCAATCGTTAATACCGGCCGCGGCAGGGGGCCGTGGGGGCCGTGGGCCCGCCGGCCCGCCGTGGGCAGCCAGGCCTCGCGGCCACGGCGTGTGCCCCCTTCTTCTACGCTCGTTACACTCGAGATAAAACTAACCGCAAGCGTTTTCGTTTTGCAAGACTTGCGGTGCCGCAGCGAGCAGCGAGGGCGTAGGAAATCTCGGCCCGGCGCCGCCGCCGCCGCCGCCGCAGCCGAGCGCCTGCGACTGCCGGGGTAGGCCGTCCCGCGCGACACGCGTGCGTGCAGCGAGGCCGGAGCTGCCTACCCGGCGGGCGGCGGCCGTCGCCGTCCTCCCGCACCCGCAGCCGAGGCCGGCCGGCGGTACCGCTTGTCCGCGCTGATGTGTCAATCGTCACCGGACCGCAGCCGTGGCGTCGTTTGTCTCACAAATACGCCGACGCCGAAAAGGGATTGCCTTTCATTAAACTGAACGCGACGAGGTGTGTGCGTGTGTGAGAGAGAGAGAGAGAGAGAGAGAGAGAGAGAGAGGGAGAGACAGAGAGAGAGAGAGAGAGAGAGAGAGAGAGAGAGAGAGAGGTGGAGGAGCTGCGGGCCTTCGGCACGCGCGGCGTGGTGACCAGGCCGTCCTGAGGGCCGTGAGTCGGCAAGAAACCTGCAAGAGCCATAGAGAGAGAGAGAGAGAGAGAGAGAGAGAGAGAGAGAGAGAGAGAGAGAGAGAGAGAGAGAGAGAGGGAGAGTGAGAGAGAGAGAGAGAGGGAGAGAGAGAGAGAGAGAGAGAGAGAGAGGAGGGTGGGGGCGGCGGCGCAGCGCGCAGTGACAACTCGGAACCAGCGGCAGGGCAGCCAGGTGTGACGCGGCGGCGGTCCCCGAATATCCGGAGCCGGGCCGGCAGTGCCGCGCAGTGCGGAGCAGTGACAGCCGGCCTACTTCATTATTTGGGGTCCGGCCGCGCGGGGTGCGCCCCGCCAGCTCGGCCAGCTCACAGCAGATAGCCTGATAAGGGCGGCGCGGCGGCGCGGCGGCCGGCGCTGAGCAGCTGATTCGGATCTGGCCCGCTCGCGGCCAGTCGTCAGTTAGCGTGGTGGTGCGCCGCGCGTCGTAAAGGGCGCCGGGAGCCACGCGTCGTGCCCGGCCACCCTCCGGAGGCACCTGCTCCGGGGGCCGCAGGCCGCAGGGCACTGAGCGCGGAACTGATAACGGAGACACGTGTTCGTACCACACACAAACAATATTTAAATTTTTATTGAAATTTTTTTCCAGAAAACTCAAAAGGTTTTGAAATGATTCTTTTGCTGTCGGGCGCTGCTGGTCCACCCCTGCGATACACGCGAAGCCCGCCGCCCGGATATCAACCTAATGAGCCGAGTGTGCGTTTTTCTTGCAGCTAAACCGTCTGTGCGTTCTGCTGCTCGTCCAGCCCTGGCCGCCCGCTCGGCAGGGCAGGGGGGGGGGGGGCCTCTGCGATGTATCCGCGCCGCTGCGTGCCTCGCAGACGTCCGCCGCGCCGCGCCGTACCAAAACGACGATTCGTACTCGCGCTGACAAGTAAATTAGCGAGGATTGTCCCGGAGTATGCAAATGGCCAATCGATACACGTTGGCACTCTTCCATACGGGCCCCGCTCCGATGCACTCCGGCACGGCCCGGCTCCGCTGCGGGCCGCCGGGGCCGCGGGGGCCGCCGGGGCGGAGGCTTTACTCTCACGAACGGAACGGAACGAAACGCGCGCGCGGCAGGGGGTCAAATCGCGGGGCCGACGGCGGCGTCGGCGGGAATCGAACCCGCGTGCCTCGGCCGCCGCGCCCGGGCCGCCGGGCCGCTGGGCCGTGTCGTCGTGTCAGGCCGTGGTCGTCGTCGTCGTCGTCGCGCACAAGCAACCCCCTGAGCGGGCGGCAAGAGTCGCCAAGGACGTTGGGCCCCCGCTGGCGAAGCTGGAGCTGGAGAGGAGAGGCCCGTGGCGCGGCCGGGGCCCGAGATACCATCTGGACGTTTGTTCCGCCAAGATTTATCGGCATTCTTCTGTTCTCTTCTCCAGAGATGCGAGCCGGGATTGCTCTACTCTGCGCGCGCGCGCGCGCGAAGCTCTCGGGCCGAAGCCCCGGTGAAGCCCCCGCAGCGTGCCGTGCCGGGGCGTGGCGGGGAGCTTCAAGCCAGGAGAGGGAGAGAGAGAGAGAGAGAGAGAGAGAGAGAGAGAGAGAGAGAGAGAGAGAGAGAGAGAGAGAGAGAGAGAGAGAGAGAGAGAGAGAGGGTGAGAGAGGGGCGCGAGGGGGACGCCGGCAGGGGGGGGAGGGTTTTCCGAGGCGAGGGGGTGACGGGCCCGCCGCCGTCCCATTGTTGCACCGTGGCCGTATCTTCTCTTCAATTGTGCTCCAGTACAACCCCAAGAGACACATATATTTCGGACGCCGCTGGTTAGCTCAGAGTCAAGTCAACACCGGACCTGCCCTGCCGGCAGCGCAGCCCGGCGCAGCCCCGCCCATCTCTATCTCTCTCTCCCTCTCTCCCAGTTCTCACCCCCAGCCTCGGGGGCTCTCCTCGTCGGCATCCCGCTCAGATTCTCCTGCGTTCGCTGCTTCTCACTCCCCCGTTGGCTTCGTTCCTTTAATTATACAGCGCCCATTCTCCAGTCAGCGCTGCTGGGCGCCCCCCCCCCCCCTCCATTCCACCTCATCCCTTTTCCGTACCTCCAGCCAGCAGCGCCCTCTAGAAGCAGCAGCAGCAAGCCTTCTGTTTGTCTTTTGTTTATACACATTGGACCGCAATTTCCATCGAATGCCGTGTGCTGTGCGTTTCGCGCCATTCATCGTGACGCTGATGGCTGCGGGGGCCCCCGAGCGCTGGCCGGCGCTGCCCCCGGGCCCCCGCAGCCCCGGCTACGCGTCCAGCAGTCGCCGTCGGGGCCCCGTCCGGGCCCCGTCGCTCTTTTGCATGTTCCGAGTGTATCTCCCGCGACAACAATGGCTCAGCAGCCGCAGCGCGCACCGCTTTTGTCTCGTCCCTTTTTTTCGTGCTGCCGGCCGCCGCTGCCGCCGCTGCCGCCGCTGCCGCCGCTGCCGGCCCCGCACTCCTCCTCACAGTGCGTGGATACCCGGCCGTGGCGACGCCGCCGTCGTCCGCAAAGGGTAGCGAAAGAGGAGATAACATTAGTAAAACGGTCATTAACATTAAGACTGGAGGGGCGGTGCCGGCGGTGCAGGCGGTGCGGCCGGTGCAGGCGGGCCGCCCTGCTCCGCCGTGCTCGGCCGTGCTCCGCCCTGCCGTGTTGTCGGTAGCCGGCCGGCGCGCGCATTTTAATCATCGATTAAGCGGCGATCCTGGCGGCGCAGCGAGCCCCGGGAGGCCCCCGCCGCCCCCCCGCAGAGCAGATGCAGCCGGGAGGCGCGCTCTGGATTTACGAAATTGGCCGCGGATTGTAATCAGCAAGCGGCCGACTCGGTAGAGCGCGCAGCGCGCCGCCGCCGCCGCCGCGGGGGGGCCGCCGGCCGCAGGGCTGCCGGGGGAAAGCCGGGCCCGCGAGGCCCACACAGATATTCCTCATCATCGCCTCCACGGCGCTCGCAGTCGTCCTCATAACCAACCCAACTCAAAGTGCGAAGTGAGCGAGCCTTTTTTAAAAAAAATGGTTCGGATATTGCTACCTTACAATTTTCAAAAAGTTCGATTTCAGGAAAAAAAATTGAAAATAAAAATTGTGGATAAAATATTTCGAAAAATATTTTTTTTTTGAAGCTGTTATGCAAAGGCTGCGCCACCAGTATGAAACGCTGGCCAGGGGAATACGACAGCCCCGCGACTGAAGCGCTGAGCGCTGTTGGCCCCGGCCCCGCGCTGCCGCTGCTCCGCCGAGCTGATCCCTAGCAGCGCATAATGCTACACGCGGCCGCTGTGGGACGTCATACACAGCCCTTCCTGGAAACGTCTCTCTGCCGGTCACCCCGCGCGCGTCCGCTCGCTGCGGCCGCGGGCCGGGCCGGCTGGCGGGCGGGCGCTGGCGGCGGGGCCCCGCCGGCTCCGCGTCAAGTGCACGACGCCGCCGCAGTGCCGTTTCCATGGCCGCCGCCGGCCGGCCCGGCTCGATGCAGCGGATCAGTCAATAGGGAAACAAAGGGCGGAGCGGCGCGGCGTCCGGCCCGGCCGGCTGCAGCCGCCGCCGCAGCAGGGCATGGAGGCCGCCGGGGTGAACACGGCCCGCATAGAAACACAAGACGGCGCTCGTATCGCTCCCCGGATCTCATCTCGACCATCTCGGCCAGGATCTTGTTCGCCGTCGTCGCCGTCGTCCCGCGGGGCCGCCGCCCGGCCGCCGAGTCGCCGCGGAGCAACGCGGGTGTGAACTTGATGTGATTGGCGAAAGATGCCGTTGGTTGTTCGGTGCGAACAGCGAGCCCGAGAGCTGCGCCGCGGGCACGGTACGTCGTCATCGAATGAAACGGTTCGCGCGGGCGGCCCTAGCGCCTTACGAGGCTCGGGTAGGCAACCCGGCCGCCGCCGTGCGCCCCGGGCAGCCTACCCTCGGCAGCGCACGGGGCTCCGCGGCCACGCCTGACGGAGAACCTCACGCCGGTCAACATCCGCATCACGGCCGCGGGCCAAACCATCCGCTCCTCCGTAAGGACCTTGCCCTTGGCCCTGCGTGGCAGCAGCAGCAGCAACAGCAGCAGCAGCAGTGGACACACACGTGATATCTCACCGCTGGGATCGAAAACATCCCCAACGGCCGAGCGCGCGCACACACTTGAAAAATCACTGCCGGTGCCTCGATCTGAGAGGCGACACCGCGCATCAGGGCTCTCTCCCCGAGTCTTTTCCAACACGGACACACGGCCCCGCGCGGCCACGCCACGCCATCGTGATGCTTCGAGGTGGTGTGTAGTACCTGCACCTCCCGTCCCGCCCCGCTCCTATTCTTATTCTGAGAAAACCGGTTCCTTCCCGACCTTTGGAAACAACTCCGTTTCGTTTCCTTGACGACGAGGAGGAGAAGTCTGTCGGGTAGCAAGGACCTCTCTGGACCGGGCAGGAGCACGGAGTAGTTGGCCCGAGTGGTACAAGCGCTGCTCCTCGCCCCCCCCCCCCCTCCTTCCCTCTTGCTGTCTCTTACTCGTATCTATCCCCCTCCTCCCCTTTCTTTCGGCCCCGCAGCCTCCAGCTCACCTTGGCTCGTTCATCAGATAGTGTTGTAGCGGGGCAAGGCGAAAGCCCATCCCACCCCGGGCCGTCCCCGGCCGTCCCGGGCCGTTGCTATCCCACCGGGCTTAGGCCTTATCGCGCCCAAAATGTTTCATCCCGTAATTAACTTTTCAAACTTATTTTCGGGTCCTCCGGTGGCGGCAGCGGCGGTAGCGGCGGCTGCCAGCATCCAGTCAGAACCCTCTCTGATTGCCGCGCGGCTCCGTATGCGCGGCGCACCACGGCAGCCAGCCTTCTGGAGGATCGGAAACAAAATCAAGCGTCACCTCTCACGTCAGCAGGGGACGTGCATCGTGTAAGAACCCCTCTTTACATACTCTCGGCCACGGAAGGAGTGCCTGTTCCTTCCCACCCCAGCAGAGCTGTGCTGCCTTACGCGACGGACCAGAGAGAGGGAGCTGATGGCTTCCGTGCCAAAGGCGTCCAGAGTCCAGAGGCGGCATCCCCCGCGGCCGGCGACGCCGCGCCCGGGTCCCCGGCCGACAGCATCCTCCGTGCACATCGCAGTGCGTGCCAAAGGGGTGCTGGGGGTTGGTGAGGACCCCGCCAGGACCCCGCCAGGACCCCGCCGGCGGCCGACCCGGCGGTGTATCATGCTAAAGAGTTTCGTGGGGTGGCGGCGTCGGTGGCGGAGCGGAGGACCCCGGAAAGGCGGACAGGTCAGAAAAAGCCACTTTCGGGGCGCCGCCGCAGAGGAGCACAGCGGAGCACAGCGGAGCCCCAGCGGAGCCCCAGCGGCGGCCGGGGCCGGGCAGCGCGGGCCGCGCGCCGCGTTTTTCCATTCTCCGATGCCCCTCTCTCCCTCGCACACCATTACCGCCCGGTCCCGGGTCGGTCCCGGGGCTCCCTCCGTCCACGCCGATGCCATGGCGATGCAGTGCACCAGCCAAACCTCTCTCTCTCTCTCTCTCTCTCTCTCTCTCTCTCTCTCTCTCTCTCTCTCTACCTCACTCTCCATGCCTGTCTGTGCCCAAACCACCCCTCCCAGTCCTCTCTCTCTCTTGCTCTCTCTCTCCCTCTCTTCCCGTCCACCCAATTCCCAGGCGACATGCTCTGATCGCTCGGAGACATTTATCTTTTCCGGAGGGTGTCCGCGTGCTCGCCCTCGCCGCCTCGCCGCCTCGGCGCTCGGCGGCAGGGCGGCGGCGGCCTCCGGTCCGGGGGGCGCCCGGCGCACCGCCCCCGCCCCCGCTACCCCCCGCGGCCCCGCGGCCCCGCGGGACCCAATACACAACAATAGCAGTCAGCGGTATATGGCTCTTAGTTGAGACATTTTCAACTTTCTCTCCCCCCGCTGGCGCTGGCGTCTGCTGCCCCCAGCCGCCGATGGGCGTAAACGGCCAGAGCAATGGATTCGGCGTGGTGTGGTGCGCGGGACGGAGGGACGGCTGCCGTCGGCAACGTGCCGTTCGCTGTCGGGGCACTTTTTGCTCCAAGTACAGTAGTCGTCGTACCACCACCTCCGCTGCAGCAAGTTGCCCCGCTGGAGTGTTGTGTGTGTGCGTGTGTGTGTGAACCCCTGCGCAGCTGTGTTGCGGAGAGGGGGCTATCGTGGGGGATATTCCCGGCCGGTCCGCCCCACGCGAGTGCACTCACAGTGTGACGGCCTCGCGGCGGCCAGTGTAACGCCATGCACAAATCGATTGAACAAATCGATTAGAGTTTTTGCAGAAATTCGATTTCGAGTTTTAAAATCCTTTCCTGCAACGATTTGCAACGATTTAATGGTTAATAATAAATAGTTAATAGTTACATTGGGAACCATTTTTTTTCTGGGGGGGGGGAGGGGATCAAATAGGACAGCAACTCGATTATTTCATTCATGACCGACTGCGATATTTTGCTCCCCAAAACCGTACAGGCCGTGCTTGGTCTGCGGCACCGCCTAGGCACGGCACGGCGCGCAGGCAGAGACCAAACAGAACACGTGTGGCCGCCGTGCGGCCTCTGCCGCCGCCGCGCCGCCGCCGCCGCGCTCTGGGGGCCTCTTATCTGGAATGGCTCGTCGTACCGGCCGTTTACGTCGCCTCTTAAATTCGCCGCGCGGCCCGCTCGGTCATCACTCACCTGCCGCGCGGCGTTCGTCGTCGTGAAGCAAGCGGCGCGGTCGGTGAGGCGCCGGCCGGAGGCGGCCGGGGGCACGGGGCCGTGTGGTCACCCTCGCATCAAGTTTGTGTACTCGTTCTTCATTAGTTAAATTTTCAGGAAAACAAGTCAGAATGAGAATTTTTGTGAAATTTCGCCTTGCAGGCGGCGTTTGGACACCGGTCCAACAAATTCAATCATAAATCCTCTCGCATATTCAATATTATCAGCAAAAAAAAATGTTCGTAAAATGTTCTTGAAATTTGGCGAACGGCTTCGTCCGGACGTCAGTCCAAAGTCAATGTTAAGTACGGCAATTCGGAAAAAAAATACTCTTGCTATGCAAAACTGTCAGCAAAGCAAAGGCAAAATGACAACTTTTGTGAAATTTTGAAGGCGGCTTCCGCGCGCCGCCAGTTCCCTCCGCCTGGGGAGCCTTTCGGGACGGAGGGCACGACATGAATGGGCCGTCTCCCGGCTGTCTCGTCCGGCTTTGACTAACGGCGGCAGGGCGGCCACAACGAGGCGCCACCGCCGACACTTTTCCGGTAGTGAGCCCCGGCCAAATCACTGTAATCTTTTGGGAGAAGAAGGGAGGCCGACGTCAGAGCGCAGCCTATCGGGGTCAATTACCGCTCATCCCTGGGCGGCACGGCCCGGCACGGCCCGGCACGGACGGCCCGACCCGGAGTGAGCCGTGCCACGGGACGGCACGGTCAGGGTGTGTTTAGAAACAATTACCCACCGCCGCCCTCCTGGACCTGCCGCAGCCTGCGCAGCCACTCGCTGCCGCTGTCGCCCGTCTATGACCGAAAGTGAGTGAGCTATTACTCTGCTACCTCCGGGCAAGGAGGCGGTGAATTGAATGAAACGACAGCAGCACAGAAATTGCCCTCACCTCCTCGCCCTCTGTGAGGACGGCGGCGTCGTGATAGAGGTGTGATAATTGGGGGATGAGAGGCGGGCGACGAGGGTCCCGGGGGCCGCCGTCAGGCGCCGCCGTCAGGTGCACTGGACAAAGTGCGATAAACATCGCAGCCGCAGCAGCAGCAGCCAGGCCGGCGCCGCCGCACGGGGCACGCCCCTCCGCCCCCCGCACGCGGCACGCGGCACGCGACACACGGCACACGGCAGCGCGGCGTCTGCGGGTCCGCAGCAGCACCGAGTGCACCAGCAACAAGGCGGCAAGCCGTCCGAATCGATTTCCAGCGACGAGTAAGACGTGTCAGATAAGAAATGTGACTGACGGACGTGCGGCGCCGAGGGCGGCGAGCAGGCAGGCAGGAGGACGGCGGCGGCCTCCCAATCGGCCGCGCGCGCACAAAAAAAAATTGGACGTGTCTGGTCTCGGTGACAGGACAGGAGGCCGGGCCGGGCCGGGCCGCTGCAGCCGGGGCGGGGCGGCGGCGCAGACGGCGTGGCGCCTGTCGGCCGCGGCGTCACCTCGCTGGCCACACCGCGTCACACGTCCTCTACCGCCCGGAGTCCAAAATTATAAGGAACATAAACATTTCTATTTTTGAAGAAACTGTGAAAAGACAGCAAAAATTTGCATAGCAATTCACCAAACATTTTTTGTGACTGCAATTTTTACCGCAAAAACCTCTCGGGGGAGGGGGGGGGGGGCACATACATGTTGGTGCGACTTGGTGGGTAGACACAGCAGTGGACAGCGACACCACACACCTGCCCTGCCAGCCCTGCCGGCCCTGCCTCCGGCCTCCTGCCGTTACACCGCACCGCGCGACGCGACATTCCGCTCCACGCAGAGAAGTGTGAAAGGGAGCGGAGTAAAACAAGCAACACATTAACGGCTGCACATAACTATACACGTATTTTTTGACCGCACCACGTAGCCCGGCGGCACGCACGCGCGCACGCACGCACGCACACACGCTGCGGCGCGCGACGCTGCGGAGCGCGGGCACCGCCGGAGGTACCGACTTGGACGCGCGGGGTCACGCGCTTCGTCCAGCCCCGCCCCCGCGCCACGCCGCGCCGCGGACCAGAACAACGCCGCGAGCCGACAACCGCCGTACCCCCTTTTTCATTATTATTCACTCGTTTTTTTTTCTTCATCGTCCTGCTAATTCTTTGTAATTGGAGGAAGCCGGACCGTCCACTTCCGCCCCCTCCCCTTTTATTATCCGAGTCCGCTCGAGCAATATCTACAAAAATTTGTAACGATGGTGATAAAGATAATATTGGTATCGACCACACAAAAGCACGACCCGGCCGTTGATGGCCGGCTCCGCTGTACAGAGGCTGACGCAGAACAGCAGCCTATTGCTTTGCGAAAGTGATATCTGGAAACGGTTTTCATGATGGGGTTTCGCTGTACTGGGAATACCGCGACACGTCTGGGAGCCGCGGGCCGCGCTTCATTCTCTCATCCTCTTTGATCGATCACAGGGACGCGCAATTACCACCGCGGGCCGCCGCCAAACGGCGCGCTGCAGAGCGACGCGAGTCCGAATAACGCCGTCTCGCGGATCTCTTTCTCTCTTTCTCGCTCTCTAATGGTGCACCCGACGAGCGCGACAAAGACAGAGCTAAGAAATAAGGCGGTTGTTCGAAATGAGCCGCCTGCCGGCCGCAGTGCGAGGCGTAATCACGGCAGATGGAGCGGCGGCTTTCACAGGGGGCGCCGCGGAGCCGTGGAGCCGCACCGGCCAATGGCAGCTCAGCGCCGCGCCACTTTCAAATCCGCGCGCCGAACGCGCGCAATGCGTTTTGCGGCCGCGAGGCGGCGGCGGAGCGCGTTCGCATGTGTTTCGCTCCTTTGAGCGCTTTTCGATTCATTTCCCACCGCGAAACTAATCACTGCAATTAATGTCATGGAGGCTGTATATATAGAGAGACGTGTGCCGTGTGTGTGTGTGAGAGAGAGAGAGAAAGAGAGAGAGATAGAGAGAGAGAGAGGGGCGGGCGCGGCTGCCGTGTGAAGCGTCGGCGGCGAGCTCCACTCCTCCCCTCGCCTTCGCAACCCCCGCCTCTCCCCTCCCCCGGGGAATCGCAGGCCCGTGGGTCCTGCAGGGCCCCCTGTTAGCTGCGCTCGCCCTCCGGCCTGACTTGGTCAGAAACTTGAATACGCTCCGAATACGATAAATTATATCTCGCAAATACTAACTGATTTTTAGTCAGCTACAGCCAGTTTTCAGCGGTTTCCTTCACCATCAGCTTCGAAAAAAAATATATGAAAATTTGGAGGGTGCGGGCGGGGCGGGCCGAGCCGTATCGCGGTATGCAGATGAGCCGGTCCGGCTCAGTCCGGCACGGTCCGGCACGGCTGTGTGACGCGGTGCCGAGACAAAAGGCCTGCTCCGTTGCTTTGCCCCGCTCTCTCTCTCTCTCTCTCTCTCTCTCTCTCTCTCTCTCTCTCTCTCGTCGCTGTTCTGTTCTGTTGTTGTGGGCCGCGCTATAGCGCTGCTTAATGAGAACACGGTCCACATGCCCCGGCCGCTGACGCCGGCCGCTGCCCTCCGAAACTTGGCACATGGAGGGCCGTAACCCGGCCGGGCCGGCACGGCGCTGCACGGCCCCAGGCACCCACCCGCGGGCACCTGCCCGAGGCCGCCTCCCTAAGCCCCTCGGCCCGCTCCGCCGGCTCCGCTGGCGCCCGGCCCAACGCGGGGGCCGCCCTTGCGCTGTTGTCCTCGCAGTCATCGCGGTGCTCCGCGCGCGTATTGCGTCCTCTGCGGCCCTCGCAAGACCCGGCGGTGGCGTGTGAGCTCCCTGCGGCCGTCATGTCGGGGAGGCCGTGCCGTGGGGGCTGCGCCGGGCTGTGCACCTGCGCGATGCCGCTGTCAGTGGCCTCGGACCCCGGACCCCGGGCACTGTGGCGCTGAGCACGCGCGATAGCCGCTGCTCGGTCCGTCAGTCACACATTGTATGTAAAACCGTGCAATGCAGCCCCGGACCTCGGGGCGCGCAGGGCAGCGCGGCGCGGCGCGGCAGGCCTTTTCGATATCAAGGGCCGCGGATAGAGGGCCGGCCCTCACAGCACCGGGCCCGCCTGCCTCAGGCCGCCTCAGGCCGCCTCAGGCCTTCAGAGGGCCTCCCTCCGGCCCTCCGAGGCATTATACGCAGAGAGGCGGGCCGCTTCTCGGAACTGTTAGCGCAAGCAGCACAACGCGGCACGGAGTACGGAGTACCGGCGGCGGCCTGCGGGCGGCTCCCTTCGTCCTCCACAAGGCGGACGGCGGCGGCGGCGGCATGTGCGCCAAGTGGCACGGCGCGGACCGCGCGCGCGCCCGTCGGCCCCCGCCCCGCCCCGCCCCGCCCCGCCACGCCACGCCCATGTACGCGGCAGAGAAGGGCCTTACGTCTTTCTCCAAAGGCAAATTTCGCATGCTTAGAGCGCCGGGCGGCCCAGCAATGCAATGCCATGCGATGCGATGCAAAGTGGCCGCGAGCCGACCGGGCCCCGGGGCGCGCGGCAATGTCTGACGCCGGCCGCGCCCGCCCGCATGCCTGCGGGATGTCGTCGCCGCCGGGCCGGAGCTACCGACAGCTATCGTCGCCCGCCCCCAACGTCCCCCCGGACGGCGATCGTCGGCGTGGGCTCCGCGACGTCGACGCCGACGACACGGGGGCGTCGTGGCGTGCCGCGGCGGCGGCGGCGCGGCGCCCGTCACAGGAATTACGTCCCGAATGTTAATTCCGGTATCAGCCTCCGCCGATCGCCGCGGCAGGCTCGGGTCGGGTGGGATCGGATCCGATCTGGCAGCGTCATCGCGTGGCGTCGACCTCTCTCTCTCTCTCTCTCTCTCTCTCGCTCTCCTCTCTCACTCTCATCTCGCACCTCTCTCCCTCCCCTACGCACACACACATGCTGCGTCACCCCCGCGGGGGCCTTTCACGACGCGGGTCTCCGTCAGACAATTAGTGGCCGATCAGACCCCCCCCCCCCACTTCCCCCTCACCTCTCTCAGCCGGAAAACAAACTGGCCCTGTCTGCTCATGTCCGCCCTGTCAATGCGCCGGCCGCCTTCCTGCCTATGATCCCGCGGCGGTGCTCGTCGTGTGTGTGTGTGTGTGTGTGTGAGAGAGAGAGAGAGCACGTGTGTGCGTGCGCCGTTATGGGCCCGGCAGCCAGACCAGAGCCGCGCCGCCGCTGCCGCGCCGCCGAGCCCCTCAGCTCTCGCGCTCAGACGTCCGCGGAGACAGTTAGCCCTGCCCGGCGCGCGCGCTCGCCGCCGGACAGCCCGCCAGATGACTTGGCACGCGCCTATCACAGACGCCATCTCCCAACCCCCTCGCACTCTCTCTCTCTCTCTCTCTCTCTCTCTCTCTCTCTGTCCCTCTCATCTCTCTCCCCATCTCTCTCGCGCCGCGAGTGCGAGCTTTATGACAGGCGGCGGTGTTGTTCACACGTTCGCGCCGCGCCGCCGCCGGCCAACGCCTTAATGGCTGCCGCATGAATGTTTCAATTTTCCTACGACGGCGTAAACGTACGCGCAGCAGCGGATTCGCGCGTCAAAAATGTTCTTTTCCCTTGTATTTTTTATTTTTGAAATATAATATAACAAATGATTAATTGTCCAGCAAACAGCAAAATTACGGCAAGGATCGCCCGAGAAAAAAAATCGTTTTGGTGATTTTTTTTTAGTGCTATGCTGCAAAAGGTGCTGAAAAAGTCGCGAGATGTAATGTCTTAGCAGCACCCTGCACAGGGAGGTGACTGCTGGGAGACGAGTGGGGGTGGCGGGGCAGGCAGGGAGTCGCTGCAGCAGCAGCGCGCGCGCACACACACACACACACACACACACATGGTGTTTCGCCTGAATAAATTAGAGCAATTTGTGTGAGTGTAGCCGAGGACACGGCCGAGACGGGATATCAGGTGTGAGTGTGTGTGGGCTGCGCGGGGCTGCGCGGGGCGGGGCAGGGGAGGGGGAGGGGCGGGGGAGAGGCGAGGGAGGGGGAGGGGAGGGGCGCCTTCGCGCATGTTTATGGAGGAAATGGTTACTTTGATAAGGCGGGGCGCGGTAGAGAGAGAGAGAGAGAGAGAGAGAGAGAGAGAGAGAGAGAGAGAGAGAGAGTCGGAGCGTAGGACCCCGAGCGGCCGGGGGGCCGGTCTGGGCGGGGGCAGCTGCAACGACTCCGGAAGTGGCGGCGGGTCCTCCACCCCTCGCCTCCCCTCCCCTCCGCCTCCCGGTACACTTCTCTAGGCGCCCTGCTTGTCGCGCTCCATTTCGGCGTCGGAGTCGCCGTCTCCGTGACGGCAAAGACCTTTCACTAAGCGCATGCGCCCCGAACTCGCCTTGAAGCACAATAAATATATTTTTCACCGGATGGACTTTGCGGAGGTGATTGCGATGGAACAGTTTCGGGACATTAGCATCCCCAATGCATTTCCAATGCCGAGGACTCGGCGCCGGCAGACGCTGCGCCCCGCGCCCCGCACTCCCCCCGTGTGGGTAATCAGGACCGCCGCACGAAAATGAGTAATGTCCTTTTCCTTTCCGAGCGAGAGCAGGAGCGAGAGAGAGAGAGAGAGAGAGAGAAGAAGGGTACGAGGCGGGGGAGGGCAGGACGTAGCCGGCGGCGAGGCGGCCGTGAGCGGGTGTTCGGGTACGGCGGGTACGCCCGCCGCCCGCCCCGCCTCGGGCCTGGAACCCTCCGCACCTCGCCGGCGTGCGGACGGAGGCCTCCACCTTTCCGTCACGGAGTAACGTTCGAGTCGGAAATCCGTGTCATAATGGCATCACGACCAGGGCGAGGGCAGCGCGGGTCCGAACCGGGGCCGCCGCCCGCCGCCTCCCGGCCGCCATTAATTGTTATTTTTCATATAAGCTATCAAACGTGTTATTAGCGTCGCCAGCATGGCGGACAACAGGCCAGTGCCACCACCGGCCACAATAATTAAATGGTAATCGCTCCTTACGCATATCAGCTGTTGTTCCTTCCTCCGGCCCGGCCGCGCCCGGCCCGAAAGGGATCTCTGGGAGGCTCTCAATTAGAAGCAATTTGCGTCCGGCATCACAAGTGACCGGGCAGAGGGCGGCCCGCCGGGACGTCGTCATGGCGCCCATGGACTCATGGCGTCCGTGCCGGCCGGTGAGCGGGGCAGGCATGCAAGTCTCCGCGGCCCCGACGGCTCTCAAAACCAACAAAGCCTCTCCAGATTTAAAAACAAAATTTTTATAATTCATTTTTATATTGTTTAAATTATTTTTAATATTACATGCTTTGTCGATGTCATGCCGGGCCGCTTTTTTTTTGCATGTCGCTGGCGCGGTGCCGTGGCCAAGACGAACTCGGGCGGCGTGCGTTGCGTGCGAGGGCGTACACATCCTGGGCAGCCTCTGCGTCCAATCAGCCAGCCCAGACCGGCCGCCCCGGCAGCAGCCCAGATGTGTACATTGTATGAGTCGTTGTGAGTTATAATGTCAGAGGCCCGGGAGAGAGAGAGAGAGAGAGAGAGAGAGAGAGAGAGAGAGAGAGAGAGAGAGAGAGAGAGAGAGAGAGAGAGAGGAGAGAAATCCACGTAGGAGTGCAATGTAGGTTGGAATAGGATCAGCCAAAAAATGTACAAACTGTATGGAAGCGGGCGCGCCTGCGACTGCCAGGGTAGGCATGCCCGCAGGACGCGGGTGATCGCGGCGGCGCGGTTGCCTACCCGGCAGGCGCTAATCGGCAAACATGCTCCGTGTGGATCAGCGGTGCGGCAGCGCCGCATGGCACTTGAGTCGTCGCCGTCGTCGCCGGAGCTTTCTGGAGGACTTGACTGACCCGCTCGCGGGACAACGCCTCGGGTCGGAACAGATAGCAAGTCGCGATCGGCGATAAGACGGCTGCTGCCCCCGGCCCGCGCGGACCCGCACGGACCCACACCCCCGGGGGCGCCGTCGCCACCGTCCGCTGGCCCCGTGGCGCCTCCGGGGGCCCTCGGTGCGCTCCGCGCGCCCTCACCTGCGCCCACAAACCCTGACTTTCTTGCTTCGGTTTTGCGGAGGGACTGATAACCCCGCTCGCGGGTTCAAGCACCGCGGCTGCAGTTCGCTCTATTTACCTACGATCTCTGCCCGCGTTGTCCGGTCCGCCGGCTCTCGTGCCGTGCGAACGTCGATATAAAACCCCCGCGAGGGTCCGCGGAGGTCCGCGGAGGTCCGCTCCGCCGCGGCCCGTCACCGCGGCCCGGCGAACGCGCAATGAATCTCGCGAGGACAATAAGAATGAGGACGCGGTCCGGGCGGCGGCCGGACGTGAGGACGACGACGGCCGCCAGCACAATGCTGCGCTGCCCGGCCGCTGCGACCGGAAAACAACTATACAAAATCCTGTCCTTAAGTCTTGGTAGTCGGCACAACCAAAACTTTTGTCCGGTCAATTATTTACACGTAATTATTACAAAGTAATTTCGGCTCATCGACACGAGCATTTCAGTCAACCAAATGTTTACTTCATGACCATATTTTTGGTCCTGGGAACGGAAACAACTACCTCGGAATCATTTTAATAAATAAACCTTGGGGTGCTTACGGCGGCTCCACGGCTATCCTTGGATCGTGGTCACATTACACCGCGTTTAGGGAGAATCCGCGGAAATTTCGCACGGTCCAGCGGAAAACACGTTTGCATCCCCGAACGTCAGGTTTATAGCGGGCGCGTCTCACAAGCGCTTCGCAGACGTGAGCCCGGCGTCCTCCACTCCGCCCACCTAACTGTGTACCCGCCCCGGCACACCGACGCCCTCCCTCCCGTCTCCGCGCACCTTCTCGTTTTCTTTTCCCTTCTCCCTTTTTTATTTTTTTATTTTTTTTTCAGTCGAGAAGGAGAGAATCGATACACACAGCGGTGCGCGGGCTTCTCAATTTAAATGCTTGTACATAGGTATGACGGCCCTTCTGCCTGCCGGGCGATGCGGCTGGCCGATGGCTGGCCGGTGCCTGAGCTTTACGATGTGATGCTGACATGGGATGTCGGGGCAGTAAATGCTCATTTACGAGAGATGCGTTCGGCCATTGCTCGCTGCGAAACGGCAGCCGGGGAGGTGAGGCGAGGCGAGGCAAGGTGCGTACAGGTGATTCTTTTTCCTCTCATTTCTGTCGCTGCCGCTGCGAAGGCCGATAAACGAAACTCCGAAACGAGACTGTGGGTCCGCCGCCGGTGCGCGGCTCCGGCGGCGGCACCGGGTCAGCCGGCTGCGGTTCGGCTTTCGAAAGGCCACGTTCGCAGAATCACCCGCCTCGCTGAAAATCCTAGAAGGCCTGCTCTCAGACGACGCGAAGCGCAGCGAACTCATTAAAATTTCTAGCGTACCTCCCGGGCCTCCGGGCCTCCGGGCCTCCGGGCCTCCGGGCGGAGGACGTCGACACCGGGCCGTACGCACGAGAGCAGATTATTGTCAGGCCTTGACAATTGAATGAGCAGTTGGCGGCCGCAGCCGATTCTCGGAAGATCACGCGCGATGCAGCTAGAATGAGAGACGCAGACGGAGGAATCCGGCAATTTAATCGTTCCTTTTATTTTCACGACGTATTTTCGTTCCATGCATAAGCATTTTGCATTATCGCTGCGCACCAATCTCTCCATCGTTTTTCCTTATTCGGCGTTACTGGCTCTGCGCCTACCTCCCTCTCGCTCGCGCTCCTTGCCTTTCCCCGCACTCGCTCTCTCTCTCACACTCGCTGCCCTTCACTCTTTCGTCCCGCGTTGCATTCTTCGGTTTGAGTTTTGTTTTCTTGTTTGATGTTCTGGTTTCTTCTCTCCCGAGGCGTACACTGCCGGAGATTCATCTTCCACGTCCAATCTCTCCTCTATCAATTGTTTTTCTCTCATTGCGTTGCCTTTTTAGCGCGTTGAATCCGTGGTAATGCCGACAATTACGTGCTAAAAATTGGTCACACTGAATTTTTTTTGAAAAACTCCCAAAATTTTTTAGGAAAATTTAAATCACTAACTTTTTTAAAATTATCAGCTTCTCTGTATGTATCCGAAAATTGGTCCTATTTTTTTTTCTCGATTACGGTACTAAAAACAACTGTTGTACACATGTTTATGATGGAAATTCTAAATGTTTGTATTTAAATAAATAGTTTGAAAATCTACCAAAAAAGTTTCTGGCAGTGCATATGGAACTGTTCCCCACGTCAAATGAAATAGATACAGAGATCTTCAGACAAATCGACGAAAAAAAAAACACCCCTACTACCCCGAGACCGCATTATTTTACTTCTCCGAGAGTGCGTCGCAATGTGCGTCGCCATCAGAAGAACATATTTGAATCGGATCATCTCACTAAACTGTCACTTGTTTGCATTGCGCGAATGGCCGCAGGGCAGACGGCAGACGCAGTCAACGGCAGCCCGGCAAGGGTGGTGGTCGGGCGGGGGCGGCGTGGGCGGCGAGCGCTGCCGCCGCGCCGCCCGTGTGGATTTGGGATGCATCTGTTGCACCGTCAACCCAACCCACGCTTCCCTTCATGAACTCACCCCGTTCCCCTTCGAGCGCGGAACGTTCTCTTGCCGCTCCTCCGTCGGTTCCCTTTTCACTTAATTGCATGGATAAATTACTAGTTGGTACTAATTGCGCCATAAATTGTGTGTTTCTCTCGTTGCGAGTCACTGTCGCTCTCTCTCCCTCTCTCTCTCTCTCTCTCTCTCTCTCTCTCTCTCTCTCTCTCTCCCTCCCTCTCTCTCCCACCTGATACTGCCACAATCAGCGCACCCTCTAACAAACTTGCCAATTATTTCAAACTGCTCCGCGCCGCTTTCTTTATTAGCATCGCTTGTTTACTTTTTTGTGGACTTCTTCTTCAACTCCTTTCGCCTGGGAAAAGGAAATCTCCAGTTCGCTTCTGGATCGCAGCGGTCGAATTAAAAAAAAAACAGTAAATTAATATGTGTCAATACGTGTTGAACTGCGGTATGGACTGCTTCGCGCTCAAATTTTGAAAGGCTGTCGCCGCGTCGCCTGTAAAACATTCCGCGAGAGGAAATACGCCGGAGGAAAGAGAGAGACCCTTGCGAAGAGTGTCGTCCGCGCTGCGCCAGAAGCGGGCGTGACGCCTCAATGGCTTTTTTCGCTTTTAATGGAAGTTTCGATGGGGGAGAAAGGCGAAAAGAATAAAATAAAAGAAGAAAGGACATTTTAAAAAAAGACGAGATGTTCTGGAGCATGGTAATGGCGCTGCTGAGCGCCCCCCCCCCCCCCTCTCTCTCTCTCTCTCTCCCTCCCTCTCTCACTCCCCCGCACGGCACGGCGGCAGCAAGAGGCTGCCAGTGAGAGAGTGAGAAGGAAAGAGGAAGAGAGATAGAAAGAGAGAGGTGGGGCACACGAGCCGCCCTGAATATTTTCCCTCCAATTTCCTTATTTCTCCAGGTTTCCCTTCCCTGGCCGGGCCGCTCCCCCTCGCTGGCGCTCCCTTCCTGCCCCTCCCCTTGAGACGCTCCGCTCCGCGGATGTCGGCCCCACCCTAAACGTGTTGTGTCAAGGCCCCTTTATTGTAGCCTCTCTCTCTCTCTCTCTCTCTCTCTCTCTCTCTCTCTCTCTTTCTCGCAATGATCGCCAGCGTTTTTATTCGGCGTGTGCGCGCACCGCGTCGTTTTATGCGGCGAAAAACAGGGAGTTAAGCGATTGTTAAGGACGTGGGCGGGTAACGACAACTAGTCAGGGAGGAGAGGAGGAGGGGGTCCCTGCGGGGTCCCTGCGGGTCCCTGCGGGTCCCTGCCGTACTTGTTTTATTGATCACCGGGCGCCGTTAGAGAGAGAGATAAAAGGACGGAATGGTGGCACGCGGTGCGGCCGCAAATCGTAGGTTGTCTCTCTCTCTCTCTCTCTCTCTGTCTCTCTGTCTGTCTCTCTCTCTCTCTCTCTCTCTCTCTCTCTCTCTCTCTCTCGGAGTGCAGCGCGCGGAGACGCGCCGCGGTCAGCCCGGAGTGGAGGTGAGAGATTTGTGTGGGAAAGGCCGTTGCGCGGCGCGCGGCCGCCGCGGTGGCCGGCGGTGTGGCGGTGTGGCGGTGCCGGTGGGGCCCCCGCAGGACAGCAGGAGACCCTCCTGCAGTGCGGCCAGGAGAAGGAGTTGCGCGGCGGGCTGTTAAAAGTTGCAGACCCACTCGAGATGGCACCGCCGATCCGCGCCGCCCGCGCCGCCCGCGCGCGCCACTTACTTTGTCGCGACGAGAAATGGAGTACAAAGTTTCCCACAGTTAACGAACAAAAGAGGGGAGCGGTATCGCGCGGCGGTGCGGGAGGGTGGGCGGGGGTGAGGGGGGGGGGGGGGCAGCCCCGCCGCTGGTTAGATAACACCGACTTGCTACCACCCCCCGCCCCCTCTCGCCCCCTTGACGGTACTTTTCCGAAAATGAGCGCGAGGAGCCGCCGGAATCGAACCCGCGTGAGACCGCTAGACTACGGCAGACGACGTCAGAGCAGTGTGTGGCGGCGGTGTGTATTGCTGGCACACGGAGAGGCCGCGCGACACGTTCGGGGATATATATGGACCCCCGCGTGCGGGTGCGCCTGCCTGCTGCTGCCGCCGCTGCTGTTTATTGGAGTAAAGACTCGGCGCTATCTCCTTATAATAAGAGTTTGCTCTAGATAGCGGTATTGCGGGCTTCCGGGGGCCGTCGGGGGCCGTGTGCGCGCGGACGAGCGCAGCGCGTGTTGGTTTGACGTATCTGGCGATAAGAGCGGCCACACCACCACCGGGGCCCCCCCGCAGTGTTTGCCGGCGGGTCGTGCATTGTGGACGTGTGTGATGAGGAGGCGCTGTGCCCCCGCCGCCCCCGCAGGATGTGCCTGTTTGTCTGTGGACCCAGGTGTGGCACGGCCGGCAGCGCGGGGTGTTGTAGTAGAGTAGTCTCAGACGGCGGTGTGCATTCTTAGTGTGCATCTCGGACAACTTTAGGCGACAATTTTTATTCGGGCCCGCGGAATTTGAACCACGAACACCTGCAGTCAGGGCAGCGTCTCATACACAGCACACAACACAGAGTGCGATCCCGGGCAGATGGATGCCCGAAACTGTTGTTTTATTGCAATTTTACGCGGGAAGCTACAGTTTGTCCACTTATAATTTATCTTTTCTGCTAGTGCAACTGTGGTTTTCTTTGCAAAAACTACAGTTCAACTAGAGTTTCGCACCGGAGATCGCCGTTCTCCCGGGATCGGTGGCGGCGGCCGCGACAGCATGGCGGCTAGGGAAGGGAAGGGAAGGGCAGGCGGCACGAGATGACCGCCGAGCCAATCCTCGCCGAGCTGGCGGCCGGCGGCGGGGGCCGGGGCCGACGGGGCCGCGGGGGCCGGGCGAGTGACGGCTCGTCAACCGGGCGGTACGCCACGCCGCCGATGCGTGCGGCGGCCGTGCGGTAGGTCAGGCCTGGTCAGAGAGGAGAAGGGCAGGGCTTCCCGGCCGCGGCAGCCGCGGCAGCCCTCCCGGTGCCCCGACCCCACCGGGGCCCCCGCAGAGCCGGCGGAGCGGAGGCCATCTTGTGGCGTTTTACGAGTGGCGCCAAGTGGCGCCGGTTGGCTGGCGCGGCGGCGCGGCGGCGCGGCTCTGTGGCGTGCCCTGCCCGCACCGCCCCGCCCTGCCCTGCCCCGCCACGGCGGCGGCAGCGCGCACACCAACACACCGCACGGACGTACCGTACGCACGTTCGCTCGCTCGATTTTTACGATAGAAAAAAAACATTCAAATAAAACATCAAAATGAAACAAAGGGTAGTAGTAGGGTAGTAGGAACTTGGACGGAGTACCGCCTCTCGCGTGTTCAAATACTAGGTACCGCGGTATGCAGGGCTGAGGCTTTTTTTCCGAGTCGCCTCCGATGCCGGGCACAGCTCTTCCGTGATTGGCCGCGGCCTCGGCGCGTGTGCCGCACCGACCCTCCGGCCCCCGCGGCCCCTGCTCGCGTGCTTTACGGCCCGTCCCTCTGATTGAGCAGGAACCTGCGCGGAAAGCGAATAAGGCGCGCCGAAAATCTAAACAGCATAAATCATATCACATCGGCTGGCTATCCGGCGGCGGCGGCGGCGGGAGTGGGGGCACAGGGCCCACGGCCACGGCGCGGCCCCACGGACTCTCTCACCCCCCGCTGCGACAGGGTTCAGGCGGGACGCGTGCGAAAGAGCGCGGCAGCGCGGCCCCGTGACGGAGCACCGCGGCGCAGCGTGTTGTGTTCGGCCCGACCTGCGGGCCGCGACGTTTCGCACGCGGCCAGAGAGCTTGCCGCGGTCGGCCAGAGACGGTCTTTATTGCCATTCGTCAGAGAGAGAGAGAGAGGGGGGGGGGCTGAGCAGGGCCCAGGGGCGGGGGGAGGGGGCGTCGGCAGGGCGGCAGGAGGGCAGCCGCTGACCGCAGCCCGCGGAATGTCAGCTCAGCAGCCCGCTGCTGACGTCTGCCGTCCGACAGAGAGAGAGAGAGAGAGAGAGAGAGAGAGAGAGAGAGAGAGAGAGAGAGAGAGCAGTACCCGCCCCGACTGCTGCCGCCGGGTCGGGCCGTCCCAGCCGTGTGTCACGACACCGAGCACTTTGTCGAGGCCATCGCCGGAGCCGTGAGCTTGACCGGGCCGGGGCGATGACTGGACTGCCGCCGCCGCCACCGCCGCCGCCGCCACCGCCGCCGCCGCCGCCACCGCCGCCGGACCGGACGCGCCCTGGGCGTGCCCCCGCGGTACGACCCCACCACTGCCGCCCCGACTATGACCACGCCCTGCCGGGCTTACAAAAAATAACGCAGCACAGCGACTGCAGAGCACGCAGGAGAGGGAGGGGTCTCGAAAATTATTTATCATTATATGGAAATCGACCACTGGCTGCGCAGTGCCCAGCTGTGCCCAGCCGTGGCGGGGGGTCCTCGCCGCCGGGGAGGTAGGCCGCCCGCCGCGCAGCCGCGTCGTGCGTCCCCGCCGGCTGCCTAGCCTCCGGTCCGCAGGCGCCACGGCGCCAGCGAGGCCGCTGCACTCTGCTCCGCTCTGCTCCGCTCTGCTCTCCGAGCCCCTGGCTATCCTCCGTCCTTCCGGATCGCCGCTCTCCTTCGTCTTCTCCGCCTCCTCCTCCGCCTCCGCCTCCGCCTCCTCCTTCTCCTCCGCCAGACGTCTACCAGCCGTCCGCCCACCCGGCGGAGGAGAAGAAGAAAAATAAAAAAAATAAACGAAAGGAAGAAAATGGTTAATTCCGTGCGGATGATGATTGGCTGGGAGCGATCCGTGATGGCCAGCCCCGAGTTTATTGACAATCTTATTTTCTCATCATAAACATGTTATGATAATGATCTGTGTCCAAAGAAGGTTGGAAGGGGCGAGAGGGGGGGGGCCTACACACGCTGTCCGTTCCGTTCATATACCGCACCAGCGCAGCGGAGGGTGGTGGCAGGCGCTTGCTATCGTTTCCGCGTAGGAGCGCGGGGTATGGGCGGAGCACGAACGACGAGGAGTATCGCCGGCCGGTGCGCGCGGAGTATCTACAAATCGGGGGCACACGCTGTGTCACACAAGGGCGCATCGCGACATCCCCGTCCCTCAGCTGCACTGCCGCCCCAGGAATCGCGGGGTCTTTGCCGCGGGGCTCATAGGCCGGCCTGGACGTGGGGCCTGCGTGTATGTGTGTGTGTGTGTGTGTGTGTGCGGCAGCTGGCTCTTGCCTGCCGGGGATAATAAGGATAATGGGGGACAGCGGGGCAGCCAATCGCCTGCCGCGTCGCTGCCGGCCGCGCCTCGCCGTCCGGCCTCGCCATTGGCCGCGGTAAACACTGTGATTACCGCAAAGAGTGGGGCCGCGCGGCTGCGGCGCGGCTACCAGCACGCCACACGGGCCGCGCTGCGCCGGGGGCTGCGCCGGGGCCGGGGCTACGCCCTGCGCCTCTACTGCCGCCCGCCCGCCGCGGCAAGCAGGAAGCCTACGCTCTCCAAACGTGGAAAACAACAGTCGCATCTCGGAGGGAAATAAACGAGTTGAAATAAAAACCCCGCCACCCTGCGGGATCCGCCGCCAGGACCATCTTCACGAGCAGCGGGAGCGGTCGGCAACGAGACCCGGACTTATTGAGGCGGCGGGGGGAGACATCGTAGGTCCTGCTGGAGGCGCGGCCGCCAGGACAGCAAGGCCTCCTCTCGCGGTGACCGCACACGGCCGGAGGAAGAGTGCCTCTTCTCTCTCTCTCTCTCTCTCTCTCTCTCTCTCTCTCTCTCTCTCTCTCTCTCTCTCTCTCTCTCTCTCTCTCTCTCTCTCTCTCTGGCACGCGGAACACGCGTAATAACCATTGCCGGCGGGACGATTACTTTTATGTTGCGGCTACCGGGCGGAACCGCGCGATTTTGATGTTCTCGCCGCCACCCGGCGCCGCCATGACCGTGAGTGCCGGCCCGGCAGCCTGACGGGCAGCCTGACGGGCAGCCAGCGGGTCTCTCCGCGCGGCGCCTCGCCGGCACACCGCGGCACCGCGGCACCGCAGCGGCCAGCGGCGTCTCCGCGCCGACAAGTGCCTCCTAGCAGCGGCCCTCATTTCCACACTCTTATTTTCATCCCGGCCATAAAACGGCGCGCGGAGCGGAACACAAATTAAATGTAGAACGGGCCGTGATTCAACACCTCCTACTGGCTGTGCGACGACGCGCGGCTCGACCAGTGGCCGGTGGCCGAGAGAGAGAGAGAGAGAGGGGGGGGGGGGACTTCCCCCGCTCACTCCACTGCTCTCCTCAACTCCATCGCAACGCACATATACATCTTTGGCACCCTAGCAAATTGAAATGAATTGAGGATTTAATTGAAAGATATTGCGGAGAGCGCGCGAGCCACCGGTACGAGATGGCATCGGTGCGTCATATCTCAGGAGGCAGGCCTGGCCGGGGCGGTGCCCAGCGAGCGGTGCCGCCGCCGCCGCCGCCGCCGCCGCCGCCGCCGCCGCCGCCGCCACATCGGCCCCGTCGTGGACTCGGCGCGGATCCCGATGCAGACGCCGCTCGGCGCCGCTCAGCAGGGGGTCGCTGAGTAATGGGGTCAACCGGGGCCAGTTAATCGCGGTCATGCAGGTGAATTAAGACGAGAGCGCGCGGCCCGGGCCCCGGTGCTGCTTGTCTGGTAGCTGGACCCGCGCGCCAGTCGCTACCCTCTGTACCTTCGTTTGGTAGCTGAGCCCGCATGCCTGTCGCTACCCTCCACCCGATAGCTGAACGCGGTGCCCGGCGGAACAGAGCGTAATCAATGTCACAGTCTTACCCGGTACTTGACCCCAACACATATGTGAGTAGACCTGGGCTCCGCGCCGGCGCCGCGCCGCCGCCGCCGATGATTCAGCCGGCGGCGCGCCGAGAAAATTTCGTAGCTTTCGTAGCGCCCATCTCTATGTGTGAGGCGTGCCCTGGGCTGCGGGCTCGAATACGCGCGGTGTCTTCCCACGTGCCAAGGCCAGCCCGTGATGGTTTTGTCGCCGACAAGTCACTATGGCCGGCATTGTGTTTCAGTTACGGGTACGTACATACCCCGTCGTACCGTAGCCCCGTCTCTTGTCTCTCTCTTTCTCTGTGTCCGTCTCTCTCTCCCACCACCTCCCTCTCCCACGGCATGCGCCCGCTTAAAGGCTTCACGTTCCGAAGGAAACGCTAGCCCCGCCCTCTCAGTGCCCCCCCCCCCCATCTTTCTCTCTCTCACTCACTCTCTGCCCTTCTCTCTACTCTCTCTCCCTCGGGTGCATTCCCACAATCTGCGCGCAAAGACGGGCCCGCAGTAAAACGGCCGCCGCAGGACAAGGACGCGTCCGCGCGGAACCGCAGTCGCACCATCCTTGTCACCCCCATGGCCTATGGTGCGGTGAGGCCGCGGCTAGACGGAGAGGGGAGAGGCGGCGGGGGAACGCCCCGGCCGCAGAGAGCACAACACGCCCTAACCTAACCCAACCTGGGCAGCGCCGGGCAGCTCAGGCCGCCACCAGCCGCAGACATTGACAGCGCCTGCCGGTAAATCATAGCTGTCCTGTAAATCTCTCGCGCGCGACGTCGGCCGCGGTGCGCTTGGGGGGCGGCGGGGGCGGCGGCCGCGGGGCGCCGAGACCCACTTCCCGCCTGTTCAGCACGGCTGCGCTGCGCCGCGGCTGTGCCTCCTTGATAATGGGGGCCGCCGTCGTGGAAAACCCTAAGAAAACCTAAAGGACGTCCGGAAAAACTGTCCAACCTACACGACGGTGAGAAGAGGTACTCGTGCTCCGAGGACCCAGCGGTATGCACCGCGATTGCGTCACATATCCGGGCTTAAATTCTCGCCATCGCCTCGCCGTCATTTTCTCGCGTTTCCGTCGCAGCCTCCAGCAGCAGGCCTCCAGGCGAGCCTCCAGTTCCTCCGCTGCCGCTGCAGCCCACTCCAGCCAGCCCGTGTCCGGCGGCGGCGGCGGCGGCCGGGGCGTCCGGTCCGCGATCGAGCGGGGACGTCAGAATCTTTGTTTACGACGACGTTGAGTATGATTGCAAGCTCACCGACTGTCTGCCGGATTATGCCCCGGCGTGACACAAAGGCAGTAGGAGGGAGGGGGGGGGGGGGGGGGGGGGAAGGAGGATATTGGGGTGGGTGGGATGAGTAACGGTAGGCGGACTATATCAGAGCGCTCCCTCCCCCCCCCTCTCTCTCTCTCTCTCTCTCTCTCTCTCTCTCTCTCTCTCTCTCTCCTCGCGAACCTCATCTTGGCGGGTGGTGTACGGAGGGCTCCTCCCTCCCCACCTGTACTACTCCACCCCGTGATTATCTAAAACTTTAACAATACAAGTTTTGCCTGCATAATGTTGCCAGATTGATGGGCTCCGCAGCGAGAGAGCAACGCGGGGTGGGGGGGGGGGGGGGGGGGTTGAAAGTCCGCCGGTAAGTCGAGTGGACCTGCCGAGAGGCGAGCAGCGCACAGCAGCGCCGCCGGCCGCCGCCCCGCCCCCGCGCCGCTGTAGGTGAGCAGCGGTAGTATTCGAGCCCGCGCGTCGGAGCAGGGGTTTCGAATGCCGGCGCGGGGGTCCGTTCTGAAAACCTTTACCGCCGACACACGGTTACACGGGGTGTTCCAGCGCGGCTAGCCGCCAGAGTGGTGTAAGGCGGCCGCGGACGCAGCGCCGCCCCGTCCGGCCCGGCCCCGCCGTGCCGAGCGCCAAAGCCATCACAATCGCCTGATCTGATTTGAGCCCGGCGAGCCTCACGGAGCGGGTCATTCTCCTCCTTCTCCTTCTCCTCCTCCTCCTCCTCCTCCTCCTCCTCCTCCTCCTCCTCCTCCTCCTCCTCCTCCTCCTCCTCCTCCTCCTCCTCCTCCTCCTCCTCCTCCTCCTCCTCCACCACCACCTCCTCCTCCTTCTCCTCTCTGGATCTATTCTAATCTCGGTTCCCCCGATCACATCATCGAAGTGGCCCGATGTGTTTTGTGGCATCCAACGGTATGTGTGTGCGTGTGTGTTCGTGTGTGTGTGTGTATATGTGTGTGTGAGTGTCACAGAGAGAGGTAAGCGTCGTCCTCGCCCCAATCAAACAACACGAATAAAATGCAGGGATGTGTCTGGAGAGGGCCTCAACGCACACACGCACACACGCACGCACGCACGCACACACACACATGCAGTCTTGGTCCTCGTATAGTACGGCATTTGTATAATAATCATCCACTTGCCAATGTAGGCTTGCGAGGTGCATGCACTGCGATATGGAAGCGGCTTGCTGGGTAGGCACCCCTCCTCCAGGCCCAGCAGGACGGCCTATGCGTCAGGCGCCCTGCCGTAGTCCTCGTGTAGCCCTCCTGTAGCACGGCTGCTGAGCTGTAGTCCTCCTGTAGCCCTCTGCCCGTCGCAGCCGTGCGGGCCCAATAACGATGCAATGCAAACGCGCGTATCCTCCTCACCCGCGTCCCCACGCTGTCCGACAACGACGCATTGTGGCCAACAAATCGAGACTTTGCTTCTTCTTCTTCTTCTTCTTGATGTGTTTTATTTTCCTTTTTATCCACTCTCTCTCGCACACCACGCACGCACACACACACGCCACAGTCAATGCCGCCTGTTCGCCCCCCCCCCCCCTTCTTCTCCCATCCCACACCGCAGCGCCCCGTGTCTCTTATTCTTTTTTAAATGATTTTTATTTTTTTTTCTCCAATCATCTCTTTAAAATGCAAACGATTCCAAAACGAATATGTAAAGTATGTGTATGTGTGTGTGCGTGGAAGGGAGAGGGAGAGAGGCAGAGAGCGAGAGACAGAGAGAGAGAGAGAGAGAGAGAGAGAGAGAGGGAGAGAGAGAGAGAGAGAGAGAGATGGCGGCGCGACGTTTGGTCGTCCAGCCGAGCATGCCTTGGCCGAAGCCCAGGCCGAGGCCGAAGGAGGCCCGGCCAGCAGTACAAAAGGGGGTACGAGGAGGGGTAGGGCTCCTCACCTCGCGGCCCGGGGCTCGGGGGGGGGGGGGGGGGGGGGGCACCGGGCCCAGTAATGGTGCCGGACCGTGGCCGGGGGGCCGGGGGGGCCCTCGCGGGGTCGGAGCCCCGCAGCCGGCGCGGTAAGTGACATGAGAATGTCCCCGACTTGCGGTCGTCCGCCGCGCCCAGACGCCGATAATGGGGGAGGCAAAGGAGGGTCCCCGGCGGGTCCCGGCGGGGCCCCCGAGCTGATGAGGTCCCCGCACGTCCCGGCGACATCTAACTCATATCGGCGGCTAACGAGCCGGAGATACTTATTCACATTCACAGTGTGCGAGTGTGTGTGTGTGTGTGTGTGTCGGGCGATAATAATGCGTTAAAAACGTATCGAATGAAGGCGGGTGATCTTCGTCGTATGGTCGCCGCCGCCAGAATACGAAGCTCCGCGGCTTTGCCTCTTGCCTTCGCCTGCGTATGCCTTTGCTGTCGTTATTCATGTATGCTGATGCTGAGGGGGGGGGGGGGTAGAGAAAAATCATACGCGGTATCGAATTGTCAACGAAGAACATTATTGGTGTCGGGCCAGGTTCTTTGGCAGCCGCGGCCGCCTGGACGGTAGGCAGCCCTGCGCCGCAGCACGCAGCCGTGTCGCGCGGGCCGGCCTACCCTGCCGCCCGCAGGCGCCCGAGCTGAGCTTCTCCTCCCAGCCAGTCTTGTGACTGATTCCAGCTGGTGATTATCACACGCACCTCGGCGCCGTTCTCGCTTCAGGCACAACAACAACATCAACAACTGCTTCCCCGTCGTCCACCACATTTATACTATTATTCCTTTATTTTAATTTTCCGTTATTTTGCCAGGCGAAATGCGAGTGCCAATGCCATGGCGGCCGCTGTTGTGCAGCGCCGCACACACCGCGGCGGCACCGCGGCTCCGCAGCGCGGCGCAGCGATAAACAGCGTGCATTATCTGACGTGGCGTCGCCTTTGCAACGCACACTCACACGCACACACACACGTACACCTCGCAGGATTTTTTTTGTCGATTTTTTTTGAAGGGAGGAGGCATGGATTGCAATAGGTGTTGTGTGTGTGTGTGTGTGTGTGTGTGTGTGTGTCGGTGAGTGCCCTATGCCACAGCACCGCCACCACCATGACAGCAGCGCCACGGTGCATTCGAGGACCCAACTCCACACGCGGATGCCACACCGCGCCGCCCCGCGGCCCGGACCTGGCCGCCGACGACGTGTGCCCTGCCGGATTAGTGTCAGATGTAATCGGACAGAGGGGAGCGAGCGAGAGCAGAGGAGAGAGAGAGAGAGAGAGAGAGAGAGAGAGAGAGAGAGAG
This sequence comes from Megalurothrips usitatus, assembly GCA_026979955.1. NCBI lineage: Eukaryota > Metazoa > Arthropoda > Insecta > Thysanoptera > Thripidae > Megalurothrips > Megalurothrips usitatus. The sequence continues at coordinate 8,758,896 of CM049595.1, read as the reverse complement.
GAGGGAGGTAGAGGGAGAGAGAGGGAGAGGGAGAAGTATACACCTTGGGTCTCCGCCCCTTGACCAGAGGGAAGACGAGAACTCGGACAAGACGCGGCCACCGGGCGGCTGCACCGGCCCTTTCCATAAATTACGTGGCACCATTCTATCCGTAGGTACGGGACTAAACTCAATATTCCATTTCGGAAAAAAAAAGCGCCGTTCGGATTTTTGTATAGTCCACAAAAGTTTTAAAATATTCTAACTAAGATGAGTGAGACTTTTGGGTCCAGGATCCCAGATCTAAACTTTTTCGCTTTTCCTTCTGAGTTCAGTCAGTAAGTATTCACCGTTTGAAACTCCCGCCGAGTGCGGGCCGCGCGGGCGCAGTTCAAGGCACCGCCGTAGGGGGCAGCACCAGACGGGAGGGAGCCGGCGGCAGCCGGCGGTAGGGAATGCCGAATGCCGCCTGCCGCCCCGGCCGAGAGGACCGGACCGGAAAACAAATACGGTCAGAATTTGTAGAGCTTTCAGGGAGCTCTTAATCGACGATTGGAAAGGAAATGGGGGAAAATACCGTCGTCAACTTTCAACAGCAATTATTTATTTACTTAACAATTCGCGAACTGACAAAACAAGCAAAACACAAATACAGGATAACACATCACATGAAAGAGCTTCAAAAAATGAAGCACTACTACACCAACATTCATAAGGAAGCTCTTTTACCCTGCTAATTGGAACGTACTGAAAATTTACAAACAGCTACAAAAAATAAAAACCCTCATAACAAGACAAATTTGGTAAAAATTCTCAAAATAAATCTAAATCAACCAAGTACAAAAAATAGGTAAGATTTCATTGAGATCGACTAAAACATGATGGTCAGAGAATCCGTTCTTTTAACTTTTGTGTAGAAAAATACAATACAAATAGCTCCACCTAAATCGCGTCCAACAGGTCCTGGGTATTTTCACCGAGGTTTTCCTCGTCGTCGTCGTCGGCCGCGTCGAAGGTGAGAGGCTTCATGTCGTCGTCATCGTCCTCATCCTGGTCTTGGACGACGACGTCCTTGAAGACGTTCCTACCCGAGGCCCCCGACGTCGAGGCCGCGGTGGACGCCGCCGCCTTGCGCGGCATCCTGGCGCGCTTCGGCAGGACGGGGGCCGGGCTGGGGCTGCCCGAGGAGTCGAAACTGTCGAACATGGCGCGGTTGCGCCTCAGCGCCGCGGTCGTGGCCGGCGTGGACCTGGACGAGGGCCCGGGCTGGGACACCGCCGCGCCGCTGCCGTCAGAGTCCACGTCCGTGTCCGCGCCGTAGGGGTCCTCCCTGGCGGCCTCGTTGGCCTCCTCTTCCGTGTCCACGTCGCTGTCCTCGTCTCTTCTCCGCCAACCGCCCTCCTTCCCTTTAGAAGACGTTCCGGCTCCTTCCCCTCGTTCGCCTGTGGACCAGAAATCAGAGTCACGGACGGCGCCACGGGTCGCTTCCTTGTGAGCGCAGTAACGTCCACCCACCTCTATCTTCTGACGCCGCATTGCGCAAACACATCAACTCCAGGTCCATCGCTTCGATTTTCTCTTTCTTGGCGTTAAGAAGAGCTGTAAACCTTCCATATAGTTTCTTTTCCCATTCCTCTTTGAGTTCTGCAAATTCAGTTACCCTAGCTATGGCAGAGTCTCGATCTGGAAAACAAAAATGGGAAGGATAGACATTTCATTCATAAAAAATGGGGGGGGGGGGGGGGAGAACTTAAATATTTTTACCTTTTATCAGAGTACTATTTTCATCCCTTAATTCAATTACTTGTTTTTGGAGAGAGACTAGATTATCTAATGACTTGTCTAAAATTGCTTCATATGAGTCCACAACAGGCACCTGAAATATATTTTACTGCAATTAGTAAAGTAATAAGGCAGATGAGACCCAACAAAATACCACTTGTGAGAACTCACACTTTTCACTTCCATTTGACCAAGAATAGCAGTCATGCCACTTGAAAGCACACGCTTCCATGAAAAGGTGCCAGATTTTAATGTATATAGGTTTTCAGTCTTCTTGTGTTCTCCCCCAAGGGCACCTCTCATATCTTCTAGAAAGTGTTGGAGATCTAGCTCATTGTTTTTCACCCAGCATTCCACATCCGATCCGGAAAGCTGAAACAAAAACAGACACACCATAAAGCCCAGGTAAAATAAAAAAATAAGGTAACATTGTAGCAATTGTGTTGAAAGGGGAGTATTGATGAAATAATGGTGAAATTAAAAAGAAACCGGAACAGAATATCAGATTCACTTTTATTAGAATTACACATACATATTCATCCCACACACTCACAGTTACTTAACTAAACAGGTTTAAAAGAAAAATAACAGATTGTGAGGGACTGCTTCACAGAAACAATAAGCACTAAAAAAACAAAACAAAGAAGATTGATAAAGCATCAAAATTATTTACCTGCAATCAAATAAGCATATTTTACATTTGCGAAAAACTAGACAATTCTCCTCAAATTTTAATGTAAACGTACAATTACAATTTTTATCAGTTATCAGTTTTATCAGTACTCAGGGCATCCATTATAGACAGATGTCTTAAAAGTCTTTTTGAACAACACCGTTTCTGTTAAGTGCAACGTTCTCCTTTGCAAATATCTTCTGTAATATAAGTTACACTAAGCGAAGTAAAATGTTTTCATGTACCTCTCCAACCCACGCTGACTCTCGGGTGGTAATGTGAATATTCACAGCGTGGTCAGGAAACCATTTCGTCATCAGAACACACTTTATTTTTGAATCATTTAAAAGTGCCCTTCTATATGTGATGTCGTCCATAATTTATATTTTAAAATTTCCCTCAAATAACATAATAAACAACAGCAGAAGAGGTTAAGAGCTAGTCTAATTTCTCATACACTCTCAAAGTAAGACACTCTAACCAAACTTACAAAACTTACTTTCCTACTAATATTGCTCACTTTAATGGCTATTTTTACGGAGTATAAAATTCAAAGCTTGCCATCGTTATCTGTAATGAACTGAGTGGAATCAATTTGAAACTTATCCGCTTCGTATTTTTCCCCAGATAAATATTGCAGTTGTCGTCCTCTCAGTAGCACGGACGGACCGTTGGCAACAGATATTTCAAAAATTCACGTTATGACGCCGCTACTTGTTTCTGTTTACAAACTTTTAAAATATTTCTGACAGTATTGGCGAGAAAAGGTGTGACATTTTCTGAACTCAGCAAGACAATAAATTTGTTGTTCTTTTTCTCGTATGTCATTTTTATCGAAGTGATGATCAATCTCAGTGTTTAATCCTGACCGTTGTTCTTTATCTCAGGCCTCTGGTGCTCTGGTTGTCGCCGTCTTCGACATGTCCAGCAAGAAAATGAAACATAAACGTGTTCTATCCGACATGACAAGTACAACAGACCATGCCATGCGTCAGTTACCGGCCTCCAAGGAGCTTGTCGCTCATTACCGGACCAAGCTTTCGTGCCTGAACCGTGACTATGAAGAGCTGACCAGTCGTGTTGATGAGTGCAGGTCACTGTTTGATGCAGATTGTCGGCTGCAGCAGGAGCTGGTCCAACGGAACAATGAAGTCTCGCGGCTTCAGCAGTGTGTCAGTGATTTACAGGTACGCGACTTGAGATTCAACATAACAGTTAAGAATCGATAAAGTGTTTTCTAATGTTGCTAATCGCTGTTTCAGGTCTATGTTTTTGAAGAACGAGAGCAAGCACTGCGTCTGTATGCTGAAAATGATCAACTAAAAATAAGACAGTTGGAGGACAGAAAGAAAATCGATCTTTTACTGTCATTGTCGGGTATTGCTGAGAATGAAGTAACTTTCTTTCTCTGTGAGGCTGCCAAAAAATCAGCTATTGTGCCCCAGCGTCTTCACCACAAAAATCTAAAAAAGAATGAACCCAAACCAAATTCCAAGAAAGAGAATAGAATAGAAAATGAAGATTTAGACTGTAACGATATAGACATTTTGAAACTGAAGGTTTGTAATGTTTTCTAATTTACTGCCATCTCTGTTTTCTTAGGTTAATTTTGTTATGTTAAGGAGTTCTTATAATTTTAGGTTCAGTCCCTACAAGCTCAACTGGCAGAACAAGTTCGCTTGTATCGAGATGAGACTGCTGCTCTTCTACAAGACCGTGAGCTAGCTCGATCAGAAAGATTAGCGGAACAAGCAAGACATGAACAGCTATTTGAAGCACTGACAGCTCGTTTGCAAAAAGCTCAGTCCAGAGTATGTGAGTTAACCGCAGCATTAGTTCAATCAAAGCGAGATTTCCATGGCACTGAGGAAAACTGGAAATCAGAAAAAGATCGATTGTTAAGAAATCTGGATCTCTGCAAGGTTTGTTTATTCACCCATAAAAATTGTTCATACTTCTCTTTCCAGACATTAAATAAGCCGTCGCCATTGGTTTCTGTTTGCAGGAACAGTTAGGAGAAGTCTTTGCACCTACTGGCACTGTTGTCCCTGGAGCAGGCATGCGATCTGCCAGAAGTTGTGGAGAACTGTCAGTTCTTAAAGGTCAACTCACCGAGCGAGATAGAATGTTGGCAATGTACCAGGACCAGTGTTCTGTTATGGAGCAAGAAGTTGCAAGGTACTGTGCCATTTTGGTTTTGTTAAAACACTTTTTTTTCTATTGTCAGCTGTTGTATGTAATTTTTGTGTGTGATGTTCATTTCTCAACAAAGGTTACGTGATCAGGCAGAATCCAGTAAAAATCAATTCAAGACTCGTGTCCAGAAAATGGCAGCTCAGGTGACCTACCTCCGTAATAAATACAATGAATTAGATCGGCGGCGTTTACTTGAGGCAGAAGGGTAAGTTGACGTCACATCTCAATTATTATTATCATCTTATCTTAAATTTGCAATTGTGTAAAAGCTTATGCCTTGCTTTTGCCTATTCAGTTTCCGGTCAGATATAAGATTGATGCGTTCAAGACTGAGGGACCTGGAAAGAGGATTTACAAGAATAAATTCAAAACCTGGGACAACCGTGACTGCTTCTAAGAGTTCAGACTCTGTAAGTGTGAACACTGGATTGGTTTCAACTGCACGTGACACTGTGGAGAGAGCAAAGCAGTTGGAACAAGAATTAAAATTGATACACAGCAGAGTTATGAGTCTTGAATCTGAGTTAAAACTAACTGGAGGTGATGAATAGACTAACCTTATGTATATATGAAAAAAAAATAAGAAATTGAAGACATGTATTTATAGGAGGACTAGCGCACCTTAGTGTCATTCCTATTGCGCTTTAGAAATTATGGGTTATCCTAATGTGTGCTCTTCCTCCAACTATGTATTTTGTAAAATAGTTATTATATTTGTAAGATGAATTATTTATGATAGTGGTGGTCTATGTTACTATCGATCCTGTACATTCAAAAGATATTAAATTTATTCTCATTCAGTTGTTTGAAAACACTTTCTTAATCCCTGCATTGGAATCAAAATGCATTCTCACTTCCTTAGAAAGGTGCACACTAAATTGCTATGGAAAGCAGTGCAAATGCTGCATGAACTTTGGGTCCTGTTTTCTTACAACGGCTCTCGGTCTCCCCTTTAATTTCCCTAAAACACACAACACAATAAATGAGGCTTGCTCTCGTTTTCCTTCGCCCTTTTGCCGAGCCCTCTGCTGCCACTTTCCCTACACACATAAGCCCGGGCGGCACGAGGAGGGGAAGTAGGGGATACCCCCTGATCCCGCCAACACGGCAGGGGTGGGGGCACGCCAGAAGCCACGAGCCCTGCTCTGGCCGGCTCTGCCCTGCTCCCTGCTGGCTGGAGTGGGCTGTGGCCTGGCATGAGGGCGGCCCGGCAGGCCCTCTCCCCTCGTGTGCCTCGTGTCACACCGCCCGTGGGGCTGCGGCGCGGCGGTCCGGCCTTGTCAGGACAGAGGCCGAAGGACCGGCGGCGGGAGGGTATTTTGCGTCAGCCGAGCTACCGCTCCGCTCCACACCGCAAAACCGGGACCCGGACGTGGGACAGGGGGTGACAGGGGCGGGAGGGGGCTCATTCCTCCAGGACGCGGGAGGGGGGGGGGGGGGTGCTGCGGACATGCTTGGCGCAGGGGGGGGGGGGGGCACGAGAAGGAGGGGGCGCCCCCTTATCGATCGGGACCGCCCCACCCCACCCCACCCTCCCGACCAGCTCCTGCCTCAACGAGGGCTACGTGAATGCATTGAACAGGTGACCGGACGGGCGGGGGCCCAACCGTGTCCTACCAAGGCCTCTGGTCCCGGCCCAAAATAATTTTAAAGGCACAGACAAACAAAAAAAGACTACAGACACGTCATTTAAATCACGAGTCAACGAGGAAAAAAATATATCAGGGCAAGTGTTGGTACACTTTTTCTTCTCTCTCTTTCGTCCCTCATTCTCCCTCTCTATCTCTCACCTCGTCTCCCCCTCTGCCCCCGAGGCCCTCATCCCCGTTGCGGACTCGGCCCCACACCACCGCTACGACATGCGATGGCTTTTATCGAGGGGTGCTTCAGCTGCGCCAAGACGCCACAAAGGACCGCGTCGTGGCGACGAAGTCAATGTCAGCGGCGCCCTACAGCAGCACGGGGTTACCGCGTCGTGCACGTACGCGGGGACACGAGGCCGATGGCCGAGCACCTGCCGCTGGCCGCGTCGTCGTCCGTCGTCCGTCGTCCTGGCCGCCGCCGCCGCGCCCCCCACGCCCACCAATCACTTCCGCCTTGAGTCTTCTTAGCTCGCGGCGCGGTGCCTGGGCGGGGGCAGCGCTATCTACCGGGGCTCTTCTACCCTTCCCCCGCGCATGCTGCGGTGCACCTCGGTGTGCATAGCTCAGGCCGGCAGCGGCCCCCGGCGGCATGCACACCGCACCGCCCCCGCACCGCCCCCGCCGCCAGCCCGCGCCAGCCTCCCCTCCTACCCCCGCGGCCTGTGGTTCGCGGCGGCGGCGGCGGCTCGGTAATACAGGAGCGGAGTGAGGTGCGGCCCTGGGGGCCGTGGGAGCCGTGGGGGCCGTTGGGGGCTGCGGGGCCTGCGGCCGGTGCAGCAGCCCAACCCCCACATCCCCCTCACAAAACCCTCCGTCCAATGTCAGCATAACCATCTCCTCACTGCCGCACCTGTCCAATCAAAACAACCTATACTTCATTACCTCAAAATCGTTTAGTTTGCGGTTCACCGGTCTGCTTCTTTGGTCCTATTTTCTGCCGGTCCTTTTTTCATCCGCCCTCGCTCTGCGCCGCTCCGTGTTTCTCGCTTTCATCGCGCAGACCGGGGGGTTGCGAATGATGAAAAGAATGACACAGAATCCTCCTCCACCACCACCACCACTTCCCCACCGCCAGCACCGTGACATTGTGACGTCGCGTTTCAACTTCCACCATCGTCACCACCACCATGAGCTTATTATATTCTCCCCTCCCCGCTTTCATTTTTCTACTTTTCTCGCACTCGTTTCTTATTGTTCGCAAGCAGTCCCGCGGCCCCTCGCGGCCGCTGCGTCCGACCCGGGTCGCGGACGTGCGCGCAAAATAAAGAAGAAACAAAGAAAAATAAGTACGCAAATAAAAACGAGAAGAAAAGGAAATAGACAATGGCCACCCCTCTCTGTCAGAAGCAATAAGAGAGGGAGAGGGAGAGTGTGGGCGAGATAGTACTGCCTGTGTGTGTGTGTGTGTGTGTGCGTGTAGTGCTGTTTGGCAGCCGTGACGGCTGTGGTGGGGATGGCTGAGTGTGGGCTATCAGTTTCGACGTTGGTAACAGTGGCCGGTCGGTGGCGCTCTCCTAAGGAGAGCGTCAGTGTACCAACCCTTGCGCCACCCACAACGCGTCCATCCTCTCTCCCAAAAATATTTCTTACGCTGCTGTGTCTGTGGCATTTATTTTCACGAGCAGACGGTCCCCCGGCGGCGGGCGGCACTCGGTCTTGTCGGTCTGCTATTTCATCCGGGTGGCGGCACATCAAGGGGGCGGGCGCGCGGGCGCCGCAATCCAGCCACAATCGTCGAAGCAGACACCCTCTCGCCGAACACCACAGAAAGCCGAGCGAGTATTTATTGTGACGATGATAGGGAGGGGAAAAAATAGTTATTGGGTCTTGTGCGACCTCCATGGCCGCCATCAGCGACGCGTGGCGAGCTGGAAATGGAAACCCGCCCTCCTCTATAGCTCCACACCGCGAGCGCACACTGAGGGGTGACAAATGTGTGCCAACGGCGTCCTGGTGTACAGGAAGTGGGGCGCGGACGCGCGGCGGAGGGGGGGGGGGGGACTACGGAGAGAGTGGGGGTCTCTTTATGAGCTCCAGAGACAGCAGACAGTGTGGTGCACATGTCGCCCTGAGGATCTGATTTGCTGGAGTGAAGAGAGAGAAAAGCACTGCTGGTCGTGCGGGGCCAGCAGAGCGCCTGCCGGGTAGGCAATCACATGGCAAACGAATGCACCCGTGTCGTGCGGGCCGGCCTACCCCAGCGATCGCAGGCGCTCGCCGCCGGTGTCGTGACCCGGCCGAACTGAAAGCGGCTGTCCGAAGAAGGGTGAGAGGATTGCGAAGGAGCAGGCGTCGTGCCCCGGAGGAGGCGGCGGCGGGGGCGGCGGGGGCGGCGGGGGCGGCGGCAAGCTGCAGCCCGGGCGCGCGCGCCGCGTCCGCCGCCGCTCCGCTCCCACCACATGGGGCGGCCGACGGGGGCGGGGGGCCTCGGGGGGCGCTTCTCCCCCCTTCCGCCGTCGGGGGGCGGGCGCGGCGCGCACGGCAGTCGGCAGGAGGCGGCGGCGGCGGAGAGGCGAGTGTAGTGGACGGCCCCGGGGCTGCTCGTCGGCGTGCTGCTGCCACCGACATCGCGACACGGCGCGCGCGCCTTCCGACTCGAGGACGAGCTCGGCGGCCTGGCGGAGGGAAGCACCCCAGCCGGCCCCGCGACGCCGCGACGCCGTCGGCGTGCTTGTGCCGCATTTGGGATTAACCCGGGAGCCGCGCATGCTGGCCGCCTACAAGTGAGGTGAGTGCGCGGCGCGCGGCCGCGGCGAGTCGAGAGGAGGAAAACTGGCGAGGCGATTGGCAAAGAATAATTACATGACGCTGCTTCCACAGACGACGGACGGCCAAGAGACATTTCCGACTCAAAAAAAAAATCGTGACAAAGAAACTTTTTAGAACTATTTTTTAATGGGTGATTGGATGCTTAGGGGTGACGACATGGAGTGCCGGCAGTTCCTGTGTGCTCTTGGCCCAGGCCGTGGCCGCGGTGCCTGCGGTTCTAACCGGTTCGCGGCACGGCACGGGCACACGTGCGCCCGCTGCGCTGCCGCGCTCCTCCTCGGGGGCGGGCCGGCCGCGCGCCACTGTACAGCGTCAAGTCTGTCGCCGTCCGAAACTCACGCTCTGGCAACAGATCCTTCCGGTCGATACCCCCCCCCCCCCCCACCACCACCACCACCACACAACGCGCCGGACTGGCTAAAGACGACTTTGGAACAAAATCCGCGCGCGCCGCCAATACCGGAACTAGGACGGCAAAGGTTTGGTAATTTATGGGTGATCCCTCCCCGTTCGGGGGCGGGATACTCTGCAGGTGTGTCGCTAGAGGCCCGCTACCCCCCGCCCTCCCCTCTCCTCCGCCACGGGTTACATTTGGGATCGCGTGCCGCACTTCACTTCTCAGTATTCAGGCCAGAGGAGGAGGAGAGGAGGGGTGGGGGCGGCGGATGGAGAGAGAGAGAGGGAGAGGAAGGAGGGGGGAGGGGCAGGTGGTGGGGGGAGCGGTGCGGCGAGGGGGTGAAACGAAACGAGCTCTTTATCCCCGCGTGCAGCAGTTATTCCGGGTCCGGTCGGCTCGGCACGGATTCCGAGCCGAGTTTCCCGCTTTTACAAACTAACTTGCGGTTAATCGATGTCGAGGGGAGTTTGTTGGCTCGCCGGCATCCCTTGTGTGGTACAACACGCCCAGGCGGCAGCCAGGCCGCGCGGACGGACATGGCCGCAGCGTCAAGACCCACGGGGGCGGCGGGGCGGCGCGGCGACGCGGCGGGGGCGGAGGGTGGCACGCACCACCACCCCCGCCGCCCCCACCGCCCCCGCCGCCCCCTTGCCGGCCCCTATACAGCGATACACGCGTGCGATACCGTCCACTATGTAGTCCAATGTAGTCCATTCAGCCCCGGCCGATGCCCGTGTTCCGCTATGCCGCCGCCACCTGCAAAGGGAAAAGAAGAAGAAGAAGAAGAGAGAACGATCATTCAGACCTCCTGCCCAACTAACGAAGCCAAACGAAGGCCGCAATGTGGTGCAGGCAAAGTAACAAGGGCCGCAAAATAAAAGGGTTTCCGTGGGCTGAAAAAAATTATTCTTGCCCGAAAAGAATTTTTAATTTTATTTTCCAGGGGTTCGTTTTTTGGGGGGTTGGTGCGGTCGGCTTTCGGCCCTGGACGCCGTCAGCCGACCGCCGCCGCCGCCGCAGCTCGCCTGGAAATAATGGTGGTTTATTCCTGCACTCGCGCAGCCCGGCGACACGCGGCGTGACACGGGCGCGACACGGCACGACACGGCCACGCGACAGCGGAAGGTCACGCCTCACTCCGCCCTCTGACGCCCTGCCTGCCTCTCCGCTTCTGGTGTACGTGCTGTACTCCGACGTGTGTCGTTATTTATTGTCAGTCAGGACGCCGAACACCGAACCCTGCGTATAATTCATCGACTGCAGATATCGTTTTGCATTATTGAATGGCCTGCTGCCTGCTGCGGCTGCACGAGTGCGAACTGTCGATTGAGGTCAATTTTTTTGTGCCGCACAGACGAACCCATCTCACTCCTCTCTCTCGCTGTCTCTCTCTATCACTCTCTCTTCCTCTCTCTCTCTCTCTCTCTCTCTCTCTCTCCCTATCCCACCCTCTGTCTCTCGCTGTCTCTCACTGCCTCTCTCTCCCCGTCCGTCCACTGCGGTCCGCCGCGGCCCGCTGGGGGGCGGATGGAATGCCCCCGAGGGCGCTTCGGACACGACCACTGCAGGGACTAAGCGACGCCCGCCAAGTTTCATACCCGAGCGGCGCGGGGGTGGTGGGTCGGCGCCCGGGCGTCTGCCCTTGCCGGGTAATGGCATGGATCATTAAAACGCTGGGGGCTCGATGATTCTTCTCCAGCTGGGCCCGCGTGGCTGACGGGTGACCCTCTCAGGCCTCTCAAGCTCGGCGGCCGGCCTCGACCCCCCGGCCCACGGCCCACGGCCCGCGCGCTCTCTTACTTATAATAAATTCAGCGCAGCGGCGATTTTTATTTTCATTGAAAAAGTGTCCCCGGCGGAGCCCCGGAGTGCGAGTCGGCGACAAACACTCGACCACCCGCCGCGGCCTCTGAGGGGCCCACCCACCAACCTCACAGAGAGCGCGGTCAAGAGGGGCGCAGAGCAGAAATAAAGTCGGCGAATACGGCCCGCCCTTGGTTTGATTGTGGCTAACGCTGTTGACTCTGCCGGGCCTGAATGCCTGCCGGCGCCGTCGATAGCGCATGACCCCTCGGCCGGGTGGGCGCGGCCGGGTGGGCGCGCCTCGTGGAGCCCGGTGGAACCGGTGGAAGCCCTCCGCCGCCTCCGTGCATTGTGTATTCTCGCGGCTCCCCCGCCTGGGGCCGTCAGCCTCGGCGCCTGCACGTGTGCCGGGCCTCCGGGCCTCCGGGCCTCCGGGCCTCCGGGCCTCCGGGCCTCCGGGACGAGCACGGCGGAGCCAGAGCGGGGCACGATTCGAGGGCAGAATGCCTCCGCCCTTATGTAGTCCCAAGAACTGCGACAACAGCCATCTAGCTGGAAAGGGAGATTTCTTTGCCCATTAATGACGCGCGACGCTGGCGGTAACGCAGTGGCGTTCGGAGAGCACATCAAAGGCGGCCGCGTGCCGCAGCGCTACCCTCATCGACGTCCTACCCGAGGCCGTTCCCAGGCACTGCAGCATGAATCCAAAGAGAGTTGCCGCTGAACTAGGTCACCGAGACAGCCGCTGCGTTAATAATGATGCGGAGAGAGACAGAGCGAGAGAAAGAGAGACAGAGAGTAGCGTATAAAGCTCGGCTGTGAGCTACCTGAGTCTGAGAGGTAGGGCAGGGGGCACTGTCCTCTCTGAGGACACTCTGTCGGGAGTTGTTGGCGGAGGGGCTGCTATAAAAAAGGGATTCTCCGCGGGCGGTGATTTCCACCCCCTTCTGCCGAGGGAAAGAGAGAGAGAGAGAGAGAGAGAGAGAGAGAGAGAGAGAGAGAGGCACCGAGTGCACAGCACAGAAGCATCCCTTTGGAAACGTCTTGGGCGTCAAAGCACAGCACACGACAATCGCTTCGGCGGAACAGGGCGTGTCAGTCAACTTGGCACCCCATTTCCACTACCGCGTCATCTCTCTCTCTCTCTCTCTCTCTCTCTCTCTCTCTCTCCCTCTCTGGCTCTCCCTGGCCCTTTCACCTTTCACCCAAACTCCCCCGCCAACTCCATCACGCCACCTCCCGGTGTCGAGGCAGAGAGAGCATCCTGGAGAAGTGCAGGCGACGCGAACTGGGACCGGGAAGGGGGCGCGGGCGCGGCTGCGCGACGGGCAGGGAAGGGAAGGCAAGTTTGAAGGGGGTGGCTGCGTTTGTTTTTGGAGTGAGCCAGGAGGCGGGCTGGGCTGGCGGCTGCTCTGCAGCTCTCGGTCACACAAGCCGAGGACGGGGAGGGGACACGGAGGGCGGCGGCGGGAGGCCCAGTAACCCTCTTTCGAGGCGGTGGCGGCGGCGCTGGGAACTTGTGGCTCCCCCGCTGCCGTGCGGCCCCGCAGCACCGCCTCGCGGCACGTGGTGCTGGTACCCCCCCCCCCCCCCCGGTAGCCCCCGGCAACCCCCGTACCCCTCGGTACCCTAGCTCGCAGGGCACGGCCGCCGCACACGGTGCCGCACAGGGTGCGCGGTCCACTCCTCGCCCCGTGGTGTCCCGGCGGACGTGTGTTGTCGCCGTGGAGAGCAGCACGCGAGCAGCGAGCAGGAGGACGGGGGAGTGTGTCTCCGACTCTGCCCCGCTCTGCCCCGCTCTGCCCGGGCTCTGCGGTCCAAATGAAGCCATAAAGCAGCGCCCCCTGCCCCACCCGGGAGCCCCCCCCCCCCCCCCCCCGCAAGGCGGTCCTGCGGCGGACCCAAAAGGCTCAGGAGCTGTTAGCGTCCGCTGGGCGCACGCTTCTGCCGCGCGCGCTCCCCAAAAATATGTCCCTTTTTAAGGAGGAAAAAAAAAACAACTTTTCTGCCCGTTTGCTGCTGTCGTCGCCGGGCAGATGGGAGGACAATGCACGCCTCGGCCGGTCAGCAAGGCTGTGCCGCTGCCGCTGCTGCTGCAGCCACTGCCGCCGCCTCTCATCTCATCAGCGCCCAGGCTGCTGCTTGCGGCGCGGAACAGTGAGCGGCGCACAAAGAGAGCGCAGCATTTGCCGCCGGAATGTGGGGCAATGTAGCGCCACGCGCCGCCACGCGCGCCGCTGCGCTGCTCCACTTCCCGGGAGCTGAGACCCGCGCCAATCCGCAATGAAAGAAATAGAGGCGCGAATAGGAACAAGGGAAAATTGGTTTTTATTAAGAACGTGAAAAAAGAGGGGAAGTAACAATGGTAAAAAGGTTGGAACCTGAATCAATGAAAAATGGCCGGTGCGGCGGGTGGTTGGCGTCTAGCAAGAGCACTTTTTACCCGCGTCGCACCTCTTATTAAATTTGTTTCTCATCGCCATATCTACTCGGTAGAGCGGGCGGCGTATCACATGCGAATCAATCATCCAACCAATACGGTATCGTGTGCGTGTCGTCTCCATATGTGCGTGCGACGCGGACCCCTGCAATTCAATCACGCGTGCAAGTGTGGCACACACGTACACGCCACAGGGGGTCCCCAGGAGGGTGGTGCATACATAACGTGGGGGTTATAATGACTTGCCGGGCCTGGGGCGCCCCCCGCACACACACACACACACACGCGCGCGCGCGCGAGGCCTCCTCCCCCCCCCCTCCCGCCTACCCGGCCGCCACTGCAGAGCTCACAAACAGTGGGATCCCAAAGGTTCCGTTTCCGTCGGGGCGGGGTTCCCATGCACGCCGCCGCGCTCGTGCAAGGCCAAGGTTAGGGCCGGGCCGGGGGCGCGCACCTGAAGTACAGCAGTACAGCAGTACAGCAGCAGTGGCAGCAGAGTGGGGCCAGGAGACACGAGGGCCCCGCCCGGAGAGCTCTTTCCCTCCAGCAGATACATCACGCCACGCTGGTCCAGCGGCAGAGGCGCCCCGGCTGCTCTCGCTCCGAGCAGGCCGCGACGACGACGCCGCGCCGGCAAACTTTGGGGCGGGCAAGCGATAGCGCGGCAGCGGACCGCCACCGCACGGCGACGTCGTCGCGGGGCCGTCGGAGGCCGTCGGAGACCGTCGTTCCTGACAGACGTACGTCCTCCGTCCCCACCTCCTCCCTCCGCGGCGGGAGCACAGAGCAGCGCGGAGCTGGCGGAGCGCGCGGCGGCTGCACTAGGGAAATTAAAACTGACACACGCGGATGGCGCGACGGAGATAAAAATAATCGTGGGGCGTCATCATCATCGGCTTTTACGGTCGACGTTAGCTTCAGTTCGGGTCGGGTCGCGAAAGGAAAAGTACGTGGCGTGCCGGTTCTCGCCGCTGGGGTCGGCCGGCGGGGGCTGCACGGAGATACGACGCAGATTCGGCCCTGGTGGGCTGTTCGTTTTGTAGCCCGAGCGGTGAGGGGTCGGGTCCCAGTTGCTCGCACGCTGCCCGCTGCCCGCTGCCCCCCCCCCCCCCCCCCCCCGCCGCGGAATTGACAACGCCCTGCGGCAACGTCTTTTCGGGTGGACTACGGCGCGGGGCTGTGCTGCGGGCTCGTGGTGTGTCTGGCGGGCGCGAAGCCCCCCGGCTCATCCGAAGCGGCCCTCACGGCCCGGTAGCGGATATCCCTGGCAGCCCCCTCCCCCTCTCTTTCCTACCCCTTCCCCCTTCCCGCCCCTCCCTCCGAGGCCCAGCCGCGGCGGGAGATGTGTGCCGGTCGAGACCGCACACGGCGCAATATTTTTCTTTTCGCCGCTTTTTCTCGCGCTCCTGCTCAAGCCTCTCATCCCTTTTCACTCGGCGAGGCGAGCAGGCGGCTGGAAATAAAAAGTTTTTCTCCTGCCGGCAAAAGTCAAAATAACGACGCCACGATGAAGTATTTTTTCCCTAAGAAACAGTGCCACGAAAAAATTAAATAAATAAATTAGGAGAGGCCGAAAGGGTCAGCAGACTATTTTAATCTCGGAGTCTGTGAAAAGCGAGGAAAATCAGATTCGAGGGAGAAAGTTGGTGACCCGGGGGCGGTTCGGCGTTTGGTCCGGTCCGGGCCGAGTTCGCAAGGGCAATTCGGTAACGGCAACGGCGCCGAGGCCGAACGTGAGTCGGGCGAGCAGAGTTTGCCGGCAGTGCAGCCAGCAGGGTTTGCCACGCCAGAGCCGCGGGGCCCGCGGCAGAGCTTACACAGCCACGGCGGCCACGGCGGCCACGGAGTGCTGCGCAAAGCGGTGCGCAGCCTCTTCTCTAAAAACACCAGCGAAAAAAAAATAATAAAATACGTTGGCAGCCGGGCAAGAAATTAACGCGGAATTCCGTGAAATATTAGCATAAACCTTCCGCGCAAGTGAGGATAAAGGGATAAAAAGTAGGTGCGCGGTGCCGCGCGCGGGGCGCCCCGTGGGGGGTCCGCGGGTCCGCGAGCCGGGATCGATCTCGGACGCAGCAGCAGCAGGGCCCCCGCCGCCCCCGCCGCCCCCGCCCCGGCCGCAATGTTATCGCAAGGCGGTCCCGATCCCTCTGCGTCGCTTTACGGTCCGATCCGTTTGCTTTGCTTCGGCCCGAGCCGCGCCCCCCGCCCCCCGCACTGTGAGGCGCAGGGGGCCCCGGTCTTTGATTAGGGGGGCGGCCACTCGGGCTCAGGGCTTGCTTGGGTCAACACGCTCTTGATTCGCCGTAAACTCTTTCCTGCCAAAAGGCAACGGGCGGCGCTGGGCGGGAGGTGGACACAGGTCCGGTGAGCCGCCCCAAACTTGTTGTATACAATTCTTCATCGAAATCCGATAGTTATCACACACCGGGACGGTCACTATGTGAGCAGTTGAGTTTTAATAAATTCTGGAGCCAGGATAGAGAGGGAGAGAAAGTCGGCGAGAGAGCTCCGTATTCGATTCGGTTTGGCGTTTCGGGGTCTGGTTGTGTCTCGGGCTGCGCTGCGCTTGAATATCAGAGCGTGGAGGTATTCATCGTGAATGGCTGTCTGAACCCCCCCCCCCCCCCTCCCCTCCCCCCAAATCACCATTTCGATGGCTTCTGTGCGTGCGCGCAGCGCGCAGAGATTGGATATCGGCTGGAATGCTCACAGCAGCGCAGCCGGGCTTCTCATGAAGACTGAGAGAGACAACCGAGGGGAACGCACGAGGGCGAGGAGGAGAGAGGATTACATGACTGGGCCGATTAGTTATGCGCATCAGGATCTCGGAGCCTCATATACCTAGGGTTTCAAGACTCAAAACTTTCAAATAACGTTTCGGAAGGTAAAAAAAACACAGGGAAAAAAAAAGCAAATGAAAAAAACGAAATTTTCTGAAAATGTGTGAAATTTTTCTGAACTTGGACTGGAGATTTCCTCGAAATTTTCGTGGCCCTACTTGCACCCCCCCCCCCCTCAACGTTCTCTGCTCCACCGTTGGGCGGCAGCGCAGGACAACCCCGCCTCGCCTGCTCGCGACGCCGAAACTTGGGGCTGCGACTTGGGAGTCCGCCGGGTCCGTGTCGCTTATCGACCGACCGCAGCGCGGCACTGAGTCCGCGGCCGCGGCCGCCGACACCGGTCCCGGCGTTCCACTCGCTCCGCCAGGACGCCGTCAGGAAGCCAAAGCCGCCGCCTGATGACTGACAAAGACATTCCGCCGCCCACCCGTCTGCCGTCTGCGTCGCGGCATCCCGTCCGTGGCGGGGCGGAGGAGGAGCGGTGCAGTGCAGCGCCGGCGGTGCTCGGTGCTGGGGCGGAGCACTCCGTGGGCGTCGCGACGTCTGCGGGGCTCCAGGGGTGGTCCGCGGCGCTGTCCGCATCCCCGTATCGTCTGTCGTGCCAGGAGGAATCGGAGATGAAATAAATAAAAAATCGGAACACGGCTCGATATTATTCCAATCATCGACTGCGGTTTTGCGGGTTTTGTTTTCAACCCTGCGCCGCCGGTCCCCCGCCAGACGAGACTGCCGCAGGCCGACTTGCCCCGGAGGCACGCACCGTGGGGAGGCCGGCAGGGGCGGGCAGGGGCGGAGGAGGGGGGGGGGGCTGACCTGGCCCAGGCCGGCCCGACCACGCCCTACGAGCCCCCGCCGAGCCGAGGCCCTTTGGGACTCCTTTGAGGGGGGCCACTCAGGGGCGGAGTGGCGCACTTCTCAGAGTACCGCTCCTCGTTTCTCCGCTCGCCCTCTTTGTTGTTATCGCCTTCCTTCTCCTTCGTCATCCCCTCCGTCATCATCCCCTCCGTCGTCACCCATATCGTTGACCGTCCCCTCCGTCGCCGTCCTCGCCGTCGCCGTCGGCTCCTCCGCGGGCCCCTGCAGCCCCGGAGGTGGCCTTTGGTGCGGAAGGACAGGCCCTGGAGTCCGCGGGGTCCCGTCGGCTCTGCGGCCGCCGCACCGCCTCGCCCGCCGCCCCGCCCGCCGACGTAACATTGTTTTCCAGCCGACCTAATTACATTCCCTGCGAGTCTCACGCCGGGCGCAGCGCGGCGTGGCGTGAACCTTTCGATCCCAGCCCCTCCCCTCCCATCCCCTCCCCTCCCATCCCCTCCCCGCTGCTCCCCTCCTCCCCCGCTCACTCTGTTTCCGTCCCCGTCCCCGGGCCTCGAACCGGCCCCCTCGCCGTCGCACACGTCTTCTCACACGTCGACTTTTGGGGCGCTTTCCGCCGGCGGCGCGGCGGCGCGGCGCCGCTCTGCTGTCGTGCCGCCCGCACCCCTCCCAGCAGCAGGACGGGGAGCAGGCAAATCCCTACGAAAACTCGGCGAGCGGGGCGGACTCCGGACACGGCGAGTCGCGCACCGCACCGCGGCGCGTCGGCTGGGCGGGCGCGCTGCTGAACCGTGACGGTGACCGACTCGCCTCGCCGCTTCGCCGCGCCGTGACGTCCAGCCGGACTCGGGACTCGGGGGTCGCGGCCGGGTTTATCGGGCGGGTGCCGCTGCCGCTGCTGCCGCTGCCGCACCCCCCGCGGCCTGTGCTACCCCCGCAGCACCCGGACCACCGCCCCATGCCGGTGCATCTAGGCCAGCGGCAGCAGCGTGGGCGGCGGGGGATCTCTGATGGCTCAGAAAGAGGACGGCTGTTTCAGAGCCGGGAAACGGTCGAGCACCGACTACCCGGACGCACCGCCGGGTCAGCAGAAATGTATCTTCTGTCCCTGTCGTCCCGCCGAGGCAGACACGGACGGGAGACGTATTCGGATGCGTCCGGGAATTCGCTGCCCGCCCGATTCCGGGCTCTGGGCTGTTTCCGCAGCGCAAGCGGCAGTTCCAAGCGATTCATTCATTAGACGGACCCCTCTCCGCCTCACTCCCCTGTTCCCATGACCCGCGGGGAGACGGGCAATCTACTAGATGCGCCCGCCTGCTCCACAAAACTCGACAGTGACGGCGGGGGTTGATGGACCGGCCGGCCGGGCCAGACGGACTCCAGCCGGGACATCCATCGCTGCGGCCGCAGATCCATGCGCTGCAGTCACTCACACACACACACACAAACAAACACACACACACACACACACGGTGAGAGCTCGGATCGTTCCCTGTGTTCGCCTCTGACGATGAGATCATGACGGGCATATCTCTCCTTTATTAAAAACAAATGTAAGAAATTTAAAAAACTAAAAATTTCAAGCGTATTACCGTGCAGGTGGCAGCTCTGCTGCACTGCTCTCACCGCCTCGGGTGCACGTCCCCAGTGAGCTCTCCCCGGGGGGTTACCCTCCGCCTCGGGCCGCCTCGCTGACTGCGGGCCGCGGCGCGTGGTCCCGTTATCAGCCCCGAGTTACCCACTAATCACCGGACCGCCACGGACGGGGAAGTTCGCAAAGAGCCCCGTGGCCCCGTGGATGCGCGCGGGCCGTCAGCGGGGCGTCAGCGGGGCGTCAGCGGGGCGTCAGCGGGGCGTCAGCGGGGCGTCAGCGGGGCGTCAGCGGGGCGGCGTCAGCGGGGCGTCAGCGGGTCTCCGGGCCGCCGCCTGGGACCGAGGCCGCTGGTGGGTCCGGAGCCGTGCGCCCGTTACGCGGGCCGCGGGCCGCACACCGAGACGACCCTCGTCGCGGACATGCTCCTCGCCGGCTCACCCGGCTCGAGGCCCGGCTCACGACGACGCAACTTGCTCGCGCATTCGCAACACCCTCTTCTTATTTATGTGCCGTCTTACGAGGCCTTTCGGAAGGACCCAGAGGACCCCGAGGTGTAGGCTGTTGCGCCCCGAGGGGGAGGGCGTTGCGCGGTGCGCGGGCGGCCCCCAACAGCCCGTCCGGCCCGCGCGCCACGGTCCTCCGTCATGCCCGACAGCGCGGCGGCGGCGCCCTGACGGGGGACATGTGTTCGGGGACAATGCGCCGGGACGCGCGGCACCGCCGCCCGTCCTGTCTGTCTGTCTGTCCGCGGCGCTGCGCTGCTGGGATCGACGCCACCTGACACCCCCTGCACCCTGCGTGCGCGGCGCGCCCATCCTCATCCCGAGGGCACCGTCATATACCAGTGGGGGCAGGGCGTCGGTGCGCCACCGCGCTGTGCTGGCGGAAGTGAGCCGCAGCCACCGCAGCCACCGCGGCCACCGCAGCCAGCCAGGCGGACAGGTGCGAGGCGCCGCCGGCGCGGCACGGCGAGCCGGATAATTGGCTTTACTCCCCGCACCGCCGCCCCCCGACCCGCCTCCTTCACCCGCGCCGGGAGAGCGAACGCCGCTCAAGCTCCTAGCAGCATCATCGACGTCACAACAGCGAACACAACGGCCGCAGATCCACGCCGACGGACACCCACTCACACGCACTCCAAACCGTTTAATTTGATAGCCGCGGACACCGCCGCACCGCAGGAAGAGCGGCAGGGGAGCGGGTTAATGCCGCCGTTGTAGTGGAGTGGCGTTATCGGAATGGACAGCAACACCACAAGCAGTGCGTCAGCGTGGCCCGGCGCCAGAATAGTTTGGCTGATGCCCATCCGCTCCGGTGTCTATTATTGCAGACTGGTCGCCCCCACCCTTCTCCCTCCCTATCTCATTTCGTATCCTTCTGTCTCTCTTACACACACACACACACACACACACACACACATACGTCGTTGGGGTAGGTCAAGGTGATCGATACCGTTGGAGGTCACGTCTGACGTATCCGGATGCCGTCGGCCACTGTGCCTCGAGACACACCCTTCTGCTGAATGACAGCAAATGCATGAATGAATAATACCAAATGAGTGAGTGAGGGAATGAATAATACCAAATGAGTGAGTGAGGGAATGAATAATACCAAATGAGTGAGTGAGGGAATGAATAATACCAAATGAGTGAGTGAGGGAATGAATAATACCAAATGAGTGAGTGAATGAATTGACGACGAATGAATGAATGGATGAATGAATGAACGGGCGAATGAATGACAAAAACAGTTTGGGAATATAGACGTTCAATCAATCCCAAAACGGGACAAAATTATTAATGGAGAAAACAGCAGATTGATCAGGGGTTTTCTTATTTGAACCTTATAACGAGCAAGGATTGATTGATCGGTGGGTGGGACGCAAACTATGTGTCGCACAGTGTAAAGCCCCGCTCACGTCGCCTGGCTCGGCTGGCTCGGCGCCCCAGCAGGCAGCGTGGCCGGTCGCTAACAGCGATTAGTCGCACTGTTTGCCGAGCCCAGCTGATTCGTGTATTTATTCGTTCCCCTGCTTGGCCCCTGAAAAACAACGAGAGGGAGAGGGGCCTCATGCACAGCGTGTCCCGGGCCGCGTGCCGGGCCGCTGCAGCGTGTGCACAGCGCTTATCTCGCTGACGCACACGGCTACGGCACGGCCTACAGGACGGCACCGAGGGCGCAGCGGCGCAGCCCTGCCCTGAGATTCACAGCCGCACCTCTATTGTTTACCATATCGGGAATTATTCATCAAGCATTCACGGCAGCCCATGTTCTCCACCCACACTTTGCGTTCGGTCTCTCCCCCTTTGTCTCGATCTCTCTCCCACACACGGCGGTCTTCATTTCCCCTTTCACTTCCTCCGTCGCCCGTCGCCCGCCCGGCCGCCACGACTGCCACAGGGCGCCGCGAGGCAGGCAGCAGAATGCCGTCATCAGGCTGTATATCGACCGGAACAAAAACAGCTGAGTCGAGAGCGCGGCGCGGCGAAACTCGAGCCCCCCGCCGCGGAGCCGCGGAGCGACCCTCTTCCAGGCGGCCTCCCAGACGGTCCGTCGGATAATGCTTTCGTCTCTGGCCGGCAGCGGCGCGGCGCCTCGCCGGCATCCTGGCGGCGGCCTCCCGTCATCGCCTGCCTGTTGAGAACGTCGGCAGACCCGCTGGCGCCTCGCCGCTGCCGCTGCCGCCGCCGCAGTGGCGGTGGTTAGGGACGAAGATTGAGGGTGGGAGGGAGCGGCACGCGCCCCGCTCGCGGCTCGCGGCCTGCGGGGCGTGGCGGCGCGGTGAGTGGAGGACGGCGGTGAAATCGACGAGATAAATTACTGCCGTCAGGGCGGCCGCAGCCGGCAGGCAGGCGGGGTTAACTGCCAATAAGGATTTGTGGCGGGAGTAGTTTTTACAGCGTGCTGGCCGCCGCTCGCGCCTCCGGCCCGGCTGGGCGCGGCGCTGTGGGGGTGGGCTGCCGCCGCCGGCCGGGTTCCGTCTTCCTTCCTTCTCTCCCTCTTCCTCCTCTGCTTGGCATGGGGCTGGTCCGGGGGTGGCGGCGCGGCGGGCCGATTCTTGGCGAGGGCCTTGATTGTGACGAGGGCCCTGGTGCGGGGCAGGGGGGGGGGGGGGCGAGTGTTGCAGCTTTCGGGGGCCGGGCCCGGCGCGGCAGGCCCAGCAGGCAGGCAGGCAGGGCAGGGCAGGCCCCGCGGCACAGCTGTGAGTGTGACCTTCGTGGGATCGATTCCCGCATACAGCGTAACATGGCAGAAACGGGCGGTGCTCTCTATAGCCGACGGCAGCGAAAGAGAGGGGAAAGAAGAGGGAGGGAGAGAGAGAGGGGGAGAGAGAGAGAGAGAGAAGGGGGAAGGGTGGGCCGTCAACGTTGACAGAACTTGCGCCCGCCACGTCACGTCCGCGCACCTCTTCTCTTGACAACTCCCATCAGTCACCTGATCACCGTCCCGCAGCTCCGTGGCGGCGGCGTCCACCGCAGGAGCAGGCGACGCTGTGCGCCCGCGGCTTCCTGATCGGGGACTAACAGTGCAGCGGCGGCAGGAAGTAATGTTTCCAGGGTGCGATAAGACTCGGCCGTCCGCGGGTCCCGACAGGCACCTCAGCACGGCCTCCCCGGCTGCCAACGCGTGCTTCCGGGGACGCTCCTGTCAAACCAGGCGGCAGCAAGCAGTCCCAACTGTCGCCGCCCCGCCGCCCCGCTGTACGGTCCGCCACGGCTCCCGGACCCCGATTCAGGCCTGAATTAGTAAGCGGGTTAAGTCCTCCCCGAGGTGCTGCGGCGGGGCGGGGGGACGGCCTGTGTGGCGCCGCGCCTCTGCGGGCTGGGAGATGAGTCAGGTGCGCGTGGCCGGTGCCGGGTCTCCGCCCCCATCCCCACCCCCACCCCCACCCCCCCCCACCCGGGAGAGCGTGAGAACGGTGCGAGCCCGCACTCCACATGAATTACGAATCGTGAGCTCACGGTCAATAGGGAATTTCAGAGAGAGAGAGAGAGAGAGAGAGAGAGGAAGAGAGAGAGAGAGAAATCGGCGGGGCGAAATAAAAAGGCGGGTATGTCTGCTTACAAACCAACGTATGAGGTGCCGCAGCAGCGGCAGTGAGACCACCGGCCACATATCGACAGTTTGCTGATGGGAGATGTGGACTCGAGGGGGTAAGGCCTGATGGGGGCAGTCGCAGCCCCCTGCTGGGGCGCCAAACCCACCACCGCACTCCTCGGAGGGCATTCAGCCTTGATCCCCATGTCGTGAGAGGACACTATGTGAGTGTGTGTGAGAGAGAGAGAGAGAAGAGAGGGGATGGGGGAGGAGTGTGAGAGAGGGAGGGGGGGGGGGCAGAAGCTGAAGGGATAACAGCGTGTCGTCGGTGCACTCAAACGGCAGGATTATACCGCTCGCGCTGACGCGCGGCCCCCCACCCTCCGGGCGGTCCTTTTACTGCGAATGGCGGCAGTGGTGGCGGCGGCAAATGCCTGACAGTGCCGCCGCTTCCGCCGTTGCAACCGCTGCAACAGCCGCCTCCGCCGCCGCCGCCGCCCCGGTTGATTCTGTGTCCACAGGCCGGAAAGTGGGGCGTGAGAGAGGCGGGGCGGGATGGGGGGGGGGGGGGGGGGTGGGATGTGGTGGCGGCGACGGCGGGGGGCTGCGGATGCGAGAAGAGAATTTTAAAGTCGCTGTAAAACGCGGGCGGGCTACATGTTATACGGCCGCGGGGCGAAGCGCGAAGCAGAGCGCGCCGAGGACGAGGAAGAGGAGGTTGCGGGGGCGGCGGCCCGGCGGCGGCGACAACGCCTCGCGACGCAACGCCTCTCCCGAGGTTTACAAGCAGCAGGGAGCAGGGCCCGGCCAGGCCCGGCTCGGGACTGGAGGTACCCGGAAGCTACGGCTCCCGCCGCTCAACTCTGCGCCCCGCCGCGTCGGCAGACTGAAATAATTCATTTTCTCCGTCGTGATTAGAAGAAACGGAGTGCTTCCTCCCCGTGCAACATCGTTGCTGTGCCCCGCGCCC
The DNA here is from genome assembly GCA_026979955.1 of Megalurothrips usitatus. NCBI lineage: Eukaryota > Metazoa > Arthropoda > Insecta > Thysanoptera > Thripidae > Megalurothrips > Megalurothrips usitatus. Next base: position 8,734,956 of record CM049595.1, on the reverse strand, counting down.
GTGCTAAAGGCCACTATGCTTTGGATGCTCTCTCTCTCTCTCCCTCTTTCCTTTCTTCTACGCTCCTTTTGCATTCATGAAATTGCTTTGGTATGTAAGCACACAGGAAGAGAGAGAGAGAGAGAGAGAGAGAGAGAGAGAGAGAGAGAGAGAGAGAGGGAGGCGACGGAGGACTTGATTCGCCAAACAGGGCGCTCGTTAAGGTCTGCGGGGTCTTTGTGTCCCCTCCTTACGGCCGTGTATGCCTAGCGAGTTGTGCTGTGCTGCGGGAAGTGCTCTGCAGGGGGCGCGTGTGAGTCGTGAGTAAGTGTGAGAGTTTGTGCATGTGGGAGAGCAAGTGAGAAAGAAAGAGAGAGAGAGAGAGAGAGATAGGAAGAGTGTGGGGGGGGGGGGGGAGTGATGACAGAAGGAGGGCAGCGGCTAATAAGCAATGAGGAGTTTGGCCATTGGGGGCGGGGTGAGGGGGCTGCATCCGCCGCCTCCCTCGGGACCCCCAGCGGGGCCCCCTGCGCGGGGTCGCGGCACGTCCTGCGGCGCTGCCGCCGTGTTGTTCCCGCCATATATAGGTCAACTCTATTTTATTCACGTCGGAACGGGGAAGGCCCCTCGTCCCCGAAAATGCCACACAGCAGCAGCAGAGGTGGCGGCGGCGGGGCTGAGGGAGGAGGCACGACGTTCCCGTGCCGTCCTCAGGGCCACGGAAGGCCACGGCCCCTCGGGGGGCGGCGACGGGGTCACCCGGGTCACCGGATGGGACGGCTTCCCGGCCGCGAAGGTGTGTGCCATTTCAAAACGGCAATGGTGAGGAGATATCTCCCTTTTTTTGCGCTCCTAGAGGAAATAATGAAGACTATGCGAAGCGCGGAAATGGATCCGGATTTTCAGTTTCACTCTCGTCTCCCCGGCTTGTTTGCTGATGGGTCTGAACATGCTAGCGAGAGCATCCGCTAGCACACACGTCCGCTGCACGCACATGTGTGCTTTCTGCACACACGAGCCCGCACCCCCCCCCCCCTCCCCCGTGCCGGTCCAGCGGTTATCAACTCACTCCACTCCGTTTTGCTCTCGACTCCCACTGTGCGGCGGAAAAACTCCACGGACGGACTTGAAACGGCGCAGTCTGCCGTCCGACTCCGACCCGGGAAGATCGACACAAGCGCCTGGCGGGCCGGGCACGATCGCAAAAATTATCTCGGACTGTTCACTGAGAATGTAAGTGGGACCGCGTTGTCAGATGGGCAAGAACGATCCACCGACTGAACACTGTCGTGCTACTCCGCGTGCGCAAACAATAAAATGAAGCGGCCTACAAAAAAGGGGGGGGGGGGGGGGAATGCTTTGACAGTTTGCGCCATTGTGGCTCGTCCCCGCAATCAGTCGCTCCGATTTCGTCCATTGTGTTTCACAGTGGCAGCGCATTTATTTTGTCAAGTGGAAAAAAAACGAATAAAAAAAAACCAACTGCAACGTAGAGCAATTACGGTCTGGCGGTGTGAAGCTCGGAGAGCTCTCGTAGTGGCCGTGCTGCCGTGCTGCCGTACTGTGGTGTGTTACACGTTCGCGCGCTCGGCGCAGACTGAATGGGTGGATATGCATGTGAGGAAGTGAGTGGCTGGGTGAGAGGGAGGAACCATAGGGTTTCCAGTCCCGAAATACGCAAAGAAATTTTCATAACAAAACCTATTTATTAAGGATTTTTTAAAACTTTTGTTTTTTGATGTTTTGCCCCTGCCGCAGCCCGCAGCGCAGCCCGCACTCCCTCAGCTCCGGCAGCGCCGTCTCACTGTCCTGTTTCTGTCTGCAGGTCGTCGTCGCCGTCATGGCTGCGGACGCGGGGGCAGCGGTGACGGCTCCTCAGCGGGCGCGGCGCAGGGCGGCGGCGGCGGCGGCGGCGGCGGCGGCGGCAGCGGAGGACCTCTGGGGGCGGCGGGGGCGGTGAGGCTGGGGCTGCTGCCCGCGGGGCCCGCGGCCGCGCTGGAGGCCGAGGCGGGCGTGCGATGTCGAGTCGGCGCTACCGCCGCCACTCACAACGACGTCGCAGCAACAACAACACCGACTATGGCTCCATCAAGGAGGACGGCCGCGGCATCCTCCAGGTGAGTTCCGGCCCTCCAGGACTCCAGCCGGCCTCCAGGCGGCCTCCAGGCGCGCCTCCCCCGCCTCTGCTTTGGTCGCGTCTCGTGCGGAGTCTTGTTTCCGTCCCCTGGCCTGCTGCTTCAAAACTCCCCGCGCCCGGCCATGAGAGGCGCCGGGTGGGGTGCGGCTGCGGCCGATGGAGGGGAGGGGGTGCTTTGTCGACGACACCCTGGAGATTCCCTTTATCTCCTGTTCCCGTGGTGCCCGGCGGCGCCTTGCGGGCGGCTCACGTAGCCGGTGGTGGCGGCTGAGGCGGCGGCAGCCTCTTGAGGTAGCTGATCACGAGAGCTAGTGACTCTCTACGAGCTGAAAATTCGAAAGTAAATTAAGTTAAAGAAAAAAATTCCGAACCTAACCTAACAAAAAGTATGAAGAACCAGGAGTGTTCCATAATAACAACTTGTTGTTGCTCCGCAGGAGGATGAGGACGACTCGGACGGCGTCGGCCTGGCCTCTGCGGACCAGTCCGGCGACGTCGACGTCGACGCCTCTGGATCCGCGGGCGGCGGCGGCGGCGGCGGTGGCGGCAGCAGCGGCGTGGGCGGCAGCGGCGGCGGCAGCACCGCCAACGTCAGCGGCAGCCACCACGCTTACCTGTCGGCCCGGTCGGCCCCCAACCCGGCCACCTGCTTCCGCGACGGCCGCCGCAAGATCGACTTCGTGCTGGTGTACGAGCAGGCGGTGGGCAGCAACGGCGGCGGCGCCGCCACCACTCCCGGCGGCGCGGAGGCGGGGGCGGCCGGCGCCGCCGGCGGCGGTGGCCTGCTGCGCAACGAGAACACCCGCACCGTCAAGTACGAGACCTGGCGCCACCGCTTCCTCGAGAACCTGCGCCGGGTGGGGCTGGACATGGAGGAGGTGAGGCCGCGCCCGCTCCGTCGTCCCCCGCCATTAACGGCGCCACGCTGCGGCCGCTGTTTACCCCGTCCCCCCGAGACCACCGCCCTCCTCTCCCCGCCGACGGCGTCGCGTGACGTTACCGTGATGGCCCGCGCCCTGCGCAGCGCCGCGTGCGTCGCCGCCCGCCGCTGATGGCCGCGCGGACCGCTGATGGCGCGTCACGCCGCTCTTTACGCGCCAAACTTTTCAACCTTTCCGCGTCCCGGCGGCGCTGCGCTGGGCTGCGCCGCGTGGAGCACTCCCGTGTGCCGCCGCCGGGGTGTCAAATAAATTATACGGCAAGGGAAACAGAACGGCGTTGGCGGACGCGAAAAAAATCCACCGAAACCGGGGTCACCCTGCCCTGCTCGCGGGTCCCGAGGACGCCCAGCCTCCTTGCCTCACCTGCTGCATGTGGGCCTGCCGACCGGCGGATGCCCGAGAGCCCGGGAGAGATGTATGGGTCTCCTGCAGGGGGGCGGCGGGCACCGTAATGGCCTACTGCGAGCGCCCCACGGCACGGTCCGCATCCAGCCCATGCGGCGCCTCGCCTGCTATCTTCGCCATTCGGCATCGTGCTCCTCCTCCCCACCCTCCTCTCTCGCTCCCTCCCTCCGTCTTTCTTGGCCTCTCTTTCTCTCTCTCCCTGTGCCTCTCTTTGCCTCCGTTTCTCTCTCGCTCGCAGAGCCCCAACCGCACTCATCCTGCCTTTCTTTATTGCCTCCTCCGCGCCCCAATTCCCCCCACTTCATTTCACGTCTGATCCGGCGAGAAGCCGATCATGCAGTGTCATCCACTTATTCCGCCCCCCGGCGTCCAGGGATCCCTCAATCGCGTACTCCTGACGGGGCAGAGCGGTTTATGTGCGGGGCCCCCGTGTGGGCGCGCCGGCCCGCAGCGCGGCGGTGCGTCGCGGCCCGGCCTGCCCTCCGGCCGGCGGGCGCTCGAGCGCCGCGTGGGTAGGCCGGCCCGCAGGACGGCGGTGCGCTGCGGGCCGGCCTACCCGTCGTCTGGCGGGCGCTCCGGCCGGCCGGCCGGACTTCCCCTCCGTGTTCCTGTTTCGTCGTCATTAGCCCTTTCTCCTTATTTCCTTCGTCCTCTCTCTCTCTCTCACTTCCCGTTCCGCCCCATCTTCCGGGGCCGCGTTCCACCGGGCGCTCGTCCACAGCCCCCGCCCCCTTCTCTCCGTCTCTCTCTTCCCCGGAGGGCCCCTGCCCTGCCGCAGCCCCCGCGGCCCTGCTGCGCTCCGGCCGGCTAGCCGAGCGAAACAGAGAGCCGTTCTGACAGGGGTGATTCGTCATGCTCCTGGCGTGGCGCGGCGGCGGCGGGTCCAGAGGCGGCCTCCCCCGCTCCCCCATCCACCCCCTGACGCCGAGCCGTTTTGTGAGCGATAATGTGAGTGACGTCATAATGCCGTCGGGTTAGGGGGCCGCGTGCCCGCGCCGCTCATGTAGTGCGTATCGGTGCACTAGCGGCGCTGAGCCACGCGCCGCGCGCCACGCGCCCCTCTGCCCCCACCCCCGTGTCATGTGAAGCCGACCGTGCCCCCGTGCTTTACCCTTTCAGCGCGCCCGTGCGCTTAATTGCGACCCGCCCGACAAAGTTTGCCCTTTGAACGTGTGAACGCGTGTGCGCCGGGAGTGGGAGTGGTGAGGGGGAAGGGTGTCCTTATCCTCCGGCCCTCTACTGGGAGGGGCGCTGACGCACCTGCCGAGTCCCGCCCGGGCGGGTGGTGGTGAGAAAAAAATAAAAAGTCAAAGAGAAAAATGTGGCAGGTATTTGAACCCGTGCCTGCGGCCGCTGTCCGCCGGGCGGAGACACGCGTGACAGGCCGACAGTGCGGAGCCTCGCCGCACGTCACAACACCACGCCCCATCCCGTCGTCTCATGTCACGGCCCATTTCCGAGCTCTACTCTTTCCTCATTGCAAACGAATTCTTTCAGCTCTTTCAGCTTTTGAAACCTTTTCTTAAAAATTAAAAAAAAATCGAAAACTCCAGAGAAACTTTTAATACCTACATACCACCTCTTCAAAATCGATATTTCTCTTTCGAAACTTGAAAAAACAAATCTTCAAAATTTCTAGTAATGCTGGTGACTGCTTGTGGTTGACCCTCGACGCGACCCTTTGATGCTGCAGGAGGTGGTGGAGAGCGACAACAAGAAGCTGGTGCACTTCCTCAAGCTGCACGCCACCTGGCCCGTCATGTGCCACTACGCGGAGGAGCTGAGCATGCGCGCGCCGCTGCAGGTCGGTATTTCCAGTGCGCGCGGTTTGTACTCGTGTCTCGCGAGTCCTCGGAACGTCCGACGCCCAGTCAGAGCTGCCAGCCAGTCAGCCCCCGCGGCACTGCGGCACCGCGCTCAATATGCAAGCGCTTCCCTTCTCGCGGTCCCATTACGCGGCTCGACTCTGTTTGCCCGCACCTTCCCCCCTTATCAATATTCACATGTCCGCCGCCAAAGTTTCTCTCCCCGAAAGCCGCCGGTTCTCGTAATTATGCCGCGGCCGTCTCAAAGAGTCCGACCCTGCGACCCGCCTCGTCACCTTGTCGGTCTGCCGACAGGCGGGACCGTATTTGCTGAGCCCGGCGGGAGAAACAAAACGATCGTTAATTTGGTTATTGGCGCACCGACACGAACGCATGTGCCTGCTGGCCTGTCGTAGCAAAAGGCGCACTCGACAATCTTCACTTTTTTAAAAGAAATATCTCTGTACTTTTTTTCTCACCATAATTATCACGATAGTGGCGACATTATTATCGTTTCCACTCACTTTATAAACATTTTCTTAAAGTACGCAAAAATGCCACAGCACGCAACTCAACCAACTCAATTTTTCCCTCATCTCGTATTGAAAATTGTTCTTTGAATACGGCTAACTCACTTTCTTTTTCTCGTACTCACCGTGAAAACGAACAAGCAAAGAAAGCAAAAGAACGGGGATGCCTTTTGTTTGCACTAATGGTTTCTGTCTTGTCTGCGCACGTCCGCGCACGCCCCACTCGGCACCACAACAGATCCGCTCGTACAACGAGGTAAGCACCCCGAATGCTGCATCGTATTAGAGAGAGACACGAAAGATTCGAGTGGCTGTGGCGTGGGAGAGCGAGTGAGAGAGAGAGAGAGAAGTGGGGGGCTTTGGAACCACGATGTAGAGGGATAGCAACGCGAAAGAAAGAGGCGGAGGTATCCTTCGGTAAGCGGTGGAGTCCTCGATAACGTGGGAGAGGGGGGGGGGGGCGGCTCGAGGTCGCGGGGGGACGCAGCCACGAGCCGGCACACTCGTGTACATAACCACTCACACCACAAACAGCGAGTGGAGGTCCACCCTTTGAAGAAAGCAATCCCGGATTTGTGAGGAGGGGCGGGGAGAAGCGGGCTCGGTATAGGTGGCCGCGGCCGCGGTGGATTGGGGGCCCCGGGCGGGTTCGGCCTTCGAGGCTTCGGGCTTCATCCCCGTCGGATGGCGCCGCAGCAACTCGCTGTTCGGCTCAGTGAGACCACCGCCACGCTCCCGTTATACACTTCTCTCTCTCTCTCTCTCTCTCTCTCTCTCTCGCTCTCGGTTTACTGCCGGCGCGAGAGGCCTACAGCACTCGACACTCCGTCCTAAAGGGGCTCTGCCTGTAGCAGCCCGGGCCGGTGTGTAAAATGAGGGGAGGTTTTAAAACCCCCAAGAGGTTAACTGTTCTAAAACAAAGAAAAAAAAGGGTTCATGGGAAAGGTGTGCATTGAGCACCCCACCGCTCTACTTCTCTTGCAATCTTTTTTTTCCCCTTCTTTTTCTTGTTTAATTCCTGTGGCAGCTGACGGGAACGGTGTTGTGAACAGGCTCAGCCCAACCCCGCCGAGAACTGGTCGGCGTACGTGCTGTCCACCCTGCGCATGCCCAACATCATGGCGGAAGACGTCCCCGGGAAGCCGCTCGACTTCTACACCTGCCCGTTCCGGAGGTCCAAGATAGACCGGTCAGTATCTTCCGACCTTCTATTTTCTATTAAAAAAATAGTTTTGCGCACATTTTGGTACCGATCGATCCGGGCGCCGTGTACTAAAGGAGAAGAAAAATAATAATCCTTTATCGCTTGCTCGGCGCGCCGCGCTGCTCCCCTCTGTCGGGCTCCCTTGTGTGCTCGCGTCACCCCGTGACAGGGCAGCACGGCGGCGGCAACGTCAGCAGCGTCGCTGCCGCCCTGTTAGCCCCGCCGCTTAATTCTTGGGGCCGCGGCCGCGCCGCCGAGGCATCACTCGAGGCGGGCGGCGGCTGCCAGGGGCTGCCGGCGGCCCGGACGGCGGCGTGCCGCCCCGCCGCGCAACCGCAGACAGAGTGGCCGAGAGCCCCGGAGGATTATCGGGGTGCGCGGTGGAGTGGCAGTTGCCCGCCGCCGCCGGGGGGGGGGGGGGGGGGGCGTCGATGACAGGGGAGGAGGGGCGCGCGGGGCGGCGGAGGCCGACAAGGAGGAGGGCCCGGGGCGGACAAGGGGCCGGACACGGGGCGCCGTGTTGGCCGAGGAGTGCCCGGGGTTGTCGCCGACGCCTGTCAGCACGTCAGACAACGCAGCCCCGGTTAGAGAGAGTGAGAGAGAGAGAGAGAGAGAGAGAGAGAGTGGCGCAGATCGCCGGCCTGATAAAATAAAATCGGAATGAGGTTCCGAACACGCCGCCCCCCCCCCCCCCTCCCTCCTAAAGCCTGGGCTGCCGAACCTGCTGCGTCCCTTCGGACGGCGGCGGGCTGCCCGGCCTGGACCCGTGTATCGCGCAGAGGTGTGGAATCCAGTCCCCTCTGCAGGGGTCCGCCCCGGGGGGACGCGGAAGAGATCCGACGGCCCCCGCAGAGACAAGCGGGGGAAGGCGGCAGCGTCCCGACCCCTCGGCAGCACTCAGCGACCGGGAGGGGGCGGAGGAAAACCACAGCAGTCTGGCTGTATATGTTCATATTGCTCCCGAGTCGGACAGAAGGCGGGAGGGAGGGGGGGGAGTTTAGCAGTAGTTGTTGTGAGCAAACGGAAAAGAGGGAGGGGGGGGGGGGGTAAAATGAAGACTCCGGCGGTGACGTCACCCGCGCCGGGCTGGCTGCTGGCTGGCTGTTTGCAGTGGGTATTACCTCCCTCACGGCCCCACGGTCCACGCGCCAGCGCCGACAGCAGCGCCGCCTGCCGGTCCTGTAGTGTACCGTATTCGCTCCGGATAGATGACCCGGTCCTCCTCCACGTCCAATCTGCATCTCTTTACCGTCCCTCTCCCGCCGGCAGCAGCGGCAGCCCGGCACCAAGCCGAGTACCCTTGGCGAGCGGCGCAGCGCGGCGCAGCGCCCCTCCCCCACCGACCCTCTGCATGAGGGCGGACGGATGCGGAACATGTAAAAGTCAGCGAATCGCGCCGAGAGGAGAGCGCGCCGGACAACGGATCGTCCACCGAGATTCCCCATAACAAGCTCATGACTCGTATATGTTTTATTTTCCTCCCCCTCCCTTTGCCCGCAGGTTCCTCGGCAGCGAGAACCAGCAGACCTACTTCTCGAGCATCCAACGGTCCCGGGTCCTCTACGAAATCCTCTCCACGGCCATGTTCGGCAAGAAGAAGAAGGGCGAGGTCGGCATTGACCGGCTCGTGGAGGAGGGCGTCTTCTCCACCGCCTTCTCCCTGCACGACGTACGTGGCCGCGGGGCACATGAACACGAACACCCTCTCCGCGCAGCAATGCCGCGGGAGTGCTGGGCCATGTAGATGGACGAGATGTAGATGAGCACAGCGTAGACGGACACGGCCATGTCACGGCAGAGCGGGGCCGAACGGGGGGCGAACGGGGGCGGAACGGAGGCTGCGGCGACCGTCTCTGAATGTTGCATGAGGCTGAGTCCGTATCGGATCGGGCCCGGGCCCCGGGCCCCGGGCTCGCCGTTGTCTCGTGCCGACCCTTACCGGGGCCATCGCAGTAACGAACGCCTGTAATTCTGCAGGGACCGTACCACGACCAGGCGGGGGCGGCGGGCGGCGCGGCCGGCGCCATGAACCCGCGCCAGATCCTGTACGACTACTGGGCGCGGTGGGGCAAGTGGTACAAGTACCAGCCGCTGGACCACATCCGGGACTACTTCGGGGAGAAGATCGCCATCTACTTCGCGTGGCTGGGTAGGTGCACGCGGGCTCGAGCACCTCCAGTACTTTCTCACCCGCGCCGGTACTTGAACCCGCACCGGTACTCGAACCCGCAGGCTTCTACACGGGCTGGCTGCTGCCCGCGGCGCTGGTGGGCGTGCTCGTCTTCATGTACGGCCTGTTCACCATCAACGAGAACCCGCTGGCGAACCAGGTGTGCCGCTCCGGCAGCGACTACAAGATGTGCCCGCTCTGCGACGAGACCATCGGCTGCAAGTACTGGGACCTGAGCGACGTGTGCGGGTACGCGCGGCTCGCCTACCTGTTCGACCACCCGGGCACCGTGTTCTACGCCATCTTCATCTCGCTGTGGGGTGAGTGTGTCCGGGTTCGAGCTCCGCGGCTGTCGTCGGGGGCCGTGGCCTGACCCCACCCTCCTGGCCGTTCCAGCCGTCACGTTCCTGGAGTACTGGAAGCGCAAGTGCGCCTCGCTGGCGCACCACTGGGACTGCACCGGCTTCCAGGAGGAGGAGGAGCGGCCCCGGCCCGAGTTCGCGGCGCGGGCCCCCTTCCTGGAGAGGAACCCCGTGACGGGGGTCCGCGAGCCGCACTTCCCCGCCTCGCTGCGGCACAAGCGGGTGGCGGCCGGCATCGGCATCATCTTCCTCATGGTAAACAACAAAACATTTGTTTGAAAAAAATATTTTTTAAATTGTTGGGGAACTAAACGTGCGTTGACTCGTCCGCCAGATGTCGCTGGTCATCATCTTCATCGTGGCTGTGATCATCTACCGCGTCCTGGTGTCTATCCCGCTCTTCCAGAACGCCACCTTCCGCTCGCAGGCCCAGAGCATCGCCAACCTGACGGGCGCCGTCGTCAACTTGGTGCTCATCATGGCCATGAGCAGGGTCTACGAGAAGCTGGCGTTCAGACTCACCTCCTGGGGTAATCACCCACTTACACATCAAAACTAAGTTTTTTTTAAAAGTTGATTTTTAATTTTATTTGTTTTGCTGAATTTTGCCCTCTTTAGAAATGCACCGGACACAGACGGAGTTCGACGACAACCTCACCTTCAAAGTATTCATCTTCCAATTCGTCAATTTTTATTCGTCCATATTCTACATTGCCTTTTTCAAGGGCCGCTTCGTCGGCTACCCGGGGAACTACACCCTGATCCTTCGACTGAGAAACGAAGACGTGAGTACGGCCAGCTCGTCCTGCGTCACGTCTTACAAGTATAGGGGAAGCGGAGAATCGCCGAATGGGGGAAAAAAAACCGCGAGTATTTGAACCCGCGAACTTTGCGGTTGCAGTGCAGTGCTGGGGGGTGCCTGATCGAGCTGGCGCAGCAGCTGGCCGTCATCATGATCGGCAAGCAGATGATCAACAACGCGCAGGAGCTGCTGGTGCCCAAGCTGAAGGCGTGGTGGCAGAAGAAGCAGGTGCAGCTGCCGCGGCGCCGCGTCAAGACGCGCTGGGAGGAGGACTACCAGCTCATCGACAGCGAGGGCCTCTTCCAGGAGTATCTCGAAATGGGTGAGTCATTTCTTTTTTTTTCTTGTTGTGCGTTCTGTTGTCCACAACTTGACGTTTTTGTTGTGTTTCGAAGTCCTCCAGTTCGGCTTCATCACCATATTCGTGGCCGCCTTCCCGCTGGCGCCGCTGTTCGCGCTGCTCAACAACTGGGTCGAGATCCGGCTGGACGCGCACAAGCTGGTGTGCGAGACGCGGCGGCCCGTCGCCGAGCGCGCCGAGAACATCGGCATCTGGTTCAAGATCCTGCACATGCTGGCCCACCTCGCCGTCATCAGCAACGTGAGTGCGCGGACTGGTGCCGAGGCCCCCTCGACGACGCCAGGGTGCCTGACGGCGTGCTCTCGTCCCCCGCAGGGCTTCCTCATCGCCTTCACGTCCGAGTTCCTGCCCAAGCTGCTGTACCAGTACGAGTACCACTGGAACCTGGACGGCTACGTCAACTTCACGCTGTCCTACTCGCCGGAGGGCACGCTCAGCCAGCAGTGCCGCTACCGGGGCATGCGGGACCCGGACGGCCGGCACACTCCCTTCTTCTGGCGGCTGCTCGCGCTCCGGTTCGCCTTCGTCATCATCTTCGAGGTGAGCACGTCGCGTCGCGTCGCAGTCCGCACCCGCGGCCGTCTCATTAATCCCGACAATTAGCGGCGGGCACTAGGCGCCACTAGGCGCCACAGGGCGCCACCAGCGCGCGGCGCCGCCGTGCGCGAGGAGCAACAGAACTAATGGAATCTCTTATAATGAAGGTAAACTGCCACACGAAACCGGCTCCGCTGACAGAAAGCCTTCGGAGCGGGGGAATTAATTAAATTAAGTCGGCGTGAGTGCGCGAGAGGGAGAAAGAGAGAGAGGGGGGAGGGAGAGAGAGAGAGAGAGAGAGAGAGAGAGAGAGATCGTGCGAGAGAAAGTGTAGGGGGGGGGGGCAAAGATAATTCAGGGTAGGGGGCGAGACGCCCTCACTCGTGAGCTACGGAGTACAGTGCGCGAAGGGGTAGAACGGGGTAGTGCGAGGTCGTGGCGATACTCCGCGCCCAAGCGAGGGGACATGGAGTAGAGCCACTTTCACCCCCGACCTGCGAGCGCGGAGTAGGGCTGGATGAGAGTCGCTACCCGCAGCGTTGCTAATGCGTGTGTTTCCTCCCCGCCGTGCAGCACGTGGTGTTCGGCATCTGCCGCCTCATCGACGTCCTGGTGCCGGACATCCCCGAGAGCCTGGAGCTGAAGATCAAGCGGGAGCGGTACCTGGCCAAGCAGGCGCTGCAGGACTCGGACACGATCCTGCGCGTGGCCGTCAACCACCCGGAGGACGAGGAGCCGAACCCGCCGTTCGGCGGCATGGTGTTGGACCTGACGGCAGAGCTCGGGGGGCTGATGCCGCCGCTCATCATCGCGGCGCCGTCCAGCTGCGAGCTGGCCAAGGCCGCGCAGGACGCGATGGCGGGGCCCTCGGTGCTCCGGGACCTTCTGTCGCCGGCGCCCTCCTCCAACCTGTCGGCCTCGTCCACGTCGCGGTCCCCCGCGCCACCGCCGGAGCCCCCCGACCAGGTCAAGCAGGCCAAGAGTAAGAAGCGGAGCAACCCGGACAGCGCGGTGAAGAGCCGGCCGAGGCCGCGGCCGCGCACCGTCACGGACGTGGAGCAGGTCATGACGTCCCCCAACGGCATCGGGGCGCCGCCGAGGCACTCCATGTCGGCGACGGCCATCAGCGCCAAGAGGCACGGGAGCAGCCGACAGGCGTCGGCCGACAACAGCGGCACCAACACGGCCTCGGCCTCGGCCTCGCGGTCCCCGCAGTCCGTGCCGGAGGGCTCCATGTTCGAGTATGCGGCGCTGCACCTCGACGAGGCGGGCATGATGTCCGAGGGGTCGACGGGCGAGGACGGTGAGGACGCCGAGGACGAGGCCACCGACATGAGTGTGTCGCGGCGGCGCGCCCGCATCACCGTCAAGCGCCGGGACCGGCCCGGCTACGTCGGGGAGGTGATCGCGGACGGCGGCGCGGTGCGGGAGGTGCTGAGGAGGAGCGCGGCAGAGCGCGCCGAGCACGTCGTCGTCACCATCCCGCAGCAGCACGACTGGCCCGAGTCGTCCAGCGTGAGCGAGGCCAGCTCCACGGAGAGCATGGGCGGCATCGGGCAGGGGCTGGCGCGGCTGGCCGCCCAGAGCGCCGCCAGCATCGGCTGCTCCGTCCACCCCTCGGCCACGGTGCCCCTGCAGGCGCTGGCGCCGCGCAGGAACCCGGTCACCGGAAGCCTCTCCGTCGGCTCTGACTTGAGCAGCCTCGTCAGCCAGGACCCCGACAGCTTCTCGGACCTGCACCTGCGGCACGGCCTGGGCTACAGCCCCAAGAAGACGCCGCTGAGGACGGCGTCGGCCCTGGCGCAGGCGCCGCTCCCGGAACACAGCGACTCGCTAGGCTCGGACATCAGCAGCCTGGCGGGGCCTGACCCCGAGCAGTGGCCGGAGGTCGTCGTGGAGGTCGACGTCGAGGACATGACGGCGCACTGGACCGAGCCGGGGCCCGGTGCGTGGGACGACGTGGACGTGGACGCCGTCACCCTGGGCGCGACGACGGCCAGCTTGCCGCAGCCGGCGGCGCCCCCCCTTGCCCGCGCCAGCAGCAGCAAGGGGCCGAAGCGTGCGCGGCGCATGCCGTCCCGCGAGCAGAGTGTGTCCGTCACCTCCGGGCTCAACGTCAAGGCCTTCACGGAGGAGCACAGCGCGGCGCTGCGGCACGGCGGCGCTCGCACCGACATCAACCGCGTCGGCTCGGCGTCTCGTGACGAGGGCGCCTTCCCGTCCCGGAGCCCCGCGTCGGAGTCCTCGCCCAGCGGGCCCAGCGCGCCGACCCAGTCCCTGTCCAGCGACTCCCTGGAGAGGAGGCAGTCCCAGAGGTTCTCGGGCGTGTCGTTCGGCTCCGAGCTCGGCTCCGAGCTCGGCTCCGGGGGCGGCACCGCGCACACCTCCGCCAGAACCTCGGTCAACTACGAGGACGAAGTGATCTCGCCGCCGGGACCGAGGTGGTCTCGGCGCGGCTCCAGGACGCCGCAGGACGAGAAGACATCCCCCGGCCCCGGCATCCAGATGTCAGAGATGGACGCTCGCCGCCTCAGCTCCGGCTCCGGCGCGGACCCGTCGGAGCGGGTGGGCTTTCGCCTGGCGTTCAGCGGGGAGACCACGTTCTCCGGCGTGGGCGTCGGCCGGGACCCCCAGCTCCTCCTAGACCGGAGGGCGCCGCCGCCACCCCCGCCGAGGCGCCGCCCGCCGAGCGGCGCCCCGGCGAGGCAGCCGCGGGCAGCGACGGGGCACTCCAACCCACCCACGTAGTGCACGTAGGACAATACTCTGTGTTGAGACCGTCCGGACTAACCGGACCAGTAACTACCCCACCTGTGCCATGAACTGTGTCTTGGTAAGAGTCATGCTATTTTTGTCTTGAGAGTCTTGATCGTCGAGGCTGGATCACAAATCAACATGTACTTTATCACTAGCTAGAGTTAAGGTTACAAAGTACCTGTAAAGGATTGCATTTCGATTCAGATTGTTTCACATCACATAAGGTCGAGTTAAGCTGAGGTTGCGAAGGTCGCAAAGTGAATCTCTGTGATAAAAAAATATTAGTTTGAGAATATGTATATAATGTAAATGAAAACTTCTCTATCACTTTCCCTTTATTATCTTCAAGAAAGTCATTTCACTTTACGCCTCAATGAAAACCAAAACACATTAGGCATTTCCCACCCTTATCTATTTGCTTCAAATATGGTATCTAATGCAGTTTAGACCGACAAATTTCATTTCTGCTGTCTTCCAAACATATAAGTGCTTGCGTCGTGCAGAATGATTATAACGTTGAAAGACCAGCTGAGCATAAGTAACGAGTGAACACATGACTGTTTACATATCAATGGCTGCACGGGACCTCTGGTGGGTGTGCGTGTGATCATGTTTTCTGCTTTGATGTGAGATCTCTTTTTTTCTCAGAACTGACGAGAGAAGACAACCGAGGTCGCTTCCCGACTGTGTAAGATTTTTACCATTGTGATGTTTATAGTCTGAGTACCGCAGATTTCGTGTGCTCCGACAGATGTTTGGTTGAGAGAGCATTTCGTAAAGCACCGGCCAAATGCTGCTTTGTTCGGATCTATTCATTCTAGTGTATCCATTCCCCCTCACTGAGCCTCTTAGTTAATCAGACGAAATGATATTACATTGTCAATTGTGAACATCATCATAAGTTAAACGTGGCGGATAAAAGCCACTTGCACTGCCAGCCTTTATGATATTTTCTTCAAGTTTTACTCTTTTATTCTACTGTAGATCCCCTCTCTTCCAGCGATAAACCATTCCTCCTGATAAAGCGGGCGAAGAAGAACTATTATTATCGTTACTCTAACCTTCTCCCACTACTCGTACTGCCCCTCGCATGTACCGAATATCAATTGGTTTAGGTATAATGAGAATAAAATAATATATTTTGCTTGTCATAATTTACAGATTTGTTTCATAATGCGCATATTATTTTTGAGAAAATAAACTTTATTAAATGAAATGGAAAATTTCGTTTTTTTTTTAATCCTTGCGACTTTCTCTAAGCATCTCTCTGCGTAAAAACCGATCTCTGACGGATGAAACGCAACTCAGAAAGCACGAACGTACTCACGGCACCGATAAAATATATTTCATTCATGAAAGACATAGTTAAAATAAACTAGTACAAAAATATTTACAAAGTATGTACAGTCCGATCGTCATCATTCATAACAAGAGTTTGTTCGCCATATATCATCAGCCTGTGAGCTTTAACAGATCCAAAGAATGACCTCACCATACAATCACACATTTACTGTCTGTATAAGCAACACGTTATCGTCGCTATATAAAGTAAAACGACTGTCATGTTTTCGTCCTTTGTCGTTTCACATCGACATTAGTTCAAAATTATTAAAAATACGATGATACATTATATATAAGTAAACACAGCCATCTTCGCGCTCGCAACGCGCATCCACCTACAACGCGAACTCTTCCGTGCTGGAGCTGCTGGCCCTGCGGGAGACGAGGACGTGGCCGGCCGTGTGCGACGAGGACCGCGTCGTCGCCGGGAACACGTAGAGCTCCGAGGCAGAGGCCGTGGCGGAGGCCGACTCGTCCGAGCCGTTGTTGAGCTGCTGGCGGCGCACGGCCGCCGGCGTGGTGCTGGGCGTGGGAGTGCCCGTCGTCGCCGTCCCGGACCCGCGGCACAGCGCCGTGTTGCTGCCGTTGCTGCTCGCCGTCAGCGACAGCAGCGACGACTCGCGCCCGTTGAGCACCTGCGAGCAGGACAAGGAGGTGAGGTGGGTGGTGACGTCGCGCGCGGCTGCGCCGCTACCCCGCGCCCGAGCGGGGTAGCGCGTGGGGTATCTGCGCGGAGGGGTTGGCAAGGCCGCAGTCGCCGCAGCGGGGGCGCAGGCCGACGGTCGGCCGACGGGACGACAGTAAAACGAGATATACGGACCTATCCAAATTTTACGATCATCGCCATTGACAACGAAGGTCCCGCGATATATAACGGCAGTTTGAAGGGCCCTCGAACGGCGGCGGCGGCGGCAGCGCGGCCCTCGGCTCCACCCCCAGGGTTGCCGCGGGCGCGACCCTCAGCCGTTGCAGTAACAGCGCGGAAAAAGTAGTGCAGAAGCGGCGACAAAGTACTCACACACGTGACGTGTCCGTGGGCGCCGGTAGCGACGGCGAGGCGGGCGGCGTACGGCCGGTACAGCGCGTCGGGCGCGCCGTTGCCGATGTGCGGCGGGTAGTTCCTGGGCGGCGGCGGGTAGCAGCGCGGCGAGCTGCTCGTCCGCGACGAGCTCCGCGCCGAGTAGGCCCGCCGCCAGTCGTGCACGCCGCCGGCCGCGCCCAGGCCGCCGCCGCCGCCGCTGATGGAGCCCGGGTGGTAGGCGGACGAGCGCAGCACGGAGGAGCGCGTCGCGATGGCCGAGTGCGTCTTGTCCAGGTCCACCGAGTCGGGCGGCACCCAGTCCTGGCGGCTGCGGAACGGGAACCGCTGCTGGAACTCGCGCTTGAACTTCTCCTGCGGGGCAGACCGGCGGAAGCGCCGTCACACGTCAGACCACCACTTGCTTCTTGCTTCTTCCTGACCCCGTCGTCGCGGCCTGGAACGCCGCATGCGGGTTCGATTGTACGGGGAAAGAAAGGGAATCCGAAAGATTGCTGGAATTCCTGGAGGTGCACGAGCTGCGCCGCGATGGTAGCCCTCCGAGAACACCCCACGCTGCGACCTGGCGGCCTCCCGCGGCAGAGTACAGTGCAGGAGGGCAATCCCCGGGGCAGAGCAGGCGGAGCCGGCAGAGCCAGAGCCGCAACGTGCCGCGCCGGCCGGGGCCAGGGGCCAGCCCACGTGGCCGTCGTAAAAGGCCGCGCTGTGATGGTGTCGGGTGGGGAGGGGGGGGGGGGACAGAGAGAGAGAGAGAGAGAGAGGTGAAACAGGGAGTGAAGAGCGTGCTTACATTGTAAATTCCATAGATGAAAGGGTTGTAACAGCTGTTGCTCATGGCCAGCCAGTCGCAGCAGAAGAAGATGATGTTGATGTACTTGTAGCTGCAACAAAACGGAGGAGGAGGAGGAGGATTAGGTGTGTGCGGAGCAGAGAACCCGCCCTCCGGCTGCCTCTGGCCGCCTCTTGGGGGCGAGCTTTGGAGAGAGACTCCAGCCGCTATAGCCGCACACCGCACCGGCAAGCGGCGGCGGCGGCGGCGAGAGCTCGAGATAAAGAGAGCCGGAAATCCCGCGAGTCGGTGTGAATTATTTAAGCGGCGGGCGGGTGCGGGCACCGCCGGGTACCGCCGGGTGCCGCCGCCATGAGAACATAATGTTCACGCTTCGCGCGCTGGCAAGGAGCACGCCTCGCTTAGGGGGCGGCCGACACGGCGCCGCGTTCCGCTGCAGCCTACTTCCGCCGCCGCGGCCGCCGCCCCGCTAGAGCCTTTTGGCTTGCAGATTCACCATGCAAATCTCGGCCGCGGCGACGGCGGCATTGATTAGCTTTGCATCCTCAAGGAAGCGGGGAGCGCCCCTCCCTTTGTCGCGCTGCGGGCCGAGAGGACCTCCCGGGGGAGAGCGTTCCGGCGAAAGGAGTGTCGTCATCAAAGCACTACAATGGGTTCGTTCGGGGCACCCCGGAGAGTCCGGGCGCCGCCGCAGCACGCCGGAGCAGCGTGGCGGCGACAGGGGCGCGCCCCGCGGCCTGCAGCAGCAGCAGCACTCACCTGTTTATCCTCGGGAACATGTCCTGCATGATGTTGTACGTCTGCAGCGGGAACCAGCAGAGCGCGAAGAGGGCGACCACGATGACCAGCATTTTAATGACCTGGCAGAGAAACAGGAAGGGTCTGCGTGTGAGCGATGAGGTGTGTAAACTCGGTAAGTGCGGGAGCAGCGGTCGGTGCGGGGGTGGGTGCATGGTGGTGGTGGAGGGAGGTTGGTAGGGGTGAGTTCCCAAGTTATAGTCACGGCGACAACGGGGGCCGCGAGGGGCGGCTGCCGGGGACCGCTCCCCGCACTCCCGGAGGCGCGAGCTCCAGTACCACTGCTGTAGCCGGATTTCCCGCGTTCTGCGCGGAGCACTTCTCGCTCTCCTGACTGGCGCGGCACTTAGCGCTTACAACGATGGGCCCGGAGAACAGATAGTCCGATGTGGTGCGCCGCCGATCAACAGAATGCGATCACCTCCGCGGAAGAGTGAAAGAAGTCCCCCTCGCCGTCCGATCGCGGGCGTTGTTGTAATGTCGGGGGCGAGCTCCGAGCGCCGGGGCGGCGTTTGAGCGTGCAGCGTGCACCACCATCCGCGCTGCGTCTGCTGCCGGCCTCACCTCCCAGCCCGGCTCCTGCTCCGCCCCCCGCCGCCCCGTTCCGTTCCCGTTCCCGTTCCGGTTCGGCCGGGCCTGCACTCTAATCCCCGGCCCGCAGCAAAGCTTGGCGAAGCACTCCGACGTCTTGCCGATAATCCCGTGTCTGCGACATCCACCCTCCGCAGGGCGCGGCGGCGCGGCAAGTGGGGCGGGGCCGCAGAGGCTCCCGGGGGCCTAGCGGCTGCCAGCGGCGCGCCGAGCTGCAGCAAAGCCGAACGGCGGCGGCGGCCGCGCCGCCCCCAACAACAAGTTGTTTCGCCTTTTAGTTGGCCCGGCCGAGTCGTCGTCGTCGGACTGCACCCCGCCTGATGGCGCGTCGGCTGCTTAACTCGGGGAGAGAGTGTGCACGCTCCGAGCGTCGCCACCCTCCTCAGAAGGAGAGAGGGCGAGAGTGAGGGAGAGAGGGAGAGAGAGAGAGAGAGAGAGAGCAGCGCGAACCAATCATGCCCGCGCGATGCTTGGAAACGGCTCGCTGCAGTTTCAGTCTTTGTGTTGGTTTCCAGATTAGCGTCTGATGGAGGGCGGAGGGCGCCGGGCGGGCGCCGTCGTCTTCCGAGCCGAGGCCGTCGGGGCTCGGCAGGGCGGACCGATCCTCTCCTCATCTCTCCGCGCCGCGCCGCGCCGCGCTGACCCCGTTGCGGCCCCGGAGGTGCGGCGTCAAGGCACCGGGGCGGCGGCGGGAACGGGGGCGGCGGCGGCCGGGGCTGACACGCCCCGCTACGGCCTCTCGATGAGGGAGATGGGGAGATTAATTGCGGCCATGCCCGGTTTGACGAGGCCTTACCGTGCGGGGCGGCCTGCTCACCCGCCTTGGTGATGGCTCACCCGCTCCGCCGGGGCCGGGCGGGCGGGCGAAGGGGTGGGCGTGCGCCGTGCGCCTTCGCCGTCACGGTCGTCGTCGTCGCCGGCGTCCCCGTGACGCCCTCGGCGACACGCCCCCCGGCCCACGCCCTCCCGGAGCTCCGGCGGCGGCACACAGCAGTGGGGTATCTGATGGGCGCGCGCGGGCCGGGCTATCTGATAACCAGCGGCCTGGCAGGCCTGGCGGGCCTGGCAGGCAGTGCTGCATTCGCGCACCGTCTCCGAGTCCGCCTCCGCCCTCACCGGGGAGCCTCGCCCGTCTGTGCGGCCCGCCTCGTCCGTGCCAGTTGTCTTACCCAAGCAGAAGGGAGAAACACGATACAACGCAAAATAAAATATTCTAGTTTTGATTTTGGGGGCGTTTTTGCTGAAATAATTTTCGAGTCGCATGTAGTTTTACAGTGCTTGTATTGACGCAGGGATGCCTGACCGCTTTCAACTATGTGCATGGCCCTGGTCGCCTGGCCGTGGCCCCGGGTGGCCCGGCAGGGGTGCGGGCCTGGGCGGGGTGGGCCCGGCCGTCGGAGCTTAGTGTTTGCAAACACCTGAGGCAAGAAACTCCTGACGGCGCAGGCAGCAGTGGCCGGCCGAGTCCCGCGGGGTGCATCCGAGGACACGGAGCCAGCGGCCGAGTTACCCGAGGCGCCGCACGCTGCCCTGCTGGGAACCATCGGCGAGCCCTTGGAGTGACCCACCTTCTTCTTGTTCTTCATGATGTTGGCGTCCCTCGAGTCCTGGGCGGTGCCGGGCGTCGTGGAGCCCCACAGCCGCAGCGCCATGCGCGCGTACACGAACGTGATGATGCAGAGCGGCATGAGGTACTGCAGCACCCACAGCACCCAGCGGTACGTCATCATGGCCTCCTTGGACATGTACACGTTCTGGCAGAACGGCTTGACGCGCGCGCCTGCAGAGCACAGACAGGAAACAGATTAAAAAAAAAACAACACATCCATGGAGGATTTCCATTTTTCCGATGACCCAACTCTCGCTTAAAAGTACGCGCCTGTTATACGTAGTGTGGAGGGTGGGAGGAGGGGTACTTCTGGCCGCGGTGGTGTCCAGTTCACGCAGCGTTCATAGACCATCACGCTTTCAGCATGTGTTGCGCGCTCTCTGGGATGTTGTCCTTCCATCAGCGTGCCATCACGTGCATGTGTGTGAGTGTGTGTGGGAAGTGCATGTGTGTGCGCGCGTCCGTGTATGGACGACGCCACAGGCCATGCCGACGAGGTGACAAACGGCGAGGAATGATGGAAGCAATTTGGCTGTCGTCACCCCCTTCCCTCCCTCCCTCCCTCCCTCCCTCCCTCCCTCCCTCCCTCCCTCCCTCCCTCCCTCCCTCCCTCCCCCACCCTCTTCCCTCCTCTCCATCCCACACGACACGGCTGGCGCAGCGGGATGCTATATCTGCCAAACGCTTTCGCCCCTCCAGAGCCCCACAACACTTTGCGGGCCTGTTGTTGTTGCTGTCGTTGGCGGGGGTAAGTGACTTTATTGATTCCCGCCAAGCGGACGTGCGGTGGGCGCGCGCGGCGGGTAGAGAGAAAAAAAAAATTCCCGCGCCAGTCCCGCTGACTGGTCCTTGGGTCTTCACGTTGGTGGCCGAGCATCTCTCAGCGACGCTGCACGCACGGAGGCAGCCATAGAAACGTCACAATTTGTATTTTTCGATTTTGTAAACGAACTTTGATCTTAAACGACGCCTCATGAAGCTTTGGCCACGAAAGACGAAACCTACATCACACGGCTTCCGCCAGGACCCTTTGCCTGCTGCTTCGGTGATCTTACGGGAACCGGCGCTGACGGGGCGCCGAACTGGGGAGCGAAGGCAACAATCACAGAGTATTGTAGTATAACCATGGTTCGTCCAGTGGGAGGAATAACAAAAGAAGCCACCGAGGACGGGGCAAAGGGCTCCTCGCTTCGCCAAAAATAAAAATAGAAAGGAAAATGAAAATCCCGCAGCGCGGGAGATATAATGGAATAATGTCGTTGCGGAGCGCGGGCCGATGGACTCCATGAAAAACCGTGGGGCAAGCCGCATTATTATTATTATTTTATTATTATTTGGTCCGGGACATCGACGGCGAGCGGAAGTCCTAATTAATTGAAGTCGTTTATCACGCGGCGAGGTGGACGGCGGGGGGACCCAACTTTAACTGGCTGTCGATGTTTTTACACACCGGTCGGAGAGCGCTACACGCGGGGTGCGGCCCTCCCCGCGCCGCATGGATTTATGGCGGCACCTCTCTCTGCAGCAGCGGCACCAGCACAGAACTGCCGACGTTGGGCGCCGCAATGAAAGTTTCGGAGGCGCCGGTGCGGCGGCGGCGGTCGCCTCGCGAACCACGACGGTAGGAGGTGATTTCTTGCACCGCCCCCGGCTGCGGCGGCAGCGGCAGCGGCGGCAGGAGTCCCTCGTACACTTAGGTGCGGCCGGGATTTACAGGGGGCTTGACGCTTCACGCCCCCAGGCCTACTTACACACCCATACACGCACGCGCACTTACACACACACACACATACGCACAGGAAAAACACCGCACCCCATGCCGCATGTACAAAATAAATAAACAAGGTAGACGCACTGACAAAAAAAAACACGTCACGACTGACTATTTAGAATAGTATGTTTTGATTTTGTGTACATTTTTTTATCGACGACCGGGCAGGATTTGTTATTATTTCATGCCGCGTGCCCGCTGTGCTGGTGAGGAGGAGGAGGAGGAGGGGATGTGAGTGGGCGTGTCTTTTAGTCACGAACACGCACGCGTCACGTTTGACGAACTGTGGCTGTCTGCTAACGCGGCGCAGACCGAATGACATGTTTCGGTGTCCCCTGTGCGCTCATACCACGGCTCTTGATGCTCTCTCTCACACACACACGTGTACATAAAGACACACACACATACTCCTCAACACCCACTTCATATCCCGTTTCCCGGTCACTAACAGATACACACTTCACCCCGCGGTTCAAGAGGACGCCGCACTCTGAACACAGGTCCGCGGAAAGTAGACTCCCGCTTCCAATAACCGCACACGCACACGCCAACACCACTTGGCAAAATAACACACTTTGACGTCTCATCCCCTTATGCCACCTAGTGACACCAGCCCCCGTGTGTGCATGCTATCTCTCTCTCTCTCTCTCTCTCTCTCTCTCTCTCTCTCTCTCTCTCTCTCTCTCTCTCTCTCTCACACACACACACACACACACACACACACACACACACGAGCGCGCGCGGCCCCAACTCCCCCGGCTGCCTGCCCGCCCGGCTACCCGCCTGGCTGCCGCCTGGTTATGGAGAGCAGCTGATAAAGGAGCGCTGGAGAGCCGCTGGAGCTGGCTGGAGCCGCCCACTTGCCCCACCGCCCCCTCTTTCCTCCCGGTTCCTGCAGGGGTAAATAGCAACACGAAAGGCCGAGAAAGGCGCACTGAAAGCGGCGCGGAAGGTGTTCTATGTGTGTGTTGTGGGGCTAGGAGGGGGCACACAAAGAAGGTGGATCAGCCCCCCCCCCCCCCCCTGCGGCCCTGTGCCCTTTTACTATATACTAACATAAGTTTACCCAGCAGGCCAGCGTCCCGGGGGTCCCGCAGCCGATCCCCCACACGGAGCTGCTAAGACGCACGCGGTGGGGGTGGGGGAGGGGAAGGGTGGACATAGCAGGTCTCGCCTCTGCGCGAATCGAAGTTTTGGGTTGTTAGAACAGCATTTGTAGCCTCTCACAGTGCCTCCCCCCCCCCTGCCCCCTCCCCCGCCCGCCTATCCTCTTCAACTTGGTACACTACGAGACCACCCGTGCCTCCTTGGCCACGCTGGGCCGTGGGTGAGGCGCCGCCCCCTGAGCCGCCGCCCCCGGAGCCGCCGCCCCCGGAGCAGCCGGCAAGGGCGCGGATAGCGCGCGGAGGACGGCAAATGGTGCATAATTTTCGAGCGCAGGCGAGATATTCTGGGTGCTGGAGGGTGGAGAGAAAAGTTTACAGTGATAAATGGTGTGTAAACAAGAGTGTTTTCTTCGAGGACGCGGTCTAGGACGGGGTGAGCGAGTTGTTGTTGCGGGGGCGAGAGAGAGAGAGAGAGAGAGAGAGAGAGAGAGAGAGAGAGAGAGAGAGAGGTCAGAGAGGGATAGAGGCAGAGAGAGAAAGAGACAGAGAGAGAGAGAGAGAGAGAGAGAGAGAGAGAGAGAGAGAGAGAGAGAGAGAGAGAGAGAGAGAGAGAGAGAGAGAGAGAGAGAGAGAGAGAGAGAGGCGGGTTGGACAGTACTAGGAGCGTTCGGGGCGTCATCTGCTGGCGGGGGCTCTGGCTGCTGTCGTCACGGCTGCAGGGACGTCACGTCAGGTCACGTTACGTCACGTTACGTCACGTGGTCGCACGGACGGCTGCCGTCACGGCGCCACGCTGCAGCGTAGTTCGAGTCCAATTCAATCCCAGGAGTCATTAGCAGGCCGTCGTGCCGTCCTACAGCAGCGGAGGCGGCGGTGCCGAGGCCCGCTGCCATGGGTGGCTCCTCCCGGCCCCTCCTGGCCCCTCCCGGCTCCTCCCGCCTCCTCCTCCGGCCGACTTATTCCCGCGCCTGTGATTCATCTCCCCGGAGCCGCCCGGCGCCGTGTACTCACCATCTCCGTGGGAGACGAGGGTGACGCGGTTGGCGGCGGCTATCGGCGTCGCCAGCATCCCCGACGCCACCCAGATGACACCGATGCTGATCTTGGCCCTCAGCTTGGACGGGCGGGCGCTGCAAGGGGGGGACAAGCAGAGGTCGTGCGTCAGCAGGCCACACAGCGCGTGCGAGGCGATACGTCTCGGCTACACATGGCATATTCCAGAGTAAACAGCAATTGACATATCGTCACACCTTTAAAAATTGGTAAAAAAAAGTATTTTTAAATCGTTAAATAATGACAAATTAAAAAAATTTCTTCGAAAAACATTCAGTTTTAAGGGCAGTTCCTCGTATATTTTCCTGAAATCCGCGGTCTACACTACATGGGTGTTCTGGTTCATAACAAGGACCTCGTATGTAATTTTTTTTCGAATTTCGGAACAGAAAAAATTTGTACTTCTTTTGGCCGTGCGGTTAACGTACACCTGTACTGGTTACGTCCCAAATAAACTTGAAATTGCTTTCGGATAATTGATTTCCAGTGGAGTGCCACACGAGCGCACGGCGGCGGCGGGAGGGGGGGGGGCGCCGCTTCCAAGTCCGCGAGCGGCGCGCCGAGGCGGACTAAAAGAAGAGGAGAAAAGAGGGGAAAAGTGGAGGCGAAATGGTCGTGGCGTCGCTGTAGATCGACTTTAATTGGGTCGGGAGCACGCAGGCCGATGGGAGGAAGCTCTGCGCGGGGCCACTCCAGCCCCCCCGACACCCCCCGGGGCCCCGGCGGACCCCCGCGAGGCCTTGGCAGGAAGCCCTGCGCGTGTGCCGCCGCGTGGGGCCCCGAGGCCGTGCGAAGCCGGCCGGCCCGGCACTGGGGCTGTCCCTCCCAGTGTAAATAATAATGTACGGAACGATGCACGAGGACCGGCCGGCTCCCGGCCCGCTCAACGCCTTCCGCGACACGCGCCACGGGCGGCGCGCCGAGCGCCTGTGATGGACAGGGTAGGCAGGCCGCAGCGCACGCGTGCGCCGCCCCGCCGCCGCTGCCTACCCGGCAGGCGCCTCCCGCCCCGCCGCTCTCAGCTTTCAGCCCGCAGCTGGCGCGCGGCCTCCGGCGTTCGCACGGCCAATCGGCGCGGACGCAATGAACGGCTTTCGGCGGCGGAGGCGTGGGGGAAGTGAGGCGGTGTAAGCGGACCCCGGACGGAGTGGACAGAGCCTGGCTGCCGGCCGGCCGCCGCCGCATCTGCCGGTCCCGGCTCCGTGTTCCCAGGACTCTCTCTTGTCGTGTCGCCGTGACGCGGCAGGGCTGGCCGGCGGGGGCGGCGGGGCCGGCGGGGCTTATGACGACGACAACGACTCGCTTCCGTGCGAGATAACACGTCGGCCACGACGTGAGTCGGCTCGGCTGCGGCGGGATAGAGAAAAGGCTCGGCGTGGTGTGAGAGGCCGTGTCGGCCGAGTCCGCCGTGTCCGCCCGCCATCATCGGCTTTTAAATTACCCGCGTGACTTCCCCTACATAACCCGGGCCGGGCGGGCGGAGGGGGGGGGGAAACACGCGAGCGCACCGGCTGCTTGCCTGCCATCCGCGGGAATTCCCGATAACCGCCGCCGCCGCCGCTAATTTCATGGCCGATGGGTTTGCGACAAGCTTTCGCCACAAGATGCCACTCGAGGCACTCTTGCTCCTCTGCTCCGCCCGCCCTGGTGAGGCCGGGCCAGACTTGCGGCACGCGGTGCTCTCGAGGGGCCCGCCCAACTCAGCGGCGCCCCCGGGGGGCAGACTGCATAGAGAGACTAGAGAGCCTGAGTATGGCGAGGAGGCCTACCGAGCCCGTTGCAGGGGTTCTAGAGAGACTAGAGGCCTGCCACCCAACCCAACCCGTACAAAGAGTCGCGCGGGCAGAATCATGCATTTTTATGGGCCGGGCGGCTCGCTTTATTATGTATCAGGCCGGCAACTCGTCAGAAAGCTGCCCGCGAGTTGGTTGACATCTACTTCGCAGCACTGCATAGACAATCTATAGACCGTCTCGTTGACATCTACTTCGTCTACGTCTACAGGCAGCACTGCATAGACAATCTATAGATCGTCTGGTTGACATCTACTTCGTCTACGTCTACAGGCAGCACTGCATAGACAATCTATAGATCGTCTGGTCATCTACTTCGTCTACGTCTACAGGCAGCACTCTAGACAATCTATAGACCGTCTCCTTGTCTACTCCGACGTCTAGAGGTAGCCTTCCATAGACAATCTATAGACCGTCTCGTTGCCATCTACTTTGTCTACGTCGAAAGGCAGCACTGCATACACGATCTATAGACCGTCTCGTTCCCATCTACTTCATCTACGTCTACAGGCAGCACTGCATAGACAATCTATAGATCGTCTGGTTGACATCTACTTCGTCTACGTCTACAGTGCATAGACAATCTATAGACCGTCTCCTTGACATCTACTCCGTCTACGTCTAGAGGTAGCCTTCCATAGACAATCTATAGACCGTCTCGTTGCCATCTACTTTGTCTACGTCGAAAGGCAGCACTGCATACACGATCTATAGACCGTCTCGTTCCCATCTACTTCATCTACGTCTACAGGCAGCACTTCATAGACAGTCTATAGACCGTCTTGTTGACATTCACTTCGTCTACGTCTATAGTTAGCCTTCCATAGACAGTCTTTAGACCTACTTTTGGCATCTACCCCGCCTACGTTTACAGGGTTCCTTGCACATCCCTTTGTCGTTTCCATTAAGATATATATGCATAGACCGCACATAGACATATTGCATCTATATGTGTCTGGTAGACTTTGAGCAGACGTCGACCGCGCATTTACACAGTCAATCATTGGGGAAGCGTACCTAATCTGCCTCTCGTTGTAACTACGTCTATGACTAGACATCTGATGTAGGTCTACTAGTTGTCTACGTCAAGACCTCCCGCATTTTTTAAACAAAATTGCCAACATAAACACTTCTTTGCACGAAATAGAAGAGAAAGTGACGTCAAATAAGAATTTGCGTGACTCTCGCTACATGAACCTTGTCCCTTTGCCGAATACGCTGCCCTCTGGACGCACCGACCGAAATATTATCTACGTCCGCAAGATGGCGCTAGTGTCGCTATAACGGCATGTTCAACGGTTTCTTGGTACTCACGGCTCACGGTATGCGTTTCTGTTCACGGGATTTTTCGAGACGAGTATAGAAACATGTCACACACGATGTAAGACCATAATTAATTGGTAAAACCTCTTCATCGGCGTTAAAAAAAAGAAAATATATACAAAGAGTCGCGCGGGCAGAATCATGCATTTTTATGGGCCGGGCGGCTCGCTTTATTATGTATCAGGCCGGCAACTCGTCAGAAAGCTGCCCGCGAATAATAGGCGAGCGCTGCGTTTCATTTTTCCCCTTTCACTTCAAACCCGCCGCCACCGTCGTCCCTCAGAAACGTCCACGTCCCGCGGCAGGCCTCTCGATGCAGCGGAGAGGACGGGGGTAGTAAAAATACGTGCGGTGCGGTCCAAAACAGCGAGGGCCCGGGCCGACAACTTCGCTGCGTGGCATTTCTCATCTCCAACATTCATCACCCGCCCCGTCCGCCCACTCACTACATACACCTACAAGGTTCGTGGTCGTATGTCCGTGTCCCTTCTCATCCGGGCCCTTTTAAACTCCCCCGCAGGGAGGGCTTTGCGTGGCCGCGGTTGGGACTCGGCTTGTCCCGCGCGGTCTCCACATGTGTGTTTCACAGCGAGTAAGGGGGTCCGTCCTCGCGCCAACTTGTGTTTCGCTCACTAAAACACAAATCCGTTGCGTATTTTATTTTGTAATGTACAGTACAATAGGAGGGTAGGTTTGATGCCCTCGTCGCTCTGTATTTAAGTCCGTTCTCGCTTCCTGGTGGGTTCTGTGGACGCATACAGCCCGGGGCGTCACAGGGTCCCCCCCAACCACCCCCCTCTCGTCAGTGACCTCGCATCGTTTTTGACATCCGCAAACGAGAGGCAAACCGCGCGCTGTAGCGGGAAAAAAATTATTTTCGTTCCCAAACTTTTCCGGGCCGAATCAAGCGTCTCTTCCTTTGCGAAATTACGGATGATGGGCGAATGTTGGTCCAGGCCGTGGCCGCGGCGTGCTGCGGCGGGGGTGCGGTCACTCCGTCTGAGGAGGCGGAGGCGGGTCCGGCGGGGCGCTAGGCAGCTTTAAAAGTCCCCGCTGGCTGCCGGAGGCCGCTGCTGGAAGTGAGTGGGCGGAGGTCCCGTTGATGAGATTGCGCTGAGCTGCGCGGGGAGGAAGCGGGAAGAGAGGGCAAAAAAAAAAAAAATTGGTGGGACGGCGATGGAATTTTTTCCCGGGCTGGAGAAGCATATAACTTGCTGGAGAAACCGGACATCTGGTGTGAGCAGCAAGCGCAGCGGCGCCAGCCGGCGCAGTGGCGAGGAGGGCATCCTGTAGGGGCTGGACTCCGGAGGAGAGCCCGTCAGTCCCTGGACGCCTGGACGCCCGGCGCAAGTTATCGGAGCCAAGGCGAGTCGATCAGGGGACTCCCCGCCGTGTACCCATCGATCCCTATTTGAAAAGGTGAGAGTTGAGCACCGGCGCGAGACCCAACTTTCCTACGGCAGCGCGACGACCGTTTCTTCTCTCCCCTCCTTTTCCCCCTTGTCCAACTTTTGGCGGGGGGACAGCGCTGTCCAATAATAAACATCGTTCATCCGGACAATTCGATCGCAAAGTTCCTGCGTGAAATTGCAACGGAGAACGTACAAAACACGTAAAAAAACGCGAGAAACAAAACAGCGTATTTTTTTTTTTTTGTGATTGGAGATCCCGACGCGGTACACAAGCAGAGTTCGGATTGGCAGTAACTCACTTCCCGGGCGCCACCCCCGCGTCATCCCTCCTCCTCCCTCCCGCACAGGGACTGCGTGTCCACTGACTGTCTCTGTCCCTCTGCCCGTCTGGTTTCACCCCATCCGCGTCTAGCCATTCGACCGCGGCCTTCGGCGGCGCTGAGGCATGGCGCCGCGGTCCTCGCACCGCACCGCCGGTGCAGCGTCCTCCTGCCCACGGGGAGTGCCCGCCAGGCCCGCCAGCCACTGCCGCCCGCTGGGCTTCCCTTTGCTTGCCCTCTCTGCTTCGTTGTTTGCAGCTCTCTCTCTCTCCCACTCCCCACTCCCCCCCTCTCTCTCTCTGCTCTGTATGGACTTTCAATCTCCACGCAGCCCCCCCCCCCCCCCCCGGGCATGCCAACGAACACGCCCTTTCGCTACACGTGCAATCGTCAGCCTGTGGTAATTAAATACGCAGTGCCACGCCTGCAGTCAGTGGCAGCAGTGCTTTGATGTGCGCGCGTGTGTGTGTGGCGCCGGCGCCACGTCCGTGGGCGCGTGCCGCACGGCGCCTGCATATCAAATCAGTATAACGAGCCGTTGCCTTGCTGTGCACAAGGTCGCCAATTCTCGACCGGATAGATAACCACCGGCGGCCCTTCCGATACGGCATGTGGTTCTCTCTGTCTCTCTCTCTCTCTCTCTCTCTGGCGTTAAAAATAAAAACACTTCTCGCAACTGAAAATAAATATTCACACACAGAGCGGACGACGTGTCGGCCACTTGTGCGGCTAATTTTTTTTTTTTGCTGAAATGTGCCACCCCAGGCGTCGTGACGGCGGGCGTCTTCCGGGCGAGGCTTCTTGGCAGCTTGCCTTGGCCTTGGCCCTGGCCGGCCTTTGGCCGACGGCGCCCAACGGCGCGGCCCCGCCTCCGCCGTGTCCGGGGAGGCCGGTCGGCCAGGAGCACGTCCGCCCCGGAGGAGGAGGTGTCACGCCGCGCCCCCCGCGGGGCAAACTGCCGTGCCGGCTAGCCGCCCCCGCTGGGCTCCGCCATCCGCCATGGCTCCGCCAGAGCTCCGCCAAGGCTCGGCCGGGCCCGCCTCCCGGCCCACACCTGCATTGCGGCAGCGGCCTCCAGCGCCGCCCTCTGCCGACGCCGCCGTCCCTCACGGCAGAGCGGTGCTCGTCCCGCTGCCGCCGCAGCAACAGCAGCTGCTAGAAAACCCATTTCTGCTCCTGGTCGGTTTCGCCAAACGCGCGTACCGCAGAAAACTTGATCCATTCCTCAGCCGCGCTGCACGCGAGCTCTCCGTTAGCTCGCCGCACGCCCCCGGCAGCGCGGCCCTCGGCCCTCAGCCCGCTTACGTACGGGGAGGGCTGCCCCCACCCTCACGGCCGTGGCCCGTATCCGTCACGCCCTATGATTTCCAGCGCGAGGCACCAAATTAGACGGGGCCCTGGTGCTTCGCTCTGCGCCTCTACGCTTTGCACGCCTCGGTGCGCGCCGAGTTTGTGGACCACTTCATCGCGGCTGTCGGCACAGCCGCCGAAACATCCGGCCGCCTGCACCGCCGCCGCCGGCCACGCATCACACCCCCGCGAGGAGCCGCGGCGTGTGCGGGCCGCGTGCGGGCCGTGTCCTCTTCGTCGACGTGTCCCCCGGGAGGCGAGAGGCCGCGGACCACTGTCGCTGACGTGGGTCTGACGCGGTGCCACGCCCCCGCTGCTGGGAGGGGGGGGGGGGGCACGCGGCCGCAGGGCGCACCGCAGGCCCCCCGCACGCCGCGCCACGCCCCGCCGCGGTGCCGGCGGTGCCAGCCGATTGGTCTTCACTTGTCGTCCGGGGGGCGCCGCGCTGACATGAACCTATTACTCCGGCGGTGGCGTCGGGCCGCGCGCCGCACGTGTGTCGCGTGCGCCCCCCTGGCGCCCCCCTTGGCGCCCCCCTTGGCGTTCCCCTTGGCGCCGCACGCGCCGTACGCGCCTACCGCCCCACCCACGCACGCGGCACACACACACACACACGCCCACGGGACACGAGGGCGCGCACATTCAAACACCGTAAATGAATATAGACAGGTCCCGGAAAGACGCGAGCGCCGAGAGCCGCCTTTGGACTGCGTGGGAGTCCCTGGAGGGGCACGACGCGCTTAAAAAGCGGAGCGCCGAGGCGCCTCACTTCATTCATCTCTCTCTATATCTCGCTTCCTCCGCCCCCCACCCTCTCTCTCTCTCAATCATCACACACACACACACACACACACACATGACACAAACGCGCGACCCGGCTATATCTCGATATCTGTCTGCTCCGGGTCACCGCGGAGGCCTTGAAGGATCCTGCAGGATCCTGCTGCCGGAGACGGCGAGCACAAAGCTGCAGCAGCGAGGACCGCCTGCGCCGAGGACTGCCCCCTCCATGAATCACCACTCAAACGTCTCTGTTCGCGAGCGTCACGCTCTGCTGCCTCGTGTGTGTGTGTGTGTGTGTGTGTTCTTTGTAGCGACGGGCCCCGAGCAGACAGACGACACAGCGCAGCCTCCCCCACCCCCGCCTCCCCCATCTTCTCGCAGGCTCTCCGCCGCGCGGCGACCGCCCGGCACACAAAACGCAGCACCGAGCCACAAGTAGCAGCATATCCCCCCGGCGGTGCAAACATCCTGAGGGGGGGGGGGGGTCTTCGCGGGGGGTCCGGCAAGAGATTCCAATACCGAAATCGTCAAAGAAAATTTCGGAAAAACAAACGTAAATATTTAAGAAAAAATCAAAGTTTTCAACCAAATGAAATTTGAAACTTTCGTAAATCGTGTGAAATTTTCTGCAATATTATGGATTTTTTCCCTCGAAAAGCACTGTGTAGCCCTCGTAAACCGAAAAGCGATTTTTCAATTATACTATGAAAAAAGTTGATATTCGAACCCGCGACTCGCAGTACGCTGAATCGGTATCTTAGACCGCTCGGCCAGACAGTCGTTGCCCGGTCGTCGAGTGTGACGCGGTGCTAGGCGCTGCAATTCCCAGTCCTATTTTCCTCCCCCGGATTACACCGCGGCCACTGTCGATTCCGGGCGGGCCAGACAGATACACCCTTCTGGGTAGGCGAGGCCACAAAGGCAGGCGGCAGGCGGCTGGCGGGCCGAGGGCGGCCCGGAGGTGGCCGCTGCCTGCCGCTGCCTGCCGCTGCCCTGCCGCGTCACGGCCCGGCCTCGCGCCTGTTGTTGCTGTTGTCAGTTCGTTGCTGTTGTCATCCCCATTGTGGAGTGGGCGGCCCCGGCCCCGGCAGCAAGGAGAAGTCCTACGCCGTTGTTCCGCGCTCTCCTCCGGGCCTCCGGGCCTCCGGGCTGGCCGGCTCCTTTACCTCGGCCGGTGGCCTGGCGGTGCGGTGCCGTGCCTCCACTATCCTCTCCGGCCCGGTGTTTAACCGGCCGGCCGGCCCCCGGGCCCCCCAGACCGGGCCCCCACCCGGTCAGCGGCCGGGGCCTATCCGCTTACGCATGGCCGTCACGGCCCAGCCGCACGGCCTGAGAGCCGTGTGGGTTGCCTACCTCAAAGGGGGGCTCCCTGGGGAGGGTCATGACCCCCCATCAGGCAGCTAGCCGGCCCGTCAGGGACCCCCGTCAGGGACCCCCGGGTGCCTCCGTGCCTGCCATGCTGCCATGCCTCGGCTGAGCAGCGCCGGAGTGCGGGCGGTCACCGGCAGCCACCGGGGATGAGGATGAAGGTGTCTTCCATCAGCGTTTGCCCAGAGGCAGGCCGAGAGGCTGACAAGCCCCCCCCCCTCTCTCTCTCTCTCTCTCTCTCTCTCTCTCTCTCTCGCTCTGCCGCAGCCCCACGGGAGCGGGACTGGGCCGGCTCGGCCCGGCCGCAGAGAATACCTCGGTAGGTGGCGCCCGCACCCCCGCGGCCCCATAACCCACCCTAATCTCCGGGGCTGTTTCACTCCGGCATCGCTGCAGGAGGCGCACGAGTCCGCCCCCGCGCTGGTCTGTGCTGGTACACAAATCGGATTGCGCGCCACACACGGCCGTGCCCGTCTGGCTACTTCCGGTTCGGCCTCCTCCGGAGCGCCCTACGCCGCCGCCGCCTTACCTGAGCGGGTTGAGGATGGCGCGGTGCCGGTCGATGGCGATGGCGGTGAGCGTGAAGACACTGACCGTGACCGTCAGCACCTGGACGAACGGGCAGAAGGGGCACATGAAGTGCGGCAGGATCCACCGCTGCAGCAGCGCCGCCTGGAACTGGAGGAAGAGAGAGGGGCGGTGAGTGGGTGGGGGCGCGCCGAGCTCTTTCAACGTCTATTTCGACGGCGCGGAGTTCATTCTCAATCTCTCTCTTTCTCTCTCTCTCTCTCTCTCTCTCTCTCTCGTCTCTCTCTCTCTCCCTCAGCACTCGCTGAGCGGAGCTCTCCGGAGTGGCGTGCAAGAGAACCGTCCCCAGGTGCGCCCAGGCGGGAATCGGACCCCATCCTGCCCCCCCCCCCCCCCCCCGCGGCCCCGCTTCCGCTGTCAGCGTTCGGCGGGGTCGACGGCCGCCGCGCCGCCCCCGCACATCGGCCCGCCGCCGCAGCCCGGGTATTGTGGCGCCGTCAACTGTCACGTCAGCTGCGATATAGAGGCCGCCGCCGTGCCGGCTAAGTCAGTGGCCGCCGAACCCGCGCGCACCACAAGCAGGCCGCGCGCCGCGGGTCAGCCGCCCCCGCCACCGCCGCCGCCGTCATTGTGAACGTGAGAGTGATGCGGCCCTGCCTCGTGCAGCTCCCGAGGGAAATGTCTGCCCGATTTTATCCATATTTCCCGCGCGGCCCGTTATATCCACTCTTTTTTTTTCTACGGATCGAAAACGACGGCCCCCTTCGGAACATTGAGTACGCGGCTCATCCGCGGCACGGGTGGACGGTACGCCGGGGGCGGTGTCGCCGAGGTTGCCCTGCATGACGTCAGCCAGGAGCCAGAGCCGCCCCCGCGATACGCCCGCCGCCACCGCTGCACCCCAATCCGTTTCCGTTCCTCTCTGCATCCCGCTAGTAGCATTGAGCGACGACGTATGCGCCCTCCCCCCCGGGCACTCAGGAACCTCTTCCGAGTCTCGCCACGAGCGCGAGCCCGCGCGTGTGTGTGTGTGTGTGTGAGGGGACTGTGTGGGTGGGTGCGTCAGAGAATAGCATCGAGAGTGTGGGGAGGGGCGGGACCGGCGGGGACCGCGGCGGGGACCGGGGCGCTATGGATGGACGTCGCGGCGAACACGAAACGTCCCTCGGGGCACGCCCGCACACACACACACACACACACACGCGCGCGCGCGCGCGCACATCCAACACACACCGCACTCAGTCGAGGGTGAGAGAAGGAAGGATTCAATGAGAAGACGATGAGTGGGGTAGGAGCAGGAGGAGCAGGAGGGGATGAGGAGGGCTGCGAGAGCGTCGCAGAGGAGGGTCCGCCTCGCCTCAGCGGCAGGCAAAGAGCCCGCAATGAATAAACTGCGAGGTCGCGAACCGCCACACCGGCACGCGACGCTCACAAACCTCAGTCCGGCAAAATGTGCTGTTTATCCTCAATTTTATTTCTTCTCGCCAGACGACAGGAACAGGACGAGATGGCGAACTTGAGAACGGAAGCACAGTGACCTGTGATGGCCGGGCGGCGAGGGGTGCGGCACGAGAGTCCGCAACAGGCGCAGGGGTGGGGGATGGGCGACGGCGGAGGAGGGCGCTTCCGGCGAGCGGCGCGGCGGGGCGGGAGGCCGGCGTGTAGTATACGACCAGAAACACTACCCCGCTCGCCCGACAAAGTTTTCGCCGCCACGGGCTTTCATTGTGAACTTTTTACAGTCACTCTTAAAACCTCGGCCCGCAAAGCCTCGCGGTGCGACCGCCGCAGCGGCGGGGAGGCGGGGTGGGGGCCGTCCGTGGCACGAACCGGGCGCCCGCGCGGGTTTAAGCCGGTGGCTTTTCCTGTCAGGATAACCAGCCGCACGATGGCTGGCGCAGTCCCTCCCCCCCCCCCCCCCCCGACTCCTAGGCCCCAAAAAGACCATAGGCCCGTCTGCGGGCGCGCCGGCGGCGGCGTCTGCCACGCGCCTCGCGGGCGGAATCAGAAATAAAAAGTTGGGTTATTTCGCCTGGGAATGAGTTCCGGACCCCTCCCCGTGACGTGCTGGTGGCGGCGGTGGCTGTGGACCGTACGTGGGGGGGGGGGGGGGGTGCCATCGCGCTCTCGCCGCGTCAAGTTGCGGAAACCTATTGCGAGTTTATGAACTTGAGCCCGACTCCAATAAGGGACGCGGCCCTTGATTAGTTTCCATCTCACCTGGAAGGGGATGGCGAACAGGCCGATGACGATGTCGGCGAGGGCGAGGTTGGCGATGTAGTAGTTGGTGACGTTCTGCATGCCCCGGCTGGCGGCCACGATCCAGATGACGAGCGAGTTGCCCACCACGGCCACGGCCGAGATGGTGATGTAGAAGATGGACAGCAGCACGATCACCTCCACGGGCACGTCGTACAGCTCCTCGTCGTCTGCAACATAAGACGCGAGCGTCATGACATCGGATGTACAGCTCCGCTCAAATCTGTTTGCCGCTGAAGTGGGGCACTCAGGGGAAGCCGGAAACGGAAGTGAGGAGTCGGACGCTGCAGAAAATGGGGAGGAGGCGGCTTCTTTTGCCGACGAGAGGTGATTGCTGACTGCCCCTCGCGTTCTCCTTGCCCGCGACACCCCCCACTTCCGCCTCGGACTGCTCCAGAGTGCGCCATCGCAGCTGCAGCTATCGCACCGATCAGGCAGACACAATGAGATTCCTGGGCTGGCGCAGGTTGCTGCGGGGCTGCGGGGCTGCGGGGCTGCGGGGCTGCGGGGCTGCGGGCCGGTTGATCAGTGGGTTACACGGCCCCGGGCAGCGAGCAGACGGCGGCGCGGCGCGCGGCACGCGGCACTCGACTTGCTAATGAATGCCGACAACAGCCGGGAGCGGCGGAGCGGGCCGCAGTCGGTGTCGTGTCCCGGCCGGCGGCGCGCGCAACAGCGGGAAGGGAGCGGGGCCTTGCGGGGGGCCTTG
Source organism: Megalurothrips usitatus (assembly GCA_026979955.1). Taxonomy (NCBI): domain Eukaryota; kingdom Metazoa; phylum Arthropoda; class Insecta; order Thysanoptera; family Thripidae; genus Megalurothrips; species Megalurothrips usitatus. Next base: position 8,699,023 of record CM049595.1, on the reverse strand, counting down.
CGGGGGGTCCCGGCCCGGTCCCGGGCGCCGCGCGCGGTGAGCCAGCAACAACATCCCCGGGGCGGATAACTTGTTATTGGCCGTGATCTCCGATCCCTTCTGATCCGGGCCCCTGTAACTTGAGGCGACACGAGCCCGGCTGCGCGGGGGTGCTGAAGCAATCCGTGTACCTGGGGGAGGCCCCGGCCCCGGAGGGCCCCGCAGGACCCCGCAGGACCCCGCAAGGCTCCGCCCACCGCCTTGGGCCGTCAGGAGGCGGGCTGGCGTGACAGCGCGGCCCCCGCGGGGGGCGGCGGCGGCCGGCGGGGGTCCACCGCCGCCACACCCCGCAGCCCGGCGGGCTCGGCAGCCACGCGGCACGCAGGCGAGGCGCCGGCCCGCCGGCCCGCACGGCCCGCACCCCCCCCCCCCCCCTCCCCGCAGCCCCCGCCGGACGGCCCTGAAAGGTCCACAGGCCGACCGGCGGCAGGCCGGCGACGCCGGCAGTGTGGCCTCGCTAATGAACGACGCCCCCGAGGGATTTTATTTCCTTCCTCCTCGGCCTGATGCTGCTGCTTCTTTGTCGTGTGTCAAAGCGCGCGCGGACGGGGCAAGTCCCCGGCGGGGACAGCGGCGGCGGCCTGCGCGCCCTCCTGCCGTATCCGGCCGGGGCAGAAACTGGGACTTTGTGACGCTCTGCAGAGTTTATCACGCGGCGCACCTGCTGCAGCGGCGCAGCGGCCACCCGAGCCGGGATCCGGTGGCGGCGGCCCCGGCGGCGTCTCCATGGCAACGGCGCGTACGTCCTAACGATGGCGAGGGCGGCCGCACCGCGCCGCGCCCTGATCCCTCCCTGCAGCTGCACGGCCGGCGCGCCCTGCATTACAGCCCTCAGCCGCCACCAGCGGCACCCTGCAGCGCGGGATATCCTCACTCGGCCCGTACTCGCACCCGTGACCTGTGGCAATCCCGGTGACCGACAATGTTTGAAACTGAAACTGAAATAAAGTAGGGGGGGGGGGGGTCAGCGGTACTGTCACTGCAACTTTTTTCTAAGCTCGCTCTGTGGGCGGGCCCTGCCGTGCTGCGCTGTGCCGTGTAGTTGGGAGGCGAATGATGATTGCCAGCGGCCTGCCCGGGTGGCCGCACACCGCATTGCTCCTGGTGAACGCGTGAGCGTCACGGTCCTGACCTCGCCGCGTGCGCCGGGCCGGGCCCCGCAGAGGACCCTTCCCTCCCCGCCCCGCCCGCCGCAGGCACCCCCGCCTGTTAACCCAATTGGAGCGGCGGCGGCCCGGACCGGCGGGGCAGGCGGAGCGCCGGACTGACAGAGGGCAGCGCTGGCAGCGCTAGCAGCGCTCGCCGCGGCCCTTGGCTGCCTTCATTCGGACGGAAGCTTCCACCTCCATACCGGGGGCCCGAGGCCGCCCTTCTGCGAGCTGTCGCGTGGTGCGACGTCATCGTCGGGGCGTAGGGGAGGGGGGACATGAGAAGGGGCGGGCGAGCGAGAGGGACAGAGGCATAGAGAGAGAGAATGGAAGAGAGAGTGAGAGTGGGTGAGGGAGAGATAGAGGGAGAGAGGTCCTTTTGGCATAAAGACCGAAAGAGCAATTACGCAACGAGGACGCCCGAAAACGATCGCACTTGTCGCGCCTCTCTTGTCTCCCCATTCACTCCCTATTCTCCCCCTCCCCTCCCTGTTTCTCTCTCACTCTCGCTCTGTCGCTCTCACTCTCGCTCCGACTCGCCCCCCATCGTGTTCCGATGGCGCGGCGGCCGGGACACTTTTAACATGCTAATAGGAAGTCGATAACGTGATCATCATTTTCTTTCGCCCCGTCTGCCTCTCCGAGCGGTCCGGCTTGCCGCGGCCCCAGCGGGCGCCAGCGGGCCGTGCCGGGAGCCGCTGTGGGGCCGCGCCGCGCCGCGCCGCGCGCGCGCCGCCGCCGCCGCGGAGCCCGGCTCGCCTACCTTGTTCCCCGGTTTTCAATTTTTCACCCGCAGGGGGGGAACAGAGTGAGTATGCGTATCGGCCACGCCGGCAGCGTTCCGAACCCTCAGCACGGGCCACCGCCGTCGTCGATCACCACCTGTGTTCCTGATAGAGCAGCCAGGTGTTGTGGGTCGCCCCGACCCGTGACTCTGGCACTCGCTCCATCAGCGCTGCGTGGGGCGGGACGCGGCCATCAGGCGGCTGCATACGGGAAAGTACGGCGGCTGGATAGGAAGAAAAAGCGAAGAATGAAAGGAGCGCGGTCGTGATTCGAGCCCATTTCTCGATACTCTGCGTGTGAAAAATCGCCGGCATTTCCGGCCCGCCCCGCGATCTCTCCGCTACGCAGGCTGGCAGGCCTGGCAGGCCCCGCGGCAACGGCCGCCACCACCAGTCGCGTGTGCGCGCCATGTAGGGGTACGGGAGCCGCGCGACCGACCCGACCATGAAGGTTAAGGGCCCGACGTCTCCAGCAGGCAGCGACGTGCCGCCGCGACTCGCGGGATGAAAAATAGCAGGTCCCCGGATGCCTCCGTTCGTCACGGCGTCGTTAGAGGGGGTGAGGGGGGGGGGGGGGCGAGGTGGCGGGGAAGGCGGAGCTGAGGCGAATGTTCTTCTAATGCACTGTGCACTTTGCACGCCCGTGCTCCGTCGTGCAGCGGGGGCCGCAGGAGGCGAGGTTAGGGGATTAGGGAAAAGGGGGGGGGGGTATTATGGCCAGGGCAAATTATCCTACCGCCAGCTCTACGAGTACGTCAACGTTTAGGCTACCGCGACGTAGTGCTCAACTTGGCCGGCATAATCGTTTACGTGGTTATCGGCGAAGGGGAGGTTGTAGTGTAGAGCGGGTAAGAGAGAAAGAGAGAGAGAGAGAGAGAGAGAGAGAGAGAGAGGGGGGGGGGGGGGGGGGGAGGGGCGCACAGCAGAACTTACCGCTGTCAGACGTTGTGTTCGAGAAGGTGCAGTTGCAGTAGGGCGAGTCTGTGTGGCACCACGCCGAGCAGTTCACAAAGCTGAGGTACTCTGGGTCGTGAAAATGATCGACTCCTGGAAAAACAAGAAACAAAGCAATTAGACATGGATTTTCCATTTTAAAAAAAGTCGAGAAAAAACGGGTGAATGCGCGAGAGTCGAACCCACGACCTTTCGGACGCCGATCAGCTACATTGACCACGCGGCCACCAACCAACGGTTGCTCTTTGAATTCCCGACACATTTCGTGCACATCGAGCTCCCGAATTATTGGCGGGTGGCACCGCCACTCCCGCACAGCCCGGGGCCCGGGGCCCGGTGTAGAGCCCACCGGAGGCCGCGCCTAGCACGCACGGCCGGCGGGGAGCCCGGAGCCCGGGGCCCCGGGGCAGCGGCAGATAAAAACAAATGTGCTACTCCCCCGGCACGACCCCGCCCCACCCGCCCGAATGAACTCGACGGGTACTTTGCTCCCCGCAGCGGCGGTAGCCAGCACCACCGGCCGGCCGGGGCAGCAGGTACCCACATAGGCACCCCTCTAAATTAAAGCGTGCCCGAGTGTCAGCGCGTGGCTGCCGGCCGTACCGCCGCGTGCCGCGTGCCTCCGACCGGCCGCCGCGCCCCCTGCCGGCCGCCAATCAAATGAATCTGGATTATGCGGACGAAAGCTGCGCGCGGAGTGCGGCTGACCCGGCCGGCCGGGCGGTGCGGCGGGGTTACATAGCCCTCCTCAGCCGGTCCATTAGCTGAAAGCACTACCCTGCCTCCTCTCTCCCTCTCTCCCTCTCTCTCTCTCTGTCTCTATCTCTCTCTCCCTCTCTCAATCGGCCTTCAGTTTCAGCAGCACAGGCCTTGCTCTCCTTGGGCGCCGCATTTCGTATACCGGCGGCGGCGCGAATCCATCTTCATTCCATTCTAGTGAGCGGCGGGGGCCCCATCGCGCCGCGCCGCGCCCCACCGCCCCGCCGGCGTCCCACGCTCCCCACTATCGGGATGAGTGCGGGCCGCTCTGCAGCGCTCTGCGGCGCCGTGCTCAGTAATCACCCGCCGCTGCAGCCGTTCGCGGCTTTATCTCGTGCAGACGCCCACATCGGGCTCGACGGGGGCCGTCGGGGACGTCGGGTGCGATATGAATGCGGGGCGGGTCCGCGGCCCTCTGCAGCTGCGCAGCTGCCGCCGGCCCCGCCGCCGACACCATGCATCACGCCATAAATGCAAAGAAGACGATACGAGCGCGGCGCTGTTTAGGACTTTAATTAATTCGCGCAGAATGTTTGCCGCCGCTGCTGCTGTCGCTGTTGTTGTCGGGGTGGATTAGCGCGCCGGGCGCTCACGTCACGCCGCGAGGGTGTGGCAGCAGATGTGGGAAAGCGGCCACCGAAAATACCGCGCTCGTTACGAATTAAAATTTTCTGCGCGCGCGTGAGGGTTTGTTGCCCTCCCCCTGCTCCGCCTTACAACCTCCCTTCTGATACCGACTCCTTCATCAGTGCGAGAGAGACGGAGAAGGTGGAGGGGGACAGACGGGCAGACCGAGCCGGCCAGCCAGTCGGTGCAGCCAGCTGGAGAGCGCCTGTGAAGTCCGGGGTAGGCAGACCGCCTCGCACCCCTGCCTGCGGGCGGCCTCCCGCAGCCGTGGAGTCCGCCGGCCCCGCCGCCGCCCACACGGCACACGTCTCCGCTGCTTCAGTGCCTGAGAATGTTCTCTCTCTCCCTCGATTTCTTCCTCTTACCACATAGTCAACAACGCTACTAACAAAAAAAAATAGCTCACCCATCCACCGTGTTTTGTTATTTTGGGAGGAAGAATGATAAATATGGTATAAAAATACACATTCCGCAACGATGTTATCCGGGCGAGTGTTCCGGTGCGTGCGGCGGCGTGCGGCAGCCAGCGGCCTCGCCGCGGCCCCGCCCTTCCTTCGGCTGTCCGGGGAGCATCCATCACGCGCCGCCGAGACCTGCGCGGGTCCCGGCCGAGCCTCATAAGAGCGCCGCCGTGGCCGGGGCCCGCAGGCCCGCAGGCCCGCAGGCCCTGGCCCTGGGGGGCGGCGGCCAGGCGCCCTCAGGAGTCCCATGCATTACGGACTGGACGGCCCACATTCGTCTGGCGGGGCGGGCGGGGGAGAGTCCGCTCGGGGCCGGCCTCGATAAGCATCTAAATCACGGAGAGCTCCCGGCCGGCGCCACCGGCCGTGCCCCCGGCGGCCGTCATGCCCGGGCCCGCGTTTAAAACAACGCGCCGGGCCCCCCGACATCAGTCTCGCGTGCCGAGGCAGCCGGCGGCCCCAGCACTGCCAGCACCATGAGGCGGAGCCGGGCAGAGCGAGTAGATCCGCCTGGCCGGCCGGAGGTCGATACCAAAGTGCCAAAAGCGTCACTACCGCTGCGTTCCCGCGGCAGCCCCCCGGAGCCCCAGGTGGGCAGGTGTGCTGGCCGGTACCTCACGGCTGAGCCGAGGCGTGCGTGCGGGAAGCCACGGCCGCTCGGAGCGGAGAGCATATCCGCCTTCCGGAGCGGACAGTCGAGTGACGCTCCTGACCACCACAGGGCTCCATGAGCGCGCCCGGAAACGGCTGGGAACGAAGAAGTGTAGGCTTGCACGCAGGAAATTGGCCGGATTCCGGTGTTTGCGGCCAGTTTTGGGGGCGCGGCGAGACGCGGTGTGGAAGCGCAGAGCAGACGGTTGGCTGGATATATTTCAGGGGGTGGGGACCACTTTTCCGCCTTCCCTCTCACTCTCTCCACCCCCCCCCCTTCTCTCTCTCTCTCTCTCTCTCAATCTCATCTTCCCCTTATTCCTCCCCTCCCCTCTGTCACCGGCCCGCTGGTTCGCTCCTGCTTTGTGGCCCTGCTTGGCGTGTCGCGTGGATTCCAATATAATTAAGGGAGCAGGGTGAGCGGGAAGGGTTTTTTGGATTTAGCTGTGGGTGAGCGTCCGGCGTAGGCGGAAGGTACGGAGGGAGGAGGGAGGGAGGGAGGGAGGGAGGGAGGGAGGGAGGAAGCCAGTGGAGTCCGCGGGAAGTGAGTGTAAACGAGCCGACGAGCGCTATAGTGCCGGCGGGCCAGAAGCCACCCGGACGTGCGGCAATATTGCGGCCCGCCGCCCATCCACCTGGCCTGTGCGGTGTGTGTGTGTGTGTGTGTGTGTGTGTGTGTGTGTGTGAGGGAAAGGGGTCGGCTTGGGCGTAGAAGGACGCGCAGTGGCGGGGTGTTTATTAAAAGGTCACTTGACTTCTGAAATATTCAAAAGATTTTGTTCTTATTTTGATTTATTTTTTAAAATTCAGATGGATTTTTTGAAGGGACTGCGATAAAGGAGAAGCCTTAACAATTTTCTTTTCAAAAGAGGCGTTGTTTTTTTTTCGTCACCAAAAGAGGTGTGCCACTGGCCTGTAGGTCCTGCGGCAATGCCACAGACCGTTGTTTCACGGAACGGGAATACTATAGTTGTGTCCACCGCGGGGCCGGGGTGCCGGGGAGGGGGGCTGCTGGTTAGCGAGGCCCGCTGTAAGTACACAATGGGCGGGCGCTGTCACCGGCAGGCGGGCCGGCTGCAGGGCGCTGCGCAGGGCCGCGCACTCACAGAGCCGGCATCCCCAATTCTATGCGTCTGTCAAATATGGTGTATGGCATTCTGTCGGTCCATGTTTGCGCTGTGGCCAAACTTGTCTCTCATTCCCTCGCTCTGTCTCCGCCCAAAACCCCCTCTCCCTTTCTCTCTCTCTCCCCCATACACACTCTCACTTCACAACACGATCGACGACGGACACACATCATAACCCAGCCCCAAGTTCCTAACCACTGCAAACTTACTGCCCCGCGGCCCGGCGTGTTTGGCGAGTGTGCTTCCCTCCAGGGATCCCGGCAGTAATCTAACTTTCCTCTCTTTTTCTATTTCCGACGAGCAAACGCCGATCCGCCGGCCGCCGTCGGTATCGGGGGCGGTCGCAGCGGCTCAGGCTGTGTTTGACCCCCGCGATGTATGCGGTCAGCAGCCTATGGCGATGCTGCGCGCCCTCCCCCCGGAGGGGGCCCCGTCCGGCGCGGGGGCGGCGGCAGACTCCAGCCAGCCCTCAGCCCGAGGGCTGCCGATTCCGCGCCGTTGACCGAAAATCCCTTTTCGGCACCCCGGCCGTCGCCGCCTCCGCGGTGCCCCCTCCCCCTCTGCCCCCCTCCACCCGCCACGCATTCGCTCCGCCTCACTGCGTTACACCGCCGTATCGCCTTGTCCGTCCGGGCCCCGCGCGGACACGCACCCAGCCGAGGGCCTGTACACGTAGTACGTAACGTTGCCACCCAGCGCCACGTGACTTGTGTGATTTAACGGGCCGCTCCCCTCTGAAGGCCCTCGGCAGTGTAATGGGAGCGCTCCCGCCTGCCCCCTGTCGGCAGGGGGGCGTCCAATCAGAGAAACAAATACGCGAATGGAGAAGAAAAATACGATGATACGGCAGGGCGGGCGGACGGAGCGGCAGCGGCGGCCCGGCCGCCGAGCGCCCCGCCCAACTTTACGCCGGCCGACATGCCGCCGCGACACGACCGAGCGGAGCCCGCGGGGCCGACTGCCGGGGCTGCCGGGCGGGGCGGACGGGGCCGGGCCCGTTCCGTCCCCCTATTTTATGCGCCCCGCGCCCTGCCGCCTGACGCCCCGCCGACTCCGGCTGCCCGTACACGCCGCCTTGTTCTTGCAAATTGGCACGCTGAGTCGGCACTGCTTTTAGAGGTCGGGCGGCGGCAGAGGCGAGAGAGGCGGAGACCCCGCGGCCCGCGTGGGTACGCGGGGCTCCCGTCGAGTGCGACGCGGCGAGTCCGCACGGAGGGGAAGCGGGAAGGAGGCGGCCGGCGGCCGCAGATATGCCGGGCAGACGGCCACCGTCCGTCCCCTGCGCGGAGGCGGAGGCGCGCCGAGGCCGAGGCACAACGTTCTGAAACTTTTCCGGGGAGGTTCCGGTCCGGCCCGGGCGGACGGGACGGGACGGCCAGTTTACGCTGTTCTGCGGTCTGCGGAGCGCGCGCTCGGCATTCCGCCGGGGAGTTCCGCGAGCGCCGCGAGTGACAGAGCGGCCGGCCGCAGCAGCCCGTGTCGGGCCCCGGGCGATCCTGCGGGAGGCACCCTAGGGCACGCTGCCCCCCCCCCCCCCCCCCCCGCTACCGGGCCTATAGCGGGGCCCGGGCACATCCGGGTCAGGACGGCCAACACAATCCATCGACCAGATTTCCTGGAGTCCATTCCCCGTCGACTTTGACGATCGGCCCGGCATCCTGCGAGGCCCCCCACGCCAACCTCTAACAAATCCGTGGCAGATTAGCTTGAGTCCTGGAAGCCACAGAACGCGCAGCTGGATAACGACCCGTGACCCGTGTATAAATGACGTAACTGTAAAAAGACGGCAGATTGGCAATCGATTTATCGTTAATAATATCGATCAAAATCTCGTCGGCCACGACTGACATCTCTTCCCAGCTTCTCCTGGCAGTGGCCGGAGCGCTTGTTGTCCGGCGCGGCTCCAGGTGACGTCATCCCCACGCTAAGAGGCAGACGACGACAGGACGTCTCTCTATGTCGCCCCGCCCCCACGCGCCTTGGCGGGGCAGAACAACACGGGTGTGAGGAGACACGCTGTTAGTCCCCCTCTGCGGCGTGGTCGGTTCTGCCGCGGCGGGAGAGCGTGAAGCATAATTATTGTGCGAGAGTCTTGCGGACCGTCGCAGCCAGAGCCTGCCGCCCCGACGGGAACACTGCCTGGTGCGGGGCGTGGCGGCGCGTGGCGGGGCGTGGCGGGACGTGGCGGAGCCCGCAAGACGACGCGGCGCCGAGAGTACTGCGCCGCTTACGATTCGGTAATTAAACCCCGGCCTTCACCTCCCGTGCCGTGCCGCGCCGCCGCCGCCGCCGCCGCCACCTCCTCCCTCTCCTTCTTTCTCTGCCCCCCTGCTACCCTGTCACCAGGGGTGCGTAGTAAGTCTGCTGCCAGGGCGCGGCCACCTGCGACCCTGCCGGCCCGGCCGGGTGAGTGAGGGAGCTTTGGACACGCCGCCGCAGCCGCCGCTGATGCTGCTGCTGCCGCTGCTGCGAAGACGCTAACGCTACACGCAAGGAACAGCTCCTGTCTGCCCCGGCCTGACACACGGCGGTGTGCACGCTCTGGAACAGCAACAAGGCGGGGCGACTCGTCGCACACGGGCTGAATAGGAAAGGGTAAACTCCGCTAAGCGAGAGCGTTGCCGCGAAACTTGTCCGCGGGGCGCGGCGGGGCTAGAATGTAATTAGATTGGACGCGGGGTGCGGCGCGCGGCGTGGCCGGGGAGCTGACCCGGCCTGCCTGCCGGCCCGGCCCCGCCTCCAGGTCAGCAGGAAGGGTGATTAAATGTGCCGCCGGATGATGGGAGTAATAACCGTTTATGATCCGATACGGTCCACGGCCTCGGGCCTCGGGCCCCGGCCAGGGCCTCGGCCACGGCCGTGGTGAGCTCCTTTATGGGGTTGTAAAGGGGGAGAGGAAGAGATCGCGGACCGCACATGGCATCTCCAAACAGGGGGTATCGCTGGGCACAAGTAGTACACCTCTGTACTCCACTTAAAAGCTCCCAAAGCGCGGGCACGTTTATTTCTTTTTGCCTTTAATGACGTGGGAGAATAAAGGGCGATCGCCTTGAAATGGAGGAATGGAGAGGGAGGAAGGGGTTCGGTGGGGCCCCCGGGAGGGCTAATTGCCTCGCGATTAAAATTAGGCATTCACGGAGCCCGGCGGAAGGCCTTGCCGAGGCTTGCAGGGCGTAAGAAGTGCGTGACGACGTTGGCGGGAAATTGGGGCCGCAGTGGACGGGCCGTGTGCAGCCTGGGGGCGAGTCTGAATTTTCTCCCCAACTATATTAAGAGGGGCCCCGTAGCAGCTCCACGCAAGCTGAAGGTGCCACTCTCTGCTTTCGCAAAACGCCATCACAACCTGACACACTTGAAAAACAAAACAAAACTGAACTAATGTATACGAACGCTGAACAGAGTTTAAATCGAACGCAATCGAACGCAGAAGCAGAATTGCGATTTTTATATTGGAGGAAGCTCACGACCGAACGCCTGCGGAATACGGGGTAGGCCAGCCCGCACCACCCGCGTGTGTGGAGAGGTATGGGTATTGCCTACCCGCCAGGCGCCCCGAGCGGCAAGCCCTTGCCGGCCGGCCGCTGAGTTCGATTTGGACTCAACGCGAGCGGCTCGGTCAGTCGAAGCGAAATGTCTAGGAAAAAGACGATATAAATTCAGCAGCGCGCATACGCTCCGCCCTCCGCCCCCTCATCGACCGGGCAGAGCACACAAACACGGCACGCCTCACACAAAACCATTCCACTCTACGAAACTCGACGCGCTGCTGCGCCGTTCCCATCTTCTAAACCTCCCTACACTTCTATCTCACTCGCCCTCATCTCTCTCTCTCTCTCTCTCTCTCTCTCTCTCTCTCTCTCTCTCTCTCTCTCTCTGCCTCTCATCTTTGAGCTGACGACCTGCCGAGCCGATACTATGCTTCGGAGAGCAGTATGACGAACAAAGGCGCGGTCGCCCCGCCAGATGGAACGGGGTGTTGCCCTGCGCTCTCCGGGCGACGTGTTCTCCTCCAAGAGCTCTCCGCCCATCTCCGAGCATCGAGCCGCGGGGTCTCGAGGACTCGCGCCGCACCGCCGCCACTCCTCCGCCTGTCCCCCGCGAGGGGCCTCAGCGGGGGGCCTCAGCGGGGCACTCCTTTGGCGGCGCGCCGCCACACCGAGCCACTGTCGGCGCGCGATGCGCTCGGGCATTAAGGGAAACGAAAAAACAACAAAAGCAGTCTGTGCAAAGCAGAGACAAGGCTAAGTAGACGAGATAAAAAAATCCCCTTGCCTCCGCCTTTTTTTCCACTCTATGCCTCACCCCCCCCCCCCTCTCTGACTGCCACTAACTTTCTTTTCTACCGCAGTCATCTCACGCTTCCTCAGAGAAACGCCGCGTGAGAGAGAAGGCGACCGCCGCAGCCCCAGGCAGACCGACGTTGGCCGCCGTTGGCCAACGAAAACTTTTCGCGTCGCTCGTTCTCGGGTTAAAATGCACCCCCCCCCCCACGTTAAAATAATTGAAACGTGGAAAAAGCCCTGGGGTGGAACCTGAGGCCTGAGGCAGTGCACGCTCACTCCGTGTCATGTCCGCAGCGACCGGTTGTGCGCGCTGCAGTTTGTGCAGCTCGCGAGAGAAAGGAGTAGAGAAATAGCATCCGGGGCGCCTCCGTGGTCGTCGTCGTCCTGTCGGACGACTGGCCGCTTGCTGCTCTCCTCTCCACCTGGCGGCCGCACAAAGGGGCGGCACGGCGGGGCGCCGCGGCCGGCGGAGACAGACGCGGGAGCCCCGTCAGAGTCCCCGCGGGGCCCCGCCGGCGCAGCCCGCCCCCCCCCCCCCCCCCCCCCCTGCCTGCTCGGCCGCAGGCCCTTCACGACTCTGTGGAGTCTCTCTCTGAGATTGTTGCTAGGAGGGGGGGGGGGGCAACAGGATTCACTGCGGTCCCGGCTGCGCGACCCTTAAGGCTCGCCCCCCTCCCCTCCCCTCCCCGCCCTGTCCTCCCCTCCCCCCCTTCCCTATCACATCCTCCCCACGTTCTTCCCGGGCCGCGTCTCATTGTGTGACCTTTCCCTCGCCGGCGAGAATACAATCGCCAGCAATTCCCAGCGCCCGCCGTGATCCCAACTAGCGGTCCGAATCCCCAAGACGACGCCCCTCGCAGCCGCCCCGCCCCGCCCGCTCCCCGCCCCCTTCCAATACGTCGACACTTTGCAGGCTCGTGTGTAGTCGAGGGCTCGGAGTGCCTCCCCTCGCGTGCCGCACGCCCAGAAGAATGTGTACACACACACACACACACACACACACACACACACCCTCGGCCTGACAACACTCAGGAGGGGGGGGGGGGCAGAGCTGGGATGCGCGGGGCCGGCTGCGGAGTACACGGGAATGGTTTCCCATTTCCCTCGCTGCACGGGATCATCCCTGCGCCGCCCGCCTCCGACGTCACTGCGCACCCCGAGTGACGTAGCCGCTGCTCAGACGAGGCCGTGCCCCGCTGCCGCCCTGCTGCCCTGCAGCCCTGCTGCCCTGCTGCCGGCGGGGCCGACATGGCACACACGCGCTGGCGGCTCAGCAGCGGGGCCCTCCAGCAAGGCCCCCCGCCCACGCTCCCGGTAACCAGCAGCTGCGGGCCATGGAAAATAAAGGCGGGCGCGCGAGGCGGAGTGAGTGGCAGTGTGTCAGGGGCGGTGTCGTGCCGTGTCCGGGGCTGGCCGCGCGAGCGCAGGCCGGCAGGCCGAGCAGGCCGGCCGGGGGATCTCTCCTCGGGACAGGCGCGCCAGCCGGGGGCGCAGGGCTGCCGGGCGGCGGGGCGGCAGGTCGGCGCGCCGACACAACCGCTTTGTCATGCCGCGCTAATGAAAACGAATGGCGCCGGCCGCCGGGAGCGGCAGCGGCCGGCAGCCTCATCCGCACCTTTATCCTCACGATGCTATCCGGGTCTCGCCGAATATTGGTGAGCGATCGTAGCGACAGATTATAGAACGCGGAGAGCGGGCGTGTGAAAAAAAAAAAACTTATCATCCGTCCACGACGGCTAATTTTTGTTTTCCATATTTTTCGGCGAGGCCCGTGGGGATAACGACAGCTTAAATGAGGGAGGGTGGCCGAGCCTTTCTCATTTCAAGGTACTTTTCTTTTTTTCCCCGTCTCTCTGACCGTCATCACATTCTGCCGAGCAGTCTCTGCCCTGCTAATTCCGAATCCCCCGCGGCCGCCCTTTGTCCTCTGCGCCGGCCGGCTCCACCCTCGCGCGCGCCTTGCCTTATGGCGTCATGATGTGCCGCTTTGATTAGCGAAAAGTAAACGCGACGACTTTCTTCTCCGTAGAGCCGATGATGGTATCGGCCATTACGGGGGCCTCAGCGCCCGCGCCCGCCGTGGGCCGGGTCGGCAACCTCTCCGACACCGGTGCGCGGCGGGCCGGCCCACAGCCCACGGCGCGCCGCGAGCCGGGAGGCGGGCCGCGGGCCTCCGGACCATTCACAGGATGACTACACTGGAATCCGCCCCGAAACACGCCGCGGACATCTCTCGCCGCTCATCGGTTTACAGAAGGCTGGCCAAACACTGAATGAGCCGCCACGCGCAGGGCGCGCCCTCCGGCCCAGCGCAGATACACGGGATGTTGACCCAGGCCGCTCCGCCGATCTGCTTTGTTGTTTGGACCGCGATTTTCTGCCGATCGTCCGCATTGAAAAGGATGTGGCTCTGTCGTCTTCGTGTCGGTGTCGGTCCTAGTCTACCGCCGCACCCGGGCTCATGAAGTCCGCGGCTAAGAATATGTGCGGATTTTTTTTTTCGTTTAATTTCGGTGAGTAACGTGGCATTACCATCAGTCGCCCGGCCGGGGCCGGGCCCAGGGCAGCCCCGGGGGCGGGCGCAAATAATCATGACGTACAGCCGGTCGGGGGTTGGAGCGTCCTAAATCCGGCCGGGCCGGCGGACGCCGCGGCAGCCGGGGCAGCAGCGGCAGCAGCGGCAGCCGGGCGCAGCGTGATTGATGAGTGACATCAAGAGACATGCGGGAGCAATAGGCAGCGGGATAAACGGGGCGGGGAAGGAAACAAAGTGAGTGGGGAAGACGGGTGGAGCGGGCGAAAGCGAGCGCGCAGGGATTCGACGCGCTGCTCGCGCCGTGGCGAGGAAGTGACTCGGGCTCGCGAGCCAAGGTCGCCGGCCCGGCCGTACATTCTTCTTAATTTCAGCAGGGGCACGGAACTCTCAGCCGCGTCGACCTGTGCGACAGCCAGCAGTCCCAAACTGTCCTCAGCATGTAAAACTGGAGTGAAACGCATAGTATGAGGGGATATCGAATTACGTAAATGTTCCCGAAGTGCTAATTTATGACGGGAGCTTGGTACTCGACATTCGAGTTTCCAGTTCGCTATGCGACCCGCCGAAACTACTAGTGGTTTCGCTTGAAGGCTGTCGCCAATCCCCGCAGCCCCCGCCCCCGGCCCCCGGGCCCCGGGCCGCCGCCGGGGCGGGAAGGGGCGTTGGCATGTGCACCGGCTGCCGCTGCAGCAGCAGACCCGGCCGCCCGGCCGCGGGCCTTGGCCGGGGCCGCGCCGGCCGCGCTGGGCCGTGCATGCCGAGTGCGACCTTTCGGGACGGCACCGCCCCGCCCGCCCCCAAATAGACCGCCGCGGAGCATGCCACACCACGACGTTACCAAGGGGCCGCTCGCGCACCGAGAGGCCGGCCGCTTGCGGTTCTTTTCTGCCAGATTTCGGTGTACAGTGGTTTGAAGACCGTTACAACCGAGGTAAGACTGGGGCTTGCACCCCGGCCGTCCCGGTGGCGGGCAGCCCGCCTCTGATAACGATCCCTGGCCACTGGCCCTTTGTTTGCTGTTGGGGCCTCGATACACAACAAGGTTAGCCCCGCCCGCCCGGCCGCGGTTGGGGTGGCGCGCCAGATCGCGACGCCCCGTGACGGCCACACATAACTCAGCTATTGTGGGCCGGAGTGACCGTAATGTTCTCGGGAAGGTTATGAGAAATGTTCCGGCTCAGCAGGTTGCCTCCCCCGCCCCCGCGCCCTAAAGGGAAGCCGCAAGGCGGGGGTTTGGCCTGGCGCTGCAGTCTGTTTGAGGTGGCCGCAAACAGCGTGTTTCCCGGCGGTGAATAAGTTTAGGACCTCTATTATGTGCCCGGTCAAGGCGGCGTCGTGTCCTCAAAGCATGAGGAATTGTTTCTCTCCGTTTTTCCCGTGCTACTTCTTATCCCGTTTTGCCCACATCTGCTCGACACCTGTCGCTTGATAGAGTCCTGGTTGCGACCCCCCCCCCCCCCCCCCCCCCAAAAAAAAGAAAGGGAAAGTTTGTGAGGAACTGAGATGCGGGGGCTAAAGCGTTGCGTCCCTGTAGGAAGGAGGGATTACCCGGCTCCTACAAGGGGAAAGAGTCCCTCAATGAGAGCGCGGGCCCCTAAAGCAGGCGGTCCTTTGGGGCCGACTTATGGGTGCAGCTGTGGCCCCTTGGGAGAGTTAGTACCCGGCTATTTATTAAAAGTTGGTGGTGGTTGGGCGCTACTCCGGGCCAGCTCCCCGAGGCCAGCCCAGAGGAAGGTCTGCGGTGACGTCACCTGCTCCTTCAGATTCCGCCAACACATTATTCGCAAAAATTTGCACAGGTTAAATGGAAAGTCTCGTCCGGAATGAATCCTCTTTCCATAATTAGTTTAGCGGGACAACTTTTCGGTCAGGGAATGCCCACAGGGCGAGAGAGCTTACAGCTTGCTCTGGTCCAACGGAGACTGGCAAAAAAAAAATGCACCTCGAAAACTGAAATGTTTTTTCTTCCGTGCCAAGGAGTCCAGAATTGCACCGCCGCCAGAACCTCTTTTTATGCACGAGGAAGGCGAGAAGAGAAAAATAACCAGAGAAACTCGGCTAGCTGCATTGCATAGCGTGTAAACAACGGAAGGGGTCTGCTGAGAGAAATGGAAGCGCAACGAATGCCTGGCAAACCCCTTACTCTAGTACTAGGGTAATCTGGCAGCTCATAGCAACCTACCGGGCAGGAGAAGGAGGAAGAGTTTTTAACTTTCAAAGGAAGAAAGAAAAAAGATTTGACGGGAAATTTTGAGCTTAGGCCCGCACGACAAACAAAATAAAGAAGCGACTAGTCTTCAAAGTTCAGTAGAATATTAGCTCAGTCCGTAAACGGGGGCACGATGCAGTTAATAGAGACCATTTGGCAGAGTAAAAATGTGCTGACATTTTCGTGATGCTTTTAGCGTACGCTATTCGCTATGGCAGGAGCACGCAGAGCCTGTGTTTGCCGACTCAGTGTTTTCCTAAAGGCGCAAACAATGAGTACGGCGAACAAATTTGTTTCTCATTCCCCCACAGTGCTGATTTAATGCGTCTGAGCTCCGGCTGCTGTTGTTCCTCGTTCCCAATTTTCAATGCCATAGTGCAATAATTTTGTTGTTCATTTTGATCAAATGAAAACCCATTTAAAAGGAATTGAGATGCAAATAGTGATTTGATAGATTTTCCAAACTTTCTACAGGTCGCCCCTATTCTAATTACCTCCACTGTCCACACCGAGCGCTCTCATGCTGTCCACGATGTCCTCCATTCAGTGCGTTGCGAAGACACTAATCCATTCTTGGCGATGCCTCGGCGTCCCGTACGGACGTGTAAGAACGAACACACAAATGTGCGCTGAGAGTCACTTCCGTTTCACGTGATCTGATGGTCACTGTTGCCGGTGCACATCCTGCCTGATCACAACAGACCGTGGCGCTCGTGCACCCTACCGCACCGGGCGTGCACGCTGTAACTATCGCGGGCGCGTGGGGCGTGCACGCCGCCGCGGCCGCCGGCTCCTCATCGAGCTCCCTGCGAGCTGGTGGACGGCGCTACGTCCAGAAAGTCGCGGATGCTCGCGCCGCCAGTCGCCAGCGACGGGGCGCTAGTGCCTGGTGGTGCCTGCGCACGAGGTGAGGGGGTGGCGCGCCGGGACGCGTCTGTGCCGTGCCGGCGCGCGCCGAGCCAGCCTCGCCTAGCTTGGCCCACCCCACCCTACCGCTGCCCTCCTTCCCCCACCTCCCCTGGCTGCCTCCTCGCGCGTCCTTGCGCGGCCCGTGGCTACACGACAAAGGCCCCGGTGGGGGACGGTTCCTGACAAATCTGTGAGGCGTCTACTCACAGCGGGTAAGACGTCCCCTCACGCAGGGTGTGGCGCTTTGTCGTTTGCGCAGAGAGGGTGTAATGTCTACTCACTGCTATTGTTCATTCATTTTGTAGCCGAATGTACGCAGCGGGTTAGTCACCCAAAGAGTGTACGAGATGAGGGTATTGTCTTCTCGTGTCACTATATTTCTTTCCTCATTTTCTTATGTATCATGCCGGTTTTTTTTTTAACAATTTGCAGGGCCAGGATAACAGAATGCGTGCAGATATTTGGTATGCATTTATTTCATTTTTCTTCTATCGTAGTAGTTCGTTGTGAGGCTGGGCTTGAAAACAGTGCGGTGCGCTGGTTGTGTAGGAACCGATGAAAAAATGTGGATGGCATGAAGGAAGACTGCAACACACAGAAGGCGCAATTTGGGTATTAGAATAGTGGCTGAACAGCAAAAATTGGCATGAAATCGAAAGTGCATTACACGTCGGTGTTTTGATGCCAGATGATCGTTAAGTGACGCGAAGTAAATTGCGTTCTGAAACAGTTAAACAACTAAAGATATTAAGTCCACAAAAATATTGCAAGGAACAAGATGATTCCTAAAGTACAGATCACATGGGAAGGCCAAGTAAGACAAGTTCTTGCGGTTAGCGGCTGCAACTCACCTTAACGCTGCGTCCGTGTTCATGGCAAAGTGTGGTTTCTAAACTTACAAAAGCGATCTATCAAACAGTCATAGTTCCTTTATTTTGTTTATATTTACCTACACAGTAATGCATACCAAAATATTGGAAAATGGGTTGGACAAGCCTTTTTCCGTCTCGTTGACTATAACTGTTTGAGGTATATCAAGCCAACGACACAGAAAACTGAACAAAACTTTGCCTCGTACAGACAATATTACGCACATTTATTTGTCTATTCACTATTATTGACTTGCATTAAATAAATACACAGGCGAGAATATCCGGCCATCCAAAAGTTGCTTCATTTCCTCGTCATGAACAGTAAAAGCTCTAGCACGAAGGAGTGGAAACCGGGCAACTTGAGAACGGGCGGCACCTAAGATCTATTGCATTCCCCATTTCCGAAGTGCTTATTCACAGCAGAACACTTGCTCGTTCGACGTCTAGAAGTCATGTCAGATGCCTTCTAAATGCCAAAGTCCCTTTTTGTGTTTTACATTGAATGTGACCCCTGTAACCGAAATACTAAATGACAATAGTTCTTAGACCCCCTTCGTCCGGTCACCAGATCTAATACATAAATAACAGAACTCTCGACGCGTTTAAGTCCTCATGAAGAAACAAACTAAAGTATATGTACCAAAGAGATGCCATTATTGGCAATTTTTTTTATGTAAATCAAGTCTTTTCAAACTAAAATTATGGCAGTCGTCGAAACAACCGTAACTTTTTATCATTTATCATTAAAAAAACATTTCTTAGCATATAACCGGTGGTACCCCTTCATCCTTTCTACGACTTATCACAAGACGCGGAGCATACATGTGTCACCCATCTGAGCAATAATATAAAGTACAGCAATATATGATTGAATGTCAATTATTTTCAATCTTTTTGGAACAGCACAGGTCCCAGAACGTAAGCTACATTACGTATCTATTAACCTACAAATCTACGTTGTGGCACATTTGAATCACGTTTGACAGGTTACGTCTAGTTAGTAGTATCCCTATAGCTTTTCTTCGATCTGATTCTGCGACCATAAACTACCTTTCTTCTGTGTGGTGCACGTGCAATTGCACTCATGTCTATGCTTGCTTGCGTGACAACCTGCTGGAATGAATTTTGTTGATTTTCTTGTTGATGGAGACGAGCTCGTGCCTGACCTCGAGGCTGGTAGTTTGTTCTCATTCCGTAATACGAGCGCTGGCCTTCCGGTTGCGGAGGTGGTGTGGGCTGTGCGCATTGGTTACATGGGTAGGGAACTGATACAGCTGAAGGAAAAATGGGTTGGATAGCTTCGTGGTTAGATTCGTTCCCAGGGCAGTACGGGTAGAAGACGACGGGGATGTATCCTATGATTCCGTACGGTGACCCTTGCTGGCTTTGTGGATTGTATTGCGGAATAGGAGGAGGTGTATTTTGAGGTGCGCTATTTGCACTTTCGTTTCCAGGTGTGACTAAGTAGCAGGGACAAGAGGACGGGCTGGGGACAATGTTAACAGGGTACGGGATAACGTAAACAGGGTACGGCTTTTTGTCGGGAGAGTGGCTTCCTTGGAGAAGTTCGTCTGGATGTTCTGTGATGGTATTTTCTTCCTGGTTATCTGTCCCTGGGGATACCGATCCGGATAGTGGAGCACTTGGGAAGCTGGGCTTATTCGGCACTTGCCCAGCACTTGGGCCTGGGTATCCTGGAGGTTCCGCAACACCACTGCTGATTGGAGATCCTGCATCTGGATATCCACCCGATGGCCTCAAAGGCTCTTGACTTTCACCTGATGGTACAGATGGTTCAAACGGTTGCGGTGTCGTGATGGGACTAGCTGGAAGGGGTGACTGGGTCGGTGCACTTGGCTGGTATGAGGGATATTCACTAGGAGAAATAGTCGACTGTTGGGCTCCTGACGGGCTGCTTGGGTACTGACTGAACGATGGTTGCGGCGGAGAGGACGGTCCGGATGGGTATCCGCCAAAAGGCGAAGATCCAGGGCCGTTCTGTTGAGGTGAACCACCAGTCGGCCTGTTCGCTTGTGGCGTTGTGAAAGGAGACGGTGAGCTTGGGCGGGGTGTCGTTGGGGCGGGCGACGGTCGGATCGGACGGGGCGTCTCCACAAAGCTCGAAGAACCTGCTGGTGGGCGCCCATCGGGGTAACCAGATTGTGAGTAGTCTGGATATCCTGAACTCGGAGGACGCGTGAATCCTACTGGCTTAGACGTCTCAAATGGTTGACCTGTCGGACTGCACCCAGGCCCAGCTGCAGGACCGAAACCGGAGGATTCGCCACAAATTGAACCTGGAACACAATTATATATTAATATGCTAAACGTTTGGCAAAAGTTTCCAAGAAAACAAAATTCGTTATTCAAAAACGTTTCAGGTTATTTTTGTGATTAACTCATGCATAAAGTAATGTACCTGATGTTGGAGGTCTAGGGTACGAGGGAGTTGACGATGGTGAGAAAGGCCTTGGTGTTGAGGCAGGAGATTCGGGTACGGACGCGGGCTGTGCTGCTGGAAGAGGTGTAGATGGATAACCTGGTTGGGCAGGTCTACTAGGATACGAAGAGGGGCTGCTTGGATGATTGGGAGCACTCGTAAAGCCACCGGATGGTCTAAATGGCTTAGTAAAAGCAGAAGGATATTGAGGAGATGCGGGACTGGAAGGCTTAGGCGAGGAAGGGTAAGGGCTAGAATAGTCAGGTGAACCAGTTTCGAATGGTGACTGAGAGCCAGGTGAGCTCGTTTCGCTAGCTGGCGTTGATGGGAATCCGGACGTTTGTGGCCTACTTGGGTACTGGTATGAGGGCTGCGAAGGAACAGATGGTGCACCCGCAGATGGTGAGGAAGGATACCCAGACGGTGAACTTGGACCTGATGGTCGGGGCCTAACGGGGGCTGCCGTTGGCCTACTTGACGAGGGACTGAACGGAGAAGGCGTCGTAGGGTATGATGGAGATGATGGACTATCAGGGTACTCTACCGGGCGTGAAGGCCTAACGGGCGTTGTGAATGGATTTCCAGCTGGAGTAGCACAGTTACTCCCACCACAAGAAGGGCCAGATGGGGACCCAGGGCTACTTGCTGATGGGTATCCCGTTGACAAATCTCCAGTACTGGGTTTACAATTGTAGCCACTAGAAGGACCGCATCCTGGGCCCGATGATGAAGGGCCTGAGGGCTGAGGATAGCTCGGCTGTGGACGAGAAGGTAGCGGAGAACCGAACGGACCTTGCGAACCACTATGCGAGGGCTGCCCTGGTTGATTAGGATAACCAGACGAAGGACTGCCGCCGAGGCCTGGCTGTTCACCAGTTGGCCCTGACGGCCTGGACGGACCTGATCCAGACGTTTCCGAGGGCGACGAAGGGGCAAATGGTGTTGAAGAAGTGGGAGAAAAGGGTGCAGGAGATGATGGCTTGTAGCCAGATGGAGATGAGGGTCTACTAGGATATCCACTTGACGGTCGAGATGGTTGACCCGGTTGACCAAAGGGGGAAGATGGGTATCCAGAGGATGGAGAGGTTTGGCCAGAGGGTGTTGAGGGGTACCCTGAAGGCAGTGACGGTTGGCCGGAGGGTGAGGAGGGTGATGATGGGTATCCAGGGGATGGAGAAGGATAGCCGGAGGGCGATGAAGGTTGGCTAGGATACGCAGATGAAGGTCTGCTTGGGGTTCCAGAAGGGGCAGATGGTTCGCTCGGAAAACCAGATGATGTAGCTGGTCTGTTTGGATATCCAGAAGGAGAAGATGGTCCACCGGAATAACTGGAATCTGGGGATGGAGGCGAAACGGGTGATCCAGATGGGTACTGCGGCACTGAAGGTCCCCCTGGATATGACGTAGACGGTCGGGAGGGTTGGAATGGAGAGGGGGTCGAAGGGTAGCCCGTGGAACTGCCACTACTTGGGTATGCTGGTGATGGCCGGGAAGGGGATGCAGATCCTTGTGGGCGTGTCCCGGAGAACGGAGAGCTGGAAGAAGGCTGAGGATATCCTGATGGCGCACTTGGGTAGCCGTTTGATGATGGCTGTGAGGGTGACGAAGGACCAGATGGATTATTGCTGCTGGGTCCACTAGGGTAGCCAGATGGTTGTAGTGGAGGCTTTTGACCAAAGGGTGACGGAGTGGAGGAAGGCCTTGTAGGGTATCCGGAAGGCGATGAAGGACCAGATGGATAATTGCTGCTTGGCCCACTTGGATAGCCTGATGGTCGTGATGGAGAAGACGGCTGCTGACCGAATGGTGAAGGTGTCGAGGAAGGCCTTGAGGGATATGGAGAAGGCGATGAAGGACCGGAAGGATAATTGCTGCTGGGGCCACTAGGGTAGCCAGACGGTTGTAGTGGAGATGATGGCTTTTGACCAAAGGGTGATGGTGTGGGGGAGGGCCTTGAGGGGTATCCGGAAGGTGATGAAGGGCCAGATGGATAATTACTGCTGCTTGGCCCATTTGGATAGCCTGCTGGTCGTGATGGAGAAGACGGCTGCTGGCCAAAAGGTGATGGTGTAGAGGAAGGTCGTGTGGGATATCCGGAAGGCGACGCAGGGCCAGAGGGGAAATTGCTGCTGCTGGGGCCACTTGGGTAGCCGGATGGTTGTGCTGGAGCAGATGGCCTTTGGCCAAAGGGAGATGTGGTAGAGGAGGGTTTCGTGGGGTAACCGGGCTGTTGATTTGGGTAGTTTCCGAAAGAGGGTGAGGAGGGTTGAGAAGGGGGTCCCGTAAAACCTGGTCCACCGCTTTGTTCTGGTGGGGCGCTAGTTGACTCCGCAGGGGAAGACGGTCTCTGCCCGAAGGGCGGCGGTGAAGATGGATATCCTGCAGGTTGACTCGGGTAGCTTCCAGATGGCCTAGTCGGATAACTAGTTGACACCTGTGACGCTGATGAGGGCTTTCCTTGTGAACTTGGGTTTGAAGGTGATGATGGCACTTCACCGGGTCCTTCTGTGTATCCCGAAGGCGGGCGGGATGAAGATGAAGGTTTTCCTTGAGATGTCGGACGGAAAGGTGAAGCTGGCTGTGAAGGGCCTGGATAGTTACTCGCTGGCCCAAAAGGTGATGGCGTAGATGTCGGAGCAGTTGGGTAGCTACTAGACGCACTTGGCGGTTTGTAAGGCTGAGACGGGGTAGTACCGAAGGGGGATGTTGCGGGCTGAGCATACGACGGTTTTGTCGAAGGTCTACTAGGATACGTGCTGGAGGTGCTAGGATATCCAGATGGTGACGTCGAACCAGAAGGGTAGCTTGGTTGGGGACGAGTGGGCCGAGTGGTGGAGGGCCCGAAAGGAGAAGCGGGACTTTGCACACCTGTATAGGTTGGTGGTCCGAATGGGGACGGCGTTGACCCACTAGACTGGCTCGGTGACTGGGTGAAGCTTGCAGGGGTAGAAGGTCTACAACCGGGCGATCCGGGTCTACCACAGGATTCCGGTTTCAGTGTAGGGCCTGCAGGACCTTCGGGATATCCAGTTTCGGCCGGCTGCTCCGGCGAAAACGGCGATGGACTTGTGAATGCTGTAGAACTGCACGAGTTGCCGGTGCCAGGACCACAAGACTGTGATGGTTGGCCACTTGGACTTGGATATCCATGACTCGCTGGGCCCAACTGTTGCGGGTGGCCTTGTCCAGGACGCGGTGGCCTTGGAGAAGGGCGTTGACCATAATTTCCTGCAGGGGCGATTGGCGAAGGAGATTCGGAATCATCAGGGCCCGAAAAGTCAGGAGACCCAACTGGTCCGGTTGGTCTTTGCCCTGGAGGTCCAGACGGACGAGATCCAAATGGACCTGATGGACTCTGTGGAGAAGCCGAGCCGGGAGGACCAGCTGGTCGTTGGGCTGTGAATGGATTGCTTGATCCCTGAGGCCTTGCTGGTCCCTGGCCAGATTGACCCGTGCCGAATGGCCCTGATTGTGAGCCCTGAGGGCTGAAGGGGCCGGAAAATGATCCCTGAGGGCCAGTCTGGCTTTGAGGACTAGACGGACCTTGCGGACCAGACGGCGCTTCGGGGCCAGACGGTGGTTGAGGGCCAGACGGACCTTGCGCACCGAACGGACTTTGTGGCCCAGAAGGGCTTTGCTGACCAAACGGAAACTGCGGTCCAGATGGGCCTTGTGGACCGGACGGGCCTTGCGGACCAGATGGACTTTGCGAGCCGAACGGACCTTGCTGGCCTGAAGGGCCTTGCGGTCCAGATGGGCCTTGTGGTCCAGATGGGCTTTGCGGTCCAGACGGTCCTTGCGGACCAGATGGGCCCTGAGGCCCGAAGGGGCCTTGTGGTCCACCAGCGCCAGACGGGCCGGCTGATGGGCCCTGAGGGCCGAAGGGGCCAGATATCGAACCCTGAGGACTGGGCGGACCTTGGAGACCAGATGAGTCAACCGGGCCAGTTGGGCCCTGCTGACCGAAGGGTGATCCAGATGGCGCATCTGTGCCAAATGGTGCAGATGTTGGGCGACTAGGTCGCTGTCCATAAGGATTTCCACCACCAGTAGTCTGGGGTCTTTGTGGTGCGAATGGTTGTTGTGATCCACTACCACTGTCTGGGCCTAAGGCAGCTCCACTATCCGGGCCTTCCCCTATTTGATTGTTGTCAACGGACGATGGACCCCCTTGTTGCTGCTGTGGTTTCTGCCCGAATGAACCAAGATTTCCTGTCCCTGCTGCAATGCCTCCCTGTGAAGGCCGCTGCGCAGCGCTTCCCTTCACACCACATCCTTTAGGGAAATGTAGCTGTGCGTATGGCGTAATGACACCGTGATGGTCGTGGTGGTTGTCGTGGTCATGGTCGTGGTGGTCATGATCATGGTGGTGGCTCGGATCATGAGGATGTAAAAACAATTCGACTGGTTGTCCTGGGACTACGGTGCGATATCCCCAGCCATCGGAAAGGTAGTGGGTCACCGACAGCTTCCCGAATGGGTCGACATAACCATAACATCCGTAGACGATTCCATCTGGTCCTCTGTCTTCATGATGAAATTGACCGCTGGGACCAATTTCGTATCCGAAATCGTACGTGCCTGAAAAGGTTAATTCAAAACATTTATCTCTCAGAAGGCCAAAAAGTCGTATTAACTGCATTTAGTAGACACTCACTTGCGTTGAAATTCTGATCTAAATACTGCTTTTTGTCCTCATCTTCGATGTTTAAAATGCTGTCAAGATCCTCCACTCTGACGTCACCTCGATGTTGGTAATCTTGCGCCATCGCTACAGCGAAAATAGTCAGGGCCACGAACAGCGTCCACCACCGCGCCTGAAAAATAAATTTAATTAGTACTACTGATAGGGGATTCCGTAGTTTGAACACGGGCCGCAGTTGCCGTTTACAGCTCATACGGTTCGAATAAATCGGTTATCGAACTCTCCTGCTCTCGCTTCTTCTACGCCTTACGAACACGGCCTCGCCTCCAGTCGGGCGCCCGTGCTCGATGGGCTGCCTACCTACGGACCTACGGGCGCACCGCGTCGTCTCGACTCGGCGGTCCGCAGCTGATCGGTCCCGTTAGCTCTCCCGCGAGGCGCCCAGCCCCCCTCCACACCGTACGTACGGAGCGTCAGCTGAGCTCAAGGCCACCTACTGCCGCTGAGCCGTCCCAGCCATCCCAGCGATCCCAGCTCGGTGCCGGCTGTCCCGGTGGCCCCTATCCCCTCCTCGGCTCTGCCTAGTGAATGGCCACACCGTTGGGTGTGAGCCAGTGGTAGTAGCCGCGCAGACGGGCACAGCCATTCAACCGCACTGCGCTCATGCTGAAGTTTTCCATACATATTCATAATCAAGAAGTCGGTTTCTCGATTCGCGGTGAACAGCGCGTGGCACAAATTTCACGTCCCGCCCACTCCGTTCAGGGTGGTGGGTGGATACGCCCAGCCCGGCGGTCTATTTGGGCAGGTCCGTGTACGTTAAGGGCGTTCGGAGCCACATGGAAGGGCAGAGCTGTGTGCGTGCGTGAGAGAGAGGGCACCACGAGACCTGTGCTCAGAGGAGGCCGTAGGAATAATGGGCTGCGGTGCAGGTAATTCGATTGCCTGACCAAGGATGAACAGCCCTTCAGTGTGAGCGTTTATCTCAGTTAGTGAAGCATCGGAGCCGGCCCTACAACACACGGTGCGGGAACAACGTGTGGTTTCGGTTCCAAGTGCGGAGGAACGGTGGTTGGGATCGATATAGAAATTGAGCCGAAGAGCAACATTTCTGGCTCAGTGGTTCATTTAACAGGACCATCCCACTTTTCCGAGGTATGGGTCCATGAACGCAGTAATAGTGTGGTTGGTTTGTATGGGCCCCCAGTACTCGTCTTACTCAGAGAGCGCCAGGGCAGGACTTGAACCATCCGTCAAAAGTTTTCTGTGCGTAGCTTCCGCGAATACCCCGCATCATGCGCCCTTCTTCCTCTTTCTTAAAATTACATTTAAACCTCGGTCTACCACACGGTCCCTGAATCCCCATTTTCCTTTTCTTTCTTTTTTTTGTCTCCCTCCTCTTTTTCATTTCCGCCGCGTTTGTTAAGTTTACTGCTCAACTTTGGGTAGAGTCGGAGGCTCGGCGGCCGGGGATGGTAGCAGCAACATTAAAACAGTAATCCAGGGGCGGCACTCCTCTCTCCCTTCCGGTGGCGCGGCGCCGCTGCCGCCTCGTCCTCCGCGCCCGTCAACCTGCCCGGCCGGCAGTGTCCCCGCCGCCGTGAGCCCTGCCGCCGGCAACACCACCACGCCTCCACGACAGCCAGCCGGCGAGAGAAAGAAATCACGTCAATAATGAAGGCGGACGGCCGCCACACCGCGGCAAGGTGGCGAGGCGGGCCTTGCAGTATTCATAAATCGGCCGCACGCTCAACATTGCTAGGCCGCACGCCGCGTTTGCGTCGCGCTGTTTTTTTAATGTTGCTTTTTTCGGCCTGCCATCAGTTTTCGGTAGCGCGGCGCCGCGAGAGCCGATTCAGTGTGCCGCCTGACTGAGTCGTAATAAAATCGATCGTGCCGTCTGTCACGACGATGGACGGCGCGGGCCCCCCGCCGAGAAGGACGCAAGACATACCCGCTAACGCGCCGAGTTTGAGGCTCCGCGAGGCAAGCTGTTCGCCCCGACCACAATGAGTGCCCTCTTGCCGCGCCGCGCCGCTGATGGACCGCCTTGAACGCCACGCTGCCCGCCGGGGCCACATACTTGCGGTCACTCTTACTTTCGGTTTGGCCGGCCGCGCGCGGACTCGCCGCGGGCCGCGGGCCGCGCATCGCGCCCGGCTTCTACCTCGCGGCGCAGCCGGAGGCGCGTCCGAAAAGAAGCGGCAGGGAACAGCCCGGTGGCTTGTCGATATTTATCCATAAAGGTTCAGCGCGTATTTCGTTACAGACACGCTTTCGGTATGAGTTCCACCCCTCGTGAAATAATTTACGGAGAGGCTCGACAGCCCGCAGTCTGCAGACTTCGCTTCTTCGTCTATACTAAAGTGCGAGCGGTGCGGTGCGGGGGTCGGGTAGATTTTGAGCCGCAGATGCCGAGTGTGTCTGTGTAGGGCGCACAGCGCCCGCCGCTGCGGGTGGAATTTCCGTCCCTCCTGCCGGAATGCGCCTGCCCCGCCTGCTCCTGGCCCCGACGGCCCGCCCGGCCCGCTGCGGCAGCACCCACCTGCAACAGAGGAAACACAGAGCCGTGAGCACGGTGCGCTCGCAAAACATTTCACCGAGTCCCCTTTTTTATGTCCCTCGCGAGGACGCCTGCTTTCGCTTCGATTGCTCCGGAAATATTATGATACTCCGAATATCAGAGAGTAGAGAGGGGTGTTGTGCAGGGCAATACCCCCCCCCCCCCACCTCACACACACACACACACACACACACACACACACCCTGCCGCCAACGTCACAGCGTACACCGCGTCTCGCTTTTCGGTATTCTGACCCGATTTTTCCAGACGGCAGGGAGATTTATGTGAGAACGTGACGCGGTGGTGGGCCGAGGCGGCGGCAGTGCGTGGGCTGCTGGCGGTCCCTGCTGGGGGAGGGGGGGGGGCGACTCGACTCCCCCCTAGATGATATGGATGCTGTCCGCACCTTCACCGCGGCCACGCCATATAAGTGCAGGGTGCCGAGTGCACACGCACACACGCGCGCACGTCGGCCAAGTTCATCGCCCCACGCTCCGGCCTCCCTGTTCGCGGGGAGGCGCTGACGAGCGCTCCCGCGGTGTCCCCAAGCGTGTTCCCGACTGTGCGGGGCCCGGAGTCTTGGTCCCCGGGGGGAGGCGGCCGGAGGCGGCCGGAGGCGGCGCGCGCGGAGTGTTGAGCGAAAGCACTACCAGGGGCGGAGGCGGAGGCGGGGGCCGCGGGGCCGCGTACGTCGTGCCGCACCGAGCGCCCTGCGCGGCATACGGCGCTGATGGATAGAGCCGCAGGTGAGGAGCGGGAGCGGGTGGGGGAGGAGGAGAAGGGGGACGGGAGGAGAGGGAGGCAAGGTCGACGCGCCTCAGCCAGCCTCCCGGTCAGCGCCTCGGCTCGGACCAGTGGGCCGGACGGACGATATCGCAAATCATCACATTCACACACTGGTCCGCGCCGCGCCGGGAACAGCTGCTGGCGGGCCGCGGGCCGCGCGGGGACAAGATGCGGCGGCCGCGATACCGCCGCCACCGGCCGCGGCTGACGCTTCGCGAGAGACGCGCGCGCAACGCGGTTGAGTAACGCGGCGTCGCGGATTTATTCTGGACGGAAAGTCGACAGCGAACCTGGGAGTTTTCCGAGCCGGGAAAACAGCTGGAGCAGCTGCTCGGCCCCGCTCCACGGGCGAGGCCGGGGCGTGGGGCGCGTGCCGTGATCTGCTGATGGAGCGTTCGTTGTGGACGATGCGAAACTCCGTGCCGGCCGCTGCGGCGCGCGTGTCGAAATATTTTAGAGAGACAATGAGCAGGAGGCTATCGGGAGGCTTGTGGCCTGCCTGTGGCCTGCCTGCGTGGCCGTATCCCGGAGATGGGCCGCTGCAGACAGAGGCCGTGTGTGGCGTACGCGGACCTCCGCGCGGCTCGGGGCCCGGCGGTGCGTGTAAAGATGGGCCATTGTGTGCGGCGCCGGGGACCGGATCGGGAGGATGCCGCCGCCGGGCCGCCGCTGTGGAGGACGCCCCTCCCCGCCGGGAGTCTGTCTGCCACTGGGGTCCCCTCCCGTGCTGTGCACTGATTGGGTTCACAAAGGCGCGAGAGGTAATCGGAGGTGCGACCCAGGTTTCCGCAGCGCGGGCGCGCCTTGTGGGGTGGGCCAGACCGCACGACGCCCGAGTGTGTGCTGGCGCTGTGGGAATCGAGGTCGCCTACCCCACCGGTCGCACAAGTGGCTTTCGGCCCGGGCCTGTGTAGGTCCAAACATGAGGTGACAAATTGACCACCGCACTGTAATATTGCTTTGTCGAGCGATGAAAAAATGCTCGACAAAATTTTTATTTTGTTCGTTCCTGTCAAATGACAAAAAATAAATGAAGACATATCGTTTGGGTATTATCACTAAAAGTTGACGAAATCGAAATTGTCATCGAATTGTCACGAGATTCTCTGGTGGAAAATTTGCCATGATTTTCCTGTCTCAAAAATAACATTTTCACAGTGAGTGCCCACGACAAAAAAAAATGGACAACAGAGACGAAACAGAGAGCGAGAGAGATAAAAACGACGAATTTTTTGGCACACTGCATGCAGAGCCGGTCTCTCTGCGACCGCAGCCAGTCCATTCCGCCCGTCCCGTCTCCCTGTGACAGGTGAGGGTCTGGAGCTCCGTGGGCCCCGCCGCCGCCGCAGCCGCTGCAGCCGCAGCCGCAGCCGCCGCCGCGCCAAACATGATGCACTTTCATCCGCTGCATGGCTGCAGCGGCCTTGCATCTCCAGCAAAAAGCGAGACGCCCCTCCATGGCCGCGCTCGCGTCTGTATGTTTGTGTGTCTGGCCTTCGCCCTGCTCTGAATACTTGATCGGGTTATGCGGGCGAACAGCTGCGACCGATCCGGACCAAATTTTTCATGCAAAAAAAAATCCTGTCGACCGGTTGTTACTTTTTTACGTCAACAATTCTCTCCCAACACAAAAATAAATAAATAAAAATAGCTTTTTATTTTTCAGTGAAATGAATTCTACGGTAAGTGCCGACGTGAACGCCATGCTAGGAAGGTGTCGGTGGGAGCTGAAACCCGCGCAGAAGCCAACGCCCATTTCGTTTCGGCTGCGCCTTGCCGCCGTGCCCCAGTTGTGCGCTGGGCCCCGAGGGCGGCGGAGGGTGGGGTCCTACGGCTCCTGCGACTCTCGTTTTCATTAAGCCGTGTGCGCCATCTGGGCCGCGCGGTACATGACGGCGCGGCGGCCCCTGGCGCAAACTTGGTCATCTGAATAAAACCCTTAGCGCCACTTTGTATCACGGAGGAGGCTTGGAGAGAGGGTGGGGGCTATGGAGGGGCGGGGCAGTGCGGAGTGCCATCCGGAACGGCAGCTGCGACGCACACGGGCCAAAATCAGATACGTGAAATCTTGTGCGGCTCCGATAAGCCGAGTTGCCCCTGAGTGGTGGCGTTTTGTTTTCCACCGCGAGGCGTAATTTATCTGGAGATGTTAAGGTGGTGTTATGGCGCGTCGTCGCCGCCAGCGCGCAGCTCATGCAGGCAGCGCTGCTCTCCGGGACCCGCGGCTTGCGGGGTGCGGCAGGTCCCCGCGGCAGGTCCAGGTCCCCGCGGCAGGCCGGCAGGCCGCAGATGGCCGATAGGGGCCGCCGGGCGCCGCCCGGGCTGCTGGGAACCGCACGGTAAGCTGCCGGGCCGGGCCGGGCCACTTCCTGCGGATTGTGTCAGCGTGTGAAGCCTCCTCTGCTCCGGCCGCCGCCGACCGGAAAGCCGTATGATTCTGCATTTGCGATCAGACCGCAGGTCTCGAGAGGTTTCTGCATTGCACGGCCGCAGGACTCTTCTCCTTCCACGACGAGCCGCGCGGACTGGGCAGCGGCAGGGACACTGGAGGGGGAGGGCGCCTGCCGGCGGCAGTCGGGGACAGAGACGGGTGCGGACCACGGCCGAGGCCGCGGGGCCACGGCTGTCCCGCGACGGGCGCGCATTTTCAATTAGGTGACCCGGACGGGTCGCTCCCGCCGGCGGGGGGTTCCGGCTCCAGCCGGCTCCAGCAGTGGGCTGGCCGGCTCCAGCGCGGCACGAGCTCCGCGGCCTCTCCAGAGCAGATCGGGCACGCGCGGCGCATCAGGGGCCACGCGATACTCCCGGTCTATTTGACGTCCTTCTCATATCCGGATCGGGAATCGCTCAAGGGGAGGGAGAGGGGGGCGCCACTCGACATTCAAGTCGAGGAGGCCGTGGAGGGCCACGGGGGGAGGGGGGAGGGGCGCGAGCCGAGGCCCCAGAGAGAGACAGAGAGGGAGAGAGGGGGGGGGGTGAACAACAGAGGGCAGCCGACGACAGAACGGGGGCAGTAGCAAAGATCCTAAAGGGTACGGCTGTCAAACTGTCGCGTCATGTTCCGGATGTATCTATAATATTTGGCCCCGCACTGTCACAGGCCTGAGACGGGCGGAAGGGGAAGAGGGAAGATACGCAATAGTTTTCTTTTCTGTTCCTCTTCGAGTTTTGTCTCGTTGCGGCGGCGGAGTATACGTGGACGGATGACTCCCTTCCGCAGACTCCACTCCGCTCCGCGCCGCTGCGCTCTGTCTGCCCGGTGACGAAGCACCGGCGCGACAAACCGCAGCCAGACCATTCTTCTTCTCTCTCCCTCTCCGTCTCCCGACTTCGAGATTTCAGCGGGCTGGTTGACACGGAGCGCTCCCAGGGCTCATATCTCAGACGCATAACGTCGGCGCGGAGCCGGCCGGCGGCTGTGCGCGCCGAGGTCCGAAGGGAGAGGGTAGGGAGGGAGAGGGAGGGAGAGGGAGAGAGAGAGAGAGGAGAGGGAGAGAGAGCGCGAGAGAGAGAGAGAAAAAAGAGAGAGAGAGAGAGAGAGAGAGAGAAATAGAGAGAGGATAAGCAATGCGGAGAGTTACCGGACGACTGCGCGGAAGGTACGTCGAGTCGAGTGGCATTTCTGCCGAAACGCGGTTTTTCTCAAGAGTGCGCCCTCGTGGCAGGAGGACTTCAACCAACGAGCGCCGCGGCAGAAACGGGATGCATGCAGCGAATCGTCAGCTTGTCACCCCTCCCCGAGATATTCGTCCTTCACCTCCGCGGGCCTCGGCCCTCACGGGCTTAACTGCGCGTGCAAAAATAAATTTGATTTTAAAGCAAAAAAAATTGTTGAGTCAATCGCAAATTTTGATCGTTTCAGGGAGTCACTATATGACATGAGAAAAAATTGGTTGTTTGTTTGGTTGTGTAGCATAATATTTTAAAATTAAAAATTATGTCGATAATTGACATTTTTTTGCAGATGCCAACACAATTTTGTCATATCTGGGAACAAAATTGTGTATTTTGGACAGTGCGGAGCCGCCCTACGGTGTGAACCCCGCCGAACACCGGACACCGCGGGCCCATATGATCCACACACACACACATACACACGCGCGCTCGCGCACACACACACGGCCTTCCAACAGCATTACAGCGCGGACGGCTGGGCAGGAGGGATGGGGCGTCAAATCCCTCCACGGCCTCGGCCACCTCGGCCACCTCGGCCACCCACACGGCCGAGGCCGAAACGTATATCGGTCAGGTGCGCTTGGAGGGGCTGCTCGCCGCACCGCACTTGGGACCCCCGTGAAAAGGCCTGGACTCACACACGGTCCGCGCGCGCCGCCGCTCCCCTCCCCCGTGCCTCGCCCTCACCGTTTGCTACTCCCGAGGACCGGTCGGTCGCAGAGTGGGAGCAGGAGGGGCGCAGAGCTACTGGACAGGAAAGGGGGCGGGAGACCGACTCCCCAGCTGCTGTGCGGGGAGGCCGTGCAACGCGGAGCCGTGCCCCAGCCGTGCCGAGCCCCGCCACTCACAGGGGGCAGCAGCACGCCGCGGGTGCGTGGCGGGGACGGACCGGTGAAAACTGCGCCGGTTATTATTAATGGCGATAATTCCCGCCGACAGTGGCGCGCGATAAACGGTAGGAAAACGGATGGAGCTGCGATCAGATAGCGACCGGACTGGACCGGGCCGCGGGCCGCGGGCCGGCCGGGCCCCGTCTCGGAGTTATGACGAACGTGTTTAGTGTCTGAGGGCTCGAGCAGAGCTCTGCCGGGCCTCTGCCAGGCCTCTGCCAGGCCTCTGCCAGGCCTCTGCCAGGGCTCTGCCCGGCCTGCTGCCGTTCTCACGTCCCGCCGTTTGTTTTCCGAAACGGCGGCGTCGTCCGATTCACCGGCTCGGCAGTCGGCTGCCGAGGCCCCGCGTACTGCAACACACGCCAAACAACTCCCCTCCTCCCCCCGCTCCCCCGCCTAGAATCCAGTCCGGCGCGCTGCGCAGAGCCACACATAAAACTGCTCGCGCTCTTTAATTTTATCTCTGCGGATGGGTTGTGTTATTTCGAAAAGGACGACATGACCGGGTCGGTCGGTGTGGTGTTGGAGGGCGGAGGGTGCACGGCGGGTGCGCGGGGCGTGAGCGCGGCGGCGGTGGTAAGTCAGCTGCTCAGCCATGTATCGATCAACGTCAGCGAGGATCCGCGGAGCCCACCGCAACGCGCCCACACGCACACACACACACACACACACACACGCACGGCGCCGCGCGCACGCGTGTGCCGCGCTGCTCGCCGTGCCCTTTTACCACCCAGACAATATAATGGCGGCGGAGGTAACGATGCCGATGATAACAAGGCGAGCAGAACGGCGGGCCGGCGGCATATCGGTGGCGGTCTGCTCTACATGATAATATTGATTACGCGGCCGCACCAAACGATCCTCTCTCTCTCTCTCTCTCTCTCTCTCTCTCTCTCTCTCTCTCTCTCTCTCTCTCTCTCTCTCTCTCTCTCTCTCTCTCTCTCTCTCTCTCTCTCTCTCTCTCTCTCTCTCTCTCTCTCTCTCACTCACTCTCTCTCTCTCACTCACTCTCTCTCTCTCACTCACTCTCTCACTCACACTCTCTCTCTCTCTCTCCCTCTCCGGCAAGGTTGTTTTTTCCATCCTCCCCCTCTCTCCGTTCCCACCTCTGGTCTCGGGTGTAAGAGAGAGCGGGGGAGAAAAAGGTGTTGACATGATTCATCGAAAACTGATCCGCGTCGTGTCGGCCGGGGCGCCCTCTGGCGGGCTGCGCAGCCAGCGCAATAGTAATATAATTTCCTGGCCAGGAGGCGTGTATCACTTCCCCGTCGAATAATAACCTGCTGCTTCCCTTCGGGAATGCGAAAATGGGGAGCGGGCGACAGACAGTATTTTCCTTTCGACCCCCGCGCCGACCCCCCCGCGCAATGCTGTCGCAGGAAATTGAGTAGGTTCCTCCTTCGCGGGAGTTGCGAGTGAGAGAGAGAGAGAGGGAGAGAGAGAGAGAGAGAGAGAGAGAGAGAGAGAGAGAGAGAGAGAGAGAGAGAGGGAGATGGGGGGAGAGGGAGAGAGGGAGCCTCTCAGGAACATGACGAACGCGCAGGATGCTGCAGCACATGAGCACATTATTGCGATGCTGGCTGCCGCCGCTGCCGCCGCTGCCGCCGCTGCCGCTGCCGCGGGAGATGGCTCAGCACAGCTCTCCTTTCAGGTACCGCTGCTGCTGGCTGAATGCTTTTTCAACTACATTTTTTCTTCTCGTTTTCATTTGCTTTTCCGGCGCTCAGAGCGAGCGCTTGTGGTGACACTCCGCTATCGCGGTTGTGTTCTATCACTGTCACGACTGCTGTTTTGAATTTTTTTTTTTTTGGGGGGGGGGGGGGGCTGTGAAAGTTACTTTTGAAATCGCTCACTCGCGAGACTTTGTCACAATTTTTAAAAATTAAAAAAAAAACAACTATGATGTTATGCATTTTGTATCCGATTAGTGGCAGGGTAGCGGATTTTTCCTGCTCCCGAGGCTGTATGCGGCGAGGGGTTGGCACACCGTTCGCGCGCCCTCGGACTGCGTGGGGGCCCGCGGGCGACAAGGACGTGCAAACACAACTGAGGTCACGTGGTGGGGCGTGGAGGGCTCCCCCGAGAGAGAGAGAGAGAGAGAGAGAGAGAGAGAGAGAGACGGAGAGGGCAGTGGGAGAGAGATGGAGCACAAATAAGCCCTCCCATTATTGCGGCCGTGGAGAGGCCGCGGGCCGCGGCCGGGACGGATAACGGGATAACGTTTAATTTTCTCAATATCTCTCTCTTCGTATTCCGGGGACGTCAGCGCTGAGCCCCGCCCCGTCGTGATTGGCCGCGGCAGGGGTGGCGGTGGGGGGGGGGGGCGCAGAGATCGGGTCGCGTGCTCGGCACGGCCGGCCGCCGCCGCGCGGAAGCCTCGCATCGCGTGCCGCGGGGATCAGCGTTGTGGATTGGGTCGGCCGGTAGCAGCGCCGGGTGTCGCGCGAAATCCATTACGGGACATAAAACTGGTGCGATCGCCGCCACCGCGGGGCCCGGCGGTGGGTCCGGCCGGGCCCGGTCATTAAATATGTGCTGTGGACACCCGCAGCGACACGCGGGGCCGCCCCCCCCCCCCCCCCCCCCCTCGCGCGCACACCACCCGCCCGTCGAAAGTCGGAATAATAATACTACTGGAGCTGAGAAAATCGATGAGTGAATCCCAGCAGCGCGAGCGGCGCGGCGGGCCACGCTGACGGATGGGCCAGCGGCCCGGAGTAGGACGCTCTCCCACACCAGGCGCCATCGCTCTCGGCGCCGAGGGCCGCGCTCGAGGGCCGCGCAGAGGATAGATGCGCGGATAAACGCCAACAGAAAGGCGACGTATATCTCCCTCTGCATGGCGCCGGTGTATCGGCCGCGCCGGCCGCCCCGTGAGCCGTGCCTGCCGGCCGTGCGTGTGTTTCGGTCCCCAAGGCTGTCTGCGCGGAGCCCAAGGCCGACACACGGCCGGCTTGAGCCGGCCCCCGCGTCGCTCGCCCCGCCCGCCCCGCCCGCCCCGCCCCCCGCCCGCCCGCCCGCCCGCGCACACGCGACCAAGGCCATACCGACCACCCTCTGACGACGGATTTTTAAAACGCGCCCACGTTTATGTACGCGGAAAAAAATAAATAGGACATGTGCACCGCAGCGCGCCTGTGAGCGCCCGCGGACGGCAGGGTAGGCCAGCCCGCACGACACGCGTGCGCCGAGGAGCCGGTATTGCCTACGTACCGGGCGCTATGTGGACGCAGCTGCGTGGCCGCTCCGGGCCGTGCGCTGCCGAGCCAGTGTCAGTGCAGGGCAGCGAGGCCGGCCTCGGCCTGCTGCTGCGTTTACCGCCGGCGAGAGGATGGGGCCCGCATGCTGTCTGCCCATGGGATGCCCATGGGACTGGGACGGCCGGCCGCACCGATCTGTTATTACCGATTACCCATTCCAGGCCTACGCACTCCTCGGCTCATGGCTGGGAGACAATTGTCTGCGCCGCAGCTACGCACAGCGGCAGGGCCAGCGGCAGCGCTGCGGCGGCTCGGCCAGTGGCACGGCCAGTGGCACGGCCCAGTGCCATGTGGCAGGCGCGCGCGGTTCCCACGCCGCTGTCGAACGGTGGGAGCAGGGGACCCTCGATAAACGAATCTTTTCCGAGAATGCTTTACAAAAACAGACATGCTTTTCCGTGCGCATTTTTTTTTCAAAGATATTCATAACAAGTGGAGCACGGTGGGTGGTGGCTAACAGGGGCTCGCGTCCCGCTCGCCGTGTGCTCAGATGCGTCCTTACCGATTTCCAAAAGGGGAGGCGTGAATGCAAAGCGCTGGTAGCGGACAAGGCCTCGCGGCTCGCACCTCATCGGTCATGCCGGCCCCGCAGCGTCGCCGCGACGCGCTCATCCTCGCAGCCAAGGCGCCGCGCGCACCTTGTTTCATTTCTTTCTTCTCTTTTTTTTGCGGTTTTTCCGGGCCGCAGAACGCGATACATCTGTTGCAGGCCGAACAAGGGCAGCGCCACGGGCGCACGGCCCAGCTGGGCACCGCAGCCGCCGCGCGCCGGTGGATGAGCCGCGGGCGGCGAAGAAAAAAATCGGTTTCGTCTGCCACTTGCAGCGTCACGGGAACAAATTGTTTTCCGCGGGCCCGAAATTGGCAAGGGAGTGCGCGGGGCGCAGTGTGGATGCCGAAGGGGATCCCGATGGCGGGCTTACTTACTGCTTTCCCGTCAAGCCCCCGCGGCCCCGCGGTGTGCGGGCCGGGCGGAAGTGTGAAGTGATTCCGCCCTGGCGCCCGGCACCGGCACGCCGTGCCGCGCCGCGCAGTGCCGCTCAGAGGCCAATTCTCACCTGGGAACAGACAGAGACCAAGACAAGGTCGTTAGCGAGCAATATAATAGGGGGGCAAAGGGCCCTCCGGTGGTAATGGGGATGACATGAGGACGGCGCCATAACCTGTCTGCCGAGGTGGTACTGTATACTCGGAAAAAATATAAGAAGAAGATAGCAAAAAATTGTTATTTTCTGAAATTAAAATTGAAAAAATAATGGAATTTTTTTTTGTTAAAGTCTTGGCACTACTCTTGCATGGCACGGGTGAGGGGCCCGGTGTGGGCCGCGGCGGCACAGCGTCCCATTCACCCGCCAGCGTACGGCGTACGGACTGCCGCCGGCCGGGATGACCCGCTTTCAATTAATCCTCCTCTCACTCCTGCTGAGCACATAGCTGTTTCATAACGCGGCGATGCTCCGGCCCCGGCCCGGCCCCGGGCCCCGGCCCGCCACCGGTGTGGGTGCTGCCGGGCTGCTGCCGCGCTGCCGACTCGCCCTGGTCACATCAACGTGCCCGTATGTACACTGCGGCCGCTGCCCCTCCGGGGTAAGACCGGGGGGAGTAACATGTGCGCGGGCACTTTGCGCGGGCGGACCACGGCACTGGCAGCTGCTGGCGTGCGGTGTGGTGCCGGCATCTGTGCCGAGGGGTTTGGGGCCGAGGCCGAGGGGTCCTTCACATTAAAAAAAAAATGATGTACACACATGAAATGATCAGCAATATATAACACCAAAAATTATCGAAAAAATAATAGAAAAATAAAAAAGCCACATTTTGATTTTAAATCATATGGTTGAGTACGCTGTGAGTAAGGACCCCTCGGTTGGGGCTGCCGCCTGCAGGGCCTGCGGAGTCGGGGCCGCAGCAGCCGATTCGGACAAGTCGCCCGCTCTCCGGTGCGGGACCGTCCTGGGCGTGAGCGGCCCACAATAGAGGACGCTGCCTTGATTAATAGTTCCCTCCCCACACAGAGGGCCGTGCCGTGCCGGGCCGGGGGGTCGGGAGACGCGCGGGAAAGCGCAGAGAGCGGCGAGCCATCAGCGGAAGGGTCTTCCATTCCTGAATAATGCCGACACGGTTCTGTTCCGACTGCTCTGGCGCCCGGGCCGCCGGGCCGCCGGGCCGCGCAGCGCAAACTATTCGCAGAATGTTTCCCGTTGTGGCGCACGCCCGCGCGCTGTCATTTTTACGGACGCAAAAGTTATCGTATCCGCGGGTGAGTTTGGCAACTAAATTCGGCGCGCGCCGTACGCAGGCCGCCCTTCCGCCCCCGCAGCACGCGCCCCCTCGAGTTAACACGCACGCCGCGGCGGCGGCGGCGGCGGGGGCGGGGGCGGGGGGCACCGCGTGCAGATTTAAGCAGACTGCTCGCGCACTTCCAAACTACTCCCGCCAGAGAGCGTGGGCCGGGCCGCGGCGGGCGGCTCGGTAAGGGCCCGGCCCTCAGCGGCACGGCGGTGCATACGGTACACGGTCTGCCGCTGAAATAGCGAGAGATGGCTGCTCGCACGCGGCCCGGATGGCGCCCCCTGTGAGCGCCCCCGCCACCCCGGGCGCCAGAGCCGCCTCTTCGTCGGTGGATCTATGTCACTAACGCGGCCCCTGCTGTGCCCCGCCGGAAATCGCACCGGGATTTTCCTCGCATCGCGCAAACTTACACGTACACAAACACACACAAGGAGTGTGCGACAGACAGGGGCTTGGCGCTGCTGGTTGGCGCAGAGCAAATATTGGTGGAAAGGCAACGCCAGGGGTGGGTTGCCGCGCGCCCCGACGGTCTTGCTAAGGGGCCGGGACCACATGTAATGGAAAAAAAAACGCGCACGTGTATCGGTTGGCACAGATGATTCCTGGCGTTGGCGTACACACTTTTTTGTACTGTCTCAGCATAGCCAAGACACAGCCCGCACGTGCCCACGGCCGCGCCGCTCCTGTGCCCCGGCGTCCCCCCCCCCCCCCCCCCCCCCCCCGATGTGCGCGGCTCAACCAGCTTGCCACATGTTCCTCCTGGAGCTCATCAATTATTTCCGTTTCTTGCTAATAAATAATGGGGGCGCTAAGTGCCAAAGCGTTTCATCTGTGACCCCGCGGGACCAACATATTGCTGAATTCAATACACGAAAAGTGAAAACAGAGAGAGAAAAAGCAAGAAAAACGTTATTCGGTCTATTTTATGAAGACGGTACGGGGCGTTCGTAAACAAGGAGGCAAATGAGACGGTTTTGAAAATTGCGGCAGTATGGGACATGGGACGGCTGCCGGGTGTTCGCACACGGGGGTCGTGTTCCGGGGGAGCACCTGCTTCCCGGAGGCCCGGAGGAGCCGGAGGAGCCGGAGGAGCCGGAGGAGCTGGAGCGTCGTTGGGAGAACATTCGCCTCTGATACTGCGGCTCGCTTTCATGTTGCCCGGCGCCTTGTTTTCGTGGGGCGGGACGACGCGGCGGCATCATCAAGCAGCCTGTTAAGGTCACACGGCGCTCCGTTAAAGAACAGCCGGGCTCGCGGAGAGCGGAAACGAAAAACTGCGCAGAGGAATAATCAAAGCATGAGGAGGAGCTTCAAAAAGAGTCGTCCTGCTCCGACCCATTCCCCACGCCGCCGCCACGGCCGCCGCCGCCGCCGCTCCGTCGTGTGTGTATCACAGTCCGCAACGCTACTTTTTTCCGTAGTTTTTTTTTTAATCTTTTCCCTCGCAGAACGTCATAAACACACCGCCGGACACCGCCGCGCTCCGCCGCGCGCCGCCCTTCAGCCAGTCTTAATGACTCCATCACCCACGGCACGGCTATCACACAGCGCTCACAGGGCATGCGAGCACTTTTTAATATTTTCACGACCGGCTGGATACGCTGTAAAGAGAATACTGCGGTCGCACGGTGGTCGTCAAGAAGCAGCCGGCAGCCTGACCTCCGAGCCGGGCGGGCGGAGGGTGGCCGCAGCAGTCCATACCGCCAGCCAGAGGGGACCGGGGCGTTCCGAAAAAAAAAAAAAAAAACAGGCTCCGCATGGCATTACTGCT
This sequence comes from Megalurothrips usitatus, assembly GCA_026979955.1. NCBI lineage: Eukaryota > Metazoa > Arthropoda > Insecta > Thysanoptera > Thripidae > Megalurothrips > Megalurothrips usitatus. Next base: position 8,659,344 of record CM049595.1, on the reverse strand, counting down.
GGCGTTTCCGCACCGACAATTTTCCTAAATCGTCCGAAGTACATTAGAAGGGGTTGGCTTACGTTAAACCTCTTCGAAGCCAGCAGTTTTTAAAATCAATATCCAGGCAAGTCGATCGAGGGGAACGCGTAGGCGTGCGGTCACAGCGAGGAGCGGGGATGGCATGGCGCGCCGAGGCCGCCCATGCGATCCCCTCTCATTGCCCAAACGACGGCCGTTTTCGTCATGCGTGCAAAATGCGTGGTCATTGTCATGTCATCCACACCGCGCGAAGAGGGCCAGGAGGCGGGAGGAGGAGGCGGGAGGAGGGGAGGGGTGTCCTCGGTGACGGAGGGGACGCTGTGTTTTTGGGGTCAGGGGGCGCGCGCACAAGGCGAGGGCGAGGAGGAGTGGGAAATCAGCGCGGCGTAACCTTTTACAGCGGCGCCTGGCCGGGCGGGTCTAGCCGCCGGGTGGGTCTAGCCGCCGGCCGCGGGGTATTGACACGACAAGTGTGGGCCATAAAGGAGCCGAGCTCTGCACATCTCGCGAAACAATTAGCGGCGGCGCGCGAAACGCGTCGTCCGTGAGGGCGGAGTGCCGTGCGTACTGCTGAGAGTCCTCCAGCAGGTCCGGCGCGGCCCTCGTGCGGTGCCGCTCGGCAGCACATCCAGCGCCTCCAGCGCCTCCAGCACCTCCAGCACAGGAGCACGGAGTACGTCCGGGACGGTGGTGGAGCCCGCCGCCGCTGCCGCTGCTGATGGAGTACAGGAGGAGGAAGTCATCAGCGCCCCATCGAGGGGGGGGGGGAGGAAGGGAGGGGGGGGGGGGACGGCGGCGGCAGGGGCAGGAACTGCGTCGCCCACATTGAATAGCCACCACGACGCAGCGGCGCTACGCCCGGGCTGTGACGGATAACTTTTTTTGCAGCAGAGGCGGCTGCGGGCTGCGCTGCGGCGGCGAGAGAGCGTGCGAGAGAGAGAGAGAGAGAGAAAAAGGAGAGAGAGAGCAGCTTCGGTGTAACGGCAGCGTCCCAAACTCTGCAACAAACGGGACAGTCAGTGCGGTGTGTCTGATCGCTTATTTGCAGCTCGCGTCACCCAGCGCGCAACCGGAGACGGCACCGCGCCGCAGCCGCCGCCGCCGCCGAGCAGAGAATAGGCATCACTTTCTCACGCCGGGCCGGGCCCGCCTTGGGACACGGGAGAGGAGGCCCCCATGCCATGAGCCGAGGATGCTCGCTCGGTCTGAATGGCGTCATGCGGAGCCGAATCACAGAGTCAGCAACCGGAGGGACGCAACCGCTGCTGCTGCTGTGCGATGACTGGCAGCCGAGCCGAGCCCGGCAGCCTCAGGTTATCAGTAGCAGCCACTGCCTTGTAGGGCCAGCTGCAGGCTGCAGGCTGCAGCTGCACACCTGCGCCGCCGGGGTCAGCTGCGAAACCCATCGGGACGTGCGCGATCATCTTTTAAAAAAATTGTTACAGTGCGTTTGGTTTGGTTGAGGTGTGTGACGGGCAGCTAGTGTGCACAGCCTTCGTGTTTGGCTCCCGGCTGGTAATAATATGCGAGAGCGTGCGCGGGTCCTGCCAAACCGATTTGATTACTCTACACACAGAAAACTCCGATAGAGGTGTTACCGAGGCCGTCGCAACAGTCCGCCACCCCACATTCGGTGTCCGGCCTCTGTTGAAAACAAACACACACGCACACACATACATACACGCACCCACACACACACGCGCGCGCGCGTCACACACCATCGGAGCACGCGCCATGGGACTGGCCATATAGCAGCGGGTGCGCGCTCACACACACACAGACACACGCACACACACGCACGCACACAGGCGCGTGCGCACACACAGCACAACTCCAATGGCGGGCGGTAGGGTCCAATCTGGCAGCATACAAACGGCCTATTGTGTGTCCAGCACTGCCCAGAACATCCTACCTGTCGTTGCGTGCGTGTGATGTGTGTGTGTGTGCGTATGTGTTGGTATGTCCGAGTGCACTTGTGGCGCCGCGCCGGTGGTGTACTGAAGCCTGTGCGCCCCCGCCTCCACCACTAATACCGCCACCCCGACCAGCCACGCCGCGCCCCAATTCGGATCCTTCCGAGAGCGCGGCGGCAAGGCGGGACACTTCCTCAACACAAAGCGCCGCAAACGCGGAACGCTCTTGCTTTGATATCGACCGGCGGGGGGCGGGGGGCGGGGGGCGCGGGGGGGGGGGGGGGGAGAGAAGTCCGCGGGGGGTGTGTGCGTCTGTGCGTGCGGGGCTCGGACGCAACCGGCCGGTGGTGCGGGGCAGCCGTCTGCGAAGGAGCTTCACGCGCCACTGGTCAAGGAAGAGGGAGAGAGAGAGAGAGAGAGAGCGACAGAGAGAGAAGGGTCACATTCGGTGGTACGCGTGCTACGTGTGCTGGCCTCATTACAAGGGAGGCCGCCGCCATCACAATGGGGGCCGATAGCCCGGCCGCCCGGCCGCCCGGCCCTCGGCCCGGCCTCCCGCTTCCTCACGGGAAGGTCGTGAAAAACGAACGGAAGGGCCGCCAAAAAAAAAAAACACACAGAAACAACGGCGCGGGTTGCCGTCAGGAAGGAAGCGCCGCGGTGGACGCGGGGGCGGCTGCCCGGCGCCGCCGGCGAACCGTGTCCGCGTGAATACGGCCCCAAAAGTCGCACGTACGCCCGAGTTTCGGGGATTGTTATTGTGTGCTTCCCCCTCGAGTGCGGCGGCGGCGGCGGCGGCGGCGGCGCGGCGGCCTTCACGGTGCCGGTGCCGTGAGTGGGCGGGGCGAGCGGGGCCCAAGGGGGGCCCAGCGGGGCGGAGGGGGCGTGGCGGCGGTGTCAGCCGGTATGTGTGTAGCCCCCTCCGATCCTGATCGCGGGTTCGAATCTCGTGTATAACGCTTTTCATGGGGCGGCGGCGGCCGCCGCACACACACGCACACCTGCTGTAGGATCACGGCAGGCCTCTGAGTGACGGCCGGGGTGACGTCGCCGGCGACGCTCGCGGCCGCATTCACGTATCTTGACGCCTTGCGGATGCGCCCCGCCGCCGCCGATCCGACACACACAGACCCCGCGTCGCTGACCTTCGACCCCAATACGCCTCGCCTCGCCGCACGCAGCGCTGGCAGCGCGTCGCGTCACAGGTCAGCGCGGGGAGCACGCGCCGTGGCGGGGCCCTCCGGGGTCCTCCGGGGTCCTCTGGGGTCCTCCGGTCCTCTGCGGGCTCGTGCATCACCGACGTGGTGGCGGGGGTGCGCGAGTAGCAGCACACGAGCGTTCCGTCGTGTCGAATTCACACTCGATTCCGGTGCGTGCGAATAACGCGCCGTCGTCAAACTCGCAGCGTAGATTCTGTTTGCGATCAGGGATTTAATGTCCGATTCGCACGCCGTCCCACCCCGGTGCCGCGCCGTGCCGTGCCGGTGATGGCTTTATTGACAGCTTGCGTCATCCGTGCTCATCAGCGTAGCACCATGGCTCCCTCCTCGGCACGCGAGCAACCCCCTGTCTCTCTATCTCTGTCCCGCTCTCTGTCGCTCTCGTGCTCCCGCTTCCGCCCCCCCCCCCCAAAAAAAAAAATCCTCTCTCTCTCTCTCTCTCTCTCTCTCTCTCTCTGAGAAATGCCCGGTGATTTGGCTTTTCGGCGGCGCTGCAGATAAACGCCGCCACGGCCTGCATTCCGGTCCGCGCTCGGCAGCGGCGGCAGCAGCGGGGAGGCGGCCGCTCTATTGGACTTCGAGCATGACTGCGCTTCACACAAAGTCGAGTCTTCTGCTTTATTTATTTCTGTTTCCTTTTTTTAAGGTTTATTTATTTTTCCTTTTTTTTCCTGCCGATTCTCTCTATGTTTCCCCTCGATTTCCTCGATGATAAGAATAGGGAGGGGCGGACTGGCGTAGGCGGACTTGGTGAAGGAGAAGAGGGGCAAACGTATCGATCTGAAATGGCATTAGGTACGAAAGACCGCCACGCCGCCGCCGTCTAGCCGGAAGATAAAAATAAAACAAACAAGTGAAAAGGTTGGCATTGCCGAAAAGAAACATCAATCACCCTCAAAGGGAAGACCACCGCCGAAGCAGCAGTCCGAGACAACAGCAGAGACGGGCGAGCGGCGTGGGCGGGAAGAAAGTGTGTACAACACGGCGGGGCGGGCGAAGGACGGCATGAAGCGGGGGCATCACACGCGATGGTGTTTAACGCCCCCCGAGCCACCAGCACACGGGGCGGCGGCGGCAAGGCGGCAGCGAGCGGCAGCAAAGGGTGTGCGTGAACCCGAGTTATGCTGCGCAGCACAAACGAAGCTCTCTCTCTCTCTCTCTCTCTCTCTCTCTCTCTCTCTCTCTCTCTCTAGCTCGACCTTGGGGGATTTTCGGCCCCGCCGCCGCCCGCCCGCGCCATTGAAATGCAGAAATGGTACTGCAGCGAGGCCGCTGCCGCGGTGCAGCGAGGCCTTCTCCCCCAGGATGAGGAAGGGAAGCCGGCGGCCCCTGCTGGCTGCACACATACACACACCCACACACACATATATACCTACACACACAGACCATTGACTGTAGCGATCGTGCCGTGAGCAACGTAACGGTGTTTGGCCAGTGCAGTGTGCGGAATAACTCGCACGGTGGCCAGAGAGCATACAGGAGCGGGCCGCGGTGCTCCCCTCGCTCCGGTTCGGCGGGCTTATGTGTTGTTTTATGGTGCCCTCTGGGTAGCGCAGCCGCCGCCGGCCCGAGCCCTGACCACACCCACTGGGCCCCAGAGCCCGCGGGAGCCGCGACTCAAAAACACGTATAATATCCGAGAACAAGGAGTGTGAGGGGAAAGGGGAGGTGGTGCCTTTCGCCCGGCCGGCCTGGCCGTGACGGAGCGTTGAGCTGTTATAAAGTTTCCAAAGGTAAACTTTGTCTGCGAGGAGGGGGCATTAAACATCTATCGAGGAGCAGTTAGCCAGCGGGGCCTGGCGGGGGAGGGGCGGCGGGCGGCCGTCTGGGAGGGGCCTGCAGGCCGGCAGCGGCGCCGTGTACCGTCAGGGAACTAAACTTGCACACTTTACTCCCGCGCGCCGCTTTATTGGCAGGTTTTCCCTGAGGATAATATTAATAGTCCGCCAGGCCGGGGTGCGGGGCGCGTCCTCGGGGGCCTTGGGCAGGGCGCGCGGGAGGTCCTCGCGAGGGCAGTGAGTGTCAGTGCTTAGTATGGGGGTCAGCCCGCGCGGCCGTCCGCTCCAGTCGATTGTTTTCGTCGGGGGCCGATGGCTCCGCCGGGCTCGGCCGCCCGCCGGTCGTGTAGTCCTGTACGCCAGATGATCTCGGGGCCGGCGGAGGCCGGCGGGGGCCGGCGGGGCGGGGGGCCGGGCCACAGCATTCCAATACCCATCATCGGGAGGACAATCACTTTCAGATGTGCGCCTTTCCTTCCGCGTGCCGGCGGCCCCGTCCCGTCCCGTCCCATACGCCGCCATAACCACTCTGCGAAAAGAATTGCAGTGCAGCAGGGAGAGAGATGATGGCCGCCGCTACCGTCCTGGTGCCCTATCCGCGTGCGCCGTGCGCCGTGCCGCGCCGTGCGCCGTGCCCACCCCGTCCGCCTTGTAAACCTCATCGAGTTGATGAGCCACTTTGCCTTGCTGCACCGGCCGGGGGGCGGCGGCGGGCCAGCGGCAGCCAGCAGCGCGTCCTGCCGGCGGCATCCGATGCAGAGCACACGCGGGGCAGGCCGTGGAGGGGCCTGCGGAGGACGGGGCGGGCAGATGCGGCGGCAGCGGCGGACTACGAGGAAGAAATTACGAGGACGCCATACAGTGCTGACGGCGGCGCGCACCGCAGTACGTGTTAAGTAAGCAAGCAGGGCACTTGTGAGGCGTGGCGGCCGGGCCCCGGGAGGGACATGATGAGCCCGGAGATCACGTGCCTCTCCTTTCGGCCCCGCGGCGGCGGGCTGGATTCCACGATCTAGGAAAAGAGCGCGGGTCGGCGGTGTCTAGCCGGGCCGGGCGTGGTGTACTCGTGTATGTGTAAGTCGGCGTACGTGCCGACGGCGCCCTCTGGCGGGCTCCGACGTGCTGCTCGGGAAGCGCGTCACGGAGACGGGCCGGCCGCGGGGCCGACGGGGAGGCGTCGGCCGCGGCGGCGGCGGCGGCTGCCTTGACTTTTCCGCGGTGCGACGCCGCGATGCTCTCCGATCCCGTTGAGAGTCGGTGGTGGTGGCTCTATGAGGACTGCACTGCGTATAGAGCCCGTGGAACGCTTGTTATCGACGTCGCCTGAGTACGGACAGTTATCGAGTAATGACGGATGTTTGGAATAACGCGAAAGCTTGTGAAAAACTCTGCCGTAGAGGCAAACATCCCTCACGTTGTCGGCCGAGGCGGCGGGCCGTTGGGGTACACCGGGCAGTGCTGCGGTGCGGTGCGGGCTGCGCGGTGGCGGCGGCAGAGCCCCGGCGAGAAGTTTCAGCCGCGGCAGGCGGCAGTCCCGCAGAACTGCTACTCCATCCCGCCGCCACAACAGACGGGCCGTGTGTGGCCGGAGCGGCGGCGGACGCCAAGAGGGAAGTGAAGAAGATGAACCCGGCAGGATGGGGGAGGGCCGCGGCAGGCCGGCAGGGCAGGATGTCTCGGTCGGAGGGGAAGTGTCATTTCGGTTATGACTTCCCGCCGCCCTTTGGGGGTGGGTGGGGCGGTCCCGGCCCTGCCGCAAAGTATCTATCCCCAGGCCCCCCCCCCCCCGCCGCCGCCCCCCCGGGAGCGGGGAGCTCGGGACCCCGAGACCGGAACCGAGGCATTCCGAGCACCTGCGCCTCGGTTCGGCCCGGCACGCCCGACCCCGCCAAGGCGGCCCCGCACAGCCTACGGCCCCCGCCACGGCTCGTAGAGTCGTCCACGGCCAAGAAAGGGAAATGAAATGAATGGGGGGCCACGTCACGGCCGGGCCATAGCCGGGCCGTAGCTGGGCGGCCGGCAGCAGGGGGGTCCTTGAGGGGGGGGGGGCGCGTGGATGTGTGTGCTCACAGCCGATTTACCAACGGTAACGACGCATTCTTCTTTTCGGCGATGACGAACATCACGCTCACACACGGAGCTGCCGCAGCGCAGCGGGCGATGAGCTGGCCGCATGAGCTGGCGCCGCAGCGTGCACTCCATGCGTAATCAGGCGACACACGCGGCCCGGGGCCCGAGGGGCTCGCCGTCCTCCGAACTTTATGCGAGGCACGCCCCGGACCGAGCCGCGCCGCGCCGCGCCGCTGCACCGGGCCGACGGCGGACGCCCGGCCAGTCCAGGAAGCGCGCCCGACTCCTCCTATATAAATACGAGTTGATAAGCTCGGACCTCTCTCTCTGTCTCTGTCGGGAGCACGACGTGCAGTCTGTCCCTCTCTGCCTGGCGTCGCCACGCCCCACGCTAACCGGACAAACTTGTCCTTTCGAACGGAAATTTGAGTTGCCGGTTCCTAAACAAGCTCGCGGCGTGTGGCGCGGCCGGACCCCCCGCAGCAGCAGCAGCAGAGTGGGGCCCCGCGGCGGCCGGGGGGGGGGGGGGAGTGGGGCCGCGGGCTTAAAGGTGCGACCCGGCGCGGCTGCGGCGCGGCCCGGCTGAACAGCTTGCGCAAGGAGGGAGAATCTTCAGAATAAATCAAAGGGGACCCAGCGGTCCAGCCACCAGCCAGCTCAGGGAAAGGGGAGGGGGGTGCAGCCACGACCGCAGCCCACATTCGCAGAAGTCATTTCCGCACGTGCGACAAAGTGTACGGTGTGCGGTTCCGACAGCCATACTCGAATATTTTGCTAAATATTTCTATTATGAAATTTTCTATTTTTTTTTAAATACACTGTATTTGTAATCACTTACAATCTGAGCATTTTTTTATCGGTAGGGCTGATCGGCGACCGAAAGGTGATGGGTTCGGACCTTTCCACTTACTCAAAATTTTTTTTGTGTCTACAGTTGGAAGACAGAGGGTAAAATATACTTTCGAACGTGGCTTCGGTGTGGCTGTCTGAACGGCCGTGCGCGCTGCGTCACTGAGAGATGCAAGCGTTGGGTTTCAACTTGAAGATTCCCGTAGCACGGTCGAGCTTACCCCCGTTCCCGGGTCCGAGGTTCTCTCGGTCGCCCGGGGTTTCCGGCTGGCGGAGGGGGCTACATTGACCGTTGCGGAAGCGTGCCCCTGGAAAAGGCCGCTGCGTTGTGCCTGTGTCTTAGCGGCGGTCGATACCTGGTACAACGGTTCCCATTCGAACACCGAAGTTAAGCAGGAGGGTTCCAGGTGGAGGCCTGGGACGAGGTAGTGCCCACCCATTTTTGCATTTTTTTAAAAAAGCATCCACAGATTTCTAAGCAAAACAAAAAATGGATAATTTTGGAAGTTTTGTGCGCGTTGCGTCGCGGCCCCGGGACCCGCCGCCGTGGGGCCGCCGTGGGGCCGCCGCCAGGTCCGTGAGTGAGAGTTACGTGTGGCGAGGCTACGAGGCTGCGAGCAGCGCGGCGGCCGGCGCAGCGGTCGCGTTATTGCCCGGCCCGGTCCGCTCCGGGGCGTGGCACGCACGCGGGCATTACGCTAATTTCACGCCGTGTGGGCCGCTGACAGGTAAATGAGGATGGTTCAGGGCGCCCGGTGTCGCGGCGGGCCGCGGCGCAGCGCGCACCATGCCGTGTTCGACGCTGCTGCTGCCGATAATTTTAAAACATATTGGCTGAATTTCGGGATCGAGAAAATCCGCAGTTATCCGAGGGAAGTGTGGGTTAACCGTGCTGCCACTTCTTTGCCGAGATGTAACCCCCTCGGTCCTCGGCGGGGGCTCGGCGGGGGCTCGGCGGGGGCCTGACGTCGCGGAGCCGCCCGCCCGTCACGTACCCCTCCCAGCAGTGTATGGCCGCCGCCGCCGCCCACTTCGATCTCCGTCCCGTCCCGTTCCGCATTCCTCGGGCGGCGCCGTCTGGCACCGCAACCCTTCCCGCACCCCGTGCGGCGGCCGGGAGGGCAGAGGCGGAGGGCGCTCATGCGTCACTCACTCGCTCGGCAACAAACTCGTCATTTTTCTACCACATTCATTGGCTCACGTTGTCTGATTTTATTAATGACTCTCGATCCCAGAAATAATATCCGAAATTTTAGACTCAAATTGGCTGAACATGATTAATATTGTTCTTTTGTTTTCGCTGCAGTCTGTAATCACACCGATGTCCCCTTCGAGTCTGTTGTCACGGTGGGCCGGCCGCGGGCGAGCAGGTCGACGCGGCCGTCCCGCCGGGACCCCCCCCCCCTCCTGCCGCGCAGCCGCCAGCAGCCTCCAGGAGCCTCCAGCAGCTGTGATTACCCTGGAGGGCAGCGAAGGGCAGCGGGCTACGCCGGCGGGAGGCTGGCTACCTGCCGCTGCCGCCCGCCGCCGCTTCTGCAATGCGGCATGCGGCAAAGAGAAGGGACGGGAGCCAGTCACCCCGCCGCCGCAGCCGCCGCAGCCGCCGCGGCCCAGTTCATACAGGACCACACACTCGGTGCGTGTGCGGTGCACCGCGCTGCCGCGGCCACCGAGAATTTGAAGCACCAGGAAACGATGTGCCGGTGTCGCAAACCCGCCGCACGGCGCGGCCGGTCGGGTTCGGGGCCCGCACCACGAAGGCCGCGTGGAGGTCGGCGCCGACGGCGAGCTGTCGGCTGTCGCCGGGGGCGGCCGGGGGCGGCGGGTGGCGGCCGGGGGCCGCGGCCGTGGTGATGGTCGGCAGACAGTGGCGCACCTCTGTTCTCCACCGAGAAAAGAATAACAACGAAATTCCAAGCCCCCAAAAAATGAATGGAGAGTGTGCCGGGGGGCTCGTCGGTGCGGCCCGTGGCAGTGGCGCTGCCGCGTCGCCGCCCGCGGCAGCGCACCAGTAGCTTAACAGTACACAAACTTCTCTCCCACCCAAACTCATTTCCCTTGTCATCGGAGTTTGCGCGCGCGATGTGACTGCGAAAATACGAGAGCTGTGAATTTGAGAGGGATGGTGGAGGGGGGGGGGGGGAATCAACAGGTTGAGTCGACGGGCCAGAACAGTAGCGGGTCTGGCGGCGGCGACCCCTCCCCCTCACCCCCTCCCCCTCTCCCCCACCTCCAGCCGCTCCGCTGAGGTGTTCGCATCTTCCCAGAGCCGTACGGTGCCCCCTGCCCCCCTTGCATTCCCCCGGGGCCCCGGCGGCGTGGCCCCTCAGTGCCCCCTAGAGCCCCGCGAGGGGCCGCCGGCGCGGGGGCCCCGCCGCCGCGCGCAACTCTGACATAACCACAGGAGGACGCGATGGGACGGGACGGGACCTCCTTGCGAGACCCAGCAGTGAGTCGGGTCAGCCCTGTCTCCCACATCACACACGGCCCGCGGGGTCCGCGAGTCCCGGCGGCCCGGCGGCCCAGTCCGAGCCCCGGCCCCGAAACACCCACGCGTTGTCAGAGGTACGCGAAGGAATTAAAAAAGTCATTTCGCGAAAAATAAAGGAATATTTTGTTTTAAAATTCTGCACGTTGTGATAATTTTCCACCGTGTTCGCGGCATTTGCCTCGACAATAATTATCATCATAACAAACAGCAGCTGGACTGTTTCGGGCCGGGATGGATGGATGGACGACTCTTCGGCCTTTGCCGAACAGCAAATGCTTTCCCCGAAGGTACGGCGCGGCGGCTCGGGCGCCATCTCTTGCTGTCGACTGCTGCCGTGAGCGGCGGCCGGGGCGGACACGCCATGCCATGCCCCGCCGCGGGTCAGCTCGGCAGCGGCCGCCTCTCAGTCAAGGTTCCCGCCATTATTTTCCAGAGTTCAGCAAAGCTGCGTGCCGCGCGCGCCTTGTGGCCGATGCGCCGCTTGCGAAATACTCCCCGCGCTGCGCGGGCTCCGCACCGCGGCCCGCCCCGGCCCGGCCTGCAATAAGCGGCACGACACGACTCATCCCCGTTTATGACTCACGGAGACAAGAGGCGACCGCCGGGGGCGGCGGGGCGGCGCGGGGAGCCCCCGGGCCCCATGCACACCAGCCCACGGAGCCGCCAATAGATTCATGAACCGGAATATAAGAGAGAGGGGGGGGGGGGGAGAGAAGAAATATTGTTATGGCCGCCGCCGAGCTGCTGCAATTGGGCGACGCGTTCCCCGTCGGGCCCCGCCGGGCCCCGCGGAAGTCCATTTCGGTACGGCGGCGCGTCGTCGGGCGCGTCCTGAGACGCATAAAAGGACAGCGGCGTCCGGAACATCGCAGCGCCCGTCCGCCGCGCCGCGGCGCCATAGAACACAGGACAGCAGCGCGGCCGGGGCGGCGGGGCCGGGCTGCGGCACAATAACTTTGTCGCGTCGAGTCGCATCGCGTCGAGGAGAGATCGGGAGCGCGGCGTCTGTGTGCGCCTACCGCAACACACCGCCTCCCTCTCTCTCCGTCCTCTGTCTCTTTCTCACTCGCCTTTTTCCTCTCCTCCGCACATGTCCTCTCCCTCGTCGTCGTTGTGCCTCAATGGAAAATCGAAGGTTGTCAGCACAGCCCAAACGGCGGCACGCCGCCGGGGCGAGGGCGAGTCCTTTTCCTCCTCATTCAAGGGAAAAGCGACGGCAAAGAGAAGGCCGGGGGCGGCGCGGAGTGATGGCGGCGCCGCGACCCCCGCGACCCGCGGCAAGGGCGTATCGGGGGGCAGCAGCGCGACGAGCAGCGCCCCCCGCAGCGCCCGGGCGCACCCCGCCCGGCGCCGCGTTGACGCCGCGCACACAAAGCAAGCCGTTGTCGCTCCGGTCCTGCGGGTCCTGGCCCTACCGCCAAATTAAGCAGCAGGCGCCAAGGGCGGCGCCGGAGGCGGGGGACAGCTCATATTCGCAGGGGAGGCCGGCGGCGGAAGCAGGGCGTCCCGCCCGCTCCAGAACGCCGCCACTCTTGTTTGACGAGGACCCGGCGGGGACCCGTCTGGGCGCGCCGCCGCTAGCTCCGGCAGCTATCCCCGCTCGGCCCGGTTAGCCAATGAGTCACCGTGTTCATTTGTGCTGCCAAAGCCCGTTTTTTTCTTCTCCTCCATATCTCTCTTTTCCTTTTCTTTTTGGTCCTCCCGCCTTGCAGAGAATAATAGGCCCCGCCGCAAGCGATGATTGTCCTGGGTCACCCGGCACGGCCCGCCCCGCCGTGTCGTGGCCCGGCCGTCGCGGCCGCCGCCCTCCCCCTCACGACCCGGGCGCGGTTCGGTTCGCGAGCAGGCCGGCTGCTCAGCCAAGGCCTCAGTACTCCCCGAAAACTCTAAGACACATGTGTGCCCGGTATTGGCACAGCGTTTAGCGAGTACGGTGCCGTAACCGCCGTCACTGCCACCGCCGCCGTCACGGCAAGATAGTGTTTCGCTTCTCACGTCTTCTTAATTGGGCGAACGGCAGCGACGACGCGACGCCGCCGCCGCCGTCGGGCGTGCCGCCTGCAAGTGCCGGGGTAGGCCAGCCCGCTCGACACGCGTGCGTCGGAGCCGCCGGGGCTGCCTAACCCGCCAGGCGCCGCCACCCGCGAGACGCACTGACGTAGTGACGCTGTTCCCAAGTCCGCCGCCCGCCCCACGGCCCGGCGCCGACACCGACAACGCCATCGTCGTGGCCGGGCAAGGCGTCGTGTCCGGCCCTGCCCCGCAAAGCACTCTGCAAATGCAGAGCAGGGCGCTGCAAAGCGCTTCCCAGGGGGGCGTGGCGGCGGCGGCCCAAGTTGGGACAGTCTACCCTCCGCCAAACGGACCTGCCCTGCCCTGCCCTGCCCTGCCTGGCCCCGCCCCGCCCGGCCCCGCACCGCTCTAGTCAAATATTATTCCTCGTGTGCGCGCACCGCACGCCCGCCCTGCAGCGCCACCGCGCGCGCGCGCGGCGTCTGCAGCCGTGATTCGTTTTGCCAGGTGCGCGAATGAGTGGGAGGGAGACGAGGCGAGAGAGCGACGAGGATGGGGCGAGGGCAGGGAGGAGAATGCAATTATTATTTGCCGACTCCCGCGCTAATTTGCATGCGAAAATCAAGGCGGCGGCAGGTTAGAGCGAGTGCGAGTAAGGGTTGGGGAGTCAGTGTGAGAGGGAGAGAGAGAGAGAGAGAGAGAGAGAGAGAGAGAGAGAGAGAGAGAGAGGGGGTCGTTTGTCATTAATTTTGGCAGCGGGGGCGGCTCGCGTCACCGCAAATAACTCTCATGGCTGTTGTTATTGCCACTCGGCTCTGGCCGGTCGGCGGCGCGACGCGGCGCGGCGGTGGGCCAGCGGGTCTGCCGTGTGCGTCTAGCCGTAGGCGCGGAGAAGCTGCCGCTGCAAAACCAACCGGCGGGAGGGAGAGAGACAGAGAGAGAGAAAGGGAGAGAAAGAGAGAGAGGGGGGCGGGGGCCCCCCGCAACCCGCGGCCCCTCCCGGCGCCCTGCCCGGCTCGGCCGGCGGTGTGGGACAGCTCTGCTCTTTTTGCCACAGCGCCGCATGCGCTTCGCGGCAGGCGGTGCGGTGGAGGAGGGGAGGGGGAGGGGAGGGGGAGGGGAAGGGGTCTGCTGGAATGCGCGCCGGGCCGTGGCGGGCCGCGGCGGGCTGCGCCTCGCGGGTTATGCCCGGCGCTGCCTGGCCGGTGACCTGCAGCGCCGCGGCCCGTCTCATGGGTGTCTCCTTGTCACCTTGTACGTTCATCATCTCCCGCTGGGGATGGGCTCGTGTTGTGACACGGCGCGGCAAGACCATCCGCCCGGCAGCTTACGGCGGCACGGCGCTGACCCTACAGCCGCGGCTCTATCGGCGGGGCACAGCATGGCGCGCGCGCGTCGCCGCCGCGGGGGGGCCGAGTGAACGCGGCTCCCGGTTCGCGTTTTGAACAAGTGTTACGTTCGTGTGTGTGTGTGTGGCTTGCGACACGGCGGTGGCTCGGCGGCGGCCGGGCCGCGTGGGCGGCGCGGGGACTGACTGTCTGACTGGTCCGGCCCGGCAGCGGCTCATCTCCGGCAACACAGCGCATTAGCCACGCCGCCATAAGCGGCGGACGGCGACGCCGCGGATGTGACGGTGGCCTCATCGGCGCGCGTGTGATCGGCGGCGGCGGAGCTCCGCGGCCGGTCGCCGTCGCCGTCCTCGCGCCGCCGACGACGCCGCCCGTCATGTCGCGATGCCGCCCCCACCCTCCGCCGGTTGGATAAAGGGCACTCGTGCCGGCGAGGGTGGCGCACGGCGAACGCCTGCCGCTGCCTCCGGGCGCCGAGCGCCTCCATGCCGCTCTCCGAGAGGCGCCGGGTGCGCTATTGACCGGGGGGGGGGGGGGTCGTCGGTGTGGCACTGCCGGGCCACTGCAGGTGCGCGGCCGCCCTTTGAATTTACGGCGAGGGCCTCATTACCCGGCCGGAACACGATTAGCCCACGCCGCCGCGTCCACATCAGTGCCCCCCGGTGCCCGCCGGCGGCGCGGCTGCATCCGCGCGGCGTGCCAGCGGGGCGAGTCCACGACGCAGCCCCGAGTCCGGGAGCGGGGCAGGTGGGGGCGCACTGTGGCCAACCTTTAACAGATGGCCCGCGCGGTCGGCCCGGGCGCTGCGCTGCGGTGCGGCGCGGACTGCCTCGCCCACCTTACCAGCACTCCTGATTTCCGCCCCTCCACGCCGCAGCCTTTCTCCGCCTGCTGCCGGTGCGGCCCCGACACGCGCGCGCTCGGGTCAGGAAGGGTTGCCGACGAGGAGATGGCGGGACTCACAAAACACCCGGCGCGCCGCGCGCGGCCGTTTCGCTAATCACCCGGCACTCGTGTTTTGTCGTTTCCAGTCGTTAGGTTGGCAGTTCCGCATGGCTCTTGGCTTGGCGCGCACGCGGCGGCTCAAATGGCCCCGGCCAGAGGTTGCCCCCCTGGGCTCTATGGCCCCGGCCGGGCACGGACCCGGCCGCCTAGCCCGCTGCCTCATTTGTGAGCGGGCCAGGCGCGCGACCATAGGGCCCCCGGGCCCCCGGGCCCCCGGCGGGCTGCTGGGTCGGTGCCGCGCTGGGCGAGGACGACGAGGTATGCCGACCACGATGCTCCAACACGCTCACACACGTACACCGTCTCTCTCTCACACACACACATACGCGGCCTGAGTACGCTCACAGCACCACCGGTTTCACGCGGATCGCCGGTCTGCAGTTTGACGATGGCCCGTGCAGTTCCGCCCAGTCTACACTGCTGCGGGGGTCCCGCCCCCACGGTGCCCCCCCCCCCCCCCCCCCCGCGCGCTGTGCTGATCCCCTGCCGCGGGCACCGCAGCGGCCCCGACCGGCCGCGTTTACGACGATTTTAACAGCCGCCCGGCAGGAGCCCGGCAGCGGCACGCGGCATAGCGGTCATGGCATTGGTCGTCTTCCCAGTCAGCACATGAACCCGACTCGTCACACCACTATTTTTTCCGTTGAGGTTTTGCGTTGAAGGAAAAGAACCCATCATATTAAGCAAGCCTTCTCCTGTTTACGGCTCAGAGTCGCGTTCCCGAATTTCGCCTTAATCTTTTTCAAACTACACTTTTTTTGTACATTGCATACGCCCATCATCGATACGTTTTTGCGTTTTTGTTGTGGTCCTCTTTAACTAATTGTCACAGGGAGTTGATTGATAATTGTAATTTTTTTGACAGGTGCATATCTCTCGTTGAACCAGACGCATGGCGGTGGTGCGGCTTGTGAGATGTCAGTGCGCCGCCGCGGCACGGCCAGGCGCGGCAATGGGCGTGGGAGAGTGGTGGCCGCGGGCCCCGCCTCGCCTCCGCCCCGCCGCACTCCGCCGCGCCGCGCCACGCCAACAAACTCGCGCAGCGCGGGAAACCTAGAGCAGAGCGGTGCCGACGATGCCGGCCGATCTAGAGCTCTCCGCTGCGCCCGGCGCCGCGGCGGGGCGGGGAGGGGGGAGGGCCGCGGTTTGCGGTGCGGCGGGGGAGGAGGAGGGAGTGGGGGGGGGGGGTTAGGTAGGTAAGGAGAGCACCGCAGGCATCCTCACGGGGGACTGGCTGGCTGGCTAACCTTGGCCATCTAACTGAGAGAGGCTACGGTGCCAGGGGGCCTTGCGCCGCGGCGGCGGGGAGGGGCGGTGGAAGACGGAGATGCGTCGACCACCGTTCCTCCTCTCTCGAGCCGGGAGGCGGGAGGGGGGGGGGAGTGGAATACACGACGGTACGGACGGATGGCATTTCCAGATGAGGCGGGCCGCCGGGCATCGAGAAGGAAAGTGGCGCGGAGGGAGGAAACGCGGACCGAAAATACAAAGACAACAAGGCGCAGGGGAGGCGTTTTACGAGTCGCTCCGCGAGCTGCTCCCGAACTCGGGTCTTGAAATTGCAGAAAAAAAAGGACAAATAGACGAAAGAAAGAAGAGGCCGTGAGGAGTTGTAGTCAAGCCTGCGCGCCTGCGACACACCGGCACCATGCCCCCGTCAGCACGCCCAGCTGCACCGCCTGCGCCGCTTGCCGCACAGCTATGCACACTAGACTCAGTGTCTCTAATGCACACGGCCGAGCCGCGTCCACTACAGCGGAGCCAACGTCTTCCTCCAGCGAAGTGACTCGAGACAAACTACAACGCCGCGCTGCCAACGCGAAAAAAGAATACACAAATAAAAAAAACAGTGTTTCGATCGACAGTCGAGTCTTCGCTTCTGCTGTCTATACAATCAGAGTTTTCACTTTGGCTTCATCGCGCTGCTGCTGCTGCTGCTGCTGCTAACGAAACTCTGATGGTAATGATGATGATGGTGGTAACAATAAATAATGCAGGGGGTGAAAGCACGCGGACCAAAGAGTTTTCGCAGCCGGGCGCCTCCTCGGAGAGACTACTTGTAAAGTTGTTGTTCGGGACCCGGCGTGGCAGACCGGGCAGGACGGTCCACAGCGGGCTGGCCTCGCCGATGCAGAGTATGAAAATGTTAAACGCGGCGTCTCGGCTATCCAGTTCTATTCATAAAACCGAAAAAAAAATCGGAAAAAAAAACCGCGCGCAGTTGGCGGCCGTTGTGCGAGTATCAGACTATGCGACGCAGCCCAAGAAAGGCGCCAGGCCGACGCGCTGCGCAATGGTGACTAACCGCAAAGTGATTACCTTCTTATGAATGTCCCCCGATGGCATCGCTTGGCAAGAAGCGCCCGCCGGCTCTCGGGGCCCGCTTCGCGTTCGACGCCGTCGTGGTGTCATTCCCCCGCGGCGGAGGCATTGTTCTCCGTGTTCGCTGACCCCGAAGACGTGCGCCGCCGATCCGTCCAAAGGGTTCGGCCGGCTCGTCCCGCCCCGTCCACCCGTTCGACGCCCCCTCCCGCCCTTTGCATCACCACGCATCAGCACAGCACGGCGAGGGCCCCCACCGCAGACAGAGCCCCCTCCACTCCTCCTCTCCCTCCGTCTCACTCTTTCTCTTTGGCGGCGCGCGTCCTTGATGGCGGCTCCGGGGGTCGAAGCGCCGAGCCGATCAGCAAAGCTGGGTCTGGCGGGGGCCCTTCAGTCCGGCCCGCCGCGGAGAGGTAGGCGAGTCCCCGCCTACGTAGAGCGGAGATGGCGCGGCCCGCAGAGGGGGCCGCACGGGGACACGCCGCACTTCATGACGGCGGCCGGAGAGTGATTCTCGCCGTCTGAGCGTGCGGAGCCTGGCCCCTCGGAGTGCGTTGGCCAACGCGGCGGCCGCGGTGTGCGTCGATGACTATCGAAGCTCAATCAGAGCGGAGGGCGGCGGCGGCGGCGGCGGCGGCGGCGGCGGCGCGGGGCTGCCGTCGTCGTGGAGAAGAAGGCCGCCGTGCTGTCGGGGTGCAGCAGACACTTTACGGCCCGAGATCCCGCGAGGCGCTCGCTGCGCGGCGCGCTGTAAAGGCAGCCGGGGCCGGCGGCCGCCGCGGCGGGGGCGCCGACCCCCTCGCCGCCGCCGGGGAGCTCGCGGGTTTACAGCCCGCGGTGCAGAGGCGGCGGGCACAACAAATCACAGCGCAGCCCCACGCGGCCGGCCGCCGACCCGGCAGCCCCTGGGTATCGGCACCAGCGTGGTGCGTCGCGCCCCTCTGCCCGTTTTTGCCGCTCTAATCTAATCTCTATCCGAGCGCGGCAGCGCGGCCCCCGCCGCCGCGCACCGTCCCCGCTGGCGCGCGTCCAGGCGGAGGAGGAGCAGGAGCAGACACAAATCCGCGGGGGGGTCACGTGGGGGCCCACGTGAATTACATTCTTTCCCGAACTTGGCCGCGCATTTGCGTCGCAATTTTTCATCCTGCCAACACTACTGCAGAATTGGAAAGTGCCCGGGAAGGCAGCGGCATGGGGCGGGGGGAGAAACGCAGCCAATCACAGGCGAGCACAGTTTTGTCTGGCGCCGGTCTGGAGACGCGGCCGGCGGGGCGCGCGCAAAGGCTCTCGATTTCCCGCGGGGGAGGTATGAATATTTTGAGGGCCCGCGGGAGGGGGGGGGGCGGTGGCGGCGCGGGGGCGGCGCGCGTGTGGTTACGACCTAACAGGTGCGCACCGAGACCCGCAGAGCGGAGCAGAGCGGAGCAGCCACCCAGCAGCCGCCAGAGGACGAGACGAAATGACAGACGCAATCTCCCCGCACGCCGCGCAAAGTATGGAGGCGAAAATGACCGTGGCGAACGTTTCTCGGCCGCCGCGTACGTCCGAACGGCGCGCGCTTTTCCAATCTCTCTCAAATGTCGCATCGCAGGGGTGCACGGCGGAGGCGGTGGCGGCGGCGGCGGGGCGCGCGGGGATCCAGATTGCAAAGTGGCACCGGCTCGGCGCGGCTCCCACGCACCACTAGGCGGCTGCTACAACCGGGGGCAATTGGAAGGCGAGCCACGTCTGCACAGCCAGCGGCGGCCGGCGGGAGCGGTGGCGGCGGTGTGGCGCCCCGCCCCCCTCAGCCCGGCTGTTACCCGGCCAAAGTGCGGCCCGCGGCACGCCCCCGACGCCCCTGGCGCCCCCCCCCCCCCCCCCTCCGGCCGCGCGGCGCCGCCTGGAAAATGCGCGATTGATTCGGTCCGAGGTCAAAGTCGGCCGTCGTCTCCGGCCGGCGCGGCGTCATCGGCGTGCGCGGATCGCGAACAGGAATGTGAATCCGATTTAGGCCGCGGCCGCACGCTCTGCGCTCCGCTCCCTTCCAACGCAGGAGTGTAAAGTGCGTCGCTCCCGGACATAGTACAAAAAATTTTCGGGAAAAAATTCAGATAAATTTTGAAGAATTTTCTTTAATGTATACTTTTTATTGAAAATTTAGTATTTCCTTCGGATTTTTTTTAGAAATTTTTAGAAATGATGGATTTTGAACCGGATGCTTACCCAAAGGGGGGGGGGGGCGCTCTCACGGCGCTAGGACCATGAACGACACTCACCTGTGGGACAGAAAGAAGCAGTGTGAGGGCACTGGTGAGAGGACGTCAAACAACTGTGCGAGCATCGGCCGGCGGACTCTGGAGGTGGCGGGCTGTCGAGCACGGCGTTAACAACGTAAAGGCCCCACGGAAGCGTGTTGGGCAAACGGAGTCGTCGGCCCGCCGCGCCGCCGCGCCGGGTGGTCTGACGGCGGCGTGCGGCGTGTGGCCACGGTGGTCGGCGGCGCCCGCTGTGCGGTGGCGGCTGCGGCGGCGGCGCGGGCGTTTATCAACGTCTGCCCCAATCCGCTCGCCGGGAATAACGAGATGATAAAAAAGTATGGAGGCGCGGAGTGCAGGAACACGGCGGCCGTCCTCACCGCAGGGGGTCCCGCCCGCCGCCGCGCCCACCGCCGCCACCGAAGTCGTTTCGCTCGGAAAACGTGCTTTTCGGAGGCCACAGCCTGTTGCAGCAGGGTGGTCGTCAGTCGTGGCGCTGGCGGGGCTCGGCTGCTCCGCGGGCCTCGGCCACGATCTGCCCTGCCGCGCGGTGTCAGTCTTCCTGGATCGATTCAGCTCGGATTTATTATAACAGGACAGCGGCGGCGGCGGCGGCGCCAGGACCGCGAGCGGGGGACCCCATCAGATATTGCGGCTCTACAAACCGGAGCGGCGGCCGGCAGCGGCGGCTCGACGCGGCCGCGTTGCACATGGACGATGGACGTCTGCCGCGTCTCCTCCAGACGTCGTCGTCGTAGCCGCCGCCGCCGTGCCCCGACGGCGAGGTCAGCGATTGCCCGCTCGGCCCGGCCTCTGCGGCTCTCATCCCCCGGGGACTCCGGCGAGGAGGATTGGGGGCGGCAGCGGCCCACAGAGCAGCACGCCCAGCCTATTGATACCGAGGCCGGGGCCGGCAGGAAGGGCGAGAAGAAAGGGGCGTAGGATTGCGGCTGCCGGTGGAAAATAAGGGGAGAAGGCGGCGGGGGATCCGGCCGCCTCCGCTAATCCGATCAGGGCCCCCGCGGACGCAGCAGAGGGGGGCGACGATTGGGGACGTCAGGAATACTCTCAGTCCGCAGGCGGCCACGCGACGGCCTCGCCATGTCCCCAGGGAACGCCGTTGCACAGCCCCTGGGAAGGACGCGCGGGACAATGTGAGGGGCACGCTGTCCCCCCGCTCAAAGGCGGCCTCGGGAAGAGTGTGTACGCCACGACAAATGTACAGACGAAGACATGTCTTCATTTTGTTTAGACATGCCTTAATCTTGAGACATGCCTTAAGACACGACAACACCCGATGTCATCTTCTCCGCCGGTATCGGCAGGTCTCAGGGCACTACTTTCACCCGCGCACAGCAAGGCCTCGGGCCGCGCGGTCCACCGGAAGAGACTGCGGAGTCGGCCAGGCAGCAGGGCACGTTCGATTCGGCTTCCATCCCGTTGCAATATTTGGCCGTGACTCGCCGCTTTGTGCGGACGATTCGAAGGGCGCTCGGCAAAGCGAAGTGGAGGGGGGCGGGAGTTGTTTAGTACACCGCACCAGTGCGGCTCTGTAAGACGTCATATCATACTGTGTAATGCTGCGGCGCCCCAAAGGACTGTTTGAGTGTGTGTGTCATCGTTCACGGTCTGATCCGGGCCCCCCGACTCGGGAGCGCTGGCGACGACCGCATCGCGTCGGCCCTCGGGCGACCCGCCCGCCCACATTTATTCTGTTTACAGAGCGCAAACACCTGAACCCGCCGTAGGGACACACGAGGGACCAGACAACCTCAGATGTCCTGGCGCGGAAAATCCTACCGGATGCGCAGGAGCGGTCCTTTTAAATGAATCAGTGCATCGGCAAAGTGGACGTGTATGCAGGGTCGTC
The DNA here is from genome assembly GCA_026979955.1 of Megalurothrips usitatus. Taxonomy (NCBI): domain Eukaryota; kingdom Metazoa; phylum Arthropoda; class Insecta; order Thysanoptera; family Thripidae; genus Megalurothrips; species Megalurothrips usitatus. The sequence goes on along the minus strand of CM049595.1, from coordinate 8,638,206 downwards.
CGAATGCCGAGATAATTGTTCCATTTTGAATAGGACAGAAATTATTTAATTTAGGCACCGCGCAGGACCGCTGGTGCTGGGGCAGGTCGGTAATTAATTACCTGCACCTCACTGCCCCCGAGAGGATCTCTCGGCGCGAAAGCGGGCGCGTTGGCCGTCGTCTCGGTGGCTCTAAATTGAAGGAGATAGAGCGAAAGTAAACACGACCGCCTGCCTAGCTGGGAGGGGCGCGCTGTGCCCGGCGCAACGCTGCTGCCTGCCTGCCTGCCCGTTCAACGGACATCTTATTGCTTCAAAGGGATTAGACCGGGACTGGCTGGCTGGTGGACTAAAGGCATGACACGGCAGCGCCTCGCCAGCCGTGCGTGGCGCCCGCGTGGCGGCCGCGTGGCGCGCGGCGTGCGCGCTCCGGGACGGCCTTTTAATCTGTATACGACGAGAGGCCTTTTCGCGCAATAAGTTAGTGTCGTTAAACCCACGGACAGCGAAAAAAAATCACTAATTAAATAGATTTTACCGCAACCAATAAATATGCAGTATACAGGGCCGCAAGAAATGGTGGCACCATCTCCTGTAAAAGGCGGAATAATTTTGTTTCTTTCCACGTAAAGACTGCAAGGTAGGCACGCTGTATTTTCCCGAACGTGCGGAGAAACGACAAAGGTAAAGAATGTGGGACCAATCCTCTGAATTTAAATCTCCGCTTAAAATGAAGCGTTTTGCTATCGTTGACAAGTTTGTCACGGCGTGTTGTGTACAGCGCAGCCCAGCGCAGCCCTTTCAGCTTACTTTCCCTCGGCGGCGACGTAAAACGCCTCGGTCCAGGAAGGAATGCGGAAAAGACGGGCGAACAGAGCGGAGGCAGCAATGAAAACGTGCCGAAATGTAATGAATACCTCGCGCGGCGGGCTGCGAGTCAAGTTCGCGCTCAAAGAAGGAGAGGCGTTCTATTTGACCAGGGACAGCCGGCTGGCCGGCACGAAAAGCAGCGGCGGCAGCGGTGGCGGCGGCAGCGGCGGCGGCAGCGCTTCCGCCCGTGTGATTATTAAGAGCGCCCTGTGTATAATTGCGAGCAGGGCTTAAATGGAGAAGCCCTTAATGCTGCGTTCTCTGTGTCTCTGTCTCTCACCCCCTTCCTCCTCTCTACATCTCTCTCTCTCTTGCTCATGCTCTCAGCGGATTCCTTACCTCTCTCGCTCTCTTTCACACCGCATCCTCACTCTGCATCTGAATTCCTTTTCTTTCTCTCTCCCTCTTTCTACCTCTGTCTCTCTTTCGTATTCTCTTCCGCACTCTCCGAGCGTGCACATCGTTTGCATTCTTTTATACTTGCGGCAGCAGAGACCGAATATGGGTCCCCGAAGAAAACGTGTATGAGCTCCTGAGCAATGCGCTGCCCGCGTATTAAAATTAAAGTCATGCGTAATGAGGAACGGTGCAGAACTGGGAGGGTTTAAGAATAGAAGTTTGGAAGCAATTATGCTCTTGTGGGTGACTTTTTTTTCAGAAATGCCTGCATTGCACAAGCAGCGCGGGGCAGGAATAAGAAAAAATTCGCTTCGCTCGGGCCAAAAAAAAAATTGTATTACGCTTGTTCCCGTAATAGCGTTGCGGCGCTTTTGCGGCTGACCGCGGACGAGGTGCGAGGACCCGGGAGACCCGACCGCAGGACCCGCAGGACCCGCAGGACCCGCAGGACCCGCAGGACCCGCAGGACCCGCAGGACCCGCAGGACCCGCAGGACCCGCAGGACCCGCAGGACCCGCAGGACCCGCAGGACCCGCAGGACCCGCAGGACCCGCAGGACCCGCAGGACCCGCAGGACCCGCAGGACCCGCAGGACCCGCAGGACCCGCAGGACCCGCAGGACCCGCAGGACCCGCAGGACCCGCAGGACCCGCAGGACCCGCAGGACCCGCAGGACCCGCAGGACCCGCAGGACCCGCAGGACCCGCAGGACCCGCAGGACCCGCAGGACCCGCAGGACCCGCAGGACCCGCAGGACCCGCAGGACCCGCAGGACCCGCAGGACCCGCAGGACCCGCAGGACCCGCAGGACCCGCAGGACCCGCAGGACCCGCAGGACCCGCAGGACCCGCAGGACCCGCAGCAGGACCCGCAGGACCCGCAGGACCCCGCCGTCACCGCAGACACTCCTCTTCCTCCTCTTCTTCCTCATCTGCCTCCTCCTCTGCCTTCTCGGCCTCACGTTCGCCGTCACCTCTCTCAGGAAGTAGGCGAACTGTTAGAGAAATAAGATGTGAAGCAAAAGCGAGCAGAAGCAGTGCAGGCGGGACGCCCACTTTTTCGGAGGGGACGACGTCGTGGCGCTTGCATCAGCCAAGGATGTAATAATATAACCGAGGGGACCGTGCTGAAGCAGTGTGGGATGAAAATGATTATTTTTTTAAGATAGCATCCTCACCTCTTCAAAACAAAAATGGAGAAGAAACGTTTACGGAAATGGCGAAAAAAACTGCGAAGAGGACTCCTCGTGACATTATCACTGATTTATGGCGGCGGGCACGGCCGGCACTGCCAGCACGCGCCCGAGCCGGTGCCGGTTGGATAACGCGCCGGCAATCGGACGTACATGTCTTTTCTCTCCCACGTCAAGCTCATCCCGGTGCAGTTTCTTTAGAAAACCTGTTTATCGACTTGCCATTTCTTCCCGCCGCGACGCGCCGGCAATCGCGCGCTGCGTCTCTGGCACTGCTGTGGGGAGAAAGGGCGACGGGGGAGGGAGGGGGGCGCTACACAGAACGTCCATTTGTGCAACAGAACAGAAGGGGGAGGCTTTGAAGAAGAAATCTGTCATTTCCCTCTCCGAAACGCCGCGCCATGCCGTCGTATACATATATATAGTCAGGAGCCTTGGTGCCGGACCGCCTCTCCGGCTCTGTCTTCCTGAAACAGGACCCGGACGGAGAGGCGCGCAAGTACAGAGGGCGTTCGTTACCCCTGACTCTGCAGGTCCGGTGACGTGAGCCCGCGTGGGGCCGGCCGGGCCGCGAGGGTTGTGGGCCGGGCAGGACCGGGCGCCGACGGCGCGGGGCCTGACGAGGCCTGGCGGGGCCCGCTGCCTCCCTCCGGCCCCCGTGCCCCGGCCCCCGTGCCCCGGCCCCCGGCCTCCGGGCCGGACACCCGACACCGCGGCAGGCTCGGCAGGCGCTCCCCTCCCACACGCAGTGCGCCACTTCCGAGGACGTCACACGCCACCTGACGACCACGTCCCCCTCACGCCTCCCGTGACGTTCGGCAGCACGCGCCCCCCGGCGCCTCCCCCTCCCCCCGCGGAGAAAGGGGAGAACACGGCCGGCGGCCACACGTGCCGTGTTCGCCTGACGCGATAATTACCGGACAGCACGCGCACGGCACGCGCACGGCACGGGCACGTAAGCGCCGCCGTGTCGCCGGATTACGCGGGCCGGAAGACATCCGATCCGTTGTGTATCGACAGAATTTCTGCCGGGCAGCGTCGTCAGAAAAACTGGGCAGAAAGTTATTTCACTGATGCTGGGCCAAGAGCAGCAGCAGGGCGCCTGCTGAGGGCGGCGTAGGCAGTCCCGCGACGCAGAGCCGATCGGCGGGCCGGCCTACCCACCAGGCGGCTCAAGCCCCTGCGGAAGGCCGGGTAGGCGGGTCCGCCGGGCGCCGGCGCGCCGCGGGTCGGCCTGCCTCCACGGCGGCCCGGCTCCTTGCGGTCCGCCGCCGCCGCCCTGCTGCTCGATGCTCCGGTCGTGGCGGCTGCTGCGGCAGATGTGGCGATGAGAGGCGCGAATCAAGCCGCACACTAATTAGCAGTCGGAGAACGCCGCGGCCCCAGCAGCGGCAGCGGCGGGCCGCCGGGTCATACCGGCCGCCTCACGCAACCCGCCGCGCCGAGGAGTGGCAGCGGTCGGTGCTGCTGGGATTAGGTGGGCTGGCAGCCCCTTCTCTTTCTCCGGCACGCCGTTTTCAGGCTCGTCCACCCGTAACACTCCGGGCGCGACAACGACATTCTCTCTCTCTCTCTCGCTCTCTCTCTCTCTCTCTCTGTCTCTCTCTCTCTCTCCCTGCCCCGTGCACACAGTCACATATGTAAATCTTTTGAAATAAATAAGACGCAGTGAACAGACTGAGCATGATCCTGCAAAAACATCACAAATATTATTTATTTATTTTTTTCGTGTAATATAAGTAAAGAAACAACACACATCATCCGATGCCCCCTTCTCCTTTACGTGTCAGTCATCAGTCCGCCCATCTCTCCCCTCGGGCGGTACGGCGGCGGCGTGTGGCGAGCGGCAACAGCAGCGGCAAGGTGCTGTGAAATAGCAAACAATGCCCCCGTCCGCTCGTCCCGCTCGTCCCGTCCGCGCGCCGGAGACGATGCGAAGGTCTCGCGGGAGGAGAGGATCGTAGCCGCCGCCGCCGCCGCCGCCGCGTGTTGCATGCATGCACGGCCCGGCGGGGACCAGACTACGTGGCCCGGGCCACGCTGTGCCGCCGTGCCGCCGAGCCGCGCGGGAGGGGGCCCGCACCTGACGCCGGGTATTCGGTACATAATGCACAAAGGGTAAACGCCTTATTGCCGAGACAACGCCGTCATTGTACCGAGGTCGGGTCATCTCGCGGGGGAGAGAGAGAGAGAGAGAGAGAGAGAGAGAGAGAGAGAGAGAGAGAAAGGAGAGGAGAGGATGGCATTTGGGCGCCGCGTGATTTACCACGTCGCCGCACCTCCGCAAAGTTATATTAAAAGTTGTAATAGCAATTTTTTTTTAGTGTTTTCTGCTTTTAAGTAGGTCAATTGCCGTATTTTTCACAGCCGCGTCGTGCATGCTAAGGTAGCAATTAATTAGAAATAATTTAAACATTCAAAAATTTTGTTTTGGATTTGTCATTTTAAAAATTCAAACTTTTTGACAGTCTCCTTTCCCTCTCACATCTCAAGATGTGTGCACGTGTGTGCGTGTGTGGCGGGGATTTCGTATACAGCGACCGCGTCCGTGTAACCGCAAGTGCGAAGTCATTAACGCTATACTGCACGTGCCGTATCGTTATTTCTCATCGGTTGTATCCTTTTTAATCGCCAGTGTAATCGAGTTTGCGGAGCGAGTGTCGGCGCGCGTCGGCGCGCGTCGGCGCGTGGTGGCGCGTGGCAGCGCGTGGCGGCGCGTGGCGGGGCACGTGCCGGGGCGTGGCAGCGCGGCGCCGCGACGGCTCTGTCACGTCCAGCGGTTATGAGATAACTCCGCTCCGCTGCTATCAGCGGCCGGCGTCACACTCCTCGCACCTGCCCGCGGCGGCGGCGGCGGCGGCTCGCGGCGTGAACAGGTAAGTAAACTAATTAACACACTGAGCGGCTACTGTCTGACCCACACGGCAGGCCGCGACGGCCGAGCGCAACAATCTCATAAACGGATTAGGTGGCGGGAGTGGGGGAAAAAAATCCTGAAAGAGATACCAGCTCTCTCACTTCCCTGCCCTCTGTCTGTCTGTCTGTCTCTCTCACTCCCTATCCCTCCCCGCTCTGTCCCGCCGGATGCTCTCTGTCGGGCTCGCGTCGCTGTGCACCGCACGACAAAGCAAGGCGATCGCAGCACGTAAATCACTTTGCTCACTCACTCGCCGCCACCGCCGCTGCTGTCGCTGATGTCGCTGCTCGTTGACGATGACAAAACTACGAGAAAAACGGCGGCGTGCGGTGCGGTGGCGCTGTCGGCCTGCTGCTCAGGAGCGTCCTCGGACCTGTCCGTCTGTGACGGCAACGCGGCGACGAAGCTCTCGGCGCTCTCCCGCGCCCAAGTCTCCGGCCGGCCAGCACGGCGTCGGCCGCCGCGGCGAAATGTGCCAGTTTACGGACGGCCCCGCCTCTTTTCAGTTTTCATGGCACTTGTGCCGTGGCCAGCCGCCTCTCGACGTCTGAGGAGGAAACGTCAGTCGGACGTCGGCACTGCAGCGCCGCGCCCCGGAGGCATTAATCATGGTGCCAGAAAACTTTTACCGCGCGAAAGGCCCTCCTGCGTAAATGAGAGAAGAAAAATTGGCCGCGGGATCAATTAGCTTGTGGCTACCGAGAACTCCCCGGACGGATGCCCTCGGGGCCCGCGGACGCGGCCAAAGTAAAGCGAATTAAGACCATTTCGTTGTGATCAGCAGGGATTGAATTGCAAAGATTTCTCAGAAAGCAAGCAGGGGGGGGGGGGTAGGAAAATGGAGAGGGGCGTAAGTGATTCTGTGATTCATTACTACTGTTGGTGTCAGTTGACGCCACGGCAGCGGCCACAGCGGCGGCGGCAGTGGCGCAACGTAAATATTGGCAAAAACTACCGTGGGCTGGAAGTGCAACGTGGCGGGCTGGACGGCGCCTGCGGTAGCGCCTATAGTGGCGCCCGACCGATCTCGCTAACGCCGCAGCACTCGGTAATCTCGTTTGGAATGGTTCGGCGGCCGCCGCGGCGCCCCGGCGCTGCAGCCGGTGCCCGGCGGAGCCTCACAGTCGTCGATAGGTCACGCCAGTTTCTGACATTTCAAGACGAGGAGGCAGTCGGCGCGGTATGACTCCCCGCGGGCTCCGCCGCCGCCGCCGCCTCGTGCACGGAGGCGGGGAGGTACCGGAGGGGCCGCGGGGGCCGCGGGGGCCGCGGACCGGGCGGGGCGCTCCAAAACCAAAAGTCACTTGAATGCGATACGAGACGTTTCACCGCTCGGGGCGCCGCGTGGCCCGCCGGCCGGCTCTGATGCAGCGGAGGCGGCTGCCGCGGCACACGACACAGCGGCGGCGTCCTGACGCCGTACTGCGGTTACGGAGGTTGCGCCACAAACCACATAACAAACGTCATTTTCTTTTTCGATCACTTTGCAATTTTTTTTTTTTTTTACATTTTCCAGCGGGCGTTGGTCGCCGCCGAAACAAGACGAGGGGCCCGCGCTGAACGTGTTGCATAGTTGCATGACGTTGGTTCCCCAAGGCTCGGCACAGCTCATCCGCAGCCTTATACAAATGTCACACACCCTCTGTGAGCGGTCGTTATGCAGCCGACGAGCAGGCGGCGGCGGCGGCGGGCCGGGCGCGCACGCCACTAAATGTCAGTGGAAATTTTTGTGCCACAAATTGTTCCCGTGTTGTGCGCACACATACTCTGATGGGGCGTTATTTAAACCACGGAAAACCAGCATCCCGTTTGGACTGCGCATACGCAAAATGTATGCACGATTAAACGTGTTTGTTGTCGGCGAAAAGTAAGTCCGCATGAGTGGCATTTAGACGGAGAGTTTGGTGCTTCATACGCCTCGCGCTCGGCAGTTAAGCGCAGCGCGGCTTGCATGGAGCCACTCAGGCGGAAGCCGTCCCGCCGCCGTCCCGTCACGCCCCGGTGCCCGTGCGTTCGTTATTTGGGGCCTCGGGGGCTGCAAAGTGGTGAGCCTGCGGTGTGTGTATGTGTGTGTGAGTGTGTGAGTGTAGGTGTGTGTGTTTTAAAACGCCCTCCAGCACGAGAGACCTTTTCCCGAATGGAGCCCGCGGAGCCCGCAGACGACGCGCTAATAACCCGGCACGTTGTCCTCATCAGGTTAGCGTTGCTAAACTGGAACAAAAAGCGCGGCTCCATTATCAGCGCGGGAGCGTAAGCGGCGCATCGCATGTCCCCCCCCCCCCCCCCCGCGGGGGGGCCGACCTGCCCGGTCGGGCCGCGGCAGCGAAGGTCGTAACTCTGCCCCGCGACCTCGGCGGCGGGGAGCGGGGATGGGACAAAAAGTGGCCGCTCGGACCTGCTACTCGTACTGCGAGCCGCCCACCGACAGCCGAACGCAGCGCTCAACACCCTGGCCAAAGAATTTATTTCATCAAAATTAGTCTTATCTTTTTTTAAAAAAAATCTTTTTCTGCATTGTAAAGGACGAGGGGAAATTTCTGTCATGCAGTTTGTGAGTTAGAACTCGGGCTGGAAGCTGCGCACATCGCTCCAGCGTCCGTCGCCGCCGACGTGACATGATGCGCCGCGGAGCCTCGCGTCCTTGGCGGGCCGGCTATGGGTCCTTTCCCTTTCATTCATTCATTCATTCCCCTCTTTGTTTTCTCGGCTGAAAAGCTTAAGGTCGGCGCGCTGATGTGCCGTGTTTGGCGCACTCGGCAGCGGCGGCGCTCCGCTTGCGTGCCGCTCCCGCAGAGTGCGGGCCAGCCGTCGTGACCCGCGTCGTCGCCCCGGAGCACCGGAGTCACACAAAGAATGCGGGCGTGGGCCGCGCGGTGGCGGCAAAAACCGCAAAGATGCAACCTCCACCCTGCCGTGCAGTCTACTGCTGTAACAGGCGAGGACAGACGGAGAGGAAACGATCTGGTTCGCCATTCATCCACTGGCGACGCGGCGTGGGGCGCTGCATCCTCGCCTTCACACGTCGGCGAGGCACGGCGCGGCCGACGCGTCTCCACGGCGCGCGCAGCAGAAGCTTCGGCGCCGGCTTCGCGCGTTGTGCGTTACGAAAGGCGTGCGCCGCGGACGCCGGTGACGAAATCCGCGACCGTACGAACGGCGCGCTACACGGCTATCTGTTGCGGGCGTCGTCGGCGTGGTGCGTTCGGACGTCTCCACGACGCGGCGGCGGTGACGGCTGCCGCGGGAGGCCGCGGCGGGGCGGGGCACGCCGATGACGGCGGGATGACAGCGGCGGCACACCGCCAGATTAGAGCAGCGCCGCGCCGCCGGCACCCAGTCCGAATCGTGCCGTCATCCCGCCCCTTCCTGTCTGCCGGGCCGGCCGGGGCCGGGCGGGACAGACAAGCAGCCCGCGGACCCGTTCGACCGCGCGGACGCCGACTCTTACCCGGAGCACTTTCTTTCTCCTGCTCCGCTCCTGTTTCCTGACGGACGACGTCCGATAGACAAACTGCGATACACTGGCCGCGGGTGACGCGGTGACGGCTGGCCGTGCCCGTGCGCGACGGCGGGGTCCTCGCAAGAGTTCGCCGCCCCACCACCTACTCAAATCTCTCTCTCTCTCTCTCTCTCTCTCTCTCTCTCTCTCTCTCTCTCTCTCTCTCTCTCTCTCTCCCACTTGCCCTCCCATCCAAATTTCCCACGGCGTTCATCGTTATCGCCTCGCGTGTCCGTGCGTCCGCCGGGGCGTCCGCCCACGTCCGGGACGTCCACGTCGTGCACCGCGCGCGGTGGGGGCGCCGCCGCCGCACGAAAGCTCCGGGCGGTCTCCGCGGGGAACAGCCGCTCCTTGTTGTGCTGCCGATTATCAGATCCCGACGACGGGCGCCAATTGCCGTGCGGCCCGTCACGGCGCGGCCAGGATCCCGACGATGACAGCAGGCAGCACCAGGCGCGTCTCCATGCCGCGCAGCCACTACCGGGATGTGACGTGTTTTTTGCGCCGAAAGGAGACGAGAAAGCTTCTCCGCGGCGGCGATATTATTATTTTTATTGATTGATGTCCGCGAGGAGGCGAGTAAGAGGCCCGTACATGCAGCTGCGCCGGTGGACCGCGGGGGGGCCGCGGGGGCCGACACGGCAGCCGAGGGCGGCGGGCGGCGGGCGACTGGGTCGGAGTAAGCGATCACGGGCACGCGATGCGGTGTGCGGTGGAAAGTGAGAGCCGGGTCTGCTGCCGCTGCGAGCCCGGCCGGTACGGAGCGCGGAGCCCGTGCCGTCACACATCCCATCGCGTCCCGTCCCATCCCGTCCCATCCCGTGTGTGTGTGTGTGTGTGTGTGTGTGTGTGTGTGTGTGTGTGTTCCTTACGGCGCATCCAATCGCAAAGACAATGCGCGCGCGGCCCGGTCGTTCGACAACTTGTGTTGTGCGACATGGAGGAGAAAGAGAGGATGAAAGAGAGAGAGAGAGCGAAAGAGAGAGAAGGGGGTGGGGCAGAGGAGGGAGAGAGATGGATAGGTAAGAGAAGAGAGAGAAGGAGAGAGAGAGAGTAAAAGTGACGAGTGTGCCTTCCACCACCTTCACCTCGTCCTCCCCCTCCCCTCCAGCCACAAAAGTCATGAGACCTCTCTCACCTGCCGCAGTGTGTGTGTGTGTGTGTGTGTGTGTGTGTGTGTCGGCCAACCGGAATATAAATGACTCTGTAAATACCTGAAATACTTTCAAAGAGGCGGCGCGTGCGCTGGACAGGTAAGACACTCTTTGGTGTGCCCCTCGGCACCGCCTCCCGTAAGCGCGTTAATACGTCCAGCAGCAGCAGCGCTGGAGCGGTGCTGGAGGCTCCAGAGGTGACACGCACGGCCGCCTCTGCGCCGCGCCGCTCTGCCCTGCTCTCCTTCGTGTCGGCCGGCGACGGGAACGGGCCGCGGCTGTCCAGCGGGTGTACCTGTTGGCCGGGCTTTCAATGCCACGGGGGACGCGGCGGGCCTCGGCCGGGCCGACCATCACGATCCCCTGTATGCGCACACACATATGGCCCCCTCACATCTCTCTCTGTCTCTCTCTCTTTCTCTCTGCCGCCGTCTCCCGACCCGCACGGGTGAGTGTCCTTCGCGAGTGTTTAACGGTGGTGGTCAGCGCAGAAAGCGAAAGCACTTGGTCGTCGCACGAGCGCGCCGCCGCCGCCGGCCGCAACAGAACAAACAGAAGCGCATCATGTGCGGCGGCACCGATGCAATGTTACGTCGACCCTATCCATCTCCATCGCACCTCAATTAAAGTGCGGGTGGTGCAAGTGCGACGATACGCTTGGTGCGTTAGTGACACTTTTCCGTGTCCGATAACGCTATCGCTATGACTGCAGTAATAAATTTACTATTGCGAGCATTATTATTATTAATTATTTTTTTCGCCCCCTCGCGGCCTTCCGTCTCCGCCTGGCGTCCGCAGCGCGGCGCCATAATCGAACTTTAATTTGGCCGTGTGCGGCACTTCCTCGTCGCACCCGTGGCAGGACCCCCCATCGCATCGCGGGGATGCGGCCCCGCGCCACGCCGCCGCCACGCCGCCGCCACGCCGCGCGCCGAAGAGTGATGAGTCAGCCGACACTCCTGACGGGCAAAACGTAAATTAGCTCTGTCTTTGCGCCGAGTCAGCGCTGGCGGGGCTGCTAGCGGCTGCTGGCGGCGGCGGTGCAGCGGGCGAGGTGCAGGGCAGAGGCCCCGAACGCAGGACCCCCGGCGGCCCCGACCCATGTCACTTGCGCGCTCCTTGGAAATTTATCGGAGGCACTTGGGTGAGGCGTGCTTAAGCGCGACGCGTTAGGGGCGGGCGGGCGGGCGGGTGCGGCAGTGAAACTTTCAAGAACACGCCGCGGTGGTCAGGGCACTTATGAAGGAGCCAAACGACTTATAATAGTGCTCCAACGACTCGTTTGGAGGAAAATAAAAAGAGCCTAATAGGCCGTGGGTGGTTTTCACAATTTTACGAAAAACAGAATTCTATTTTATTTAAAGAAGTGTGTCTGGACCCACCCCTACGCACCACACCCCCGCGTCAGGGCAATTTTTCGGGCGTCGAACCATCGAGTTATCGAACGTTGGCTCGAATTAATTTGATGTAATTTTCTGGGTGCGGCACCGCGTCCCATAGGCCGTGAACTCTCTCTCTCTCTCTCTCTCTCTCTCTCTCTCTCTCTCTCTCTCTCTCTCTCTCTCTCTCTCTCTCTCTCTCTCTCTCTCTCTCTCTCTCTCTCTCTCTGCTGCTGCAAGGGCGAAGGCTCGTACAACGCAGCGCGGGCAGCGTTTCGTGTCGTCGCAATAACGCTTCTGCCCATCAAATGGAATTAGTGTGTGCCTCCGCTCCGCGGCTCCGCGGCCCGCGGCTCCACGCGGCGCGTACGGGCCTCTCCGGGGGGGGGGGGCCTCGCCGGGGACCTCCTCACAGGTCTGCGGGTCTACCGCACTCCGGCCCCGCCGCCGCCGCCGCTGTCCAGTCTCGTCGTTGCAAGACACCCTGTGTAGGGTCGTGCCACGCCAGGGCTCTGCCAGGGCTCTGCCAGGGCTCTGCCGCGGCCGCGCTCTGGCTGAGCTGCGCTGCGCTGGGCTGGGCTGCGCTGGGCTGGCCGATTGCGCAGTGTCGATAGCGAAGTGCGCGCCCGTCCCTGCCGCCGCCCCGCCGCCCCGCCGCCGCCGCCGCCGCCGCCCCGCCCCGCCGCCCCCCGCCGCCCCACCGCCGGCCCTCCCGTCCTCCAGGCCTGGAGAGAAGAGAGCCGCCCGGCCAGGCCTTAGCCTTTCTTCTTATCCCCCTCAAATAATCGTGGCGGCTTGTTACTCAATTCGCGACCGATACAGTGAGATTGCTGCTCGGATCGTCATCATTATCGGGGCCCCCGCCGGGCCCCGCAAGCGTGCGGCCTGCGCCGCCTGTGCAGGCGCCGCGCCTGCCACGGCCTTAATTACCTCAATACGCACACACACATACACACACACACTCACATGTGCATTTTTACCACCGTTTTCTCTCGAGGAAATAGGCAAATCGACGTCAGCAGGGTATTATGTAGCATGACATACAACAGAGGTTTCTAGTCCCGAATTTTTTTTGAAAATTTCCACAATTTTTCAGATTAAAAAAAAATAATTTGGATTTTTATGGACTAGAAACCCTACATACGACATAACAAAATGACCTTATCATAGTGATCAAAGGGCTAATAACAGTTGACAACCACCTCTCATCCGACTGTCATATAAGAAAACAAGTAGCAGACGCAATTCTAACCCTGAACCGATAGATCGATAATTATTTTTTATTGTTATTGCATGTGATTATAGTTGGTCGGAGTGACAGCACCGCACAGATGCACGACCCCCTCCCCTCTCCCAACACCTCTTCAAGGATGCCGCTCTCCACTCGCATTATGGTGACACTCGGGCAGTATGCCGTGCTGGCGCACACACACTCACCATTCTGGCTCGCGGGGCGCCGGCGGCGCTGGCGCGTCCCTCGCCGCGTATCGGGACGCACACAAATTCACTGGCACGTTGGTGACACACGCACACACTCTCACTCCGCGGCCCACTCCTGCACCGGCCGCGCACAAACACTGCTGGCGCACACTCACACGCACGCGCGCACGCACGCGCACACGCAAACACTCGCGGTACGAGTCCGCGGTGGATGAGGACGTGGGGACGTCGCGCCGCGCCGCACTCCCGGGGATTACTGGCCGGTCGCCGCCAGCCCGCGCAGGAGTTTTATTCAGCGGGGAAGATCCTCTGCTGGAGGGGCCGCGGACGCCGGGGCCGGGAGATGCTGCACGGAGACGAGTCCCTACCACCGCCGCGCGCCTCCGCGGGCCTCCGCGGCCACGTGGTGGAAGGGGGCGTCGGCGAGGGAGAGGGGGCCGCGCGGGCGCCGGCCGACCCCCGCCCGGCCGGCGCGGGGGACGCTCCAGGACCCCGCCGCCGCCGCCCGCCGCAGGGTCAGCCGCCAGGCAGCGGCGCGGGGAAGAAGGGGCAGACCACGGCCTTCACGACCTTCATGGTGGAAAAACAAGATCGGTCCGGGGGAGGGCTGCGGCGGCCGAGGGCCCCGCGGAGGAGGTGCGGCCGGCTCCCCTCCGGTTCCCCTCGCTTCCTGGAGCGGAGCCCCCGGCTGGGGCCGGCGCGTCCGATAGGACCAGGTCTGCCGCTGTGGGCGTGGACGCCGGCAGCCGGCGGCGGCGGGAGGTGGGGGCGCGGGTTAATTTGGCGGAAAAGGGCCCCCTCCCGGCGCGGCGGCCGAGGTGTCGTCCGCAATCGAGGATTTCCACGCGCAGCGCCCGGACCGGCTCCGCGCGCCGCGTTGCAGTCGCTTGCAGCGCGTTGCGTCCGACGCGGGTGCGCCGCCGCCTCGCATCTATCGGCAATGCGCATAAATTCTGAAGGGACCCATCGCGGACGTGACCCGCGGTGCCCCTTCCCGGGCGGCGCCTACGCGCGCCCGGCATTGCAGTGGATAGGCGTTTTGTCAAAACGCGCAGGTCCACGACGCGCGGAGCTCCCGAAGATAAATTAAGCACACAATGACTATGGAAAGTTGTCGGCCCGGACGGCGGGGCGGCGGGGCCTCACACATGGCGTGCAGGGCTCGCGGCCCGCCCGCCCCTCAGCCTTGACCTGCGGCCCGGCCCACGGCGCGGCCCGGCACGGCCCGCCGCCGCTGGCCCCTCGCGGGGGGTCACGGGTCGCGAGTTTTCGGGCCGCGACTCGTTCCGGACTGTCCGAGCGGCGCGACGGCGGCGTCGGCGAGGAAGGCCAGGCACTCGTGATGACCGGTCGTCGTCTAGTTTCGCCCCGGGGGTCCTCTGTCCGCCGCGCCCGGATGGGGTCCTGTGCTCCGGGACCGCCGCGGCCTCCGGGTCCTCCGGGACCCCCGACAGGCCTCCGCTATTGGCGGCCACTAATTAAGCGCCGCATTATGTGCGTGGACAAAGGAAATCGTTTTAATAAAAAAAAAGCCGAATATGGGCGCCGTGCGCTGTTAACCAGCGCCCCCTACAGAGATCCTCTCGGCTCCACAGCGTCGGCCGAAAATCATTTTCGGGGCTCGGCGTCGCGGCCACGACGGCATGGCTTCCCATCGTAGTGCACCTCGGCAGTGAAGGGCGAGATCGACGCGGTGCTGCACCCGCGGCCGCCCCGCCGCGCGTCCCGTTTTGGACATGACGGCGGCGTCGGCCGCGCTGACGACACCGCCGGCAGCACCAGCAGCAGCACCAGCCCGACAGACAGCCGTCCCTGCATATTTATCAACGCGCCCATTATCCCGGCGGTGACCATACGCCGCGCCGCCGCTGCCTACGTCGAGTGTGTATTAAATATGAGATCATAATCCCTGTGCGCTGTGATGCCACGCGCGGTGGGCGGGGCCGCGGGGCCGAGGGGCCGCGGGGCCGCGTGTGTGCCGTGCTGACAGCAGCGGTGGGCCCCGCTGCTGGGGGTAGGGCTCGTCACCCCGTCAGCCCGTCACCCAGCAGGCTGACGGGCTGACGTCACCGCGCCGTCCGCTTCCCGTCGCACAGTGTCGGCTTTGTTCTGCTGCCCGCACGGTCAGCCGGTAGCGACAAGCTCGCCAGTATTGATTCCATCACGAAGCAGATACAGATGACACTGCAGGCCAGTCGTCATGTGCAGTGGACGGGGAGCGCGCAGTGCGCCTCTGCCGTCACCGTTTCAGCCGCCATCAAGGGCACTTCTTTTAAAAAATATCCACGCGGACGAATTTTTGCCCACGGTCGGCGCACGAGCAGATAAATTCGGACGCGGGGACAGAATCGAACCCGCGTATCCCGCTTCGGAGACGAGCGCGCTAACCGCTACGCCACCAACGCCGCAGTGCCCGTTTACAAATGCACTCTGAATGGGCATAATTGTGCCGCAGTATTAAATGCTTGGCAGTGTTTACTCAAAACCGCTTAGTTTGTGGAATAGTCTGTTTACATGTGGCCGTTATTTTTTTGTTTCTTCTGTAACCGATAGTTCGATTACTTTTACAATAACCGCACAGCCGCGGCTTGTGTACACACGTGTTACAGTATGTAAAGGCGCGTAGGCAGCGGTGCGGTGAGCTCAGAGGGTGGCCAGCCGCCGCCGCTGCCGCCGCGCTTCGCGGACCTAATGGCTGTGATAACATTGCGCACGGCGACGTCCCGGAGGCCGGCGCGTCCGGCGCGGCGCTGCGGTGCTCTGCGACTCGCGCGGAGACGTGATCCCCTTTCGCCGCCGACACGGCCAGGAAGGCGGCGGCTATCTCGGCGATGACGTTCGGTACTACGCCGCGCGTCGTCCGCGTCCGCCGCCGCCAACATTGTGATCACCGGGGTGGAGGTCAAGGCGACGACGACGGCGGTACGCAGGGGGGGCTCCGGGCGGCCGGAGGCTGCGGAGGCGGCGGCGGCGGCTCTCCCCCGGACAACAGCGTCGTCGTCGTGGTGGCCGTTCCGGAGAGAGGACGATCGGGGGACACGCGATTTATAGGCGCACGACGGCAATGTAAGCCGACGGGAGGCACTCGGCGATGACACAAACACGGCAGGCAGGCATGCCGGCATCGGCCGGCAGCGGCCGGCAGCGGCGGGCTCATCCCGACGTATGATTTACGCGGCAGTGACAGACAGCACAGCGGGGGAAGAGGAGCAACGCAGTGCGGCGCAGCCCCGCGACACGGGCCGCACAGCCGCAGCGCAAGGCCGCGGGCCGCGGGCCGCGCGGGGGCGCAGTGTGCACGCATGCACGGGTCGCATGTATGGGTACCGGGGGTCGCGACACACTGCGCTAAAGGTGCACCATCATCAAAAAAAAAAGAAGAAAAAACCAGCATTGGTGACGGGGTCAGAGGACGGTGGGCTGCCACTGCGGAGGCTCACTGCTGCTGTACCGCGTCGTTTAGTGCCTCTAAAATTTCTCCCCGAGACAAATGGTCGCTAAAACCGCGACGCGAATAGGGCGATAAATTTCCATGCCCCGCTCTTGCTCTGCACTGGCCGCCCCTCCTGCCTGTCCGGGTCCCCTGCTCCCGGGCCCCCGCTGCTGCCTCGCCTACGCGCCTGTTCGTCGCTGGCGGACGGCCCCCGGCAGGGAGGTAGGTAGTACAACCGCCATTTCTGCTCTACTTAGCATAGGCAGGGTATACACAGGCAAATGCCATGGAGCTCTCACCGACCGCGTGGAGCGGCGCGGCAGCGGCGGCGGCGGCGGCGAAGTGGCGGCGGCGAACCGGGTGGGGCGAGGGAGGGGGCGTCGGTGAGGGGGAAGGGGGTGCTCATCCAAACCACCTTGCCCGGGGGTGACTTATGGGCAGGCGCGCGCACCGCACCGGCCGCCGGCCCCACATCTGGAGTGATAGGGCGTGAACAAAAATATTACGTGGGAAAGTTCGCGACTATTTTACTTCCATCGTCGCGCGGGGAGAGCCAATGGAGGCGGGGCGGGTATTCGAACCCGAGGCCACCGCTTGTTAAGTGGAGAGCGCTGCCGCGGCGCAGCGTCGCGGAGGGTGTGATTTGCACACCGGCCGGGTGAACAGGTGTGTGGTGTGAAGAAGCTCGCGGCAGAGCGACGCGGCGCGGCGCGGGGACAGTCGCTTATCAGCGATAAGCATCTGGGCCGCAGTAGGCCGCTCGGCGGACGGTATTGCCCCCCCAAGGCGCGCGGGGACACGGCGGCGGGTCCACCCACGCCGGCCGCCGCCGGGCGCTCGCTGGGAACGGAGATCGTGACGGTGGGGCGCCGAGTGCATGCCCGGCTCCGCCTCGGCTCTGCCCGCCCCGCCCGCCCTGCCGCAGGCTGCGCCGCTGCGCCGCTGCGCCCCGGCCACGGCGTTGCCCAACTGCAGCAGGGCCTCCGGGGCCTCTGCTGGAGCCTCCAGCGACTCCCCCGCCGCCGCGCTTTCGGCTACTGCGTCGCCGCCGTCGTCGTCGCGCATTCAGCAGAAGTGCGTGCGGCTGTCGCGCGCATCTCGGCCGCGGCGTGGCGCATATCCAGCGGGGGCATCTGGGGCACGTCTGGCGCCGTGCGCAGCGCCGTGCGCGGCTGTGAGCGCCTTGCACAAAAGGGAAGGGGCCGTCGGCTTTGGGCCGCCGTGCCACCGCGGGCCGCGGCCCCGAGCAGTGCGTCCAGTGCGTGCGGCACTTGGCAGACGGGCCGCGTCCAACGACTAACTTCTACGCGCGGCCTCCCGGGGCGAAAATCGGGGCCGCCACGCCGCAGAGCGGGGAGACCAGGAAGGCACGACGGCGTGGTGGAGGACGACCCGGACGGGGAGGCGCGCGGCGCGGAGCACGGGGGACGCCCTAGTGCCCCCCTCCCCTCCCGCGGAGTATTACGTGAGGTTACATGTGGGCCCCGCGGCCGCGCGGCCCCGCGGCCGGCCGTGCGGTTCTGACAGCTGGGCGCATCTTCAGGTCGGGTGGGGGCACGGCACGGCGGCACGGGCCGGGCGCAGCCGAACGGGACGCAGCCGCCGAGCCGAGCCTCCGAGTGCCTCCGCCGCGCCGCCGGGACCCGACGGACCCGACCCGACCAGGCGACTCGGCACACCGCAGCGCGGCGCGGCGGCGGCGCAGCGCTCGGGTCACAGCCAGACCGGCGGACAAGGCCGATGCACGCGGAGCCGCGAGCTCCGGAGACTCCAGAGGCGGGCCGCGGCTCCAGCGGGCTCCAGCGGCGCGACGCGGGAGCAGACGACGCCTGCTGGGCAGGCAGCCTCCGTGCAGGAGCGCACAAGTGTAGTGCGGGCTGGCCTACCCTCGCATTCGCAGGCGCCCACAGCATCGCGACGGAAAGTGTACCAGGAGATTCGGCGGTGCGCAGGGCGGGACCGCGGCGTCAGAGGTTCAGTTGGCAGGGTGAAAGGCGAGAAGTCGGGCGCCACTGCGCTGCTGCTGCGCTGCCGCCAGCCACTATTGGCAGCGCAAATGCTAATCACCACTGCGGCCGCGGACGCTGCGCGCAGACCGTGTCAAACATCGGAAGCGGCGACGAGCGGCGACCGGCCCCCGGCAGCGGCATCAAGGATTTCCGAACGCCATTACGGCTGGAGCGTCGCGGGGCACGGGAGCGGCCCCCGCCGCCGGCACGGCTTTGTTCACCCCGCACACGGCTCATCGCCGAGGGTCGGCCTGGCACCGAGGACCCGCAGCCTCATGCTGCCGCCGTCGACAGCAGACCGTTGATGCGGAGGAGTCCGACGAGACCCCCCGCAAGGCCGTAGCGACAGCAAATACTCTGGCCTGGCGGATAACGCTCACTCTACACGGGGGAGCCGTGGGACCGCGTAGTTGTTTGGTACCAAGGCTTTGAGGAGCAGGGGCGGAGGGGATCCGTTCTCTTTGAGGAGTGTCGCCCGACGGCGGCGGCGGCGGGGGTGCGGTCGGCGGCGGGGCCGGCGGCCGGAGGTGAGTTCCGGAACAGGCGCCGCCAACAGAGGGGGCGTGGCGAGCCGGCCGAAAGTTGTTCCAGCAGCAAGGGAAGTTGAGAGGCCCAGGCCCGTCACGGGGAGGCAAAGGCAGCCCCGCAAACGCAGGCAGGAAGGCGGGCCCTCAGGCTGAGAAGGACCACCGCCTTGCTACCACCGCCGCAAGAAAATATGTGGAATCGGAAATCACCCTTACCCCTCCCATCTCTCTTGCCCCTCCCTCTCTCTCTCTCTCTCTCTCTCTCTCTCTCTCTCTCTCTCTCTCTTTGCTCTGTCGTTGCGGGTGTTGCAGCAGGTGTTCTGCACGTTGACACGAAGCGGCGCCTAACGAACATAGAGCCGTAAATAGGGTCCCACGACGGAGTGCGTAGGGAGAGGAAACGACGACGGTTTCGAAAGCCCATGCGGCGGCCGCGTTTCATCACAAATCTCTGACTGAGCTTCCAATGCGTGGCGGACTCTCGGCCGCGATCGCTTTTCTTCACGCGGCGGGTGCGCGGTTCGGCGCCGCACCGTCCGCCCCGACACGGCGACGCTCACATGAAGACGCCTATTTAACATGACAAGCCCTCCTCGTTACATCCACTCACGACTGAACAGCACGGCGTTGCGGGGTGGGAGAGAGAGGGAGAGAGAGGGAGGGAGAGAGAGAGAGGGAGAGTCTTGAACCTGTCTAGATGAGCCCCCCCCCCCCCCTCCACTCGACGGCATCCCCCCCCCCCCCCCCCCCCGGCGGAGAGCCCCTCCTCACAGCCCTCGCCGCCGTGTGTGGGCTGCAGATTGGCTGTGCACACACTCCCTTATCCCGGCCGCTGTTCCGAGCAGCTGAGCTGCGTAGATTGGAAGCAAGGCCGTTGTCCCGGAAAAGCGGCGAGAGAGGGGGGACAAGGTGGGTACTTTTGTCCTGGACAAACTTAACCTCTGCTGCTCCCAAAATCCGTGGTCGTCTCTGGACCACTGGAGGCTGCTCCGGCACGTTGCTGTCAACCGTGTCAATTTTTCCACAGTTTGGGCCACATTTTTTTTCTTCTTCTAAAAACAAGTGAAGCCGTAGCCTTGCCAATTTTTTTAAAAGGCGATGTGTGGTGACTTTTAAATACTGTTCCGTTAAGAATTGGGTATCGATGTCAGTTTTTCTCTTTAAAAAATAGCAAGCAGGCTTACCCTCATGAAATCGGGGGAATAAAGACGAGCGCATGTAAACAGGCAGAAAAGTGACCCGCCGTCCGCGGCACGGCCGGCGCCCATTCGGGCTGCGCTGTCAGTTGCTAGAGCGAGGGAGCGCGTCCGTGTCTATCAGTCCGGTCACGTCCCGGCGACAGAGAGAGACGGAGGTAGCGCGGGGCCGGGGGGTGCGAGTGAGAGGACGTACGACCCGCGCCGTGCGGGGGGCCGGCGGGGGCGGCCGTGCGGACCGCGGGGCGCTGTAAAGGAGGCCGCCTTTACGAGGGTGGGCCGCACGGCCGCCGCGGACGGCAAGCCGACGGCGGCAGATTCCCCGTCGCGGCGGCGCTTTGCGAAACGGCTGTTTGCGGAGGCAATATCGAGGAGATATTGGTACAGACGGACGACGCGGAGAAATGGGGCTCGCCGCGCGGCTTGGAGAAATGATGAACCTTATGCAGCGAATACTCCGAATACACGGCGACGCCGCCTTGTCTTTCTCCACCACCGTTCTTCCCCTGATTTACCGTTTCCGACGCCGTGCGACGCTGCGCCTGACAAACGCGGCTCGCAGGGAATTAATTAAGCGGAGTGCGTCAGCGGCGGCGGCGGCGGCGGCGGAGGGCGGTAAAAACGGCGGCGCCCCGCTCCGCGGCCCCGAACTGGAACGAGTATGACTGCACGCCGACGCGCCCCACCGGGCCGCCGGGCCGCGAGATGTGTCGGTCGTAGGGCGGGCAGGGCGTGCGGGGCCCCGCCGAGGGCGTGTGTGTGTGTGTGTGTGTGTGTGTGTGTGTGTGTGTGTCGGGGGCGCGCACTGCAGCGAGCACCCCCGGTAGCCACGGGGCGGCGGCGGGACGCGCGCGGCGCGGAACGGGGCCAAAACCTCGGCGATAAACTTTTACGAGAGGACACTTCACCGCGCGAATTTCACGGTCAGGAATTCCCGCCGCTCCTCCGAGCGCGGCGGCGCTGCGAGGCGTGGAGGGGCTGCTGCTGCTGCTGCAGTGCCGTGCTCCGGGCCGGCTGGCACCGCCGGGATGCTTGTTGGGAGGAGTGCGGGCCGGGAAGTGTGAACGTGGGAGCAGAACAGCAACACGGCGCGGCGCGGAACGCGAGCAGCGCGGCGATTGTACTGATAGGGTCCCACTGCAGCAGGTGCCGACGCCGCCCGAGCCCCGAGTGGATCGCGGGCGTGGCGTGGCGTAGGCGGGCTGCGCGCCGTACACTTGACCGCCAAAACCCGAGACTCCGCGGGGGGCCGCGGGGGGGGGGGGGGCGGACGGAGACGATGCCGTCCTCAGCCTCTTCCAGGACCGTCGTCGCCGTGCTTCTTCCCGGTAACTCTCCCCCCCCCCCCCCCTCCCCCTTCCTTCCCAGGAGGCTCCGCTGTTTGAGCGGCCCCTGGGCGGTCACCATAACTTTCTCCGAGGAATCCCCTGAGCGTCCTTGAGAGCGCGGCGTGCGCGCGCGCGTTCGGATACGGGGCGTGGCACACATGTGTGCGTGCGTGTGTGTGCGTGTGTGTCCGAGGACGACGACGGCATACTTTACAGGGGTGATGTAACTGCAGGGGGACGTTAAGGGACTTAACGAGAGGCTCATCGTGATTATGCCGCAGTCCTAGAGGAGGCCCTACTTCTAGGAGGCTAGCTCGCGCTCGTGTGTGTGTGTGTGTGATATTTATTGACCGGTGGGCAGGGCAGCGGGGCCCGTTGGGCCGGCCGACAAACTGGTACTTTGTGTGCGCCCGCAGCAGGACGGTGAAGGCCGGTGCAGCGCTGCGGCCGCGTACAGCCAGTGCCATAAGCAGGGAGGGCGCCGGGCTCCGCGGCAGCCGCGGCCCGTCGGAGTCCCCCGGAGGGGTCACATCCGCGTGGGAACGGCTGGGCACGTCGTCAATGGCGATGCCGCTCATCGGCGCCTACCGGACTGCGCTCGCGGGGAGTGGCGGCCAGGCTGTGTGCGCGAGAGAGACGGAACGCCGCACCGCGGCAGTGCAAGCGGGATGCCTGACCGTCCGTCTCCCTCGCACTGACGCAGTCAGTTGGGGCGCTCTCTCTCTCTCTCTCGCACTCGCTGCTTGCGGGTCCCGGTCCGTATTCTGCCAGATTGAGGCGTCAACAGGGTGCAGTAGACATTAAGATAACGCGCCGCGTGGCCACCATTAGCGGCAGATGAGGTCGGCTCACGGCAGGGGACTCGGCAACAAAAAAAAACACAACCAAACAACGGTTTGAGATGCAGACGTCCCGCGAGCAGCGAGTCGGACGATGATACCAGCGCCGTAAATTAAAATGGGCGGACCGGGCGGCTCTAACTGTCCTAGCTCTTCTCCGAGTCGTTACACCGAGCAGCTCGTTACCGGACACAGACTAAGTACTGCGCCCGTAGCCGGCCGCAGCCGGCCGCACAACGTCCACAGAGGCCTGCGGTGAAGTGGTGCAGTGCGGCCAGAGTTTGTAGCGTACACAGAGCAGGGCGTGAATGGGCCTCTCAGCGTTGTGTCAGTGGTCTGAGGAGTCGGGTATAGACACATCAATCGTGCGATATGTACGGTGCGCTCTGGAAATCATTCTTGGAAATTTTCCAATTGTGGTGCAAATTTTCGTACCGATTTTTCAGGGAAATCCGAAGTATTTTACTCATTAAAATCGGGGTTTCACATAGATATTGTTGTCTCATAAAATTTAAATTCTACTTTTCCTTTTGGGAGGAGATTACACACAATTCGTCTTGTAAATGTTCATGTCAAATTGTTTGCATTTAACAACCGAATTGGTTCTAGTGTATTGTCCCACAGTGCGCCCGCCACCACCGTGTTGTGGGCCGGGCCCGCCATGCTGATCTTCTCGCTGGTGGTGCACAAAGAGGTGCGGGTGGTGCGGGTGATCCACGTGGGGAAGGGAAGGGTCCGCTGGCAGAAAAGTTTGCAGTCGCCAGTTGGTCTCCGGCGAGCAGCAGCAGCAGGGCGTTTGTGGGAACCGTTCGGTGCAGTATGCGAGAAGGCCGCTGGCGGGGGCCGTCGGTGGGGTCTCTCGCACGAAAAACTTTCCAGACCCAGACGAATTTAGCTGCAGTTCGCCCACCTCGAGCAAACACACACACACACACACATGCGAGTGGATTCACAGTCCCGCTGGCGAGGGGTTTCCCGCTGCACCCACTCGCTGCCGCTACCGGCATGAACGCGAGAAACATAGGAATGCGCGCGCGCCTGTGTGTGTGTGTGTGTGTTTGTGTGTTTGTGTATTTGTGTGTATTTGCGTTCCCCCTTTTATTTCTATCCGTTGATGGAAGGGACCCGGATAGAGAGGGATTTCACGAAAACTCGGCAGGCTCTCAAGGCCATGGTCACTTCTATCTCGCCCCCTCCCTCCACAAAATGATAATATATAATTCTTGGGTCCCTGGTTGCAGCCTCACAAGCAGCAGAGCGCCGCTGGGGGTGCGGGGTGCGGGGTGCCTGTTCCGTTCCAGTTCGTTGCGTCACCGCGCCGGGGAGGCGGACGGTGGCGGCGGAAGAGTGGATTACTTCGGAGGCGTTTTTAATCCCAAACTTCGGCGCGGGGCGCGCATCTCCCGGTGCGGTCGAGTTACAGGCGGCGGCGGGGCTGCTCCGCGGCCGTGTCCGGGGCCGGGCCGTGTGTGATGGTGCGTCGATAGGCGCTACTATGATTACCCGGGGTTCCGGGCGGCGTGGCCAGCCCGCGGCCAGCCCGCGGCCAGGCTCTCCGGGAAGACCTCCTCGATGACGCCCTCGGAAGCTCCGGACCAGACACCAGGCCGAGCACCGCTGTACAAAAAAAAATAGAGAAATATTTTTTTTGTTTGCTTGTCACGCAAAAAAAAAATGAAAAATATAGGGATACGCGGTTTGGCTGCAGCGCTTATCCGCAGACATGTCAGCGGCACGCACCGCAGCCACTCAGAATATTGATGCGCAGCAGCAGCAGCACGCGGCGCAGTGGGTCATGGAGTACGGCCAGACGGCACCGCCCCCGTCTGCCCCGGCCGAGCACCTGCCCGCCTGCCCCCGTGCACGCGCGGCGCTGTATCGCGCAGTGTGATGGTTTCACGGAAAGGCATACAGAGAGAGAGAGACAGAGGGAAGGGGGGGAGGGGTCCAACACAAACACAAATAAACACAAAAGAAACACGGAATGCTTCTGTCAGCGGCAGCAGCATCAGGGGGACGGCGACATACCTCCGTGTTTATGCATGTAGACAGAGACAGAGGGCTTCTGAGGAGCTGCTTTTGGCGCGGCTGTGTTCGCGCTCCGGTGGTCCGCCTCTCGGTGGGCAGGCCGGGCCGCGGGTGGCGCCCCACTGTGCGCGTGGCGCGTGGCGCGTGGCGCGTGGCGCGTGGCGCGTGGCTCTCGGCCCCACCGCATAACGCCCACTAATGCGTCACATTAGAGGCACCCGGCTCGCCATGGCACGCCATTTGTCACCGCGACCGTAAAAGCGCGCGAGGACCAACGCCGCCCCGCACCGCCAGCGCCGCCAGCACGACAACATTACACGGCGGGGAGTGTCCCCCGGTCTGCATCCGGCCCGAAATATCACCCCGGCTGATTCCGAACACTGCACTCGTGGCGCTGTCTCCGTCGCCCTCACGGGGTGCTCCGTTACAGAGCGAGGGAGAGGTCCGAGAGGACGGCGCTCAGCGCGCAGGACTTCGCCACCGCTGCGCCGTGATGGAGTGGCTGGGCCGGGCTGGAATCGATAGGGCGTCACCCACCTGAGAACACTCAGCAAAAGGCGTCGCCGTGGCGCCTGCGGCTGCCGGGGTAGGCCGGCCCGCACGACGCGCGCGCGCGCAGCCCGGGTGTTTGCCTACCCGGCAGGCGCCCGTGTGCCTTTGCGTGCCCTTGCGCCGACAATGTGACCGCCGTGGCGCGCTGCTCAGCATGTTTAAATTGAAAACAAACATTTTTTTACGCGGGTGGTGCGAACGGCCTGCCCAGCAACACACCAAAACTGCGGAAACTTCAGCAACTTCAGCTCCGTCGCACAGCTCGTCACCTGCGCGGGTGGTTTCCTCGGTTTCTTCACTTTACTGCGCCCTGGCTGCCTGCGTTCGCTTGCGGCGTGTCGTTGTAGAAGAACGCAACAGGCCGTCCACGACGACTCTGTCCAATCAATAAAGTCCCCGCGTTTGATGTGGTGCGCGCCAGTGCACGGCGGGCCGCGGGGGCCGCGGGGGCCGCGAGGAGGGAACCGGTTCCCGGACACGGCAAGGCCCCCCGGAGCGCAGGGTATCGGCGGCGGCCGGGGCCGCCCCTCTCGGCTGGGGGGCGGGGGTGACAACAGGTGGCGTGGCCTTAACATTGAGACGGCTGCCGCCCCGCGCCGTGCGGGCTCGCGCTGCTCGTGCAGCTCGAGCTCTTGTTTCAGCGCCGGACGGCCGTCCGGGTGCCAGAGTGACACCGTAACCGAGACTCCGACCCGGGGCGCACAGTGGGACCGGCAGTGGGAATCGAACCCACTCCGAGCCTCCGCGGGGGAGGCCCGGCGCGCGCCAACGACAGTCTGCTCCACAAGTGTCGCTCAGGGTCAAAGTCAGAGCAGGTTACGCTAGCTTTGTGAGGCTTGTCTACTCACCCAATTCATGCACACCCCGACAAAAAAAAATTAAATCGTGAATAATGGGACAAGTACGTGCATAACGAGAAAGAGACCCCACGTTTATTTATTTTTTGATCCCAAAAAAATCATAAAATGAAGAAAATAAAAAAATTGAGATTGTCGTACATTGCATGACGAGAGAGGGAGAGGTGGTGAGGCAGTCGAGAGGCATACTCGGCCGCGGACGCCGGCTTTCTTTGTCGCTCCCGTGGGACGGCATGGACCCCGCACTTGGGGCCGCGGTCGTCGACGAGGACCCGGAGGCCCGCGTCGAAGAGTCCTGCTGTTTGCATAGGAACAATGCCCGGCCCGGTCAAAGGGCTGCGGCCGGGGCCGCGCGGCCAGGCGGTCTACAATGCGACAGTGTGACGCCTTCTCGCTCCGCGGGGGACCGTAGGGGGCCGCGGGGGGCCAGTGGGGCCGCCGGGGACTCCGCGGGGGCCCCTCTGTGACGGCGTCGTGGCGGCGGGGTGCCAAGACGTCCAAGTTCGCTGCGGTGACGCGACGCGGTGACGACGACGCGAAGACACGGCCGATAAAAATAAGTCGGCGGTGCGGGACAATGGACGCGTTTTGTAATCTCGGGCGTAAGTTTTCATCGACGGAAAATAAAGCAGAACTCTTGTAAGATAATTAGTTGGCGTTGAAGGTGATTTGGTTTTGTGTGCGGGCAGTTTGGGTAAACTAGCAGAAAATAAGGGAGTCGACAGGAGTGTGCTTCCTCGCCGCCTCTACGTCTCCGCAGCATGGCGCGCCCTTAACGTGTTCCAGCAGCGGCTCCGGCGCCGCTCCTCCCGTAGAAACGCGTTTCACGCTGTTCCAGGCCGTAACGCGCACCGATGTCTTCGCGCAGTAAAACCGCGCGGCGGTAACACATGCAACGGGAGCGGAGCGGAGCGGAGCGGGCGCAGTGCGCGGCGCATGCGAGAGGGTTTGGACGGAATGCGCGGTGAGGGGTCCGAAGCGGCCGGGCCGGGCCGGGCCGGGCCGGGCGCCGCGTCTGTCGCAAGTCAGAATACTCAGTCAGCACAGAGGCTGCCCTGTCGGGCCCAATTAGCCGCCGCAGGGCCCGGGCCGCTGGACCGCCGCCGCTCACCCGTATTTGGCCCGACTTGGCGATCCTTTCGCGAAGGCCTTGCAGCGAAAGTACGTCCAGCGGTGCGGCCGTATTTCCCTGCTTGGCGATCGCCGCCGTCGTGCGCCTCCCGAAAAGTCGACGTCGGCGAAGGTCCTCGCCGCTGCATAAGGTCCCGCGGCGGGGCGATCTCAAATGACAGCGCGCCCAATGTCTGCCAGGCAAATGGCGCCCCGCCGCAAGCCGCTGTGTGGCCTTTGACCCGCGATGACTCACAGCATAGCGATGTGCGTGTTGAGCCCAACGAGTGCACCGCCGTCGTCGGTGCATGCTGCGACGGCATGACGCTGCAAGTGACATCACACGGACGCTGGACGCTGCTATGTCACTCGGGAATAAAATTAAAAACTGCCAACAAAATCACCATGTATTTTATGTGTTACTTGATTTTGATTTTTCGTAATTATAAGGTATAAGGTTGGGTTTTTATCCCCAAATTTTCAATGAGTTTTTCGGAAAACAAAAATCAGAAAAAATCAAAATTTCCGAAATACTACGGATTTTTTTCCCGAAACTTTCCACGATGGTAAAAGCTAAATTTGATGCTTTCCATTTAAAAGTGAGCTGACGACGTCAACCAGGACGCAAATCCACGCCGATTCACGCTCTAGGACCACGACGGGTCGCGGTAAGGCACGGCACGCAGTCACGCCCGCCCGCACGTCCCACGGCCCTCGGGCTCATTCACGGAGCCACCGTGAGCAGACGCGTACAGCTTGTGTGTGGGAGGGGCGGGGCGGGGCGGGGTGCCCCGAGAGGCTCCCAGCCTGCTCTGCCGGCTCCGCCCCAGCGGCCCAGCGGGCGCCACCCCGGCACGCAATGCGGCAACAACAGTCAGACAGGGCTAAGGGACCGCGACGGTACTCCGACACGTCCGAAAACGACGACCCTACCTCTCTAGCACGAGAGAAAGAGAGACAGAGACAGCGAGAGCGCTCTGCGGACGCGCAGACCGGGTGACGCGGCGAATTTGACCGTCGCGCGCGGCACGCAGCGCGCGGCAAAATGCGGCAGTGAAGAAACGCGCGCCCCGGCCGCAGGTCACTCGCTGTGCGACGCCCCGCCGCCGCTGCCGCCGCTGCCGCCCGTGTCACGTGCACCGCCCCGCCTGTGGCAATCACATCACTTACTTCGCCTCCAGTTAATTCCGGCCGGCGTGTTTACTGCGCTTCCCGCCCGCGGCTGATCCACCGCAGTTTATTGACGGGCTGCCGGCCGTTGCGTCGACTGCGTGTCGACCTTGAGTCCGCCGTGGGACTTTATTAAACGTAAATCCGAGGGCCGGCCGGCCGAGCGGCGCCCCGAAGGGCCGGCGCAGCCCACAACCGGCCCTATCAGGCCGTTCTATTGTATATTACTGCATCTCGGAAATCTCCTATTCAGACGGGAAAAAATATACATACCGAGGAAAATGCAGGCCACTAAAGCTAAACATCCCCTTGGTTCAAGTGAAATAGCACGGACCATTTTTTTTTTTTAACTTAGGGGTACGTGTGGGAAATTTATTTTTGCTTTTTTCACGTGCGTGTGACTCTGTTTTCTGTTACGATTTATGAACCCGAGTTGTCGGTTGTGATGAGTTTGGGTTCGGCGCGGAATGCGTTACGTAACCTTCCACATAGTCATGACCCGCGGAGAGCAGAGTCTTGTAACGTCCGAAAGACACGTCCCGTTCTGGTGCCTCGCCGCTCCGTCAAGGAGGGCCATCACCCACTACCACCACGGCGCGGCGGCAGCGACAACGTGATGTGATTTTTCCCATTCATCATCATCTAGCAGAGAGGCGGCAGCGGTCTGTGTGTGTGTGTGTGTGTGTGTGTGTGTGTGTGTCCCATGGGCGACGCGCATCTCTCTGCCGGTGGCGGCAGCGGTGCGAGTTAATCAACGCACACACACACACACACACACACACACGCACACGCGGTCGGACCTAAAATCAAGGCCCTTCTACTCCTTGATGGTGTCGTCATCCGATGAGCGATTAATTGACCGCAGAAAGAGGGCCGGCACATGAGGCGGCGGCTGCGGTGTGTGGCCGCCCAGCTAGCCTCGGGGGTTATTACTCCGACCGCGTCTTTAGGGCCGGCGGCGGGCGGCGCCGCGGGCGGGGCTGGCAGGCGCGGGTCACCCACGCGCAGCGCGCGCGCGCCTGCTGCTTGTAATGGCATTGCTCACCTGCTGATGCATCGCCGCGCGCTTACGACACGTGCGCCACACGTGCTGCTGCGCGCCGCTGACACATCCGGCGGGTGTCCCGCGGCGTTTCCCATACGCCTCCACGCGCGCGCCACCCACCGGGACCCCGCCGAGACCCCGCCGGGACCCCGCCGGGACCCCGCCGGGACCCCGAGGAGGGGCGGCCGCGGGGCGCGCACAGGCCGTCGCCGACGACACTTGTGGCGTCACCGTGCGCCGCGGGCGTGCCTTGTTGGGGATCCCTCCGCGAGCCGCAGCCGCGCCGCCGCCGCCGCCCGGCCGTGTAAATCCGGCCGCCGTACGGAGCGCACTGAATGTGCCCCCCGACTGGACGCGCGGGGCGGCGGGAGGGGTGGGGGAACCGGGCGGTGTTTGGCTTCGGTATCCGCGGACGGGATCAGGGGGCTCTGCGGAGGCTGCGGAGGCTGGGGCGCCCCGGCAAAGTGATTTCTGGCAGAGGCTCAGCGGGGCTCGAGGCCCGTCTGAGCCGACCGCAGCTGCCGCAGCTGCGGCAGCGGAGGAGAGTTCCCCGCGAGGCGCGAGGGCGTTGCCGGCAACGCCGCTCGCACCTCAAACTCACCATTTGAATTTTATTTTGGCGACAGTAATTGATATTTTTGTTCAATTTTTCGCAGACAGTTTTTTGGAAAAAAAATTTTTTAAAACAATAATCTTTTCTTGCAGACAAGAATCTTCTTTGCGGCGTCAACACATTTTTTGCAGACAATACTTTTTTACAGGCAATAATATATTTCTTTGCAAACAGTTACAAACGACGCGGGTTGCAGGACGTCCCGTCGCCGAGGAGGTGGAGAGGTGACCGAGGTCCTGGTGTGATGACGAAGAGTTTCACAACGTTCTCTCTATGATTCGGTACGGCTGTCGGTCGGGGTGGTTATGGTGGTGGCGGTGATCGCGTTGGATAACGTCACCCGCCGGCCGCGGGGACGCCGGGGACACAGCCCGATGTCGAGGAGGCTTCCGACCGGAGGCTTTGCCCGCTTGGCCGCGTCCGCTGCCGACGCCTCAGGTCCGACGGCGGTCAGACGCCCCCGTCCCGTCCGCCTCGACGCCGCCGCCGGCGCCGCCGCGTCCCACCGCAGGAGATGAGCCGGGAGAAAGGCCGGCAGCGGTTGCCAGAAACAAACGAATATGGCCGGCGTTGTCGCGGCGTGGTGGCTTGTATTCGATGGCGCACGGAAACGCCGTCCCTTACAAGAAGGCGCCTTGGTGCCAACGACGTCCCCCACCCACCCAACTTCTCCGTCCCTATGTCCACAGGAACTTTGTTCAGCGAGCGAGTGCCGGGCGGAAAGATGTTATTAAGACTAAGCAGCGGGGCCGTGCCGTGTCCCCTGGGCCGCGCCATAGGCCTAGGTCAAGTCGGCACGGCCAAGGCCAGGTGTGTCCCGCGACACAAGCGGGCCTTAATTGGAGTAGCTTGGCCGAACAGTGTCCCCCCCCCCCCCCCCCCCGTGGGGTCGGGACGTGGAGCGAGTCGGGGAACCGCGCAGAATTATGCCGGAACTGCGGGCAAATCGATACTGGAAAAGGTAAAAATTTTGTACGAATCTTTTTATCGGTTTGATATATTTGTCGACACCCGCGCTTCATGCCCTTCCCATAACTCCCCTACACTACCGCGGAGGCCGCAGTCCACCTGCACGCAGTTCGAGGAGGATGGGGTTAGCGGCGCCTCTGCGCGATATCTCTCTCTCTCTCACACACGCACACACTCACACACACACTCACACACACACACACTCTCTCTCTCCCTCTCTCTCCGTCCCTTTCTGCAGAGGATATTGTTGGAAACAAAAGGCCCCGGCGAACAAAACGGGTCGACGCAGAGGGAGAGAGAAAGAAAGATGAAGAGAGAGGCGTAGAGAGTTACACGAGAAAGAGAGAGAAAGAGAGAGATGGAGCGGGAGAGAGAGAGGATGACACCTTGCTATGATGGTGATGATGCTGGCCCAGGACCCAGGACCGTCGGCGTAGCGTTGCGCAAGCCTTGCATCACACACACACACATGATGGTACAGAGCTCATCGCAGGCAACAACAGGTGCCTGACGAAATTAAACAGTCGCATCACAAGGCGGCGCGCTGCGGTGATGGCGAGTGTCAACGCGCCCCCACACGCCGCCGCCCCCCGCGCGCCCCGACAGCGGCAGTGCGCGGTGGGCAGCACGGCCGCCGTGTGCCCGGAGGGGTTTCCTCACGCGTCGTACGTGTCAGCCCGGGAATTGGTGCTCGCCTGCTGCATGACCGCGTCTGCACGGCTGCTGCGCGCCTGGCGGGCCGCCGCGGACAGACATGAGAGACTCGCCGCGGACAGATATGAGAGAATCGCCGCGGACAGACATGAGAGACTCGCCGCGGACAGATATGAGAGACTCGCCGCGGACAGATATGAGAGACTCGCCGCGGACAGACATGAGACTCACCGCGGACAGATATGAGAGACTCGCCGCGGACAGATATGAGAGACTCGCCGCGGACAGATATGAGAGACTCGCCGCGGACAGACATGAGACTCACCGCGGACAGATATGAGAGACTCGCCGCGGACAGATATGAGAGACTCGCCGCGGACAGATATGAGAGACTCGCCGCGGACAGATATGAGAGACTCGCCGCGGACAGACATGAGAGACTCGCCGCGGACAGATACGAGAGACTCGCCACACACGCTCACGACACTTGTTCTCGGTCGTAACGGCCCGCTGCCGTTACCGGCCGTCACTGCGTTACGCGACACCTCGCTGCCGCCGTGTTTTCCGCGCTGTCAATAACGGGGCGTCGGTGATTTGCATTTCTTGCGCCCTCGTAAACGTCATGTCGGAAACAATGCAGCGGCGGCGGCGGCGGCAGCGAGCGCCGCGCGCCGGCCAAACAATATGGATCTCGATTGCGGAGCGCGTCGGGTGTCACTCGCGACGCGGAAGCTCCCTTGACGCGCTCCGGTGCCCCCGGCGGGGCCCCCGGCGGGATGAGGCGGTGCACGTACCGGGTCGTCATCCCTGACACGGCCGTAACGGCCTGCCGACTAGGTGGCGGAAGGCCGGCAGACGTTCGTCGTAGCGCATCCGACACGACACGGTTCTATTGTTTTCGCTTAACTTTCGGACATATTCTCAATTTTCTGTTTAAAAAAAAACTGCAGCTTAATAGGGTATTCCGAAGGGCTCTAAAACGGAAGCGAAATAGAGAGAGATCTGATGAATGCAGCAAACTTAAAGGGGAGTTGTGACAAGTTCCGCGGCACACCAGGCCAGTAGGCTAGTGCTCAATAGGGTATTCCGGATGGGTTTAAAACGGAAGAGAGAAATAAAAATTTATTTTGCTCGCTGTCATTCTACTCCGTGACTGAGAACTCCGCCCTCCGGAGCGCCCTGTTTCTCTGTCGGGTTCTGTGGACAGCGCGCAGTGCAGTGTGTTTTGGCGGCCTACGTGACGAAGCAGCGGTGGCGGCCGGCTCCGGGCAGGTCCGGTCGGGTACGCAGCTGCAGCGGCGGCGCTGCATCGTATCTGCCATCGCATCGCCGATGAGCCGCGCAGCATCAGCAGCAGGCAGGGCCGACAAAGACCTCAAGGGCCCGCGGGGGGGCGTGGGGGGCGTGGGGGGCCGCGGGGGGCGCCGTCCTCAGCCGCATACCACCACCTGCACGGCCGGCAGGGCCGGAGGACCGGAGGATCGGAGGAGCCGCGGGACCGGGGCCGCGTCCCAGCAGCGCAGCCTAGGCCGCGCGGCGGAAAACTACCACGTCGGATCGAATAATGGGCGGTCGGTTGGTTCGATTGCATCGGGGGCATCGGACCCCATTGTAGTTGTAAGGGCGGGCGGAACATGGTGATGGCGCCGGGAGCAGGGGCCGCACCGCATGCCGCAGGCCTGATAGCAGGTTCATACGAACAGTGACGAGGTGATACGAACGGAGAGCGCAAAGCGTTTGGTCCGCCACACTGCGTTCAACCGGTGCGGAGCTACATAGGCCGCCGTCAGCACGGCAAAAGTTATAAATCGGAGCAGAATTTTTATTTCACATCAGCTTGTGACAAACTTAAATTTAAATTAGTGCGAACTGTTTTTAAAAAATGCAACACGTGCAAACAAATCTATATATTTTTAAAACCGATATTTTATAAGGCTAACCTTTGCAGTAGACCTTTATGGAGTTGTAACAAAGTCGTAGACTCACGCCTCGCGACTGCCACATTGTGAGAGGCGAGTCGGGGAGTGTCAAGATCAACGGACCCACCACGGGCAGCGGGGGGTCATCTCGCGCCGCCAAACTGGGCGCGGGCCGAAAAACACTTCCCGGAATGCAGCCGGCCGGGGCGGGCCGGGCCGCGACACGATAGCAGAGCAGCGGGGCAGGACACTCGATGCGTCAGGAGTCCCGTTGGCAAAGGGTCCTGAGGGCGCCGTGGGAGTGAAGGATCGGCCCGCCTCAGCTCGCAGGGCCACGGACATGCCGCAGCCGCCCGCCCGCCGCCCCCGCGGCCGCGGACCTGGCCGCTGCGTACGGTTATCTAGTCACGAAAAATCCGGGAAATTTTACATTTAAAAAAAAACTGCAATATTTCTTAAAATTTCACAAATTTTTCAAAACTTTGAATTTTCTTTTTTTGAAAATGTCTTTGAAAAATTCGGGACTAGACAAACCCAACTGCAGATTGAATTCCCTCCCGGTTACGGAGGTGTCGTCTGTAGAGTACGAGTCCGCTCCCCATTGCCTCAGCGACGGGCGGTGAGCGCCTGCGAACGCCGGGGTAGGCCGGCCCGCACGACACGCGTGCGCGCAGCGCTTGGCGTTGCCTACCCGGCAGGCGCCGTGGCCCGCCGCCGCAGCCCCGCGCTGTGCTGCGCGGCGCGACACAGCGGTTCGCACTTGACGGACAATCCCCGTGAGATGCATGGACGAGCCCACAGCGCGGCCCACAGCCGGGCATTCGTCTGGGCGTTTCCGTTCGGGTGACCGGGTCGCTGACCGTAATGTGATCCGATGCAGCGGGCCGCGGGGCTGGCCGGAGCTGTCCGGGACGGACGAGCAGCGCCTCAGAACAACTCTGCGAGTCACGCGGCGGGCCTAGGAGGAGGGCGGGCCGCGCCGGGCCGGGCCGTCCGGAGGCGCGCTCACGGCTCTCGATCAGGCTTTAGCACTGCGGGCCCGATGGCCCGGATGATTCCTAGTTTTATTCTCTCCATATCCGGCTCGCCCGGCGCGGGGACCCGCTGCTTGCAGCGGCGCGGAGAGAACGGTGACTCTGGTTGCGCAATGTCCGTCCCATGAAAAGAAAATGATAATTGATACCATATTGGAGGACGCTGCTACCCCGTGTGCGACATCCCCGCAGGCTGGAGCGCTGCGTTTCCACGGCAGCAGCGGTCGACGCCGAGTGCCAGGAGAGCACGCACTCCCGACACACCCACACTCACACACACATAGCATGTGCACTCTAGCCACACGTCCCTGTCTGGCGCCGCGTGCCGGTGGACTTTGATTCAATTTGTCCCCACATGGTTTTGTCTGAGTAACGAATAACCCCGGACGCGCGGGCGCTGTCGTATTTACGAGGGGGCGCGGCCGTGTTGACAGGTTCGTGAGGAGACGCGGCGGGAGGCGGCCCCACACGGCTGGCCAGCGGCCTGGCCACGGTCCCCGCGCTCCAGCGGCTCCAGCGGCTCCAGCGGCCCCGCATAGTCACCTTGCTTTGTTTCGCCGCTCGGAAGAAGAGAAAAATCGGTGCGACCGGCGCTCCGGAGTGAGACGACGCGCGACGTTGACCCACGACCGCAACGGCGGCGGGCGGCATCGTGCTGCTGCAAATAATGAGTTCATCACGCCGATTATCTCCCGGGGGCCTCCGCGCGCGGGCCGCCAAGGCCGCCGCCTATTGGCAGTCGGCAGAGGGAAGGGGGCCGGCGCTAATTACTGGTGGACGCTGCAAATAATGAACTGATAGGGCCGCCGACAGTGAGTGAGAGAGAAGCCATGAGAGCCGCGGGGGCCGGGCGGGGGATAAGCAAAGTGACCCGACGGGAGGCCCGGCCGGCCCGCCGGTGCCGCTAAGCGCCCGTCGTGTCAACGGCCGCACAGGTCTTTTTCCACTCCGCACCTTGTCACGTGATAGGGGTATAAACGCGGGCAAATAAATCACGCCAAACGGGGAAAAAACCCTCAAAAATTTTAACAAAATCGCTTTGAAAGTGTCAATTTTTTTCTTCCCGTCTTGTTTTATGGACTGTGAATTTTTTTCGTTACCTAACCTCTCGGATTGTTGTAAATGACATTGGCTTAAGACTTAGGCCCCCTGTCGACATGTTAAGCCCATGCCACCGGTTCGTGGGCGTCATGGGTGGGTGGTGGGTATCGTCGCATCTTGTCGCCAGCTCACTATGGGTGGCCAACAACAAGCAGAGTGCGTGGGTGATCTTGATGTCTGTCACGCGATAGCGTTGGTAAAATAGTTAGCGGGCGTGGCACCCTCCTCGCCCCCTGATTGGCTCTTCCTGATTTCTAGGGAGTCATTAAAGTTCATGGTGGATTAGCCGAGAGCCGCAACAAGTTGTGCGACCAATAGACTGCGATGAAGTTAGGGGCGGGGAACCGGCTTTCATGCCCTCCGAACGTCTCGGTCCCCCGGTGAACAGTCTCTATTCCTCTATTCCTCTCCCCAATCAAGAGTGAGGTAATTGACTTACGCACAATCAAGATTCGCAGCCATTCATTCGGTCCCTCCAGCCCGCCGACGTGTTGAAAAACGCAACTTTTCCGGAACAAAAATCAAAATGTATCCGGTGTTGGCGCAAGGTTCTCTCCTGAAGTTGGCTTCCTTGACTTGTTCAATTTGCTCTGCCTCAAGGGAACTCGGTCGAATTAGTTTCCCCTCCGCGCCACTCCGCGAAGAATGAACGCACCGCGGCACCGTGTGCCGTGCGCCCTCGCTTCCGATATCTCGGCGCTGTTATGATTCCCCTAGTCAAGGTCGGTGTCGCCGATTTGCTGCATTGTACAGAAATGGGAAGAGACGCCGGAGCGGCTGCTGCAGCCAAGGGGCACGATGCCCCCCCCCCCTCCTGTGTGTCCATCAGCATTTTACAGCCAACATAAGAAGACAAACGAGGTGCGATTGGACGGCAGGGAGCCTAATGAATATGTTGATTCTTTTCGCACGCTTCACTCGTCGCGCCATATTAACATAGCCGCTTCGCAGAAAGTAACAGTGCGTCCAACACACGTCCACACACACACTCACACTCTCTCACGCACACAGACGCACCGCCCGCGGGCGCCGCGTGGATGGGGTGCGTCGTCGGCGAGGAGGAGGTATAAATAATCGGTTTGATGGTATTGGATATCGCGCGCGGAGCTCCGCGGGGGCAATAAAAGTCCCCGTTTAGGTGACAGTAGTTGCGCCAGCGCATTATCAAGACACAATATCCCGGGACGCGGTGATACGGTCATCCTCGGCGCGTTAAAAATTTACTGCCTCCCGCGCGCGCACGCCGCGCACGCGAGTCGCGCGGGCGACACGCGGGGGACACGCGGGGGACACGCGCGCGCGAGGGTTAGTGCCTGTGTGAATGGGGCCCGCGCGAGAAGCGTCGAAAATATTTCGTCGTGTCACCGCCAGAGGCGCCCGACGCTTTAACACCCGATTTATCCCCGACGCCTCCCATAGATTTTTATCAGGCAGATGCAACGCCGGGGACGTAAGGCCCTGTAAAATGAGACGTCATTTATTGTGTAAAAAAAAATCCCTTCGGTAGCTTGCGTGAACGCGGCGGGGGCTTTTCATTTTCCTCACATATGTCACTTAGATAATAAACAGGACACTCTCCCCTCACTCAGCATCCCGGCGGTGATTTTGAAAACTAAGCACCGGGTAGGAGATAATTTTTTTTACGTGTGTGCCGACAAATCATACCGAGTCGACCCCCGGCGGCCGACACCCGCGAAGGCCTCCGCGCGCACTGCACGTCCCGCAACACGGGCGGCAGAAAGCAGGTCCGGGCTGACGGCTATCACTCGTTGTTTTCGTGACTGATCGCGCATGAATAGTCAATGGCGGCTGCCACATCCTCATTGTCTGTTCGCGAAGACGAGCAGCCCCGTTGTCGCCGCCGCCGCCGGGAAAGGCTCGCCATGAGTCATGGGGGCCGGCCTGCGCTCTGGTCAGGGCCGCGGCGGCCGCAGGGGCGGGTCCGACGGCGGCGGCCAGGGGGGTGACAACAAGTGGCGCACGTCAGCGGCGGCGCGCGCCTGCCCTGACCCCGCCGGCCGCCGGCCGCCGGCCCTGGCAGTCACACCTTGTTGGCCGGCCGATGGTATCGTATCTCCTCGTGTAAACGCAGCCGGTGATCGCAGTACGGAGAACCGACACCGCGGCGCATCCTCGGCTCCGGTGAGGCCGACGAGGGGAAAAGGTCTGCGGCTATATGAAGCCGTCGGCGGCAGCGGCACAAATCACCCGGCTCTCGTTTGCGGGTGACAACCGACGGCGGCGGAAGGTCGAGGCCTCTCTGTATCGCTGTCCGAAATTAGTCATCGATTAGACATAAACAAGCCTGTTGTTTCGCAAACGATGACTGTCGATATAGTCACGACGGTTTCATTTTATGACGCGTCGCTCGTGATTTCTGTAATGAAAATAAATATTTGTGACTGTCCTTTCTGATTTCCGGGTCACAATGAGTTATTTTCACACTATCGGGAGACTGACGGTAAAATTGGCGACTTGGGTCCACGCACGAAATCAGTGACCCACGGACGGCTGTTCACTCCAGTTTTCTTTTTCCAGGTCAGGGAATGGCAGTTCGGGTCCATCGGCGAGGTCCATCGGCTCGGCCGGCCGGGGTCAGGCCGCGGGGTCAGGCCGCGGGGTCAGGCCCGCTCACGTCGCGGCTCGCATGCACCGCTGCTGGTGGCGGGCGCACGCCGGGCGCACGCGCGCACGGGGACGACACCTCCTGCTTGCGCTCGCAGCGGACCGGCGCCTCTCTCTCTCTCTCTCTCTTTCTTTCTCTCTCGCTCTCTTACGAAGCACCCCACGAGTGTGACAGAGACAGGGGCAGCGTTCGGCAGCCGCTCTCCGATGTGCGCGAGGAGGTCGCCTAATGACCGCAGAACGCGGGCGGCGAGCGGGCACGCGGAAAGCGTTTCGCGATCCGCATATGCGCCGCCTCTGCAAATCAAAGGGTCGTCGCGTCTCGCAAGGAGACGCATGTTCTGCGAAGAGTGTGCGGGGAGCGTATCCGACAGTTTACTTTCGCCATATAGGAAGCGTCTACTTATGTCAGCCATTCGTCGGGGCTGAGCGTCCCGATGAACAGCCTCCTCCTGTCAATCTCTGCGCGGCAGCAGACGACGACGCCGCCGCCGCCGCCGCCGCCGCCGGGCGGGGACACGGCGGCGGCGGCAGACTCAATCTCTGCCGCTGCCAATCTCCTCCTCTCCTCTCGAACCGTCGCCAAGAGCCCCGAGTCGCTATACGGAGAGGACTCGCCGCCTCCGTACAGCCAAGCAAGCAAACGGGTAAATTGGGCATTTGAGTCTTGATGCCCTCCCCGCGCGTCGCGTCGAGTCGTCAAATGATGGGCGCGCGCGCTGAAGAGCGGCGTGTAGGCTGCTGCTGGCGTCGCCGTGACCGCGGCGCCAGGCCAGAGCTCGCTTGATCCCTATTAAAAAGTTTGCGTGGAGCAGAAGAGTCCAGGTGACCGTGAGCCTTGACCCCGGACCGCCACAACCGCTGCGCTCCGCCCCGCTGTGCAGCGACCGCTACCCGGCGGCGGTCGGCGGCGGGCTGCCCGCTGCGCCGCCGCTGCGGTGGCCCCGGCTGTCCACAAGTGAACTCGCGGCGCGGTTTGTCCCTCTGTCCGCTCCTTTCCCAGACTCTCTGCCCGCGGTGCGTGGCTGTGGCTGTGGCTGCGTTCGGGCGACTCTCCGCGCGAGGAAGAAGTCAGTCGATCCGAAAAGAAGAGTCGCGCAACACAGTTGTTGACTCTTTTCTTTTTTTTTATATCCTTTTCGTTTTGCAGGAGCAGGCTACGTTTTTTGCTGCAATCATCGCACACTGCAGCGGCGGCGGCGGCGGCGGCGGTGGCGGCAGCGGCTGCGGAGCGTGACCACGACGCCTTTAAGGCGCTATCGGGTCCGTCACCTGCTGCTGCTGGACGCCGGCACCCAGCACCGCGCTGTGTGTGTGTGTGTGTGTGTGTGTGTGTGTGTGTGTTGCACCGCGCTGCAGCAGCCGCACCTGCCTATCGGCGTGAAGACGCATGTCCCGGCCATAAGAGGCAACACAGTGGCTCATCCCGCCAGCGCCGCGATGAAAGAAAGCTGATTGGCGAACAAACAGCGGCGTGGGCGAGCGCAGTGCCGGGGGGGGGGGGGGGGCGGCAGAGGGGTGGGGGCCCCCAAGGGGGCGCGGGCGGGGCGTTGTTGTATTCTCCGACAACACCGCGCCGCCACCCGCTGCTCCGCGGGGCCCCGCGCCGGGCTCTGCACAATCGACAATCAAACGCGGTGACAGCACGGCAAACAAAAGGCAGCGGGCAGGCGAGGAGGGAGGGGCGGCGAGCGCCGCGCCGCGCCGTCGCCGGTCCGCGCGCGCGTAAAGGGCCTTGTTTTTGCAGGCGATGCAAACGCGCCAAAGGGCAGAGGGGGCGGGGAACACGCGGGCGCGATGGTGACATAAACTGCAATATCGACAACATATAAAAACTTAAAAAAAAAAAACACTGTACATACCCTAGAATTATTTGTTTTTGTTTTTCTTTACAGATAAGCGCTCACCGATTTCTTTCTGCAAAAGTACTTGGAATAAAACGAGAGACAAGAGGGAGGGAGACGTTCTTCTCTCCCAAGTGATAATGGCGGGGGGACGTTATAAGAAAATATGTCCCACCATAAGCTGGGCTTAACCCCGCCGCGGGGCCGGGCCGCCGGGTCGCGTGCGGGAAGCCTTTGCGGCCGTCACCGTTGGGGGGTTTTACAGCGCCGCGGCCCGGAGGGCCCGGAGGGGTGCGACACTACTCTGCGAACGCAGCCGCGCTGTGTAATCGCAATCCCGGCCCTAACTCATACGACCCGCCGGATTCCTTCCACCCCTTCTGCATCTCACTCTCTCTCTCTCTCTCTCTCTCTCTCTCTCTCAAACCCTGTCGCAGCCTCTTTCTCTCTGCCTATCGCTCTCTCTCTCTCTCTCTCAAACCCTGTCGCAGCCTCTTTCTCTCTGCCTATCGCTCTCTCTCTCTCTCTCTGTCTCCCTTCTGTCTCTGTCTCTCTCTCTTTCGCGCGGCATCGATCCATCAGGCAGGGGAAGACTCCGCTTCATAATCGCCCCATTAAACGCAAAGAATGGGCGACAAAGGCCCGGCGAGCCCTGCGGGGGGTCCTTGCGGGGGGGCCCTTGCGAGGGGTCCTAAGGGTCATGGCCCCGGCGGCCGCCAAGGCCGAGGCCCTCCAGAAGGGCCGACTCACGGCCGCAGAGGGTTGCCTGCAGAGGGGCCGGCCCCGCGGGGCCAATACCTGCCAGCCGCGAGGACCGTCACTTAATTGGCGCTGACGCGGCGGGCCGGGCGCGCGTGGCGGGGCGGGCAGCGGGGGGATGGGGGGAGCGGCGGCGGAGCGGCGGGCCTCGGAAACGGAGCGAAAATGAAGGAATGGAAGAGTGTGGCAGGGGCAGGCACAGCGGGGCGCGCTGCCGGGAATCAGAGGAAATGGGATCCGGGGGACGACGGCGGCGGGGGAGGCGGCGGGGGCCGGCGCCGTCCGGCGGTGAGGGGCGAGTCCCAAGGACCCCGCCGCGCCGCCCGGAGCCGTGCCGTCGCTGTCCGCGACAGCCGTCGGGCCGAGATGAGCCGCGCGGCCCTATCAGACACAACACAGGGCCGGGATTAGAGCGAGCAGCGGTCCCGGCGGCCCGAGACTGAGAGAGCAGAGGGTCGTGTGCGGCACCAAGTTTGACACAGCGGCGGAGTTTTGGCGGCGCCGCCGCAGCGTCCTTGAGGCCGCCTCCAGGTAGCCGGGCGCTCGGCGCCGGCGGCGGTGCCCTGGGACAAACAGAGATGAGATGCAGCAGTCGTCCGCCCCCGCCCGGCAGCCCCTGTTCTATGCAAATGTGCTCGGCCGAGTGAGGTGTAAACGAGGCGGAGCGGTGCGGAGCGGAGCAGGAACCGCCGGCTGCTGGCCGGGCCCGGCGACAGTGTAGGCTAATCTCATGCCCGCCGAGTGAGTGGGCGGCGCCCCCCGGCCTCCCGGCGCCCTCTCGGAAAGGGCCTTGGGGGTGAGGGCGGCAGCGGCAGCGGCAGCGGCAGCGGCAGCGGCAGCGGCAGCGGCAGCGGCGCGCCGGCCCTCGCCCTCCTTCTGTCTTCGAAAACAAATGAAAGCTTGCCGCCCCCGCCGCTGCTGCTCGTCCCCTTCGGTCGGAAGCAGGCGGAATTCTCGCGCGCAGCGCCGCCGCTGCTGCCCTCCTCCACCCTGCAGTGATGGAGTCCTGCCGGGGGCGCGGCCGGGGGTGGCGGCCTTGTGGTGATGTAAGGGCCGAGCAGCCGGAGCCGCGCGGACGCGACAACTACAAGCTCACAGGCGCGGCTGCGCTGCTCATTATACGGGTCCCCGAAGACGGCGCGGAGCAAACAGGGGCGGCGCCGGACGCAGACTGGGAGGAAGGCACGCGTCGTGTATTGAAATTACGGCTCGCGCCGGGGGGCCTTGGAGAGGGCCTTGTCGGAGCCGCGGCGGCCGGGGTCGTCCGGGACCGTGTCGGCGAAGGCCCTCCACGCCGCGGACGGGGGCTCCGGTCCGACACGGGTCGCCCCGGGACGTGGCCGCCGCCGCTGATCGCCTGGACAGAGAGCACCGCGTCCCACAAACAACACTTAGCGACACACGGGGGGGACCCCCCGCGAAGCCCTTAATTAACGGGCCGGACCCAATAACGTGTCAGAGTGAGTGAGTGAGAGAGGCGCAGACGGAGGGAGGGAGAGAGGCGACCAAAGCGGTGACGGTGGAGCGTTCATACCCGCGGCTCGTGTCGTGTCCGCCTTCTCGTCGCTGACGCCGTACATGCGATTATTTTAGTCCCCCTTAA
Source organism: Megalurothrips usitatus (assembly GCA_026979955.1). Taxonomy (NCBI): domain Eukaryota; kingdom Metazoa; phylum Arthropoda; class Insecta; order Thysanoptera; family Thripidae; genus Megalurothrips; species Megalurothrips usitatus. The sequence continues at coordinate 8,596,162 of CM049595.1, read as the reverse complement.
AAATGTGCACAGCACTTACAGCCACATTCCAACAGCGATTAACGACGTATAATTTACACGGACTTCATACTCAGGCACAATCTAAGACCTGGGTCACATAAGACTATTTTTTGAAAACAGTCGCGGTATCATGCAATGTGAGAAGAAAGAGAGAGAGAGAGAGAGAGAGAGAGAGAGGGGGGGGGAGGAGGAGGAGGAGGAGGGTAAGCCGTTGGGCCATCGGAAGGAACAATGCGACAGCGTGGAGGTTATACGAGGACGCGAGTACCAGTCCGGCGAGAGGGAGAGAGGAGTCCATTGTCCGTCAACAAGGGGCTCAGCAGCTGCTGCACTGATACCCGATAGCTCTGCTGCGCTCTGCTGCGCTCTCCTGCGTCTGCAGCCCTGCTGGCTCAATTCGCCACTTGGCAAACGGCCTCTTCGCGCTGCGCCGCTCCTCCGCGCCTCTTCATCCGAGCTGCTGTCGCTGCTCTGTAAGGTGCGACTGAGAGAGGAGAGAGAATTTTTTGAGGAACAATTTGACACGGGGGCAACGAGGAAGCGGCCGCTCGGCCTGGACAGAGGAAGAAGCGGCACCAGCGACACCCGCCCCACTCGGGAAGTAATTCCGCAGCCAAACCGTCGTGTGTTACAGAACAGCAAAGGGGGGAGGGGCTGGATCCTCCCGGTCCTCCCCACGTTCTGCCCACAAAGCGGACGCCGGGCGGCCGCGAGAGGACGCCTCGGGAGCGAAAAAAAAAACTCGGGCAGGCGAGTCAGTCTAATGGGACGGCACGCCAGAAGAAGAGGGCCGGGGGGGCACAGCGCCGCAGCGCATCCGCCGCCGCGGCCCGCGCTCGTCGTGCGCAGCACTCGCAATGCCAAGAGTGCTCCAAGGGGGTGGCGCCAACCGCGAATCTGCGGACTGTGTATCGTGAATATTTGTAAACATAATGTAAAGAGAAATGAAATAAAATGAGGGTTCGGTGCTCCATGCTCCCGCTTGCGCCCGCTCGGCTACCGAAGCCCGTTGTGCACGGACCCAGAACCGACGCAGAAACTCTGCGCCCGATTTTATCCCCGACAACGTTATCGGCGCGCGGGTGTGAAACTCTCCCCGCGTCCTCCCGCGTGACGGATGGGATGGGCTCGTCAGCGACGGAACCTTAATTTTTCGCACCGCCTTCTCGCGTTGAGCGCTTCTAAGTTCTGGGAGGCGGCGGCGGCTGCGGCGGCGGCTCCGCTGCGGATGCGGGGGGGTCGGCTCAGCATCATCTCTCATCTGCGGTGTGGCGGGGCGCGGTTCACATGATGGCCATCGCCGCCCCGCCGCGTCTGGCGGCAGCGGGGGCGGCGGCAGCGGGGGCGCTACCGGCTGCCAGCTCGAGTCACGGCCGCCGCTATCACCGTATCACGCAGCCCGCCGGCTCGGCGACGGCGCGAAATGAATGAAAATACAGCGAGATGATGCTGTTGGGGGTCCTGGGGCCCCGGGTCCCCGGGCCGTGAGCCGTGAGCTGCCGCGCGGCCCGACCCGCCGTGTTCGGAAGCCCGTCTTCTGTTTCCGGACGGCGATGACGGCGGGGAAGATGTATTTGCACGAGCCGCCGTCGCCGCGGCGGCGCGGAGGGAGAGAGAGAGAGGAGACCGGCTGTCAGCGGCCGAGAGAGTTATTGGATTAAGTTTGAAGAGGCAGCGCGCGGGGCTGCTGGCGGGCTGGCTGGCTGGCGGGGGAAAGACGGAGTGAGCATGAAGGAGGGAAATAGGGGACAAGGACGGGAGGCGGCCGTGCCGTGCCGCTCTCCTCACGCGCCGTGTCGCCAACTTCTGCCCGCGGGGTCCGCGCCCGTTCACAAAATGACGTGACGGTTCGATGGCCGCGCGAGCGCCTAAGCCGCAGATAGCGGGTCGACACGCCGCGCTGCGCTGCCCGGCCGGATGCGCGCGTTACGTGGTATCTGGACGCGGCTGGGGGCTGCGACGGTGCGACGGACCGCGGCCGGCCGCTGCCGGTCCACCCCGCGAACCTGGCGGCGAGGCGGTCCCTTAGTGGGGCTCGGCGTGGGAAAGATAAGTGGTAAGCGCCGGCGGGGACCAGGCGGGACGCGGGGTGCGATATCAGAGCCGGCGGGCGGCGGCCGCGGGAGGGGGCGGCCCGTATAAGAGGGAGGAAGGCCACGGATCAAGGGCACAGTCCATCACAGCCTACCGCCATGGAGAGACACGCAGTCACGGTGAGGCAGACCTCACAGCCGATCACGTTTTGGCAACTGGATTTTTACGGGGGCGTGTAGTGTTTTTTGGCAACAGCCCGGGTCATGTCGGCTGCAGTGAAGTCGCGGGCCGTTTTTACCGCGGTGCGGCGGCGGAGTATGGCCGTTCTGAGGGGTCAGGCAAGGCGGAGCGGCCGCTACGTGCACGGCGGCCCGAAGGGCATCTCCCTCATTGTGCTAATCTGATCCCGGCGAGGGCCCTCCTCGGCCCGGCCGGCGCTGCCGGCGCCCAGCGGCGACATTAGTGCCGAACCCGTCCGAGGGGTTGGCTGGGGCCCCCGCCGTCAGATAACCGGATGGCGCGTCTAAACGGCCAGGCCAATAATTGCCGCACGGCCCGGGCGGTGCAGGGCTGTACGGGGGCACATCGCACGCCGCAGTGACTGTGGAGGGGCGGGGGGCGGCAGAGCCAGCGCAGAGTTCAGGCGGGGCCCCCGCGTCCTCACCACCCCCGCGCCGCTGGCAAATTCGCGGAAAGGGTATTTGCGTTTTGTCGCGAAAACGCGTCGGATTAGAGGCCAGCACGTCGTACTGCGGGCTCTGGAATCTGGACGATGGCGGTCGGAGGGGGGCGCCTGTTGAGCCGGGGGCCCGGAGGGGACTTGCCTGCTGGGACTCCGGCGACAGCGAGTGGGCGGAGCAGCCGATCGGAAAGCGCCCAAGCAGGTCATTGACACCGACCGGTCTGCTTGTGTTCGCAGTCCGCCGTCCTCGCCGCGATGTTCGTCGCCGGCCTCGCCGCCCCCCAGCAGCAGCCGTACTACCGCGGCGTGGCCTCCAGCGTGGCCTCCAGGGCGCCCGTCGGCGCGGCCCAGTCCGCGTTCAGCAGCAGCGTCGTCGGCGCTGACGGCCGCGGCAGCACTGTCGTCGGCACCTCTGGCTCACCCAGGATCTCGACGACCTTCTCCTACCCCACGAACCCCGTGCAGGCCGCCGCCCCGGCACCTGCCCCGGCGCCTACCTCCGCCGACTTCTTCGCTCCAGCCCCAACACCCTTCCCCGTGGCCTTCGCCAACGCCCCCCAGGAAGTCGCGCAGGCCCCCGCCGCTGCCGCCGCCCCCGCGCCCGCCCCCGCGCCCGCCCCCGGCCGCTACCCCATCATCCCGGTCATCCGCCGCTCCGAGATCCACGACGAGTCCGGCCAGTACGCGCTCGGCTTCGAGACCGGCAACGGCATCATCGTCGAGGAGCAGGGCGGCCTCAGGAAGAACCTGGACGGCGAGTGGAAGGACGACGTGGTGCTCATCAAGCGCGGCTCGTACAGCTACCCGGGCCCCGACGGCAAGACCTACCGGCTGTCCTACACCGCGGACGAGACCGGCTTCCACCCCGTCGCCGACTACCTGCCCAGGAGCGTCGTGGCCTAGGTGGCCGACGCAAGCCCCCGCCTCACCTCACCGAATGTGATAACAAACCGCCATCAAATGTTTTTAGCGAAAATAAAATCGTGTGCCATACCAGACTATCCGTGGCTTACACCCGTCTCTGAGCCCCGCAACATATGACGGCCGAACGGGCGACGCCAACGGTAGTCCAGGCGTGAGGACGCTTCCAGGCCGCTGCAGTCTAAGCCTGGAGCCGAGCCGCGGGCGTCCGGACCCGACCGCTGGAAAGGGAGCAGAAGGGATTTGGGACGTCACACTTTATCGGTCACAACGCGGAGCGAAACGAAACGACGATCCGAGGATTGGACCGCCCCGCCCCGGCCGGCTCTTCCCAGTGAGGATCTGCGGCGGCTGCTTCGTTTGTGACCGATAATGCTGCCAAGGTCGTGGAGGGGGTAGGAGGAGGGGGCGCGAGGACCTTCAACAAGGGGCGCGGCGGGGCCGGGACGGCGGCGAGGCCGGAGTAAACGTGAGTTACGGCGGCCAGTGCGCCTCGGGACACGGGAGCGACAAATTATTTCGTTGACCCGCCCAATTCTGCGGTATGGACCCCTCCGTGCTGCGTGTGACTGCAGCGACGTGAGGCGCCCAGTGGTGCCGGGGCGGCCTCGGGAGGAGGCGTGGCAGTTGGGCTGCCTACCCCGCCGGGGGCCCGGCCGCAGGGACGTGTACGATGGGTGGCCGAGACGCGAGGCGCAGCGACCGCCCTGCTGCAGTGAGGGGAGAGCGGAGGAGAGGGGGAGGGAGCTGCCGCTGCCGCCGACCGTCGTGGCCGTTGTCCGGGGGCACTAACGCCAAGGCCTTTCTTTATGAATAGGAATGGTGGTGAAGTTTATTATGTTCGCATGTCAGTAATCACAGTTGGGAGGTGGTGCATCACAGTCGGGGGGTGTGGGAGGGCGACAGACGCTCAGACGACGGGCACCTCCGGGGACTTGGGGAGGTGGTCGCCCTCGAACTTGGTGCCGTCGACGCCGGCAGAGTACTTGAGGGTGATGAGCTGGCCGTCGGGGGCGTAGTAGGAGACGGTGCCGGACCGCTCGGGGCTGTAGGTGCCGTCGGGGTTGGCCTTGAGCTGGACGTGGTCGGTGAAGGCGGCGCCGTCGCCGGTGGCGTACGCGATGGAGGACTGGCCGAAGTCGTCCTGGACGGCGCGCAGGCCGATGATGGGCACCGGGGTGGCGGAGGCGGCGACGGCGGCGGGCTGCTGGTCGAACTGGACAAACTGCTGGGGCTGCTGCGCGAACTGGGCGAACCTCTGCTGCTGCTGCTGCTGCTGCTGGGGCAGCTGCAGGGGGGCGAACTGGCTGAGCTGCGCGGCGGCCGCGGCCACGAGCACGGATAGGACCATCACCTGTGGGACGGAGACTTTGTGGTCAGCGCCGGGGGCGGCGGCGGCGGCGGCGGCGGCAGCGGGGTGGGCGTGGCCTCGCAAGGCGGTGACTCACCGAAGCGTGCATGATGGTGATTGTGAATGTGTTTTGTCGCTGGTCGAGCGGACTGGACTGGTGCCGTGACTGCCAGCCCCTGTCGTTTTATACAGCTGTCCACGCCGCACTGCACGCGCACTGCACGCCGCCCGGCCGCCGGCACGGCGCACCACTTCCCGGTCCCGGCGGCCGGTATCCGGTCCGGCCCCGAACCAGTACTCCGTGTGACCCCCGCGCCCGTGACCTCCACGGCCTAATCTGAAATAATCTTCAATATCTAACGTGCACTACGCGGTTGTCGTCGTGGCATTTCAAATACACGATTTTTTTTTGTTCGCAAAATAATTGACTTATTTCAGAAAAAATCTTGCAGCATGACAGTTGGCACGCCGGCCACTCACATTCCCCACGAATGGCAGTGCCGCCATCAACAAAAACAAAATGCGCAGCCGTTGGCAGCCGCGGGCCGCAGCCGCAGGCCTCGGGGCCCTGGGGCCCTTGCACTGACCTCACCACAACCCGCGGGCGAGAGCATTAATCCGGACCCCCACTGCGCTTCTGGAGTTCCGATTGCAAACGCAGAGGGAAAATTTTGAGCCGAAACAAATCTGGAGAAAGTTTCGGGTATAACTATAACTACCGTTAATCTTATGCAAGCTCGAGTCACTCCTAGTGGCCACGTAAGCTCGATTAGTTTTCACGCGGCTTGTCAGAAGAGTGCTTGTAGGAATCTTCCGAAAAAAAATTAACTAGGCGGCGTTTTCCGAACCTGGAATGTTTCTGGTGCTGTAAATTTATTGCGGTTCGTTGATCCCTCGTCGCCACTCGTCTTGACTCGGTGCGCGCGGCCGCGGCCGCGGCCCCGTGCGGTGGCAGCAGACAGCCTCTGCCCGCGGCACCCGCGGCCATCCCCCGGCCCGGACCGAGCCGAGCCGGTGGGGAGGCGGTATATAAGCAGCGAAAGGCCGCCAATTCAGCCATTCGCTCAACACCGCCCCAAGTCACCGGACTACCAAACCTCAACATGAACGCCTCCGTAAGTGACGTTCGGAAACGCGGGCGCCCCGCCAAAGCCCCGCCGAGGCCCAGAACCTAGTTGTGTCTTGTGCAGTGAAAAGAATATGAGCTAATTTGCCTCCAAAAAAAAAGCATCGGGCTTCGGCCTCATTTTCAAATTGGAGTCGTGGATTCAGATTCCTTCCCTCCTCCGGCCTTAACAGTGCTGTGGTTGTTGTCGCGCAGATCGTGGTGCTGCTGGCGCTGGCCGCCCTCGCCGCCGCCCGCCCCCAGGACTTCCAGCAGGGCCAGGTCCAGCCCCAGTACCGCGTCGTGCCCACCCTGCACCGCAACGAGGTTCGCGACGACCACAACCAGGTCTCCCTGGCGTACACCACCGGCGACGGCACCGCCGTCACCCAGCAGACCTACCTCAAGCTGGTCACCGAGGGCGAGTTCAAGGGCCAGTACGTCCCCGTCACCAAGGGCTCGTTCAGCTTCTACGACGACAGGCAGCAGATGCACACCCGCCACTACGTCAGCGACGAGGCCGGCTTCCAGATCGTGGGTGACGACCTCCCCGTCGCCGCCGCCCCCGAGGTCCCCGTCGCCCCCGTTGCTTAAGACAAACCCCGCCGCCCTCGCTGTCTGTAAATATTAGCTAGTTGTAATAATAAATTCAAACGCCATCATCACGTCTCTCGCACTCACTTTGTCCTTGCAAAGACGTCCCAGACTTTACCCCGGGAAGTTTTTTTTTTTTTTTACAAGCTTTAAAGCCCAACCTCACTGCCTGCAGTCAGTGCACACCCATCAGATCAGACACTCCCCACCCACACCTTGCGCCGTGGCTCGATGGCAAAGATGGGCGCCCAGGCCCCCTTCGGCGGAGACAGCGTAAGGAGAGGATCACAGTTTAATGCGCAACCCCAACATGGCGCATGACCCATCTCACCACGTCAGATGATTATCGCCCGCAACCCATTCTGATTTGAGGGAAAACCAGCGCGGCACGAACAGGGTGTCGGAGCCGCCGGCAGGTGATGCTGGCGCCGGACGGAGCACCCCGCGAGAGCGAACGGCCCGCCGCTGACCGGCAGCGCCATCTCTCGGGAATCTGTAGTACTTTCCCCCTCCCTCCCCCTCCCTCCCCCCTCAGCCCCTGGGAGGTAGGCGTGGACAGCCCGCCACACAGCCGCGTGTTGGGGGTTGCCTGCCTGCCGGGCGGAGCGGCGTTTGCCGCAGGCTCTCGGGCAGCCGCCGCCCGCTCGCGCAGCGCGTTTCCGACGCGCTGTGGCCTAGGCCGAAGGGACCCGAGACCTGCAGCCGGAGCGGTCACGTCAGGTGGGCTGCGCATTAGCGACGCGTTCGTTGCCGGTTTCCAGGGTCGCTTTCGCTGAAGAGCATGGCATATGTTCAAGATACGAAAATTAAAAAGTGCATTGTCGCTGAAAGGTGCTCGCATTTCTTCACAACGATTGGGTTAGGTGTTACAGGTGTGACCGCAATTATATTGTAAGAATGTATTGCGTCCCCACGGATTTAATAAACGAAAGATCAGTGGCATAAATTATAAATTATTTTTATTCACTCCATTTCTGTATATACACATGAAGGCTGCAGGTACGTGGGATACAACATGACATGACTAGCTATGTCGGCGGATGGCGGTGGTCGGGCTTAGACGGTGGGGAGGTGACGGCCCTGGGGGTGGTATCCGGTCTCGTCGGCGACGTAGGTGAGGGTGTGGTGGCTGCCGGCGCCGTCGGGGACTACGATGGTGCCCTCCTGGACGGGGATGGGGCCCTCGGGGCCGCCGGGCTTCAGGTACAGGCGCTGGGACAGGGCGGCGCCGTGGCCGGTGCTGAAGGCGTGGGAGAACTGGCCGGCCTCGTCCTGGGTGCTGGTGTAGCCGATGGCGGGGCCGTTCCTGGGGTCGGGCTGGACGAACTGCTGGGCGGAGGCCACGGCCACGAGGGCGAACAGGGCGATCACCTGCAAGCAGAGGCGGTTAAAGCACGTGCACTGCTGCACTGCCGCACCGCACCGGCGGCCAGTACGGTACTTACGGAGACGTGCATGTTGTTGGGGGTGTTGTCGCTGGGAGGAGCGGGAGCGGAGTGACTTGATGGCCGGCCGCGGCGGCTTATATACCGACACGCGCACGGCCCGCACGGCCGGCGCGGCCTGCACAGCCTCGGGGGCCGGAGGGCTCCGCTGGGCCGGGTACTCCGGTGCACCCCTCGGACACTGCTATGTAGAGGGAGGGGTCGGTGGAGGGGGCTGCGGGGCTGTGCGGCTGCTGCGGCCGCGGAGAGGAAGGGTTCGGCTCACACGCGCCCGCAAGACAAACGGGTAAAAATAACTGGAAAAGCGAGACGCACTTCGGCAAGGGGAGGCTAATGTTTGCAGTGCAGGCCGGCGTGCAGAGCGCGACGTGCAGTGCGTCTGTCGGTATATAAGCCGCCGCGGCCGGCCATCAAGTCACTCCGCTCCCGCTCCTCCCAGCGACAACACCCCCAACAACATGCACGTCTCCGTAAGTACTGTACTGGCCGCCGGTGCGGTGCGGCAGTGCAGCAGTGCACGTGCTTTAACCGCCTCTGCTTGCAGGTGATCGCCCTGTTCGCCCTCGTGGCCGTGGCCTCCGCCCAGCAGTTCGTCCAGCCCGACCCCAGGAACGGCCCCGCCATCGGCTACACCAGCACCCAGGACGAGGCCGGCCAGTTCTCCCACGCCTTCAGCACCGGCCACGGCGCCGCCCTGTCCCAGCGCCTGTACCTGAAGCCCGGCGGCCCCGAGGGCCCCATCCCCGTCCAGGAGGGCACCATTGTAGTCCCCGATGGCGCCGGCAGCCACCACACCCTCACCTACGTCGCCGACGAGACCGGATACCACCCCCAGGGCCGTCACCTCCCCACCGTCTAAGCCTGACCACCGCCACCCGCCGACATAGCTAGTCATGTCATGTTGTTTCCCACGTACCTGCAGCCCCCGAATAGAATAAGATTTTGAAAATAAATGAAAACGTGTTAAATATTTCCCATAAATATTTATTGCCCCGTTGCCCTTCAAGAAAACCACCTTCTATTTTACATATTAGATAGTCGAGTTTCTTGGGAATGATAATTTTACAACCGAACAATACCCAGGGAAAGTCTCATGAAAACACAGTCAATTTAAAACAGTGTTTGTCCATCTAAGCCCACGGGAATGATCTTTCAAGAGTTGATACTTTTCTATAATATTTTTTCTTGTTGATAGGGACATTTTTTTTACAATTTTGACTTGACTTTTATAGGAAGCATCGCAAGGCATTTCCTTAATTACATCCGAGTGCCACCTTACCCACGCACGGCGACGCCGAACGCCTGCAATTGCCGGAATAGACCAGCCCGCACGGCACGCGTGCATGGCGGAGTGGTGATTGCCTATCCGCTAGGCGGTGTGTGTGTGTGTGTGTGTGTGTGTGTGTGTGTGTGTGTGTGTGTGTGTGTTTGGGTGGGTGGGTGTGAGTGCCCCGACCGGGTGGACTGAATTGGCTTTTCCTTCCGTGAGTTACACATCCCGAATGAGAAATCACAAATTAGCTCTTCGTTTATGAGGCAAAATCTTGCTTGAGTGACCCCTAACTCTATTCCGTCCCTTTCAACCATTCCACGCAAACCCTTCGTGAAACAAATCGTTCGGTGACGCTTAAACTCTTCTTTGCAGAGCACGCGCCGCACGCCTCCAAGAGGGCAGTTTTGCGAATAGGAAAGGACGTTGATAATCAAACGGGCTATTGTAGGGCTGCTCCCAATAAAATGTTGACAATTTAAAACCCAGGTGCGCCCAGCTCCGCAACATACCAAAAAGAAAAGTAATTAAATGTTCAAGAAGCTAAAAGTAATTTAGAATGAAACGATCGCAAGCAATCCAGTATCCTGATGACAGTAAATCTTCGGGCTAATTTCTTACGATTTATCTTTTAGTGTGTGGTGCGGACAAAATTATTCAGGTAAAAGGTTTTCATCAACAACACCAAAGGTTTAATTTTGTGTCATTTTTATTTTGGAAAAATTAAAAACTACATGAGCGTTTCAGACAAATGGAAGAAACAACATGACATGACTAGCTATGTCGGTGGGTGGCGGTGGTCAGGCTTAGACGGTGGGGAGGTGACGGCCCTGGGGGCGGTATCCGAGCTCGTCGGCGACGTAGGTGAGGGTGTGGTGGCTGCCGGCGCCGTCGGGGACGACGATGGTGCCCTCCTGGACGGGGATGGGGCCCTCGGGGCCGCCGGGCTTCAGGTACAGGCGCTGGGACAGGGCGGCGCCGTGGCCGGTGCTGAAGGCGTGGGAGAACTGGCCGGCCTCGTCCTGGGTGCTGGTGTAGCCGATGGCGGGGCCGTTCCTGGGGTCGGGCTGGACGAACTGCTGGGCGGAGGCCACGGCCACGAGGGCGAACAGGGCGATCACCTGCAAGCAGAGGCGGTTAAAGCACGTGCACTGCTGCACTGCCGCACCGCACACGGCGGCCAGTACAGTACTTACGGAGGCGTGCATGTTGTTGGGGGTGTTGTCGCTGGGAGGAGCGGGAGCGGAGTGACTTGATGGCCGGCCGCGGCGGCTTATATACCGCCGCGCACCGCACGCCGCGCCCCGCACCACCTGGGCTGCTTCATCCCCTCGGCGACGAACGGTGCGTGGCCCGGCCAGCTGGCCCGGTCGACCGCCAGCTACAACCGGGCCCCCCGCCGTGCGGCCGGGTGGGGGATGCGATGCGGTGCCGTGTTGCGGTCAGCGACGCTGTGAGCCCTCAAGTAGGGCAGGACGGTGCCAGGGGACGTCACAGCAGGCGCACCCTGATGTCGAGGGCAGTATAAAACCGGTGCTGACGCGGTCCGGTGCGTACTCCAGTTCCACTCTCTCACGCCACAGCTTCCCCCGGTCTCTGCAACATGCACGCCTCCGTAAGTACCCTCTCGCTGGTGGCGGCCGCACCGTGAGTCCGAGGCCTCATCGCCCTGTCTAACCCGCGCGCGCTCCGCAGGTGGTCGTCCTTGCCGCCCTCCTGGCCGCCGCCTCGGCGCAACAGTTCTTCCAGCAGCAGCAGCAGCAGCCCGACGCGAGGAACGGCCCGGCGCTGGACTACGTCAGCACCCGGGACAACAACGGGCAGTTCGCGCACGCCTGGCGCACCCTGCACGGCGCCGCAGTGTCCGAGCGCCTCTACCTCAAGCCCGGCCCCGAGGGGCACGTGCCCGTCCAGGAGGGCATCTTCATCGTGCCCGACACCACCAACGGAGGCTTCCTCACCGTCAAGTACATCGCCGACGAGAACGGATTCCAGCCCGAGGGGGCTCACCTCCCCGTGGCCCCCGCCCCCATCCCCGCGTTCTAACGGCTGCACCGATCTCCCATCTCATCCCCATCTCTCTTCCAACCGCACTCCATGATTGTCGTCTCACTCCCACGCCCCACCGTGCCATGTAAATTAAAAATAATTTAAATAAAAAACCAAATAATTGAAAATGCGATATGAATTTGTACAGCTCCCCTCCCGCCCGCAAAGAGTCGGTGCTGTTGTGGTCTCGGCTACGCACGACGATACACCGCGCGAGAAACTAGTGTGGGGGCGCCCGTGCGGAGAGACGCCGCGCCCCTGACGGCGCCGATACTCCGAACACCTACGGACACTAGCGGCGCCCTGCCTGGTCCTGCCGGCCGCTCGAGCGTCACTACTCCGTGTGCGGTGGGGAGTGGGGAGGGAAAGGAAGGGCGCTGCCTGGGGTAGAGTGAAGGGGAGAGAAAATAAAATTACTCGGTTAGATATGGAATGAATGAGACAAATTTTCCTTCGGGTATATGTATGTTATGGTGAGTGTTAACACACTTCATTTTTCGCACAAGCGCGCTGACAAACCAGTGGTCGTCAGTGGCAGTTGAACACGGCCCGGTGAATCGGTTTGGGATGGGACTGCTAGTAGCGCTGACAACCGCGCGTGGGGCCGCCCCCGCCGCCCCCGCCGCCCCCGGTCCCTACTTCCCGCCTGAAAGCCTCTTCAAACTTCTCCAATCGGCACGATTAGCATCTCTACCGGGGCGGGGAGCGGAAGGATGGCACAGGGCAAGGGGGGAGGGGGTGTTGACGGAGAGCAGGTTTGGAGAGGAAGAGTGGGGGCTGAGAGCTGGCGCGGCCCCCAACACCAACTGAACGGGGCGAAAAGAAAATCCATTTCTTAGGGAGGTGTTGTGCTGTAATATCCCTGGAGGTGGAGAGGGCGGAGGATTCCATTTAGCTTCCATCCAGGAGAAGTGGTTTGCTTTATCCTGAATCTAAATTCCAGAATGCAGTATGGGTGGTGAGGAGGCGGAGCCGATGTCCGCACCCCGGAAGGGGGCTCTTTATTGTGACTTCGTGATTATCTTTTCCAAAGCAAAACCTACTCTTCACTGGCTCTGTCCAATCAGAAGAGTTAAAGCGAAAGTGGGCGGGGGAGGGGAATGTATTGAGTCGTTCTCATTTCAGTGCCAGTCCAGCAATGCCACCAATTCTTCATTTCGCAATTCCGCGCACAGTTCGGTCTGTAGGGCTTCCTCGGCCTTCTCCCTCAGCTCTACTGCGGCACAGAACCCTATTGCCGGCGCGTGGAGCGCGGGTTCGAATGCCGTTTTCGAATTTCGAATTTACCGCGTCTGCACTCGATAGTTTCGGCCGGCCTGTCGAGTTGGCACCCCTGCCGCCGATGCGCCTCCCTGTTCATTACGCGTTATGAAGCGCGTGACCCTGCGGGGGCCCCGCAGGGGGTCCCGCCCCACTGGGGGTCCTACTGGGTCAGCGCCGCGCGCTACGCGCCCTGGAATGCCATCTGGAAGAAACGCCTGGAATGGAATGGCACGGCTCCCCGGCACGGCCACGCGGCGCCCCTGCGTCTGCGTGGCGATGCGAGGCGCCGCCGCCGCAGCAGGGAAGCGCTGGTGCGCCTATGGCGGTATGGAGGACAAGAAGACGCGGGTTCGATACCCGTTCGCAGTTCCGGCTCGATTGTCATTTTTTTCCCCGCGGCCCGTGTGTGTTTGCCCGGGTCGTCACCTGATGTCGGCGGGCGCCGGTGTGCCAGTGACTAATCCGCCGCTGTCCTGCCCCGTGTTTGCTCGCGTTGCTATGACGCCGTGTGCTGTGTGACGCGGCGCGCCGCACGCACGGCTCCAGCCCGCGCCGCTCCGCCCGGACACTTGCAGCGATGACGTCTCCTCCCTGCTCTGCGATGCCGCCGCTCGCTCTTCACCCCACAAGTCCCTCATGCCCTACTCTGTGTACCCAAATATGTACTGACTGTACTACTAAAGAAACATAGCCTGTTCTTTTTACTTAATCACATGTTCTGCACTTTGCTGAAGATTTTCGTTGCCTGTGACACTGAGTCCGCCGGTGTCCGACACGTGTGGCCTGGACCTGGCGCTGCACGACGGGCCGGGACTGGAGTCCCCCCCCCCCCCCCCCCCCCCCGGCACAGGTCGGGTCCGGGTGGCGCCTGTCGAAACACTTCTCCGCCCCCGCTATTTCCTTTGAGGAGCGCCCAGCGAACCGCGGCGGTTGCGGCGGCGGCGGCAGCGGCCGTGGCCGTCACGGCAAGGGGCTGCGGGGTCGGCCGGGACTCGACAAACGTTACAGCTGGTGTTTACTCCTTCGGCCCCGCCACCCCCCGCCGGGCTGGGCCCTCCAGCCCTGCAGGGGCGGCCTGCGGGGGGGCGGCGCGGGGGTGCAGGCCTGGCCTCGGGCACCTCGGGCGTCTGGTGCGCAGGCCCCGGCCGCGCCGCCCGCGCCCCCCAGCACCACCCCGTCCCCAGGCAGGCCGTCGGCGGCGGCCCCAAGGCGCGGGAAGGGGGCCGGGCCGGGCCGGGCTGCGGGCGCTAGCGGGCGCACGCCGCGCGGCCACACGGCGCAGCGCGTCGGCCCAATCCCCCGCTGGTGTTTGGCGGTGATCCCCGTCGGCGGCTGCCCTCTGCCTGCACACTGCCTGCACCGCCTCCGCGGCGCGACGCCCACCCGCGCACTCCACGCCGCCGGCGCCGAGCGCATCGCCAGCCAGCAGCCGGGTGAGTCAAGTGACGCGGTCACCGCCTCCGCGGACGCCGGGCCGCCGGGCCGGGCCCCAGCTGCCAGCGCTGCCACACGGTCGCCCCCCGGGGCCCCGCACAGCCGGGAGCGCGCACCACACCGCACTCGTACGGACCGCGCTGCAGCGCTGCAGCTTAGCGGGCCGGGCCGGACTGGCCGCGCGCTGCCGCCCACCGCAGACCACCGCTGCCGACGTCCGTGCTATTCCCGGCTCCCATTTCTGCGCGGGATGGATAGATGTGTTTAAAAGCCGTGACCCTCGCGGGGGGTGGGGGGCGGGGCCGCTGATGGACTTGTTGCTGCCGGCCGCGGTGCAGCAGAGCCGGCGCAGCGGAGCGCAGACGCCGCCCGCTCCTGGCACTCGGCGACGACGTCGCCGGCCTGACATGCTGGGGCCAGCGCGGCGTAGACACGGACGGCCCCGACGGAGAGGAGCAGAGGATGAACGGGCGTCGAAAGTAAATAGCGTGCCGGTGGCGGCCTGCCGCGCTGCTGGTCGGGGGAGAGCGCCTGGTGGGTAGGCAACGGCCGCGCACGGCTGCGACCACAGGCGCCGTGCTGCCTACCTACCGGGCGCTCCGGCCGCCGCAGGGCTGTGCCGATCAGCGCCGGCTTTCCAAAGAAAGAAGAGGGAATCGTTGCGCGGGTGGGGCTGCGGTGAAACCGGGTGAAAACGGAGCACTGCTCGCGCAGGTTGTGGCCGCGACGACGTTCGGGTGGACGACGTCGACGGCGGCGGAAAGCCCCACGGCGCCAGGAGAGGCCCGGGGCTGCCCGAGGCGCGCGCCGCCGCCGTCCCCAGTGTTGTCTCTGCCATTAGTGCTGGACAGAGGCCTGTGGACGGCGGCGCGCAGGCAGAGAGGCCTTTTTGTCAACGACCGAGCGAGAGCAGAGCTCGCGGCGGCCGATCGGAGTGTGTGTGCTCTGGGCCGGGCCTGGATGGGCCTCGTACGACACACGAAAGCACTTCTCTACCCCCCCCCCCCCCCCTCTCTCTCTCTCTCTCTCTCTCTCTCTCTCACACACACACACTGATACAGTTTCAACAGTTTGTCTCGGTATAAAGGGTTGACGCTGGGGTAGTTATGGTGAGTAGGGTGATAGAAAGGGAGAGAAGAAGGAAGAGAGAGAGAGAGAGAGAGAGAGAGAGAGAGAGGGGGGGAGGAGAGAGAGAGAAAGCCCCTGAGTAATGAGATAATGAGGGCCGGTAATTAATATACCACCAAGCGTCGGGGCGGCGGGGAGGGACAGGCTGGGGGGGGGGGGGCACAACGACATGCTTCTGCTCCGTTAGTCAGGAATAGAAGACCCGGCCGGGGTGCAGCCTTCCTTACCAGAGAAAGATGGCAGCAACGAACGCCGCCTTCGTTAGCCTTGTTAAAGGGAAACGGGGAGGGGGCGGAAGAGGGAGGCGTTCGGTGAGAGGTTCAAGATTACGGGGGATGGGCGAGTACAATCACAAGGAGAGGTTCCGAACCGTTCCGAATTCGAATAGGAATGAAAGTTAACATCTCTCTCTCTCTCACACACACACACACATTCTCTCTCTCTCTCTCTCTCTCTCTCTCTCTCTCTCTCTCTCTCTCTCTCTCTCTCTCTCTCTCTCCCCGTCGCTGTCACCCACTCTCTAAGTAGATCTGGAGCCTGGTGGCCACGTGCGCTGTTGCAAACTGTTCCAGCTGAGCTCAGCTCAGACCCCCTCCCTCTCCCCATCCTCTCCCCCCCCCCCCCCCTGTCTCCCCTCCCTACCCCTAAGCCACCCCCGGCGGCCTGGCGTCTCCCTGCTGTTTCGACGATGTGAGTTGGCAGGGGAGGAGGGGGAGAGGGAGCAGGAAGGCCTCACTGGCTCGTAACGAATGCGATTGAAGTGTCTGTGAAGCAGAAGGGGAAAGGGAGGGGGGGAGAGAAAGCGGAGTAGGGACACCATAGAGAAGGGAAGAGGAAATTTGTCGGATTTATTGTGTGTCCGATTTTCGGTGGGGCCGCCAGCGAACCTCCCTGCCGCTGTTGCTGAGAGAAGGAGCGGGGGTCCGTCTCCCCCCCCCCCCCCTTGCGGCGCGGCCGGCTGGAGCTGGAGCCCCGGTCTACTTGGTTCGAGTATCGATCGAGCAGAATCGATACACTGAACGAGTAACACGGCCTTTCACGAAACTAGGGGGAATCGAGAGCATCACGGAGGCGTTGCTGCGTACTGCATCGCCTGCTGAGAGGAGTAGCCGAGTGGGTGCGAGCCGGCTTAAGGGGCGGCGGCGGGGCAGCGGGGCGGCGGCGGTGGGTTCGAATACCGCCCGGGCCGGGACGAGGAAGCGGGGTGTTCGAGGCCACGATATGACGCCCTATGCGTGCACGGTCAAGGAGGCGACCACGGCGTGACGGGGCGTCCGGGGGACATCCGAGGGACATCCGAGGGACGGCGTCCGGGAGACATCCGCAGGGCGTCCCTGTGTAGGCCGCGTCGGGGCGCCACAACTGCCGGCCGACCCCCGCGGGGGCCCCGGCCGGAGGCGGCGCACTGCTGGCCCTGCTGGCTGCAACCCCCACCCCTCCATTCCCACCCGCCCCCCGAGGCCATACCTCCACTCCCTTATTACATTCCTGGCGGGTTGGTGGGGGCATTCCGGGCGTGTCGCACCCCAGATAGATGCCCTCCCCCTCCCAACGGTACTCTTATTGCTCTGCCCCTCTGCCCACCTGGGTATTTATAATTATAGTGACTGTATCGGCAGCAGGCGGACTCGGAGCAGAGTGACTGTGTGTCTCCCTTGCACTCGTGGGGCGCCTCGCCTCGAAGGGGTGCGCGAGTGGGACAGCAGCTGCGAAAGCACTTCCCGGAATCAGGCGGCAGGTGGAGGTGCGCGGGGCAACGGCCGCGGAGGTCGTGGTCAGTGCCGAGGGGCGGGGCGGGGTGCAGAGGGGGGGGGGGGGGGGGAGGGGGGGGGGGGGGGGGGCACCAGGTCGGCCTTGGGGGAGACGCACTACTTGACAGCAGCTTCCCGACGCGGTAGAAAACACGCCGCGCGGGCAGCTGCACTCCCCCCCCCCCGCACCCCCGGGGGGGCTCCACTATAGACCAACTCGTCCGACAGCCCCCGCGGGGCCCCGAGGGCCAAGGGCAGAGGGCCGACCAAGGTCGCGGGCCGGGCGAAGGGAACGGGCCTTGCACGTCATCAACGCCCGCCCCTCTCGTCCTTCCCTTATCACAGACCATACCAGGGCCCGCAGAACCAGACCGATAAGCAAACCCGACAGGAGCAGAGGCGTCGGCCCCTCGCCGCGCTGCCGGACGGCGCGTGTGGGGTGAGGGGAAGGGGAGGGGGTGGGCCAGCCGCGAGGCGGGGGGGGGGGGGGTCGCAGAGCAAATTAGCTGCGCTAACTCAACTGGCGCTGGGCGGACCGCGGGGTGGGATGGGATGGAACGGGGATGACGGGGGGGGGGGGGGGGGGGGGTTGTCTCGGGTTGTCGGAGCGCGGCCACCCCGCCTGACGGGACATGAGGGCGGCCCGACTGAGCGACACGGTTAAAACCGGCACGGGTCCACGGCTGGGGTTGTCTCGGGTTGTCGGACGCCGGCCGTTGCGTCGCTTACGGCCAACCCCTTCACCGGGGCCGCCACCGCCGCCCTGCCCTGCCACGACTGCCAAGGCCGGCAGCCCGGGTTCATAACGGTGCCACGCCGGAGGCGGCCGGCGGCGGCGGCGGCCCGCCCAGCACAGGTGATGGATGGACGGGACGGGATAGATTTGTCGAACGGCATCCGAAGAGAAGACGCGGCGGACGGCGGCGGCGGCGGCGGCTCGGCTCGCAGCCCCGAAGAATTTCACCCCATCGCTACCGAAATCGATTCTTATCTCCGCCGATGATCTGAGCGGATTGTGTGGCACGGAGGGGTGGTCCGGGGCCGCCAGCACCGGGTCCGGGTCCGGGTGCGCGAGGCGAGGCGCGGCGGCGGCGGTCATCCAGCCGGCCGCGGGGCCACACTCTGGGCTGCTGAGCCCCGCGACAGAAACATGGGCCTCGTGACCTCTGCGACCGTGTGGGAATAAATGAGCAGGAGCCGGTCTCCTCGCGCTTCCGACGTCATCCCTCACCCCCCGCAGCGCCGCGCCGTTTGGCGAAGAGTGCGGGCACAAATGTCGGGGGAGGAAGGAAGGCCTTGCAGAGGGAGTGTGGAGTGGGGTGGGGCGGGGCGCCGAAGAGTGCTGAGCTCGAGGGCTCGCGAGGTATTCTCCGCAGCAAATTGGTTCGGTTAGGCTCGGCGGGCTCTGCGCTGCTGCCAGCCCAGCCCCGCGCACCCGGGAACCCGAGAACGCGGAAGGGATGAGTCGAGGCTGCCGGCCGTGGTGCCGGTCACAGCTCCAGCCCGCTCCAGCCCACTCCAGCAGCCCCGGCCCGGCCCTCCTCTAACGGGTTGTCACGTGACCAAGCCCTGGGGTGGGCCGACGAGTGTGAAACAAGTGCGACAAGCTGCCCTCCCATGCTATGCCGCCCTCCGCTGCGCCGAAAACCGCGGCCGTGTGGCACACACACATGTATACACACGCACATGTATACACACGCACAGACACACACACACATACACGCACACTGCCGAACGTGCCCCGGTTATGTAAGCAGCCGCCGCGGTAGCCCGGCCGCCGCCACCGGCGGGGCTCGAAGCTCCCGCGCCCCGCGCCGCCCTCGAGTGCTTTTAAAACAATGTCTTCCTGTTGTTTGCCGTTCCAGGACGAACCGAGGCGGCCCGACCCGACCCGCGTGATGGCGGAGCCCTCGGACCTTACGGTCCGCGTCGCGACGCCGGAGGACACGGACATCATCGTGGACTTCGCCAGGCGGTTCTTCTTCGTGGACGAGCCCCTGACCATAGCAGTAGGCGCCAAAAATTGAAATTTCCTCAAAGAATTTTTAAAAAAATAAATAACGAGAATTAAAAAGGAAATAAATGTATTAAAAAGAGGGTGCGAAAGGGCGCCGCCCTGCCGGGAAATCAAAATTTGACTTTTTGACTGTTACTTGACTTTTAAAAAAATCTTTTGATGAGTTTTAAAAAATTATATTTTGATTTCCAGTTTCTGATTATTTCCCATTTTTAAAACAACTTCTTGTTTTAAAAAGACAACTTTTTGTAGATTTTTTTCAAAGGGCGTAAATGTATGTGGTTTTCAAAGCCCTGCCGCGTGTGCACCGGCCACATGCGGCAGGGCCGTAAACGAGGCCCTCCGTGCCGCTGGGCTCCTTGCGGGCTCCCGCTGCTGTTCCTGACGCGGATCGTGTCGGCCTCCGCCACACCCCTCAGCGTAGTGTGTAGTTAAGACGGCAAATTAGCAGGCATTTTTAAAATAAAATCTCAAACATCAAAAATGCCAGGATGCTAGTACAGGACTTCAAAAATCTCACCCGTCTGATTAGGATTTTCCCCCCCCCCCCCGATCAGATAGTTACACAGAGACATTTCCGCCCTTTTCTAAGTGGCTCGGCTCTGGCCACAACCAGCACACACCGGTCGTCCCTCCACGATCGGACATAGCCCCCGGCAAGTCAGAGGGGAACGACCCTGCACACCGTTCACGGGGTCGAAGAGGCTTTATTCCCTGGCACAACCCCTCCCGTCCCCACAGTGGACAACGAAACCGCCCAGACATATTATGGTCCGGTCAGACGAGATCAGCAGCGCGCAAAGCGCGCAGCAGTTGCACGGTGGCGCCATCTCGCGGCGCCGGGGCACAACTTCCAAGACGTTTGGTGTCGAGGTAGTCGTGTAAGGCCGACGGATACGCGCGGCGCGAGAAGTCGGCCCACAATTCGACGGTGGCGCCATCATGCACGGCGGCGGCCAGCGGTGCAACTGCAACTCTGCTGACGTACTTAGGGGGGCCGCCGCCGATGGCGCCACCGTGCAAACTGCTGCTCGCTTTGCGCGCTGCTGATGTCGTCTGACCGGACCATGATATGTCTGGGCGGTTTCGTTGTCCACTGTGGGGACGCAAGGGGTTGTGCCAGGGAATAAATTCTTCCCGACCCTGTAAGCGGTGCAGTGGGCCGTATCCTACTGACTTGCCGGGGGCTATGTCCGATCGTGGAGGGACGACCGGTGTGTGCTGGTTGTGTTCAGAGCCGAGCAACTTAGAAAAGGGCGGAAATGTCTCTGTGTAACTATCTGATCAGGGGGGAAAATCCTAATCAGACGGGTGAGATTTTTGAAGTCCTGTACTAGCATCCTGGCATTTTTGATGTTTGAGATTTTATTTTAAAAATGTCTGCTAGTTTGCCGTCATCTTACTTGCCGATGCATGCATGCACGCACGCACGCGCACGAATTAACTACACACTACGCTTGTCGTTCTCCGTTCCGTCCCCGCAGATTCGTCTGATGGAGGGCGGCGGCCGATGCACGGAGCTCGAGGACTACTGCACCGAGTCACTGGGGGAGGGGAATTCCCTCATCGCCCTCGGCCCCACAGGTGAGAAAGAGAGAGACACAGAGGGAGGGAGAGAGACAAAGACGGAGAGGGTGGAAGAAAACGATGAGCCGTGCTTCGAGAACGGCACAATGAGCTGCCGGCGGTGTCTGGCCCGGGGCAGCCATAGGCCGCGGCCCGCGCACCGAGTCCCGGCGCAAACACAGCCGCCAGCATGCAGGGCCGAACAACACGCGGACGAGAAAGTTTCGCTGGCAGCGATGGCCCGAAGAGAGAGGGAGAGTCGCGTAAACTGGCCCGCGGCCGCATCGAGATGCGGGGCCCGAGGACAGACGGCCGCTGATTATTTTCCACTCGTTAATTTGGCTTCGGAGAACGGCGTGCGCCCCGGCCTGACTCCGGTACAGTGTGGCCGCGAACTCCCACGCCCCACGGGGGGAGTCGCGCGTACAGGGGCAGGAGGTGCGCCGACGCCCGCCAGCACAACACGACCGGTCGTTGTGCCGCAGTCCGCATGCGCTAAGAGCGTCCTCTCAAGGGGGCGGGAGTCGGGAGAGTGTCGTTCTCGGGCCGGACGGAGCACCCCGCGCGAGCCAGCGGCGGTAGCTACTCCATGCGGCCGACGACGGTGTCGCATCTCTCTCACACCCCGCCTGAACAAGCAGCGCAGCCACGCGATGCGGGTGCGGTCCGCTAACTACATGTAGGCGGAGTGTCCTCCCTCCGATACTCCCGGCCCCACTGTGGGCGCAGCGTCACCCTCCGGTAATGACGTTTCGCTTCCCGCAGGCGAGGTGGTGGCGGTGTTGCTGAACGGCGTCAAGCGTCGCAAGGCCGGCCCCTGCGAGCCCGAGGAGCTGCCCCCGCCCGAGGGGCTGCCCAACACCAAGTTCCGCAACATCGTGCGCCTGCTGGACGAGGCGGACGCGCAGGCCGACGTGTTCGGCCGCTTCCCGGACGTGGACGCGTACGTGGACATCAAGATCCTGTCCGTGCACCCCGACTGGCGGGGGAAGGGCATCGCCAAGCAGCTCATAGACCAGTCCAGGTAAGGGGGGCCGTCGGGGCACCGCCCGTGGCCCACCACCGACTACATGGACCCAGCCACGACGTGTCTCACCCTTGTCCTCGTCCTGCCCTAGGGAGCTGACGCGGTCGCAGGGGGTGCCCATGGTGCGCTGCGTGTGCACCAGCTACTACACGCACAAGGCCGTGGCCCGCCTGGGCTTCGAGCACGTGCACACCATGCCCTACAAGTCGTTCCTGGACGCCGACGGCAAGGTGGTGTTCGACACCGAGCCCCCGCATGACAACGTCGAGACCTACGTTGCGCGGGTGTGATTTCTGAAACCAGCCTGTACTCTTCTTGTTGTGTTTTTATCCTAAGTTACCGCAAGTTACAAAAGACTGCCTTGTTATGTACTCCTGCCCAGTGAGGTCTCATGTCACTCATGTATATACTGAGTATGGGGCGCTTTGTTAGTAATGCAGTACATCACTTTTGAACTGGGCTACCACAAGCCACTTTAATTCAATGCAAAAAGGAAGATTATTCCGCGGGAAGATGGAGCGGATTTTGAAAATAGCTAGTTGCCGCCTTATGACAAATAAATCAATTGTAAAATGCTAGTCGTGTCAGAAGATTCAAAATTTGAAAGTGTTTTGGTGTTGACTAACGATTGGTGGAACTCAATGCAATGTTTCAGGAATAAAGTAAACTTAACTGTGAACATCTTTTATTCGCCTTTTAGCTGATAAGTAGAAGGGCCAATACTGACTAAGGAACGTATTGTTGGAAAAGTGACCAATTCTAACTAGTACACCAAAAGCGTATAACTTTATCCTATGTTAACATAAACCACAAAGTCGTCGATATGGGGGTAAAAACAAACAGAATATTGGTCTGGTTACATATAAAAACACAAAACACAAAGAAATCATTTAGGTATGAAACAAATAGGAACAAAAATGTACATATGAGCTAGATTCAATTTCCAACATTTCGCTCAAAATTCAAGAATTAACGACATATATTACATAACAAAAGCTATGATTCTCTTCAATTTCCAATATTAACCCCAAAAATATGACGATAAATTGAGCAGGCAATGCAAACCACTGCTAACATGTCCTAGTGTGGAATCAGGCATTTAGTAATAGAAAAGTATAAAATACGAATTGATGAAATTGCTGGAAAATTTAAAATGCATATTAACTAGGTACTTTGTGCTTGTGTTTTTTCAAATGCTGGAGATGAATCCACTAACTTGTGGTATAGTTAGTCTCACAACAAGTCACAAAAAATCACTGGCATTAAATGAGAAGGTATAAATTCCTACATTACAGATGACTAGTTGGTTTGTAGTTTATGACTAGACTAACTATCCATTGGCAGTTAAATTTGCAATTGCCTTTCACAGATCACTCAAACCCAAGAAAAACAGAATGACAAGTATTCTAAATTAAACTACAGACAGAGAAAAAGCTATTTTAACTTTGGACCCACAATTATGATCACCATGTAAATGAACACAAGGAACTATTACTATTACAATGACTCAGGAAACCATCCCGTTTCCTTATGCAAATACTAGGTTTTTGGTATCACTTCTTGGTGAGCAATTGTGTGTTGGGTACCAGCCTATTTCTTAAAACTGACTTGGTAGAACACCCAATCTTCCATAAAAGATGGAACAAATGCTCGGTCTTGCGTGAAGGTAACAGGCGGCTGCAGTTTTCCCAATTCTTTCTCCAGCATTTCCAGAGAAGATGGACTGGAAGCTCCATTTGCCTTAAAGTCAAAACATGTTGTAGAAAAAGAATAAATGAAAAAGTAATGACTGAAAATAATTGAAAAGGAATTAGCAGTAAGCCCATAAGTACTTACATGAGTCATATATTTTCCACCAGGTTTTAAAACCTTAAGAGAGTCATCCAAGATCAGTCGAATAAAATCCCAAATTTCACCCTGAGGGGTTGGGGAAATGGGGACATCGGTCAAGTCCCCAAAGACATAGTCGAACTTTCGTCCATCTTTAATGTAGTTATTTAAAACCTCAACACAATCACCAACAACGATCTGAAAGAAGATTACAACACAACAACACTTATTATCAGAAGCAACCACAAGAGCAAGAGTACTAATTCAATCTCTTTTTCCTTCCTTGCAACAGTCAACCTACATACCTCATAGTTGCTACCATGGTAGTTATCTAAGCAATCACCACAAGCACTTCTCATGTACTTTTTACAGGCATCCATGACAACTTTGTCCAACTGGAAACATGAAAATTTACTTAGACATCTCAAGGAATAAACTTAAACGCATTGCTATTTAAAAAAAATTTTTTTTTTGCTAAAGCTTATCTTACAAATTAGATAAATTAACAAGAGTCTCCACTAAGCCTAAAATTCCTGTTTCGACCTACCTCTAGCATGGTTACAAACTTGGGTTGTTCCTTTAACAACTCCCACAAAAGAGCACCATCTCCTCCCCCAAGGATGACAATTTCTTTATCACGATAATCTTCTTTTCCACGCTGCATGAGGGTCTCTGTGTAGATGAGATCCCGCTCAGACAGATCTGAAGGACAAATTCAGGATAGTTCATTTGAACAGCTTCGGTTTTAACAAGATAATACCAGCTCATAATCACTCACTCTGCAGGTCATCAAGGAGAAGGAGGTTTCCGAAGCTCTTTGAATGAACAATCTGTACCTTCTGATAAGGGGATTTCTCTTCAAAAAGCACCTCATCTATATCATACTCCAGAATCCGCTCATCTGCAAAATGCATTAGACAAGTTAGTATCTGTTGAGATCTGGAGCAACCTGATTATATTGATTTGTAAAAAGCTGAAGACGTGTTTAGTTGATACAAAACCAGAAACAAATATCGAGAGAAAGCAAATTAATTAAGCAATGATTTTGACTTAAAGATGAAGATACAAGAGACATCTCGTATCATAGGACGAAAGTAGACTATAATTCAAGCTGTAAATTATTATCTGGAAAAAAATACTAGTTCAATAAGGACTATATCATTAAAGAAAAAACTATCTTCCCATGAGTCAGGTCCTATTTTTTAATACTGATGGAAACAAAGTTTTTCCCTATGCAAAGCTCCAGCAATACAACAGATGGAGGTAGATGTGTAAAAAATTAAAAAAATGTTAAGAGAAAAAAAAAAAAACAATATACAAAATGCTAGAGAAGTGTAGAGCATGAGTGAACTTTGATACATGCACATCATTGTGGCTCAGCAGTACCCCCAGAGGTTGACTGAGGTGGCACAAGTGTTGCGTTCATTCGCCGTGGAAACCGTGTCATTTCTGCTATCACTTACCAGAGGTTATGAAGTAACGATCCACTCTACCTCTCTTGATAGCAGGCAACCTGTGGCTGTTCTGGCATTGCAGTTTATCACTCAAAACCTCTTGGAGTTTACCAGACAACTGGAAAATAATCAAGCAGCAAAAATAACAGCCATCTCCAAATTGGAGAGCTAAAGCAAAGGGAAGGGGTGCTAGTGATGCTGAAAATTATTGTGATGAATTCAAATACTAAACTACCTGCAAGAAATTGTCAACACGGGGCCCAAGCAAAACCAGGAGTATTAAATCATTTGTTGGGCAAAACGCAACCATATATCTTTTCCAAAAAGGGAGAGAAGGGATGGTACATAACAAGATGTTTAAAAAAGATTTTAAATTGTACAGTTTAATGAAATCCACACGTAACACAGGCATCTGCTAAGAAAATGAGGTCAGGGTACTGTATCATATCCATGTTAATTCTGGACAGCACATAGTACTGAAACACTTTTCAAGTAATCTAAGTTACTGGTCACCACTAACACAATGAGGAAGACTATTTGAGCTCTATAAGCTGTTAGTGCGGCACACGGCAGGCACATTCGACAGGCCAAGATCTGGACTCTTCTTTCCTAATATCACATCTAAATTGGTCATTTATTATCTGAAGTCATAGTCTACTGAAAATAGGAATTGAGAGCAAGATACCGTATAAAGAAGTGAATTGAGAATTTAAGTACAAAATGCCTTAAGAGGGTACGGCCTAGCCACTTCCAATTCTCTGTCCTCAAGGAGCAGACACTGAAAAGTCGTGCAGTGCCTAAAGCATGGCGCAGCACTATGCTATCCTACACCACATGCCTCATGTGCCTTTCCCCTGCATTACCTGAGGAGGTAAGGTACACATCAAAAGGAGCACCACGGCGTATAGGAGGGAACATCTTACAGCGATTGGATCTTAGAGCGCATTGCAAACTTGACTCCAGCAATCGACCCTCCTGAAAGGAATGGTCCATAAGTTCTCTGACTTATTCAGTGACTCATGAAGGCTCCTAAATTAGAAAAGTAGCCACTTTGTGGCTAAATGTATGGAGTAAAGGGAAGGTAGGACATTGATAATGGATACCACAAAATAATCCTCTATAAGCAGATGAAAGTAGTAAAGAGGTTTCAAAATCCCTGTGTACAATTTCCAACCTTTTTCTCAACCTTCAGTTGCCACTGAGCATCTGTAAAAGATGTTTAACACTATGCAACATATTGCCAAACCCAGGTAGAAGGATCTTACCTCATAGTTGAACAAAGGTGGTTCTTCTTCACCTTTGAAATATTCAATATTTACAGCAATGAAGCCTTCAACAAAACCCCGCACAGTTACAGAAACTCCCCGGTCAGCAGTCAAAATTTGCAGGAATCCATCTGGCATTTCCACCAGATGGGCTTTGACTATGTTTCGGATGAATTCGTTCAGAGCCGCTTCAATGTTCATTAATGTTAGGTCTCGTTTATGGCGATCTGCCACGGTCTCCTTGTCAACTGAGAAGTCTAACAAGACAGTGTTGACAGCCATGATTTTAACCTGCAAAAGAGAAGAAGGTAAGAGGTCTAGACAGAAATCTGAAAGGTACAACCAGCATTTCAGAGCTGATGCTGTGGGACAAGATGTCGAGCATTTAAACAAAAACTATCAAACGAAGAAAAAAGGACGATAGATCAGCAGGTTAGGAAAAATCAATGACCGAATTGTCTATGTACTGGAAGTCATGTGTGGGCTGACAAGGCTTCACAGATAAACAACCATAACACACCAACATTAGTGAAAAATATTCATACACTTACGACGGGCACGCGTAAACAGTTTTACAATTTTTCCAAATTGATCAGGGCCGAAAATTCCTACGTTCACGAGCAGAGGAGCAGCACCAATGGCGCCGGTTGCTGAAGTGGGAGGAGGTGGGAGTACAGTGGCCTGTGTAGAGGACTCTAGGAAGGAAAAGGGAAAAGGGAAAAGGGAAGGGAGGGGCTGGAAGGCGAAAATCGAAGACGCGTAAAATAGCATGAAAAGTAATAATGATGTTATTCTGGAGGGGCTGCTTTTTTTTTACAAGTTCAGGAGAAAACGCAAAGTTTTTTTTTATTTCACGGCAGATGCAGCAGTGAAGATACGGTGTTTTCTTCAGTGGTCAGAGGGAAGGGCAGCGCGCGCAACGCGCCAAAGCTTCTCTCTACCTCTCTACCCACCACCCCCCATCTTGCCCATACCCCATAAAATCCACCCCACCCTGCTCCAATTTTCGTTTGATCGCAGTTGATGGGTTTGTTGTTAATCCTTTGATACACAAGTGCACCTTATGTGTGTCTCAAATCGACGTAGAAAATGCTCCACATGCATAGAATTCTATTTTCGCCATGGGACATTGACTGCGCCTGCGCTCGATCCCCAAAGCAGTCTCAGTAGCCGTGCTCTGACTCTGACGTAACGAAAGGCATTGTGGGATAGCTAATTATGGTGCACTGTGCAGTGAATTTTTATCAAAATCGACCTTCATGGCTGTCAAGAAAATCTCATGTTTAACTGTTTTGCCAAGTGTTTCTCTATGCAGTTAACACGCACGCAAGTTTTCTGAGCAGTTTGAGGAACGTGTTCGCAAGGTTTTGAAGGGGTTGCTGGTTTACTGCTGCCAATGTTCACTGGAACGGTGAAGGTGACGATATGCCAGGCTTCAGGGTTGAGACCGACCGACTTTCAAAAACGACATAATATGACATTTGGCAAGCCCGATGACCAGCCTATAGACCCCTATGTGGCCATTGATGTCGACGAAAATCATCTGGATCGGTCAACGACCAAACCCAAGACTTTCGATCCAGTATGGGGTGAATGTTTCTCGCACGACGTGCAGAACGCCGTGAACCTCGGGCTGACGGTGTTTCACGATGCTGCCATCCCTCCCGACGATTTCGTGGCCAACTGCACCATTCCTTTCGAAGATCTAGTCCAGAGGGATAAGGACGCCTCCGACTTTTGGGTAAGCACTCGTCAATATTGCCTGTCAGAATGGAGGGCGAGAGGTTGTGTTGGACTAGGCTGGACTAGGCCAGTGTGTTTACATGCGATGAGATCATGACAACTTCCCTAGCAGAAGACACTTCGAGCACCTGTCATTGCACATGTGTTTGGCGCTCTGTTGCCATCAAACCTGCCTATCCTGTCAGATGCTGAGAAATTGCGCATGTCTTTAAATGTTATGAGTGCATTGGAAAATTTTATATATTATTTTCAATATTTGTGATGCCATTAATCCAGGTGGTTCTGCTCCACCCCAAGTTTACTCACTCTACAAAATTTGTTTGTTGTTTTCCAAAGTATTTTCAAAGTAAGCTCTGTATACACATTATCTGCACATCTTTGGTGTTTACTATACTGTTTTTGATTGTAATTTTGTATGTATGCTGTCTCTTTATTATGTGTTTTTTTTTTTGTAAATAAACTGGAGCCTTCTGGAGCCAAATCATGCTCTGAATTGCAAAGTTAATTGCTAATGATTGTTTATTAATTTTATTTTGTATGATGATGTAATTGGAAGGCTCCCTTTGCTTGTTCAAAGCTAAAAGGTTAAATTTTAAGTGTTTTGTTTTTGTTTTCAGAAACAGTGTAATATGTTTATTAAATGTTTTAGGTTGATTTAGAACCTCAAGGAAGACTGCTCTTAAAGGTTGATTTAAAATGGGCGGCTCAAGGTATGTGGCTCTGTTCTGTTAAATTTTGTTCTTTTAAACCTTTGCTTCTTATCTCAAACCATTGTTTTGGTTGCTCCTTGTAGAACATCAAACACAAAAACCCAGGGAGTTCAAGGAGCGCCAAGGATTCAACCGGCGGCGAGGTGCTATGCGGAGGCGTGTACATCAATTCAATGGACACAAGTTTATGGCTACATTTTTGAGACAACCAACATTTTGTTCACACTGCCGGGACTTCATCTGGTATTTGTTACATTTGTATTGTGGACATATTGACATTTATTACTCTGCATTGTATATCTTATACATATTGGTTTGTCTACAGGGGAATTGGCAAGCAGGGTTATCAGTGTCAAGGTATGTATAACTGTTGAGGCTTGTTAGGTAAGATATTATGTGGTAGAAAACTATACTGTTACAGCTATTGCTTCTATTATTTTACAGTTTGCACATGTGTGGTACACAAGCGATGTCATAATCAAGTGTTGACCAAGTGCCCAGGAGTAAAAGATGGTGCACAGGATGAGGTGAGAGTGGTTCAAGCTCCGTATCGACGTAGCACCTTCCCCACTCACAAGGTAGAACCACCTCCATTTTTTTATTTCTTCATGTGGTCTTCAGGTGGTGGTTATACTATGGTGGTGGTATGGTGGTTGAATGTGACTTCTGTATTTTTTGCATGCTCCCATGTATTGCTCCCAGCTTTTTATTTCCACAGGTTAAAAATAATCAATCAGAAATACAGACTTACAAAGAGAGAATAATATTTACTTCAAGGACTTCTTTGTAGGGTCTTTTAAATGAGTAGCCTGCGCTACCTCCAATTTGTTGTCATTCTTCTGCTTGCTGCATTTTTTTTTTAAATCTGTTTTTTGTACATGGCCTTTTAATTTTGCTCCCTCACTGCACTTCTAAGAAATGATAACTTATATATTGGCGAGAGATCTGTATGTAGTTGTTTTAGAACTATTGTGTCAGGTGGTTTGGCTGCCAGAACTGCTTATGTTTAGCTTGTAAAGACATGACCAATCGATGATTAACGGTTTTATCCTCTTTTTTTGGCAGGCGGCACAAGGAACACAAGGTCAGCGCTTTAATGTGAATGTTCCCCACCGTTTTGTGACTCATAGTTTCAAACGTTTCACATTCTGTGACCATTGTGGATCCCTTCTTTATGGTCTCATAAGGCAGGGTCTTCAGTGCGAAGGTATTAACAGTACTTAAGCTCTACCAAAAGGACTCCTGCTATGTGTCTCAATGTCTTATTCAAAATATGTCAATTTTTCAGCATGCAAACTAAATGTTCACAAGCGCTGCGAGAAGAATGTTGCAAATAACTGTGGTATCAACCCTAAGCAAATGGCACAACTTCTCTCTCAAATGGGAATCTCTACAGATAAATTAGCTCCAAGACGCCCAAAGTGTACAACACAGCCTGGTTCTGCTGGTAGTGGTTCAGGGAGTGATCGGCCTGGTAGTGGCGGTGCACTTGCTCCATTATCTGACGAAACTACAGGCGATGAAGATGAGGTCTCAATGAGGCTCGCTGCTCAGATGGCTATGGAAGAAAAAATGCGAGAGAAGTCAAAAGATTCAGAACAGTCAGACAAGGGTAGGCATGCATTTATATTAGAGAACAGAAATTATTCTTGCAAAATTATTCACATTGTTACTACTTCATATCTAACTTTCTTAATTGGACAGGTCGAACGACAAACATCACAACAGACCCGAGTGACAAGGGCAGTGGTCGGGAAAGAAAAACCGGTCTTGAAGACTTTCACTTTATCAAAGTTCTTGGCAAGGGTAGTTTTGGTAAAGTCATGCTTGGGGAGAAAAAAGGCACTGATGAAGTATATGCAGTAAAGGTATAAATGATTCTGAGTCCTACACAGGTTAGTTCCTTCCACAGGCTCAATTTTATTCAGTAACATTATTTTTAATTATCAGGTGCTCAAGAAGGATGTTATTATTCAAGATGAAGATGTTGACTGCACCATGACAGAGAAACGGATTTTGGCGCTGGCCGCCAAACATCCATTTCTTACAGCACTTCATTCATGCTATCAGACAAAGGTGAGTTTGAGAGTTCATCAGTAAAATTAATGAGACATATATGTTTGTGCTAGAGTATAAATGCAGTGGTGTTTATTCATCCTCTATTATAACTAAATTTTTCTTGCCTTCTCCCCCCTAGGATCGTCTTTTCTTTGTAATGGAGTATGTAAATGGTGGCGATCTAATGTTTCAAATTCAACGAGCTAGGAAATTTGACGAACCTCGGGCACGCTTTTATGCAGCAGAAGTAACGCTTGCTCTTCAATTTCTGCACCGTCATGGTGTTGTTTACAGGTATGAGCTCTCTTAAGTCCCCCACAATTCTTGTGTTTAGACCACTTGCTCACCAAGGTGTATTTATTACAGAGACTTGAAACTGGACAACATTTTACTGGATTGTGAAGGACATTGCAAACTTGCAGACTTTGGCATGTGTAAGGAAGGGATTATTGATGGTGTCACAACTACAACATTTTGTGGAACCCCAGATTATATTGCTCCTGAGGTAATTGTATTTTCTCTTAAAATGGCAAGAAAGGTATTTGTCAACTTCCAGCCTAAAATTGGTTTGTGTTTTCAGATCCTTCAAGAACTGGACTATGGACCAAGTGTAGATTGGTGGGCTTTAGGTGTTCTAATGTATGAAATGATGGCTGGTCAACCACCTTTTGAAGCAGACAATGAGGACGATTTGTTTGAATCAATTTTACATGATGATGTTTTGTATCCTGTTTGGTTGAGCAAAGAGGCTGTGTCTATTCTGAAAGGGGTGAGGACTTCAGTGCAGTGCTCCGATTTATTGTTTGTTTGGTTTGGTATACTTTGTGTTTAGAAGTGGCAAATGTTTTCTTTAAATGTGGAAACCTTTCTATTGACAGTTTATGACAAAGAACCCTGCCAAGCGACTTGGATGTGTGGCTTCCCAGGGAACTGAAGCTGCCATTCGAACTCATCCATTTTTCAGAGAAATGGACTGGGAAGCGTTAGAATGCAGACGTGTCAAACCACCTTTCAAACCCAAGATTGTAAGTTTTTTCTTGGCTCTTTTTTAAAAATGTTCCTCAACTTGCTTTTCAATTATCTTTGTGCATTTACCAAATATTTTCAATTACAGAAAAATAAGAAGGATGCTCTCAATTTTGACACTGAATTCACCAAAGAAGAACCTGTTTTAACTCCAATTAATGCTGATGTGGTTCGATCAATCAATCAAGATGAGTTCAAGGGCTTTTCATTTGTCAATCCTGATTTCAATCCAGGACGCTTTCAGTCAGCACCAGCCTAGTAATTCATGTAATGCTGATAGCTACACATCATTGTTTGGGATGCTGACCACCTAATTGCTTGGCTGTTTGAGAGCATTTGTTGTCAGTGATTTCACAGCCTGCTATGAGCGTTTGTTGGTGGCACTTGTCTGCTTCTGACTCGCGTAAAGTAGTGCTACCATCTCTGACATAGCTGCTTACATAAACACCAAGCCTGTGGCAGGGCATTGATTATTGAAATTCATCACCAGCATCAGTCTGTGGTTTTTGCTGGTCATGGGTTTAAATGTTTTCTTCTGGAAGATCTGCTGGCAGGACTCATATTACTCTGACATACCTCTATTGCTGTCTGACTGACTATGCCATCTGGCATGCATTGTTGGTGCTATATGGTACTTGCATGGTATTCACTTCTGGAAGCCTGATGTACCACGTTGATTTCTATGTTTTCTTGTTTTATTGTTTACTGGGTCATTCGAATTTGAGGGTTGTTAGAGTAAAGTGGTGTCTTGGCATTAGATCTGTCTGGTTGATGGGCTTGACCCATTGAAGCCTTCCAAGTGTTGTTTGATGCCTAACATAGAGTAGGTAGTCGATTGAACCTGTAACATGTGTTTTGTTACTTAAACCTTGTTTGAAGTGATACTTCCTGTAACTTCACATGGTGTTTTAGTGTTTTGGTGTTGCCCAGCTGCTAGTATGAGTAGATTGGAATTGAAAGGAACATACTCTGTATAGGTGTATCCCACAAAACACCCTAATCATTACTACATATGTATTAAAAATCAGAACAAAAGATTTTATTCTAAGAAAATAAGTGCTTTAAAGTCACAGTTGTTGATTTTCAGTTCTTATCTTATCTTTCTTTTAAGTGTCTGTTGAGTCATATGCCCTATTTCAATGAATCTTCTGACTTCATAGACTCTGCCAATGATTATAAGCATGTGCAGTCTTCTTTTATAATTCAGTATATATGGATTATTTGTACTGTACATGCTGTGTAGTTTAGCATAGAGTAGTGAGCATAGGATGATAGTAGGTTATCAGCTGAAGCAGAGAGTTGGGGGGTTGACTGACTCACCCAAGATACGCGCACAAGACACTATATAGTACTGATATCATAAGATGCTACCTAATGTAAGTACTGTATACTTATTTAGGTGTTCGACCAGACATTTGGGCACCATGAACTATGTCTGACTTGCACGGTTCTAAGCTTCCAATTTGGGAAAAGAAGAGGCCTACCCTACTGGGATTTCCCCACTCCGTTTGTACTGTTAGGTCTTGGGTGTTACGGGTGTTTGTTCATAAGTGACTAATTAACTCATTTCAGAGTTAGTTGTGTTCTCAGTCTAGCAGTATGCGTCTTTGTTTAAAGAAAAAAAAATGAAAAATTAATTACAAATTCTGTATTAATTAATTTGTCGATACGGATCCTAGATGT
This sequence comes from Megalurothrips usitatus, assembly GCA_026979955.1. Taxonomy (NCBI): domain Eukaryota; kingdom Metazoa; phylum Arthropoda; class Insecta; order Thysanoptera; family Thripidae; genus Megalurothrips; species Megalurothrips usitatus. The sequence goes on along the minus strand of CM049595.1, from coordinate 8,562,756 downwards.
TTGTATAAGTGTTGAAAGAAATCTTCATAATGCATTTTCATCTATCATTGTTAATGATAAAGATTATTCAATAGTTAATGTGATCTGTAAATGTATTGATGTGGCAAACACATTTCTGTTAATTCATTTTTGTTTTTGTTTCTTTTAGTTTTATTTTAATTGGACGTTGTCTGTCTGTTTCTCTAGTCAACAGTACTGGTCAACAGATGCTTCCTGTTAAGCTGTGAGATGCGCTATGACAGGGTTTTTTTTCTGGTTAGTTTTCATTTGTTATTTATTTGTCTGACCACTGACTAGGAAAAGATCATGTGTGTCATGGTTGGTCCTAACTGATGGTCATGATGAAACTGGCGAGTCAAAAAATATGCTGTTATTTGCGTGTTATGCTTATTGTATTTGTGAGCTGTGCTCTTTTATGTTACAGTATTCTCTTGTTGTTTTTGAATATTTTAAGTTTCTGTTTCTGTTGTCAACAAGTGTAAGTCGTTTTTCTGCTCTATGACAATCTGAAGATGGTTTTTGTGCACAAAACATTAAACAGAGCTGGTTCTTTAAAAATTTATGTTATGAAGTTTCTTGCTTATGTAAGCATTCTTCCTGATGTGTGTATGTATGCTATGTTTTGGGGATTAATTTAAAGAAATTATAGAACTTTTTGTCCTGCTGGTTCCATATTTCCAAAAATCTGCAAGAGTGTATAAACCACAAGCAACATCCTGAAAGTTGTGCAATACACAGGTAGAGAGAAGTGTTTGTGGTTGCTAATTTGCATTCTCTTTCAAATGCTTATGACTGGAGCTGGGGAATGTAGCACAATTTGAGTATTTCTCTTAAGTTTAATTGAGTGTGTTGGAGAACCGTTCTTGTTGTAAATTACTGCCACAGGCTAATTTAATGTGATCGAATATTTGATTTAATCCAACCATAATTTTGCATGTGTAATTTATAATAGTTCAAACACATTTAATTTTTTTCATCATATTTATGGTGAATATGAATCTTGATAGTGCCATAGGGTTGATACAAAAGTTCATAATCTACATAGCATATTGAGAGATGGAAAAGTCCATTGCAGCTTGTTCAGCTGCTTCATAATATGTGATATTAACCTAGAAGTTCTCAAGTGAAGATTCAGTGTTTTCATCATTCTAGCTTTGATTTGCAATTTATTTTTAGTGGTTATATCTACTTCGAAGTAATGTATTGCTTCATTAGATCATAAGGATACACCTGGCATTTATATGTAGTTTCTTGTATACCCTTTATTAGAATATGAACTTTTTGGTCAACCCTAGTTAGACATCAGCATAGTAGAACTTGAAAATGATAACTCTAGTCAGTTCTGTGGAAATTGTAAGTTATTACACTGCAGAACAAAGCACATCTTGTATTTTTTGTTCCTAAGAATTTATATTTTGTATGGTGGCGTAGAGCAATAACTTGTAATGCATATGGGATTCTGTGAACGTTATGTTTTTATTACATCCTGGGGAGTATTAACAGGTTTCGGTTCGAATTAACTCTGAAAAGACATTTTGGGCATGCAAAGTCAGTCATGCTGCATTTTTGTGATGTCCTTAGAAACCATGCTCTGAAGGCGCATCAATTTTTTTTTTATTTTGTCTTGTTCCTTTAGACTGAATGCTTCATGAAACATATTGTTTATGTCCCACTGTGTTAACCTGACAGTAATCCATCTTTTGTATTCTGTTTTGTCAGACTTGTGTTTGTGTTTACCTGTCAACTTAGTGTATTGCAAATTTCATCACAAAGTATGCTTTGTATTGTAAGTCGCATATCTATTAGCCATTTTCTCTTCTTTCATTTGATATTTATTCACCTGCTTTGCATCTTGCAGAGCTTTATGTTGTCCATATGATACGTATGTTGTTGTACACTTGTGTGGTAGTCTCCTGTTCTAGAGTGTGCTTTGTTGCTGGTGTTGGGGATAGCAGTCTCGGCCAGGTGCAGTAGGAGACTGGTGTTCTTCCGTATTTTATGAGGAACTACATGTCGCTTGTTGCATGGCAACTGCCAGAAAGCAAGCTAGTGTAAAGTTGATCATGTGATGATTAAATTTTGTGGTTGGTACCAATCACAGTAGTAGAGGACATTTTGAAACAAAAGTGCTTCTGTTGGATTGCCGGATGTCAATTTCTTTATTTGGTATTTCTCGTATGCATGTGTTTGTAATTATGATGCTGCAGGTTTTTCATAGCCAATGTTTCACATGTAATTAGTACTAGCTCTCTGACAACATTCAAAGTTCATCCACCGGTCACAGTTGTTTCTTCGTTCGTTTTTAGTTGATTCTCAAAGTGTTTCAGTATTTGATTACATGACCCTTATTTTCTTTTCATGCTTAGTATTTTTTGTTGCAGAATCTCCCTATAAAATAAAGCATCTGTTTAGATCAAATTAGATCAATTCCTCCTATTGATTTTTAATTGTCAGTTACCAGCTGTTCAATTTGATTGTTAATGACATTGTTTTAGCTAATCTCGTTTTGATCACTGTTCTGCTGGTGTGTTTGATAGCTCGCATTACATTAAAGTATTATTTGTTTTGTTTTATTTTTGTTAAGTTATGTTACCTTTCTTTTGAAAGTCATTTTAATTTTTCTTACTGTGGATGCTGCATCTTAAATCCCTTCCATTGGTGGTCGAAGTCATGTTTTTAACGGACAAAAAGTTGGGCATAACTGTCAAATTAGTAATAAATTAGGTGTTAGTTTTGGCATATATATGTTTGAGTTCAACTTTGGCTCACCGGAGTCATGTTTGCAATTTTCAAATTTTGATAATCATCTGTTTGAAGTTTTATCTCTCAATGTTTTTGAAAACGTTGATAGTAGAAGGAGTAACTTAAAAATTTATGAAGTATGTTTCTTAGTCATGTGTTACCCATCATGCTTGATATGATAGTTAATTATTTTTACGTTATGATGCACGTTGCGTGCGTCAATGGGTATAGTGTGTGCACAATGCATGTGGTCCTCTATAACTGTTGGAACTGTTTGTCCAGTTAGATATTGTTGTATTTTCTAAATGAATTCTATGGAGACTAATTTTATCTAGTGTGTTTTACAATATTACCAAAGAAATCTGTTACTGAAATCAGTCTATTGCTGCCAGTATCAGCCTCCACAAATTCTCCATTTGCACATGTTTGTGGAAGGTGTTATAGAAAGCACATTAATATACTGTCTTGGAATGTTGGTAAGCTGGATGTTGTTTTCTGTAAAACTGAGTTTGAAAGCTAAGTCATATTTGGGTAACAGAGGGCTTGTTTTTATTTTGCCAAGTGTTCCTAATAGTGCTCTAATTACACAGTGCTTTGCATTTCACCTGTTTTCAACATAAAAGCTGCTTGATAGTGAACTTCATAAATGTGTTCTATCTTGTCAGGGTTACTTTTTAACACAGATACCATGTGCTGACAAATTAATTTGACAGCTGGGAAATGTATCATCTGTACTTATTCAATTTTTATTTTATGTTTCTTTCACATGTTAGGGTTGCCTGAAATTAGAGAATCATCTTGCAGTCCTATCTCCTGTTGTCAGATTTAGAATTAACCTCTGTGTATTAAAGGTTCCTTCTTGTTGTCTTATTTATTTATTTATTTTAAATCATAGGTTAAATCAAAGTTATTGATGCTAGCATGAAAGGAGGAGTAATTTTTTGCAGTGGTTAGGATTCTTCATGCTGGCCTGTTCCTTCTCTTGTAAATCAAGTAATGCAACTGTAAGAGAGTGCCTGATATACTAATCACAATACTTTTCAATCTGCCTTTTCAAAATGTAAAGGTACTATTGATTTTGTAAATGGTCAGAGAACGTGGCATCCCTTTTGTCTCAACTTTGTATCCATATGGCATGAGGATTTGTTAAATTTTGAAACTATGAGCGTGTTTTATGTTGTATTAATTGTACACTCCTTTAATTGTGTACATGTCACGCACAATTATAGCGCTACTGTACATTATTATTGGCGGACAAAATGTGCTATGTAGTTTATATAGATATGTGCCATGTACAAATTGTGGAATATACTCAGTTTTAACTTTCATATGTGGCAGCAGCTGAAATAGCTGGCTGGAGGATGTGCTTTCCAGTTTAAATGAATTAGTCTTCAGTGAAACTGTAACTGAGCACTGCTTTTGTAATTTGCTGCGGTACCAGTATGATTTGATTCCCACATCCTACTTGTTATGTCATCCTGCAGCTTCCCTCATGTAGCAGTTTTGTAACTGTGATATCATGTATTTTATGGGGAATAGCAGACTTTGGAATGACTATTTCATGTTATTGTCATTGCATTTATCTGAACATTAAGCACTTCCCTATGAGGATTAAAAAAAAAACATGCATATTAATTTCATAAATTAGTTCAATGTCCTTTTGTAAAATTTTGAGCTGCATAAACAGTATTATGCTTGGAGTTCTTGGATGCCTTACTTGTTGTACTTGATAAGTGCGCTCAAGTGTTCAAACTGGCATGTGTCCTAGACTGTTTGCAGTTTTCACGTCCATTTGTAATCTTTTTCATGAGTACTTCTTGTTATTATACCTCAAGTACAATGTGGCTGCCCACCTGATATGCTACCTCAGCAGAAATAGTGAAGCTCTGTGGAAAATGTCAGTGTTATGGCTGCCGTTTAAGGACATTTTCTGAAGTTATCGACACTGCTATCAAAATTTGCCTTCAGAGTGGCTGTTGCTATATTGGTGATGGCAGCTGCCAAGTCTGTCCTCTGATGTTCCTTGACAGGAGTAATGAAAGTGTTCAGAATGAGATGAGTAACAAAAACATTCAGTCTGCCGAATTCTTTGCAAACACATGATGGTTGGAGTGGAAGTTATTTTACCTTTATCTGTACAAGGGGAACACTTCAATCATCCTATCATATGAGCATTTTTGGTCTGAATGATGTGTACACTTTGATATACTTCAGTGTTATTCTATCTGCATTTTAAGCTTTTGTTGTGTATGAGATTTTAAGTGTGGGCAAAGTTTCTCAAAATTGCTAATTATGAATGTGTATTTATTTATAAATATATTATGTTTGTTTAAATTTATTTGAATAGAGAAGAAATGTTCTCCTGCTATTTGTCTCATTCATTTTGCTTCCCTTTCCCCCTCAAACTCACTCGGTCCTTACTTTTTATGTGGCTTTATGGCGCTACTGACAGAGCACCTGTAAATGCTGAGATAGGCCAGCCCGCAGGACACACACACTCCCGCGTGAGTTACGGTTGCCTACCCGTCGGGCTTCCCTCGCACTCGGGATAACACGCACACGCTCGCTAGAAGTGGCGCACAAAAAAAAGGCAACGCTTCTCTTTGCCGCCGCACGTAGCCGCACCCGTTTACTTCACTTACAAATAGAATGAATTAGGACTCGGGTCACGACCTCGAGGGCCCGGCGGCGCCCCTCCTAATGCGGTCCCTAGCCGGCCGCAACTGCTGCCGCAGACCTGCCACCCTCCGCCGCCACCGCGCGCCGCCACGCCGACCCTCCCAGCAAGTTTGTGGAGTCGGGGTAGAGATGGGCGCCGACGCCACTTGCGGCAGCGGCGTCGCGTCGCCAGCGTAGACGCCGCCATCTAAAAGTACGGTGCGGTGCGGCGCCGACCAGGAAATGTAGATTAATGACCCGGAGAGGCGCGGGGCACGGTCACCGAGATCAAAGGCTGACCAAGTATAGTGCGATCAAACACGAGCAAACCACCACCAGATTCTCCGGCAGCGGCGGAGCGCCACCGGCTCCTAACCGAACACAGTACGAATTCAGCGCTGGAGCCGCCGGGACGTGGTGCTGGCGCCGGACGGAGCACCCCGCGAGAGCGAACGGCCAGCCGCTGACCGGCAGCGCCATCTCTTGGGACTCTGTAGTACTTCCCCCCACCCTCCCCCTCCCTCCCCCCTCAGCCCCTGGGAGGTAGACGTGGACAGCCCGCCACACAGCCGCGTGTTGGGGGTTGCCTGCCTGCCGGGCGGCGCGGCGTTTGCCGCAGGCTCTCGGGCAGCCGCCGCCCGCTCGCGCCGCGCGTTTCCGACGCGGTTTGGCCTAGGCCGAGGGGACTCGCAGGGTGGAGTGCGGGGGGCTGGTGTCGCCTCTGGGCTTCTGGACGTCAATTGGAACAATGTTGAGATTTCTTTACTCTTCGCGAACAGGGGAAAAAGAGGCAAGCCTACGCCTCGTTAATTTATCGCACCCCCTTAGCCAGTACGGCCGAACCCTGATCGGAAATACGAGCTGGGAGGTTAGCGCGGATCCCGCGCACTCGTGCGGAGCTTAGTGAATGTTTACTCAATTCTCGTGAAAATGGTAAAAAAATCTGCACATTCTTGTGTAGGTAAGGGGTGGGGTGGGGGGGGGGGGGGGTGCAGCGTCTCGCCAGGCCAGATAATAAGGACCCGCAAAACAACGGCTCGGAGGCAGCGCGGGGGCAGCCTGGCCGTGCCGCGCCGCCCGCCCCGCTGCGCATGAATAAGGCAACTTTCGAAATCGTCGTGAGGGAAGGAAGAAACCGAAAAAAGAAAACACACGGCGCGCCAGCTGTAATAATCCGTTACAACTCCTTTTACGACGACAGAGGGCAAGACAGGGAGGGCTCGGCACGGCCGAAGGGCGAGAGAGAGAGAGAGAGAGAGAGAGAGAGAGAGAGAGAGAGAGAGAAAGAAAAAGAAAAATGGGCGGTGACGGAAAAGATTTCCTCCTTCTCCTCCTGACTGCCCTTTTCGTCCTCCGGGTCTCTCTCTGCGCCAAGGACGAAAAGTACGCTAATCAGAGATGGGAATTAGAACACGGTACGAGACGAAGGCCCTTTTCTCTCTCTTTCTCTCTCTCTCTCTCCCTCTCTCTCTCTCTCTCTCTCTCTCTCGTAGCCCTCACTCTCCCTCCATCTCGCCGCGTCCACCCACCCGCCCGCCTTTTGTGCCCCCGGCGGCAGATAAAAGGGGAAAGGTTACTTAAGGGGAAAAGGAATGGGAAAGGATATCGCACTCGTCTCTCGCTGCCGCTGCCAGCCCACCTCACCTCTCCGAGCCCCCCCCCCCCCTCCCTCCTCACCCTTTTGTTACAAGTGCTGCAGCAGGGGGCGGGCGGGGCGGGCAGCGGCAGCGGATCCTCCTTAAGTCTGCCGGCTCAGTGGGGATTAAATGGAGGGAGCAGCGGCGCAGCGGCAGAGGGTCGGTCTATTATGATTATTCGTCGATTGAATTGCATATTGTTCCGCGGATTAATACCTGGCCGCTGGGATTAGCGATGCCGCCCCCCCCCCCCACCCTCCCGGCCGGCCCGGAGACAGCGAGGCGGCGGGAGATGTTCATCCATACACACTGCATCCCCTCCCCGCCCGCACCCTTGCGATATGGCTCCTGGAGGCCTCTTCCGGTACCGCAAGCTGGCCGAGGACTCCTCCCTCCCTCCTCCTGCTGTGCGTTGGTGATGGTGGTGGTGGTGGTGGTGGTGGTGGTGGTGGTGGTGGTGGTGGTGGTGGTGGTGCTTGACGGGCAGCGGCGGCGCCGACGCGGTGGCCTCCCCCCCCCCCCCCCCCCCCCGGGGACTCAGGTGGTGCGGGCGGCGGCGCGGCGTCCGATACGGGCGTGGTCGACAGGGCCGGCAGGCAGGCAGGCAGGACACGACGGGAGGTTTAGCGCAGAGCCGTACAGCCTCGTGCGACACGGCCGTGCGCCGGCCCGCAGGGGTGACAGCCGGGACGGCCGCCGGCCCGGGGCTCTGCTCTGCTGTCCTCCAGACCGCCTGATCCACCTGAGCGCACGCACCACGCAGGCCAGCCCGGGACAGCCGGCCATTGGGGTTCACTCCATGTTCGTCGTTTTGCCGCGCGGACCGCCGCCGACCAAAGTGGCGCGTGCGGCCGGCGGCGGCGGCGGCGCCCCACCACCCCTCCCCTCCTCGACAGCGGCGGCGCCCAGACGCGGGCTTGTGTACAATCCGCGGCGCGGGTAAACTTTTTAATCCCGTTGAAAAAGCTGCAGACCGGGGGTGGCGGGGGTTGCGGCGGCGGGGTGCGAGTGGTTGGGGGCGGCGGGGGCGGTTGGGGCGGCGGCGCCAGGCGCCAGTGCCGGACCAGCGGGATCCCCAGGCTCGTCGGCCGCATGACATTTGAATAGAGTTTTGAGGTCTTAGCCGTGAGCCGGGGAGGAGATGAGGAAGAGGGGCCGGGCCGGGGCCGCGGGTCTTTCGTCTCCCCTGCTTGGCAAATTGATGCCCACCGCCGTGGAAATAGCTTTCCCTCCTCCCTCCGGCCCCCGCCTGCCCCCGGCCTGCCCCCGGCCGCGGCCGCCGCTGGCCTTGGCTGCCCTTGGCCGCGGTGGTCTGGTCTGGGGTCGGGTCGGGGGCGGCCGGCGCCGGCCGGGCACACCGGGACCCCCGGGCACACTGCGCCACGCCCCCGCGCCTCCTCCCCCTCCCCCCCCCCCCCCCCCCCCCTCCGGAGATACGCTGCTGCTGGGCATGTCGTCGCCCGCCTCCTCTAAATCCCGTTAAGGGGCAGTGGTGGCGGCTCTGTCGGCGGTCAACTCCTTTCGCTTTGAAGTGCCGCTCTTTTGACTGCCCTGTGTTTAGACTCTCGCCCACCTTCTTGCCCATCTCTCTCTCTCTTTCCCTCTCTATCCCCAATTTTTTTCTTACACCCTGATCCCACGTTCCCCCTTCGTTCCGCCCCCTTTCATTCATCCCCACCCACCCATTCATTCACTCATTCTTCCACGCCCTGCCTTTCAGCCTCAGAAGCGCGGGAAAAATGCCCCAGAGACGAGCGGCGAACCCCTCTTCTAGTCAGTGAGCCTCTTCTCAGCGCCCGGTGACAATATCCCGGCTTGAAACTCTTGCGCGAAGGTCGGCTCTATTTTGTCGTGCTCCACAACGCACTCGGAAAAAAAAGTCGACTCGATTCTTTTGCTCTCTGTCTGTCTGTCTGTCTGTCTCTCTCTCTCTCTCTCTCTCTCTCTCTCTCTCTCTCTCTCCCTTTCTCTCTCTCTCTCTCTCCCCCTCTCTCTCCCCCGTATGTCGGGTTATATCGAGACGAGGACGCCGACGTGCGTTTGGATGGGCGGCTTAATTAACACTATGGGAAGCCACTCAGCGAGGAGGAGGTGAAGGTCCCCCGGCACATAATGGGAGCGGCACCCCCGCCAGACGGGGCTCCCGCCCGCCCTCCCCCCTCATAACCTGCCCTCTATTGAGGCCCATGGGGGCTGCTGCCCTGGCTATACGGAGGCGTTGGCGCGCGGCTGTTTGGGCGCAAGGCTTCGAAGACGCCGTCCATTAAGTATACGCGCCGCGGCCACCGCAGCCGCCGCCGCCGCCGCACAGCCCGGCCTGCTGGTGAGTGGTGCTCACTGCTTCCACCCTCTCGCCTTCCCTCGTCAACGTCCCCGCCACCGGCCGCCGTGCTGACCGGGGCGGCGGCGGCGGCTTCCCGCCCGCGGCCAAAGAAGCGCAAGAGCGGAGTCTTTCAACTGCTCCCGCCGGGCGTGCGGGCGACGTGGCGGACCCCCAAACTTTGGAGTGCATCCTCCTGGATATGACGCCGCTACGTGCCGCCGCCGCCGCCGCCGCCGCTGCGGAGGGGGCGGCGGTGGTGGCGGCGGAGGAGGCGGGAGCCGGAGCCGGAGCCGCCCTGCAACATTGTCATACTCAGCGCGTCGCACTCCGACTCAGGAATCACACCGCGGCTGCCGCGGCGCAGCGCAGCGGGCCTCCTCATCGCCACACTTGCGATACTGCACTGCGAGCTAGAAATCGCGAGTGATAAATGGAAGCAGCAGGATACGTCTTGTATTTTATTTTTGTTGTCAGTCAGTATTCATCTTGTTATAACCTGGCATTGCTTTATAATTTTCTGCTGATTGCGGCCCTCCCCAGCCTCCAGCCGCTACCCGACTCACCCAGCCCTTCTCTCATGTTCATCTTTCAGTGTTTTTGTGGGGGGGGGGGGCTCTCGTGAAACTTCTCTCGGCCTGCCTTTCTTTCTGCAAGCATCCGGTGGACAGAGCCTCTCTCTCTCTCTCTCTCCTCTCGCCCCCCCTCTCTCTCTCTCTCTCTCTCTCTCTCTCCCTCCCCCCTCTCTCTCCCCGTGAGATCTGCACCGCTCTGTAACCAGACGTGCTCACAGAGTGCAGTGGCACATTCTGACCCCTTTCCGCCCCCTCTCCACCTCGCTGGCGCAGTGCCTATAGCCCGGCCCGGCCCCGGGCCTGGGACCGTCCCTAAGTCCCGCAAGTACCGCCTGTTCTGGTCGGCCACTGCTTGTGGAGGACGCTCGAGCCCGGTGGAGCGCGCTGGGTGACGCGTCAGGGGGACGGCACGGCGACGCCTCACCTTCGTGAGACGTAATTTAACGTCGGCCCCCTCTACGAAGGGGGACTCCGGGCCAGGAGACCCGGGCAGCGAGGGCCGGGGGGGGGGGGGGGCGGCTGGGATCAGTCCGACTGCGGACGCCTGAGGACGTCCAACACCGCCCTCCCCGAAACTACAGATGTCCACTTAAAAGTTAAAATAAAGTTGAGAGTGCAGGGCGGCAAGGCCGGGCTGGCCGGGCCCCTCCCCTCCTCTCCCCTCTCCTCCCTCCCAGCCGGACCGGAACTGGAGACAGCTAGTCGTTGCCGACTCGCTGCGCTGCAGGAGCGCGGGGCGGAGGCCCCTCTGACAGTCGTATAACATGCGTTGTGTCGCCGTGCTCTGGGACTCAGGTGCCAGCAAAAACACGCTCCGGCTCTCGTTATCACACATACCTTTATTTCAAAAATGCACATTTCTCAAACATTTCTCCTTCAGAGGCAATGTTATTTTTAGAAGAGTGAAAGATAATCGTAAAGAGGACACAGAGTCAAATATAGGGGACAGTCAATGCGCTAGGCATTTACTATATTCAGTTAGAGGTTGACCCTGACGCACAAGGGGAAAAGTTTTGGTTCGGGTCTTCGCCCAGAGAAGACATAGTCGTATTAACACTAATAAAAGAACGCAATTTAAAACAAAATAATGTCAAGACAAATGATTTCGAAATAAGTTGTGAGCACAGTTCCTGCAAGAAAAGATAGCGGCCTCAGTACACAATCTACAGCGTCTACGCGATATGCGACGGTAGGTGATCTATCTATTTGTGTCAATGATAAAGTTCACATTTTTTTGTACAGAAAATTAAGATGGACACGTTTCTCACATCGTGGCATTATTCGAACAAGGAATATGGTTATCTCGCAAGAAGTTAGCAACGCCGCGGGTATCTAAGAAAATAAAATCCAACATACATCATAACATAGATTCAATTCTTGGTGCATGCACTGCCCTATCGATCAGCGCATGCAGTTGAAATTTATTTCTATCTAAAAGAACGCTATCACAAAGAAAACTCTATCACAAACATGGTTACCATTGAGCGTTTGACATTCTAATCTACAATGCGAGCGTTAAGGAACATCGAAAGCCTTCAGTGTTTTCGTTTTCATCGGATCCATCAGATAGCTTTGGAGATTTGACTTTGCAATGAAGACAGCTTAGAAGCCAGAAAGACGGTATCGGTAATTTTACGGCGTCATTGTTCTGGTGAGTACTTATCAAGGCACTTAGATAAGGAAAAATTAAGAAGGTCTAAATGAAATGATGAAAAGAGTACTTGCTTCCTATGAGTATTTACAAAGTCTACCTAACATATGTACATCGAGTTTCACTTTCCTATATAAGAAACCTTAATATATAACATTGTATTTTAAATATGAATCGTGCCAAGTATTTCCTTTATAAACTCAAGGAAATGATGAATGATGTTGAATGAAGAAATTCTTATATTACGAAAAGACAGATCACAGTGAAGGGTTATGGGAAATAAAGTTTCACAGAGTTCAGATTGATCTGCGAGGAGTTTGATTTTTGTAGCAGTTTATATTCGCGTCGAACGAAGCATAAACTGCAGTGACAAATTGAAATGACCTTGATTTACATACGTTTTATGTGTTTGGGAGGCGTGTCTTCACTTACACTGATGTAGCAACCAACACATTTCATCAATACGTTTTTTCTTGCCCAACACCCTGACATTCCTGACTTAAAGTATGGTGCTTACGGCTACGTATGTACGATACTAAATTCAATTCCAGGGCTTTTGGCATTGAGTTATGTTACCACGTACCCATACGACTCTTCGTCGATTAGTGTGGCTTAGCTTCCAAATTGACGGATGGCACAGAATTATCGCGTTTAACACTAGAGGTAAGAGGCCACAAGAAAACAATATTAAAATTCCAACTGTTCTTCTAGAGAGCACGGTACGACGAACGACCAACATAAGGTATAAAAATTGCACACAATTGGTTGTATTTAATGCTCTAACAAAATATGTCAGTTAAGTATGCCTAAATAAAAAAGGAGCGAATGACAGACGAAAATGGCGGAAAACATTAGAGCTGAATGTGATAAGAAATTATGATAGACAACAGACAGAAACGTCAGCACTCTATAGAAACACGGAAAAGTAAAGCACGAGTTATCTTCCCACATTATCATAGTCGCGTAGGAATACAACCTGGTTTGTACCCTACAATAAAATCCACTGTTCTTGAGCAAACTAGTGCTTAACACTCTCAATGACACAGACACAGTAGAAAATAAAGTGAAAACGTCAACTACGTCTCCGACAGAAGAGAATCAAAATAGGACGATTTATTTTTACATTTTGATTTATCGCAGTTTTGACTCAAATTGTTCCAGGTCTCACGAAATTCCGTTCTCGTGAACGAACCCCATTCCAATAATAACAACGTGTGACAATGTTCAAACATCCCGCGGGCAGCGGACGCGCACTCGCATTATGCAAGCCCCCCAACGATATGTGTTCCTGGCCCGCTGGTCTCGCTGGGAGTCCTACGGTCGGACCGCTCAGAAAAGGCGCTCGGCCCCGCCGTGCGACTGGCTGGCCTGCGCCTGGTGGGACCGGTGGAGCCCGTCGCCGTGCGAGCCTCGCAGCTCCTGCGACCGGTGCAGCTTCTGCGAGCCGTACAGCCCCTCGGAGCCCCGCAGACCCTGCGACGCCGGCAGGCCCTCTCCCTGGGAACCCCTCGACCCCTGGGACTTGCGGAGCCCCTGAGAACCCTGAATACCCTCGCCCTGCGAGCCCCTCAGTCCCTGCGCGCTGTGCAGGCCCTCGCCGTACGAACCTCGCTGGCCGTAGGAGGCGGGCAGCCCTTCGCCCTGCGAGCCGCGCAGCCCGTACGGGCCCTGGAGCCCTTCGCCCTGCGAGCCGCGCAGTCCGTACGAGCCCTGCGACATGCCCTGGCCCATGCTCTCCCCCTGCGACCCTCGGAAGCCCTGCTCGCCCTGCGACCCTCGGAACGGCTGTTGGCTGCCGTAACTGCCGTCGCCTTGAGAACTTTGCCGGTATATCTGCTGATTGCCGTGGCCGCCCTCGCCCTGGGAGCCCTGCGGGGCCCGGAAGCCTTGGCCCCCGTGCGGTAGGTCGGCCTGGTAGCCCTGGTGGCCCTGCCCCCCGTGGATCCCCTCGCCCTGGGAGCCCCGCAGCCCAGGGCCGCCGTGCATGCCGTCGCCCGGGGAGCCTCGGTAGCCCTGGTTCCCGTGCGGAACGTCTCCCTGGTAGCCCTTATGCCCCTGACTTGAATGGATCCCTTCCCCCTGAGACCCTCTGAACCCTGGATTGCTGTGAGGGACGTCGCCCTGGTACGGCCCGCCGTGCACGCCCTCGCCCTGCGGCCCCCGGTACACCTGGCCGCCGTGCATGCCCTCGCTGGGGGGCCCGCGGTACCCCTGGCTGCTCTGCATGCCGTCGCCCTGAGGTCCCCGAGGCCCCTGCCCGCCGTAGCTGATGTCACCCTGGTACCCCTGGTGACCCTGGTGGTCGCTTCGGTAGCCCTCACCCTGCGGCCGATAGCTCTGTCTCGGCTGGCTGCTGTCGGGCTGGTAGCCCTGTCTGGGCTGCCCGCCTTCGGGCTGGTAGCCCTGCCGTGGCGGCACACTCTCGGGCTGATAGCCCTGCCGTGGCGGCACACTCTCGGGCTGATAGCCCTGCCGTGGTGGTGCACCGTCGGACTGGTAGCCCTGCCGTGGTGGTGCACTGTCGGGCTGGTAGCCCTGCCGCGGCGGCGCACTGTCAGACTGGTAGCCCTGCCGCGGTGGCGCACTGTCCGGCTGGTACGCCTGCCTCGGCGGCGCACTCTCGGGCTGGTAGCCCTGCATGGGCGGGTGGCCGTGCATGCCGTCCCCCTGCTGTCCTCGCACCGGCGGGTTGCCGTGCATGGCGTCGCCCTGGTAGCCTCTGCCGTCTCCCGGCCCCCAGTGCTGCGCGGGCTCGCTCCCTCGCCCTCCCTGGGCGACAACGTCCGGTTGCCGTCCGGGTGAACGGTGCAGCACCTGGTGGCCGAGACCCTGGGATCCCCGTCGAGCCATGTTCGCCATCGGAGGTTGAGGTGCTGGAGGGACGCCGTCAAGCTGGTCGCTGTCGTCGTCGTAGCCTCGGGTACACGCCAGGCCCAGCTGCCCGGCGCACCCCCCGGGTCAGTCGGACACCGACGAACATGCGGCCGAGTCCTCCTCCTCCTCGTCCTCGTAGTCCTTGCGGCCGGCGAGGTAGCGGCCCGGGCTGACGGGGCCGCCGCTGTGGTTGGCCACGACCGCGGCCGCGGCCGGTGGGGCGGTGCCGGCGCCGAGGCCGGCCCCGATGCTGGGCCCCCGGGCCGCGGCGCGCGGTGGTGTGCCAGCCATGGGGCCGACGCGCGACGTGGGCCGCGGCACGCCCCCCGACACCACCCGGTTCGCCTCCTGGTCCACGTCTACGGCGCGTCCCCAGGGAGGCTGGTTGTACATCAGATTCTCGTCTCCCTGCCGGACAGAAAGCACAATCGTCAGAGGGGTAAGTTTCAGTCACACACACACACACACATTTTCTTTCTCGGCCGCTCCGTCGTCGTCGTCGTCACCGGACCACGACAGTGGCGGCCCACCTCATCAGCCCTTAAAATGGACGATAAATAAAAGAGAGTCTCGGAAGCAGTAAACTGTGTCGGCCTATCTCATCTCGCCGGACCGGCCGCGGCCACCGCTGCCACCGCCGCCACCCCCCGGGCCGGCCAGGACGGAGCGGCTATTACCCCCTCCACCGACATCCGACATTATCCCTAAGCCCCTCCCGTAATTTGCGTCGGCCTCGGAGAGAGCCAGGGCGAGGCGCGGCGCCGCGAAGGTGAGTCGCCGGCGAGGGGAGAGGACTCTTGGAGAGACTTCCAGCGGGTCAGACGGAACAGGAGCGGAGCAGTCGGAGAGAAGCAGATCCCCTCGGCTGCAGCTCGACAACAGCGGTAACGAGGCACCGCCCGGCATTGCCGCCAGCGACAGGCGATCCCTGGGAGGCTTCCGCCGTCTGGGCGCCGCCGCGCCGCCAGGCGAGAGCAATAGAAGCGCGGCACGGAGGCACACCTCGCGGCCCGCGGCGCCAAAGCCGGCCAAGCCTTTCACGGCTGCCATCGGCTTCAGCTGCTGCTGCTGCGGCTGGAGAACTTACCCTGTTCGGAGGTTTCCCAGTTCCTGGGCGGCGAGCCCGCGCGGCACGGCCGTGTGTGAGGACAGTGCGGCACGGCACCCCGCCCCCCACCACCGCGAGTGGTCCCCACGGCTCCCAACGCGCGCCTATCTCCATAACAGGGACATTCGTTTCCGACGCCCACCGTCCTTTTCCGCCCCGCCGTCCGCCGTTCTTATTCCACCGGCCGCAGCGGTGCGCGCCGTGCGGCGGGGGCGGCCGGGCTTCTATTAGGCGTCGCTGCGGCGCGCCCGCCCCCCGGCGCCCCCCGGCGCCTCTGCCGCCCCGCTGGCCCGGCGGCGGCCCTCTCGGGTGCGGGGGCACAGGTATTCACCGAGCGGCGCACAGCCGCACGGCCGCACGGCGCGGAGGGCGGCCGCCTTTACGGCACTCGGGCAATTCTACTGCTGATGCCTCCGCTCCTCTCGCCGCGCCTTTTCATTTCGCGCAGAGCCCGGCCCGGACCCGGAGGCGAAATGAAAGGGGTGCCGCCGGCGGCCTCGCGTCTCCTCCACATAACTTAACTGAACTGCCGGCGGCGGCGGTGAACAAGGCGGACGGCGCCGCAGGCGGATGATGACACGTCAATCAAAACCGCGGGGCGGGAATGGACACGGACGAGGGGCCCGGCGCCGCGCGGTGCCGCCGAGCTCCGGGGAGAGGCCCGGCGCCCGGCCCGGAGCCCCGCCCGGAGCCCCTCCCGGCGGCCGCACGCCAGCGACCCGCGCGCGCCAACTTTGACCTTTTCTCCCCCGACCCCTTCGGACCCTCCCTTTTCACGTCCCCGTGCACCTCGGCACACATTTGCATACCTCCCCCCCCCCCCGCTGCTGCAACCTCTGGGCCCGCGTGGTGTTGGGGAGTGGGGGTGGGCGGTTCCGGTCTGGCCCTGACGAGGCGGGGGGACGCCGCCGCCGATGTGACAGGTGACGTCGGCACTGCTGCTGCCAGCCGCCGTCAGCGAGTGGCTGCTGAGGTGTGCTCAGCGGGGGGCGCGGGCCGTGCGTCCCGTGCGGCAACGAGAGGCAGCGTCGGGAGGGCTGTGCACACTGCAGGCTGGCCACGGCCTCCCCGCACCCGGTGCACCCACATCCCACATGCCGTCGGGCGCGGGGAGGCCGCCTCTCATTATTCCGCTTCACTTTGTAGTTACCGGCGTGCTGCGCTGCTCGTTACGCGCGCTGGCCGGCTGCCGGCCGCTGGAGGGGCCGGAGGAGAGGGTGCCCGCGGGCCGGCCGAGCCAACGGCGACGGCGCCTAGTTGCGCAGCGGATCGGAAAAGATGCGGCCGATGCCGTGAGATTATTATCTAAGCGGTATTTGAGCCCGGAGGCCGCGGGCCGGGTTCCGTCCGGGCCGGGGGACCACACGGGGGGGGGGGGGGGGGGGCGGCGGCCGTTTCCCCCCGTTCCCGATGCCCTGTTGCGATGGCCCTCCGGCGCAGGGGCCGAGAGGGGACCGCGCCCGAGCCCAGGGGCGGCGGCGGTCCGCCACTGGACCGCCGCCAGATCTCGATGCTGGTCGTGTATGGTCAGTACATGGGGGACGATGCGCCAAGCTGCGCCTGAAATATGGCACGTTGAGATGGTCAAGTGCATTGCCCCGCCGCCGCCGCTGCCGCCTCTGGCCGCATCAGCGATGCTGCCGGCGCAGCCGCTTCGCCGCCGCAGCCACGCCTAAATCACGCCCGTCATTTTCACCCGGCAAGATTATGGCGCTGTAACACTGAAGGCCGCCGTTCCGGGAGCACTCCTGGAAGACGTGCAGATAACTGAGGTGGGGCCGCTGGAGCCGCTGGAGCCGCGGGCCGCGGTGCGGAGACGGCGTCTATAAACGCCTGAATTTTCGACCGTCGTAGCCGCGAGGAGAGTGGCGAAGGCGAACCGAGAGAGGCGACAGGCAAACGGCGTGCGGAGCGCCTGCGAATGCCAGGGTAGGCCAGCCCGCACGACTCGCCTGCCTGGAGGGGTCAAGAGTTGCCTACCCATTCGTGTGTGTGTGTGTGTAAGAGGGAGTGATAGAGAAGAGAGAGAGGGGGGGGGGGGGGGAGGCTCGGTTCCTCGCCACGTAATCACGCCCCTCCCTGGCCTCCCTGGCGCGGGCCGCCGTATGGCGAGGCGAGCATACACCGCCTCTGCTCCTGGCAGGCGACACCAGCGAAATCCAGCCATTTTGTTGGCTCCCGTCCCCGCCGTGTCTGACCTGCTGGCGTGTGGTGGTGGTGGTGGTTGGGGAGGGGGTGGGGGGGCTGGCTGTAAAGGCCGGTGCAGCTGCCGGAGTTACAGCCCATCTCGGCACCGGGCCCGGCGGCGCACGCGGCCTCGCCAGGGGCTGCACTGACGAGGTGTTGAAAAATTGACGATGAGGGCGCACGAAAAAAAAGGCCAGATAGGGGAGCGGGGGTGGGGTGGGGGGCGGAGGGACGGTCCATAAATTCCGTGACGCTGGCGGGCCGCCGCCGCCGCTCCTCCTGATAGCCCACGTTCTCTCGCGCGGCGCGCCGGAATCGGGGTCGCGCTCGAGCACGGCGCGGCCACCGCGCTCCTCGCAAACGCACACAGTTACAAGCGGCAGCGCGGGGGAGGGGGAAAAACACGTCACGTTATTCATGCACTGGGGGAGGGAGGGGACGGGAGGGGGGGGGGGGGAGGAGGAGGGGAGGCAAACACAAACGGCGTTATTGCGAAACGGGGGTAATGGGTCCCGGCCCGCACGCAGGAGCGGCAGCAGCTCGGCTGCAAATGAAAAACCGACCGCGAGATCGGAGAGGCAGGCAGCCAGGCAGCCAGGCAGCCAGGCAGTCAGGCAGCCAGGCAGGGGACGACGTTCGGCTGTAGGCGTGGGGGGCCCCGAGAGCCGGCGGCCGGGGGCCGGGGGCCTGGACCGTGCGGGGCCAGCCGCCAGGGCAACGAAATAAATGTCGAAGCCGGCGATGGGCGGCGTGCCGTGGGAGGGTCGGGTCGGCGTGAAGCAGGGAAGCCCGGCCCGGTCGGAACTGAACCGCGGGCCCAGATGTCGCGCGCTCTTTTTCGCGCCTGATTTCCCCAATGGCGCCAAGGCTTCTCCCTCTCTCTCTCTCTCTCTCTCTCTCTCTCTCTCTCTCTCTCTCTCTCTCTCTCTCTCTCTCTCTCTCTCTCTCTCTCTCTTCTTCTTCTCTCTCTGCCTGTGTGTACAGACGCCCGCGAGGATCCCGATGCGATCAACATATCCCTGCCTAAGACAACAGCGTGCTCTATGCGCCTCTCGCGCGCCTCGCGGATCGGGGGCCGCCGAGTCGGGCCGCGGGGGAGATGGGGACCGATAACACATTTCTGCTCTCACCCGGCGCCCGACGACGCGGGCGCCGGGAAAGAGTGTCGTATGTGTGTGTGAGTGTGTGTGTGAGTGTGTGTGTGTGTGTGTGTGTGTGAGTGGTGCTCAGGAAGGGGAGCAATCTGAGAAGAAGACCGCATTGCAATGCGCCCGCATATGGGAGGGGGAAGCACCAATAGCCGGCATCCCATAGTCGTTTTATTTATCTTTTATATTTTTTAAAAATGGAGTGAGCTGTGAGCTCTTGCGGTATTCAAATGCTCGCGCCTCCCAGATCCGTGGAGCGTTGTCATAATCTGGTTCTGGTTTGGCGCGTCGGGGGTCGACAAGGGCAATCTCGCGCAGAAAATCTAGACGGAATTTTGATAACGTCTGTATTTTTCTTTAAAAATGGAGGAGTTGTCGAGAAATTTATTAAAATATTTTGTAAACGTCTGTTTTCTGAGTCGGTTTGATCTGATATCCCCGAGAATGGTTTCCGGCGGGGCTGCAGTCGTCGGCGGCACCCGCCCTGCCTGCCGCAGGGCCCCCCGCCGCCCCGCCGCCCCGCCGCCCCGCACATGGGCTGTTCGCCGTTGCCCACCCCATCAATTTACGGCTCTACAAGATGGCGCCGCGCCGCTCCGGGGTGCTGCCGTAATTTACGACTCATTTCGAACGGTGTGTGCGTGTGTGTGTGCGTGTGTGTGTGTGTGTGTGTGTTAAGCCTTAGGGAAGGTTGGAGAGGAGGGGTGGAGTGGAGGCGTTGGAACAGGAGAGAGACAGCACGCGCTCAGAGTCGATTGAGATAGGGAGAGAAAGGGAGAGAGAGAGAGAGAGAGAGAGAGAGAGAGAGAGAGAGAGAGAGTAGGTCTGGAGAGTACTCCCTGCTGTACGGCTGCAGCTTGCAGGTGACCCGGCGGCGTCACCGTTTGTACCTGCGGTTGAGCGGCAGGGGGCGGCAGGGGGTGGCAGGCGGCAGGGGGCACAGGGTCGGTAGGCCCCGTAGCGACACCGACTCGCTCTCCGCTGTGTCAATAGGACGAGTGGGGGGTGCGCGGGTGCGGGCCGCAGCAGCCGCGGCTGCCGCGGCTGCCGGGGCGCCACTCACAGACCCGAACCCGTCCCGTCGTCGGGGCGGGCGCCGAGAAGGGACGTTTTGACAACTTATACCAATCCACAGAGCGGCCAGAGAGCGGGAAGGAGACGAGGAGGGAGGGTAGTGGCAGAGAGAGGGAGAGAGAGAGAGAGAGAGAGAGAGAGAGAGAGAGCGAGAGAGACTGACGGAGTTCTGCCGGGTCACCCATTTCCAGGACCGACGCCTACTACTACCTCTCCTCCCCTCCTCTGGCTCTATATCAAAGCCAAGCGAGGGAACTTGTGTATGAGCCGGGAGGGCCGGGCCGGCTCGGCTCGGCGATTGGCACTAGAAGAGAGGTGCTCCGGCCGCCCAGCTCGGGTTGGGCCGCAGCGGTGCTCGGAAATCGCGGAACCGATACCTCTGCGAGCTTCGCGGAAGATTTTTTAATTCAGACCATCCTCTGACTGCAAAACGCTGAAAGCCCCTGGCCATTTTTTTTTTGGGGGGGGGGGGGGGGGCGTCAGCGTCGGGCACGGGCACTCCCCACCCAGGGGGGTGGTTTCACCCGCGTCACCACGGCGTCGGTGGGTCCCCCGTCGCCGTCGTCTCGCACATCCGTCATTATTCCCGTGTTAGTGGGTTTTGTGTGTGAGTGTACACGTACGCGGGCCGGGGGCGCGCGGTGTACTAGCGAGCCCTGATGGCGCGCGACCCCAAAACCAACCCCCCCCCCCCCCGGTGAATATTCGTGGCTGCGGGGGGATAGAAGGGCGGGGTTGGAGAGGCCGTGGTCGTGTGTGCGTGTGTTGCAATGCAAAAGGGCAGAGTGAAGGTATAGGTCAGCCCGGCGGAGGCGGGGGGTGGGGGGGGGGGGGGGGGGGGAGTACGTAGAAGCACGCCGCCACAGGTCCAGGCAAAAGAAATCATCCGGCGTCTTCTATCGTGGTACCACCCGCCCTGGGGGCGCCCCAGTGAAGTACCAACTGTACTGACATGCGTGTCACATGGTTTCCGGACGGTCCCCGATCTCCACGTGTGAGCCGACAGTGTGCCTCAGTGTTCGCACGCAGCCTGCCCGCCAGTACGACATTGATTGGGGTTCCGGCACGGCTTCCGGATGCGGCCCATTTCCACGGGTCGGAATACCCGAGCCTTGACGTTATCAACTGTTTTGTGGGGTCGTCGGAGCCCAGAGCCGCCTAATGCACTGCTGGGAGCACTCCGGTGGCGGCGGCGGCGGCGGCGGCGGCGGCCGGGTCCCGGATAGGTTCGGGCCCCGCGCATCAGCGCGCGGCTCTACAGGTGCACGCCGGGGAACACGAGAGACCCGACTCGCTAAACGGCGACGGTGCAAATTTGATGGGCTCCCGTCGCTTCGAACAGCCTTCCCCGTCGAGACGAAGCGGACAAGCTTAAAATTTAACACTTTGACTTATTGACAAGAGAAAGAAAAGTCTGTGGCAAAGCAACGAGGAGGTTCCAGCGGCGGAGATAGGCACTTTAGACGTTAGCGGAGCGAGATCAGAGACGACGCGAGAGAATCGACACAGAAGGGGTGAGAGCCAGCACGGAATGCAAGACAAGCACATTCCAGCGATCGCTCGGAAACTCCTCGCCGAGGTCTGACACGACTTACCGAGCAAACGAGCACACACACACACATGCACAGCTGCTACTTGCTATATCAATGTATGTATATTTTTTTGTACACAAATCATCTGCTTTAGCTCTGCTAATAGGTGTCAGGACGCACAGCACAGTGCCACGGCACAGACCGAGAGCGCGCACAGAGGAAAGGCAGAGCAAGAAGAAGAAGGAAGGGTGAGAGCAGTCGAAAGCGGGCACGTGCCGGGAAATCAGATCGAAGGGAGCCGATATTTGAAGCCTGACACTCCCAAACCGGAGTTTCCGGGTTCAAATACCAGCTTCGCAGACCGCAAAAAAAATCGTATCGCCGGCGTGCCGCTTTTCCTTCCGCCTGCTCTCACCTGAAGAAAGTACAGGAGACGAAGAGACGAATAGCAAGTTGACGTTTCTTTCCAGCAGCGGAGAGACAGGCGGCGTGCCGCGTCCATGTGTGTGTGTGTGTTCGTCTTACTCACATATAGCTGCCATTTACCAGGCTCTGCGTCGTCAGGATGGGGTGGTCGATGGGCACGATGGGCTGCGTCATGACGCCCACGTCCGTCGTGGAGGAGCTCTTCTGCTTGAGCAGCGAGATCTCGCTGACGGAGCTGGCGGGCGGGTGCGGCGGCGGCGGCAGGTCCACGGAGCCGGCCGGCGAGCCGACGCGGTCGCCCTCGGCGGCCGTGTGCCGCGTGCGGGTGTGGCGCCGGCTGCGGTGCGACGTGTACTGCGGGGGCCGGTCCACGCCCGCCGCGCCCAGGATCCAGTCGGCGAGGAACAGGCAGCAGCCGCAGCACACGTCCAGCGCGGCGCCGCGCAGCCCGCGGTGCAGCACCAGGAACAGCGTCGGGTTCACGAACGCGTGCACGTACGCCACGTGCAGGGTTATCTGCGAGACCAGAGGAGACGGGGGCCGCGAGGTGCGGGCCGCGGTAAGGCAAGGCGGACCTCAAACAAACACTAAATATCTTTTTAAAAATTTTTCATGACAATTCGTTTTTTTTTACAAAAAGACACTGCTTTGAAATTCTTGAGATTTGGGTCTAATGACAAGTAAGTACAAGTCGTCGCGGCTGTGTAGGTTCATGAATGTCGCCGTGCACGACGAAGAACTGCTGATTCGAACGACTGGGAGGCGGGAGGCTCGCACAGCGATGAAGCGCCCGGGGGGTAGGCAGCGGCCGGCGACGCAGCGCACGCGTGTGGGGCGGGCTGCCTACCCCGGACTTCACAGGCGCTCCGCCGCCGGGTGCGCCGCGCGGGTGACCTCCACGCTACACGCTCACGCCTTGCTGGCGCGGGGGGAGTGAGCGAGTGAGGAGCAGGGAGCGCCCTGATTGGAAGTTAACTAGGACGAACTAGATTTCCTTTCCTCGCAGGTTGCCTTTGAGGAGTTCTGTGATTAGGCCTGCCTGGGTTGGAGGGGAGGAGGGATGCAAGAGGGGAGGCGGCGGGGAAAGGCACGCGGGCGTACTGTTTTAACCCCCCCCCCCCCCCTTACCCTGCCCGCCCTTACCGCCCCGTCATGGCCACCCTCCCGGCCCATCCAACTACCCTGGCCTAAGTTGGCTCCGCAAAACTTATCTAATAATGAAGATGGATTCCGGGATGATCGTGCCGTAAGTTGCAAGTGACACTCTGCGAGAGGCCCCCCTGCCCCCTCCCCGGCCACCTTCTTTCCACTGTGCAAGAGGGGCATTTCATTTAGAGTCATTACATCTTCGCCCATTCTCATCTCGTCCGCATTTTGCCGACGGGGCGGATCAGGGGAGAGGCTAGCTGGCTAGCTCCGCGTTGTGTCGTAATCAAGGGTGGCGAGGTTGGGATGGGAGAGGGGAGGGGGAGGAGGGGGAGTGGCTACGACTCTCATGGCCCCCCTCGGAGCGCCGCGCCTACCACGGCACGCAGCCAAGGGTGGCGGCGGCACTCCGAAAAAAAAAGGCGCATTCGCCACCTTAAATCTAAAACAAAATCATCACTTAATTGATTTATTTTTATGTAATGGTGGTCACTACGGAGACACTCACCTCATACCCCATGGGGCTGACGATGAGCGGGTGGTGCACGAGCGTGACGAAGAAGAGCGGCCCCCAGAAGAGGACGTAGGCTCCCGTGATAACGAGGAACATCTTGACGCGCTGCACGCCCTCACGCTCCATGCGCTTCAGGTAGTTCCGCATGCGCCGGTGCTCGTCCAGGGCGCCGCCGGGCTGCGGACAGACACGGGCCCACGGGCCCCCGTGAGCGGGAGCAGCACGCCGCGACGGCGGGGCCAAACTCGACAAAACATTCGCGCCGCATAGTTTTATCTTTCCTCCGGGTGTTTGACGACGGCGCGCCCGCGCCCGCCCCACGACACGACCCTCCCCTTTAATCTCCCCCACCCCTCCTCTCTCTCGCTCTCTCTCTCTCTCTCTCTCTCTCTCTCTCTCTCCCTCATCTCACGCACACAGACACACATTGAGCACATACCACCCCCGGCGGGCCAGTAGGGAAGTAGGGCAAGTTATTTACGGGTAGTTTGGCTGCCGTTTTCTGCGCGGACGTTCCCGCCCCGTCCCCGCTGGCTGCTGCTGCTGCTGCTGCTGCTGCAGCGCGCGGCCCCGCGGCCTCGACGCGGTCCCCCCGCGGCCGCCGTGCCGTGGGCCGCGGTTTAATGGAAACAAAACAGGGGTGCGACACGGCGGCGGCGGCAGCCCCGTCATTTGGAAGGCGGGGCGGGCTGCGAATCGCCAAGTCCCCCTCCTCTCTCTCACTCTCTCTCTCTTTCTTTTTCTTTGTCTCTCTCTCTCACCCACAAAAGGCGCGCGCCCGCGCGTCCCGCGTCCCTTTTTACAACGGACCACAGTCGTCGTTGTCGTCGTCTTCCCACGGCCCGGGGCCCCGCGGCCATAAACCGTCCCCCCCCCCCCGTCCCCGATCCCCCCCCCCTCGCCTGGGTACCCTGCCTCCCTGCCCGTCTCGGCGCGTGTTCCTGCCTCGGCCGTAAACACGGCGATGCCCCACACGGGCTACCCCCGCGGCCCCGCGACCCCACCGCTCAGATGACGGAGCCGGCGTCGGCGACTCGAGTCCATGTTTTGTCCGAAAGTTGAAACGGCACGCGGCGGTGGTGGCAGTGGTGGCGGCAGTGGTGGCGGCAGCCGTGGCTTCCCAGCGTGAGCTTCCAATTTTTCGCGTCAACTTTGATTCCGACGTAAAAGTTGTGCGGGTCGACGCCGACGACGTCGCCGTCGCGACGGTCTTTCAATATCTGGAAGCGATCAGCAGCAGCGGCGGCGGGTGGGGGGGGGGGGGGGGAGTGACGGGGCGGTGGCGGTGGTGGGGGCTGCGATAGGCCGTGTGAGCCGTCCGCGGGCCGGGGCCCGGGACCCCCGCGAACAGGACAGGGCCGGCCCAGGCCACCGCCACCCGGTCACCGCCCAGCGGCGGGGCGCAGGCCAGGCCAGGCCCCGAGTGACACGATGACGCGTAAAGAAAATGAGCCAAGTTTGTGGTACTTAAAAGTTGGGGGCCACTTTACTATCGTGCCGGCCCCGGCCAGGCAATGAGTGCAGCCGGTCTGGGTGGCTGCGCCGCGGAGCTGACGGCAAGCCGACGGCGCGCTGAGCTGCCCTCCCGGGTCGGATCCGGGGGTCGGCCCCGCGGAGCCTGTCCGCTGTCCGGCCCGGCGGCCGGCGGCGGCGAGGTGATGGATGGCACTACCCGCGCACCCCGTCCCGCATACTCACCCTGGGCGGGCCGCCCTGGCTGGTGGGGCCGCTCAGCCCGCCGAGGCCGCCGCCGCCGCCCGTCACGCTGACCAGGGTCGTGACCAGCCCCGCCACGCGCACCGCCTCCACGTTCGCCTTGGTCAGGTCCCGGTGAAGCTGAGCACAAAAAAAAAGTTTAATTCATAAGAGAAAGAGAGCGATATGTGACAAAACGTAGGGTGGAATAGTACGCGACTCGAGGCACTGACCTTGTGCAGGTGGAAGAGCGTGAGCCCCACGCAGATGACGTTGATGATGATCCAGAGCAGGTTGAGCACGTAGTGCCGCAGCGGGCCGTGCACCAGCGGGCAGGAGGGCGCGTTGTGGCCGGCCTCCGAGTTGGCGGCCAGCGCCCCGCTCAGGAACGTCGGGCCCAGGTTGATGGTGATGGACGCGAACCAGATCATGAACACGCCGAACAGCACGCACTGCCCGTCGGCAGAAAGGTCGTAGGTTAGCCACCGGTGGCAAGGCCGAAGGGTTTCATGACCCACCACGTCTTATTGCGATTCCTCTTTTTTTTTCATTTTCCAAGTGCAGTTTTCCAGCAATTTGAATTAACTATAAATGTAAAATAATTTTCATTGACGGTGTACCTGCGGCGAGTCCATGAGCAGCGGCGCCGTCAGGTCCGTCTCGTCCTCCTCGTCGTTGGGGAAGACGGGCGAGTCGTTGAGGACGGTGGTCAGCATGTTGACGGTGGAGACGGTGACGAGCAGCAGGAAGGCCGTCTCCACGAGCGAGCACTTCTGCACGGGCTGGCAGTAGTAGATGCTGACGCCTAGCGGCAGCAGGATGGCGGCCCGGCACCCATCCACCACGGCCTGGTGGAACAGCAGCCCCTGCGACCACCTGCGGAGCGGAGCGCAGAGCGGAGGCCGTGCTCAGTACGGGGCTGTGCGTGAACATTTCGGGGCAGGAAACCCCAGTCCGGGCGCCCTGGCCCGGTGTTGCAGACGTCAAAAGACTCGGCACGGAGCAGAGAGTGCCGTTCTAGCGTCGTATTTCAGAGCCCCCCCCCCCCCCCCCCAGAAGCAGCCCGTATTTTCACAGGGGTGAGGTCGACGTTCCTTCGTTTTGCACCTGCACTACGGGGACCCGGATAACACGGGTCCTGGGCCCCGGGTCCGGGGCGGCTGTGCGGGGCGGCTGTGCGGGGCGGCTGTGCGGGGCGGCTGTACGGGCCGCCGGGACACCTCCCCTGGACGCATTACATATTCTCTTTGGGCCCGCAGAGCGCACCGCCGGGGCGGGGGGCGGGGCCAGGCAGGGTGGGCGCTCGGGCAGGTGCGAGTCCACGGCGCGGCGACGCCACCCTGGCGACGGCCCCAACGATCCCCCTCCCCCCGCAGGGGACGCCGACAACGCCGCAACACCGCCGATCGCCACGGTACGTGCGTCCGAAGGCCCGGCCGCCCTCCGCGCCATCGCCCGCCGCCGGTCCATTTGGGTCCGAGAGGGAGGGAGAGGGGTGGAGGGGGTGGATGGGAGGGGGTGGGGGACGAAACACGAGAGCCGGAGCCAGGCGGGCAGACCGCACGCAGCGATAGGGCACGGCACGGGCGGAGCGCAGCGCGGACAAACAAAATGAGCATTCTCATGCGATGACCTCCAGGCGCCAGGTCCAGGCGCGCGGCGCCGCAACACCAGCGCAGCACGGCGCGGGTCGGAGCCCGCAGGGGGGAATTGGCGGGCGCCCGATCAAGATGTCTGCCCGGGACGCGGCACCACGACCCCCCGCGGCGGGGCGTCTGACTAGACCAGGGCCGGGGCCCCCCGGCGACTCCCCCGCCCGCGCGGCCCGGGAATTTCCCGAGCGGTTATACGGCCTGTTGATGATGCAGGTCAAGACCCCCCGCCGTGTAGGAGGAGGCCGCGAGGCCGCGCGCCCCGCGGTGTAGTTCGGCCGGCAACGGCACCCCCGGCGGCGGGCTGGTGCGGGGCTGGTGCGGCGCTCACCAGCTAACCAGCAGCGCGCGGTGCTTGTCATGTGGTGCGGTGGCGCGGCCGTTCCGGGACAAGCCCCGGGATTAAAGCAGCAGCCGAGGAGCCGGGTGGGGCCGGGCGGGGCGGCGCCGACCCGAGTCGGGCCGGGATGGGATGGGATGCGCTCCAACTTTCTGGAGCAGGAAGTCCCTCGGGGCCGGCGGGAAGCTGCAGCGGCCACCGACGACGTCTGGAGGAATGACGACGTCCTGGGTCCGGCGGGAAGGGGCGGGCCGCGGGCCGTCCTGCCGGACCCGCGAGCCGTCGCCCGTCCTCCGCGGTGACCCCCGCACGGTGCCGTGCATTCCCGCATGCGTCCTGGCCGGCGGAGATGACCCGCAGGCGCGGTTATCACCGGACCTGCGTCCGTCTCGCTCGCTCTCCGCCAGGTCGCCCCGCTCCGTCTCCCTCCCTCCTCAGCAGGCCCAGCCGGCCGTCGCTCATCTCCGCGGCGAGCCCTCCTCTGACTTATCTCCGGGCCGACTGAGATAAAGAAGCGAGACGTGACGCGCCGCGGGCAGCGGTGCCGCCAGCGGTGCCGCCGGCCGCGGGCATTGCTCAACCTGAACTCGTCCGGCTCGAGCACACATACCTCTTGCGGTGCACGGGCGCGCGTCAGCGTGTGCGCGCGCGTGTGTGTGTGAGTGCTCGCTCTCGGCCCAGACGTTCTTTGCCATGCGTCGCACGACGGCGGCGAAGGCAGGGCCCAGAGAGAGAGAGAGAGAGAGAGAGAGAGAGAGAGAGAGAGAGAATGAGAGAGCCGAGGGCGGATCCGTCGGAGCGCAAGAGCCCCGGTCCACCCACCACCACCACCGGCTGCCGGCTGCGATCCAAGGGTATCCTCCCCCCGCCCCTCACTGCAAGCTCTGCGGGGGGCGGGGCGGCAGGGCCAGCCGATAATGTCGGCGGAGAGGAGACGCTGAGACGCGTTTTCGAATTCTTTCCCCGCCGCCACCCCGGCCGGGCACGTAGCCTCACGGACCCCACCCCACACACCCCCCGATCCCGCCGCTCCTAAGGACTCGAAATATTTCCTGCACGAACGTCGGACCTTTTCTTTAATTTCTTTTTGAAAAAAAAAGTCCCCCATATTTTTGGGATTTCAATAAATGAATGCGCAGGCACTCCGCCTTCTCTCATGCCACCGCCCCCGCAGCCCTGCCGGGACACGCCGCGCCCGCTCGCTGGCTTTCACACGGCTCCGCACGGCGCTGTTTCGCCGCGTTTCGCCCGATTCAACCCCGCCTTGAATAGTCGGACGCCGCCGTCCCTATTAACCTGTCCCGCACCGCTGAACGATGGTTTTGTCGCACAGAGCGAGAACAATGCGCGCGGCTACCTCTCTCTCTCTCTCTCTCTCTCTCACTCTGTCTTCTTCCCTCTCTGTGTCACTCCCTCTCTTTCCCTCCCTCTCGCGCGCACACGGCGCCGCTATCTAAGCCATCTGGAAAGCAAGGAAATAATGTCTTGTTGTTTTCCGGAGCGTCTCTCTCTCTCTTTCACACACTCTCCCGCCTCTCCCCATCTCACTCGCTCCCAGGCGGCAGATCCCCGGCACAAAGAGGATGAGACGAGCCGGGGGAGGAGGGAGTGGCGGCCCGGCCAGAGGCGGCGCCGGGCGTCTTGCCGGGGGGTCGGTCAATTTACTATGAAAAGCCAGCAGAGCCGGGCTGCGCGCCGAGCCCGCTGTGGCTGCAGCGAGCGCCCCTCTCGCCGCGTATTCCAGGAGCATTGCGCCGAATAGATTTCGTTCCGGATCCGTTCCGCCCGACGGCGCCCCGGCCGGCCTCAGCGCTCCTGCCGCCGCCCGCCGCCGCCCGCCGCCGCCCACCCAACCGCGGCGCTCCGGCCTAACTCTCGCGGACCGTAAATCAGGTAACGCCGCCGGCCAGAGGGCGCTCTTATGGACGATCGGCGCGCAAGGTGTGGCGAGAGATCCATTTCCAAACTGGTGGGACGAAATGGCTTCAAGCAGCTGCTGCCCGCATTTCAGCCCAATATGTTTCACTTCTGCCGTGTGCACTCCTGACAGGAGGTCGCGCTCCTCTTCCCGCTCCTCTCTCTCTTTCTCTCTCTCTTTCTCTCTCTCTCCTGCTCCCCCTCCACTGCACACATGCGCACGCACACAGCGTGGCTTACCCCAGCTGGCTAACCAGCACAGGCCTATACGAGGTGTCAGTTTAAGGGCGGTCGGTGGGGGAGGGTGCTCCAGTATGCGGTGGGGGATCGTCGTGCCGGCACCCGACCAGGAGGACGCCTCTCTCTCTCTCTCTCTCTCTCTCTCTCTCTCTCTCTCTCTCTCTCTCTCTCTCTCTCTCTCTGTGTCTCTCTCCCTCCCTCTCAGGCCCGACCTGCCGCTGGAAACTTTGTCCTGCACGTGGGCTTAGCAGACGGCCGCCCCGACTGCACAGCCGCTCGATTTCGGCGTTGGTTGCGTCAGCGTGGTCGGCACGTTTATGGCCTTGCTGTCCCGGCCCGGCCTCGCCCGGCCTCTCCTCGCCACACACACAGCAGAAGGGCCCGGCGGCGGCGGGACGCCGCGCCAGAAGCAGCAGCGGGGCCAGAAGTGCCCCACAAGAGGGAAATTTATATAAATGGCGGGCGGCTGGCTTTCGACGACGACGACACCAATATACAGCGTGTGTAGTACAGTGCGCCCTGCGGCGGCGCTTGGCCAGGTCCTGGCGGCCGGCCGGCGGATCGTCCCCCCCCCCCCCCACCACCCCTCCGCCGTCCGCCGCCGACGCCAGTCCGTCCCCGGGCCGCCGGCGACAGGCCTCGCCCCCGGGCCTCGCCCTGTGAGCAGAGTACGCTCGGCGCAATGCCACCCCCCCCCCCCCCTCCTCCCCACCTATCCGTTCTTGTTTACGCCTCGCCATATCGCCCAGATGTTTATGCAAGGCCGAACCAAAAGTTTGAGTTGGCTGAGTCTGGTGCGGCGGGGTCCGAGACAGAGAGAGAGAGAGAGAGAGAGAGAGAGAGAGAGAGAGAGAGAGAGAGAGAGAGAGAGAGCAGAGCGCCCGGCCGGGCCTGACACTGACGAGCGAAACTTAGCAACCCACCTCGCTAAATGAGCGAGCATTATGGCGGCTCGCACTCCCGGCACCCGGCCGCCCCTCTGCCAAAAACTTTCAGCCTTTTCATCCGCCCCCCCCCCCATCCGCTCCGCCCCTGGGGATGACTTCCGATCCCGCTGCTGCACTACAACAACTCAAACAAATCCGGCGCCGCCGTGTTGGCCGCCCCTGGACTGCTATCAGACACTATCAGCCGCTATCAGCCGCTATCAGCGCTTATCAGTCGCTTCCAGCCGTGCGGCACTCCGCGCCGTATACGCCGTCTTCCGCCGGCCGGAGCGCGCTCGCCACGTCAGTGCCACGATCGTCCGGACATTTATCTGATCGGAACGTCCGCGCACCACTTTCAGCCTTCCTCCAGCAGCCTCCAGTAGCCTCCAGCAGCCTGCAGCCTCCGGCCGTGCCCGCTCTCCAGTCGTCCGGTGCCGCCCACGCGCTGCTCGGGCGCGCGGGCTTCTGCTGCTTCCAGCGATTAAAACTGTTAATCGCCGAAGTTGCTGAGGCGGCCAAGAGGAGGACGCGGGAGCGCGGGCCTCAAGGCGGGCCCGCGGCCGCCGAGGCGTCGAGTTTTATCTCTCCGTGACGCTCTGTCAGATCACCCGCCCCGGCCTCCGGTTGGGGATGGGGCTGCCGGGCCGCCCCCCGCCCCCGCGGACCTACGGGCCACACACGGTGGACCGCCGCCCGGGGGCCCGGGCTCGGAGCCGTGCCGACAGGGTGCGGAGCGGGGAGGGGGGGGGGGGGGGCTGAGAGAGAGACGCGCGCGGACTGGGAATGGTCCCAATCAGCCCGCTGCAAGGCAGAGCAGAGCAGATAGTGGGGGAACGTATCTGCAAAAGGTGTAGTATGCCGGGCAGCCTCGGCACACAGCGGGGCCGGGCGGCAGCTGGCTGGATCCCAGCGCGGCCGACATACCAAAGGCAGCGCAGCCCAGCGACCCTTACTGCGTGTTCCGGTTGCCAGAAATCTAACCTTAAGACTGGGGTTTATTCTACCTCTTCGAGGAGAGGGGGCGGGCGGGCACAGCAATACAGGCAGGGAGCCCCTGGGGGGATGGGGGGCATAACACAAAGAGAAACAGCTCGGGTCGTTACCTCGGCTCCTTCATATTTAAGGGATCCTCCATACCCTGAGGATGCGGGGCCGTGCAGTGCCGTCGCGGGACCGGAATCCGATTGCCCCCCGCGGAGCCAGCAGCGGCGGCGGCAAGAATCCCCGAGCGGAGTGGATTATTCGATGCGTCCGATACAGCCGACCCGATACAGTACCGGTGGTGAGGGCCGGGGAGCGCCCGCCGCGCGCCGGGTACGCAACACTCGCGCACCCGTGTGCGGCGCGTTGCCTACCCCGCACTCCGCGGGCGCTCGGCCGCAGACCGGGCCTGTCGGCATCCCGAGTAGCCCAGCCAGCCGCCGCCCCGCCTTCCCCTTTCTCGGATACAAAATCGAGGCGAAGTACCCCCGCAACTGCTGTTGATTGTCCATACCACGGACGTTACGACCTCGTATTCGGCTTCCCCCGCCCCCTCCAGCGCCCGCAACCGCAACGCCCTGTTTCCAGCGCTGCCGTCGACCCGCAAAACGTATACGGCTGGCTAGCCAGGCTCTGCCGTGCCGTCAGACGGCGGCGGCGGCGGCGGCGACGGTCTCTCACTGAACTTGTCACCTACCCGTGCAATTTATGAAGCCCTTGGTCCGCTTCTCTCTCTCTCTCTGTCTCACACACACAGACACACACACAGGATCAGGATGGAGCACCCCCTTCTGGCTTGCATTTTAAGTTGTCACGCGGCGCGTTGAGAGGCTCGCGCCACTGACAGCGTTGTCAACAAGCGTCGCCCCTTCGGACACTTAGCAGCTTACACCGCCACGCCTGCCCCCCCCCCCCTCCTGCGTGGCCC
This sequence comes from Megalurothrips usitatus, assembly GCA_026979955.1. Classification (NCBI taxonomy): domain Eukaryota; kingdom Metazoa; phylum Arthropoda; class Insecta; order Thysanoptera; family Thripidae; genus Megalurothrips; species Megalurothrips usitatus. The sequence continues at coordinate 8,530,482 of CM049595.1, read as the reverse complement.
CATGTGCCCTGCGACCCCTCCCCCCCCCCCCCCCCCACTCCCTCCAAGCTGACGGCGCCTCCCGCCAACGCACGTCGTCTCTCCCTTTTTTGTGGCGGCTGCGCGGTTGTCGCCGCTTTGCCTCGCGCCTCCTGGTCCCCCACCCCCCTACCCAACCCAACCCCGCCGCCAACCGTGAGTGGGGGTGGGAGAGAGACGGCGAGAGGCGGCGCCCGGCGGCACAGCGCCGAGCCTTTCTTGTTTACTTCTCCAATTATGCTTCACCCTTGCTCCCCATGACGGGTGCGGTCAGGTCTCTCTTTCTCTTTCTTTCTCTTCCTCTCTCTCACACACACAAACCCACGAACAAACAGAAAATGTATGATGTAATTGGCAAAACATGACCGCATATCATTAAAAAGATACAGCCAAACTGCAATCTGTGTAATATTGCCTTTCTTTTTTCTTAACTGGAAAGCATATGTGGCGAATTCCAGAATGAGTTTGCCTAAGTTGTGGCTGGCGGTGAGGTCCGGCCCTGCGGTGCGGCGGCGGCGGCGGCGGCGGCCTGTCACAGGCGGTGCAGCGGACCCCCGCCGCCCCCGGCACACCTCCCAGGTGGGCGGCGGCGCGGCAGCACGCCCGGCCGGGGGTGATTTATATTCCCGGCGGCAGCGCCGTTATGGGAAACCGATCCCCGGTGTGTTAGCGAGCGGGCCCCCGGCCCCCGGCCCCCGGCTGCCCCCGGCTGCCCCCGGCTGCCCCCGGCCAGGTCCAGGCCGCCCCCCGCAGGGCCCCAGCCGGGATCCCTCGGCGGGACCAGGCGGGAGCAGAGATACACGCCGACACAGACCAGCGTACATGCAAACGGTTGTCGGGGCTGCAGGCAGCAGCGGCGCTTCGGGACGCAAAACGTCTCGGCGGGGGCCCTCCGCCGCGGCCCGGACCCCGGCCAGCGGCCCGCCTTCCCGCCGGCAGGGCGGACTGGCTTCTGGCTTAATCGCGTGTGCAAACTTTGTGAATCGAGGAGGAGAGTTGGAATCGTGTTGGGAACTACGTGGCTACACAACACAACGCAGCGGCGGGCGGCGGGCGCGCGACACGGAGCCGGCGGCGGCGGCGCAGCGAGCAGCGACGGCGTTGTGCTTTACACCCCATGGAATTTCAATGCCCACCGTGAGTTGGCCAGACACTGCGCGCGTCCGGGCCGCATCCGGGCGGGGAGCGTTGGTGGGCCCCGGCGCCAGTAATAATCCCAAAATAAGGGGCTTTGCTAGCCAGCGAGGCCGACATTTTTTTTTGCCCAGCGCAAATATTTCGTTTTTACCGGCTAATGTTTTTTTGTTTGAAATTTGGAATTGTTTCCCCCCCCCCCCGGAAACTGACAGGAAGCGGCAGGAAGAGTTGATGGTCTAGCGAAATATTTCTCAAAACATTTTTCAAAAACAAAAAACATTTTTCCACATGCTGTTAGTATAATGCGTGCCTTTTTTGGGTCCTGGCGTGGGGTAGGACGGCCGCGGGGCCGCGTCTCGCGGGGCGAGTTCCTCCCTGAGCTCCCCCCTCCTCCGCGGCCCCCGTTTTCTCGGGCTCCGGCTCCCACTGCGGGCGAGAACCACATCAGCATCCCCGACGCGCCGCCGCCCCGCCGCCGCCCCGCGCCGCCCCGTCGCCTGGCGCTGTCGCTGATGCCGTCGCCGCGTTTGGCCACGACGTCTTGGCCGGACGTGAGGAATGGTGTTGTACATCGAGTGTACGGGTGTGTGAAGTGGAGAGGGTGAGTGTGTGTGTGTGGCAGACAGAGAGAGAGAGAGAGAGAGCGGCATTGAGTGGCAGCGGTATCTGCGGCAGCCACGCCCCCAGTGTGTGTGCGGCTCCGGCCACCCGGCCTGAGGCCCGAGGCCCTGGCCACCACATGAGGATAGGGAGGGCCGTCTCCCGGATTGGGTAAACAATGACGGCCACGGTCCGACGGGGGGGTCGGAAAGGACTCAGACCCCCCGCGGGGCGCAGCCGACCCCGCCGACCCCACCGCGGCTCACGGGGGGCAAGGACTCTCCCGGCCAGGACCAAGGACTCTATGCGTGCGGGCGCCCTCTGGGAGCCGCCGAGATGGTGGGGAGAGGGGGGGGGGTGCGCTGCAGATGAGTGAGAGAGGCACAGAGTGAGAGAGAGAATCCAGAGCTTCGAATGAGAGCCGGCCAGCGGGGAGAAATTGATACGGGGCGAGCCCTGTGGGGCGGGATAGGGCCGGCCGGCGGGGACTCCCAAGGACAGGCCGGCCCGTGCCCGGCGCCACCGCGATGCCCCTCAATACAGCGACGGCTATCACTTTCGCCGCGACAAGCGCAGAGCGGGGTGACCCACATCCGGACGGCGGCGCGCCGCCTCTCGGTGGCTGGTACAAGAAAACGCCCTCAGGATCTCTATCTCTTAGTTTTCTATCTCGCTCCAGTTTTTGAGCCAGCGGACGGCACAGACGGATCTCCATGCCCGCGAGGGGTCGCGGGGCCGCGGGGCCGCCGCGGGCCGGGCGAGCAGCAGCAGGACGGGTCGAGTCGGACGTTCCTATTTCCAGGAGAGCAAATGGAACTCTCCTCAAACACTTTAGGCCAAACAAAAATCCCATACAGAACTTGGGTCCCAAACTCCGTCCCTCTTTCCTTCTCCGGCCGTGTGTACGCAGCCAGTCTCGCGGAAAGTCAGCCCAAGACCGCCTCCCCCCCCCCTCTCTCACCCCCGGCGGCGGCGGCGGCCGTGCGGAGCGGTGCCGTGGGGGCTGGAGGCGGGGGCCCAGGTAAGCGCCCCGCCCCGCGGCACTGCGGCGTCTCCCGACCTCTGTGACGTCACAGGGCCCGCCTAGTGCCTTTGCTCGCCCTCGTACACGCGGACAACTTTGCCAGTATCACGCGACACAGCCACGCCCCGCGGCGCTTCTCCGTGCGGGGCCGCGGGGGCCGCCGGGGCCGCGCCCGCCCGCTCAGCTGATGCCGCCCCCTCACCTTGAAACTGTTTCTTACGCGGCGGCGGCGGCGGTGCAAGTTCCGCTACAGATATATCACGTAAAGTTACTGGGGGAGTAATAAGCGCCCGCCGCTGCGGGGGGTCTGGCTGGCGGCGGCGGCGCGGTCCCGGGGGAGAGCCGCGGCCACCGTCGCGGGGGGTCTATCGAGTAGAATGTAGTGCCGCGCCGCCGCCGTGTTTTCTTTTCTCCCTTAGGCAGAGCGTCGCGGGGGGCGGCGCGGCACGCGTGCGCTGATTGCGCCGGCCGCGGTCCCCGCGGGGCTGGAACCGGAGCCGCTGGTGCTGGAGCTAGCTGGAGCTGGAACCGAGCACGCCGTCGGCGTCGGGCCCCGTCCGGGACCGCCAAAAGTACCTCGCACAAAGTCCGCCGCTCCGTTACCTTGCCGAGGTCGGCGGCGGCGAGCCAAACGACATTACAGCGAGCCGAGCGGCGCGCCGCCTCCCCTGCCCCCCTCCCTGCTGCGCTGCTGTGGGCGGGCGGACCGCGTTACACCGCACCGGGGCACGAGGCACAAGGCACAATCACAATGAGGGGTCAAGCACGGCCTCTGCCGCCGCCGCCTCGCCCCGAGGGGCCCGAGGCCGACGCCGAGGAGGGGATCCGTGTCAGGCATGCACCTGTTGGACCGGGACCCGGGCGGGGCGGTGGCGGCGGCGGCGGCGGCGGCTGCGGCAGCCCCGCTTGCGGCCTCGCCGCGCAGAGTACACCGATGACTCGCCCGGAGAGCACACGCTAGCCGAGCTGCTCGACGTGAATGGACACGGGAATCCGAATTCTTTTTTTATCATCAACTTTTTCGAGAAAAAAAACATGCACGGCTGCTGGCTGCACAGGAAGGCGCACTGGGATGAGCCTTTGAGCCGGCGAGCCGCCTTCCGGCCTTGTATGCTTCCGGCCCGCGGACACGCAAATGAGGACAGGACAGGGCGTCTGCCGGCGGCAGCAGCGGCCTCCAGCGCCGGCCCGTGCGGGGGCCCCTGCGGGGGCCCCTGCCCCGCTGCCAACCACTTGCCTTTTTACCTACGTCGCTTACCTGGCTGTGTGTGTGTAAGTGTGCGTCTGTGTGCGGTGGCAGCGGGGAGGGCTTTACGCCGGCACCCCTCCCGCACCTATGTGCTGCTTTAATTGAGCGCCCACCCCCGCATACGTAAGTGAAGGCGGGTTCTCTCTCTCTCCCTCTCTCTCTTCTCTCTCCCTCTCTTTCTCGGTGCGTCTCTCTGTCTCACTCCGACACGCGCGGCTCCTTTATCTCTCGCACTCATTCCCCCGCCGAGAGGCCGTGTGGTTGACACCCCCATAAAAAGAGGGCGCGCGGATAGTGTCCTTTTCATTTTATTTTATAAAATAACCGGCGGCAACGCTTCGCCTCTAAATCTGGCAGAGTTATGGCCGTGCCCCGTGCCGGGCCGTGGAGTCACACGCCGTCTCGTTTAGTCATTATCCGCCAGTTTCACGAGCGCTGCGCTGCTCTGCCGCGGCTCGTGGTCACATTGTCTGCGCGGCCGGGACCGGGACCGGGGACCAGTCCGGCGGGGGCAGGGCGCGGACGCCACCTGCTGCTGCCGCCCCGCTCAGCCGCTCGCTCAGCACCGCGCTCAGCACCGCGCTCAGCCGCTCGCTCAGCACCACGCTCACGCCGCCCGGCGGCAGCCAACAGCCAAAAGGGCAAAGTGTTTCTCGTCCGCGTCGAGGATGTGACGGGCAGAGCCGGCAGACCCTGTTCCGGGCCGCGCGCCGCTTCCTCCCGCTTTTATTTCAGCGTAGTTTCCACCTTGTCCTCATTTCTCTCCCGCCCCTCTCCCCCTCCTCCGCCGCCCCTGCCTCTCATCTCCCCGATCTCCTCCACCCATTTCTCTCTCGTCCTCGTCGTCCTCCTCCTCCTCCGCACCTGCCCCCCCACGTCGTGCCGTCCCCGCGGGGCACGCAGTGGAGGGGAGGGGGGGGGGTGACAACTGAGGAATGAACCGGATAACGTGTCCGCTCCGTCCGCAGCGTTGTAATGTGGTGCGCTACTGTGGGCCGTCCACCCTTGCCCCCCTTTTTGCTTTTCGACTTGCTCCTCTCTCTCTCTCTCTCTCTCTCTTCCTGTCTCTAACCCAGCTGCGACGACGACGTCACGCACAACTACACACACACACGCACGCACGTACACGTACACCAGTCCTATATATTCGGCCCCCCCCCCCCCCCACCCAAAAAGCCCGAGCAGAACGCGCCATTTATCTTGATTCATTCCAATCCCTGCCGGCCGCGCGCGCACGCTTGCTTGCCTCTGCTGTCCGGCCCCCGTGTCCCCGCGGCGGCGGCGTCCCCCGGCCCGGCCCCCGGCCCGGCCCCGCCTCCGGCGACGACCACGACAGCGTCCGCCAACCAGGCTCGCGCGCCCGTGACAGATTAAACGTGACTAAAATCCGGCGCACGCCGCCGCCGGCGTCACCTCAGCCGGCGGGGCGCCTGCTGCGGGTGAGATAGGCAGCCCGCAGGACGCGGGCGCTCGGCGGGCCGCGGGCCCTGCCTACCCAGCAGGCTGCAGGCGGCAGCCGATCAGGCCGGACGCCTCCTTTATGTGGCGCCGGCCCGCTCCCGCTCCCGCGGCTTGATTCGGACTCACTTGTCCGTGGCGTGGCGAGACGGACAGCATCCGCCCCCCGATATGTCCGCGGAGAAGAATGGCGCCGGCGGCCGGCTCCACCCGTCTCCGCCATCACTCACAGGGGCCACAATCGCGAGGCGCCACGCCAGCGGAGCTGCGGCCGACCGACCGTGAGAGTAGGACTGTCAGGAGGCGGACCCCCCGCCGGCGCCGACTCTATAGCCGGGTGTCGTCACCACGGATACCGTAGCGCCGATCAACCAGGTGTCATACATCCCGCAGAAGACAGATGTGGGCAGGTGTACTAGCGCCGTCTCTCTCCATCGCTCGACGGAGACACATGGGAGAGACAGAGACGAGGCAGTGCGTTGCGGGGCTGCATATTTTGCCGTGGCACGGCTGAGGCGGGACAACGGTCCGGGTCCATGCTAACGAGAAACGGGTGCCGAGGCTCGGCCCGCGGGTCAGCCGTGGGAGCGGCGGCAGCGTTGTGTTGTGCAGTCGGGGTAATCACGATATCGCAATTAATTAGCTATTCTGTGGGCGTCAACTGCAATGTGCTGTGCTCGTACACGCGTGCGGGCCGCGGGGGTGATTAAAAACAGAGCAGGCGCCGACCGCGCGCTGAAGGGTGAGGGAGCGGGGTGGGTGGGCTGACCGCGCTGCTCGCGGAGGCCTCCTCCCTCCCGCCAGACATCGAGGCGCTCGAGCGCGGGGCATCGACCGCCCTGATTATTCGCATCCGTCTGCAAGGAATGCTGTATAGCGCGGCGCGGGAGGGCGGTATGCGAGAGAGAGAGAGAGAGAGAGAGAGAGAGAAACGAAAAACGCGGCGCTATACGTCTGCGCGCGGTATAACTGACAACGAGATATATACACCCCGAGGGAGGGAGCGAGGGAGATACAGCAGCATAGCGAGCGTGCGCGATGACTCGTGAGCAAGACAGAGACAGGAATATCGAATGAATAAGGAGTTGCCGACGCCGCCACTGCGGGGGGGGGGGGGGGGGGGGGGGGGGCGGCCGGGCTGGCGGCTCCACTCGGCTCATCCCGGCTTCAGCGCGCTCGCCGTCGCCGCTGCCGCCGCCGCTGTGCCGTGCTCTCCCAGCCGCGGAAGAGTGCGAATTTACAATGGAGATTTGTAGTAGGGGGCCTTGCCGCCGGGCCGCGCCGGGCCGCTGCGGCCCGGCGGCTCCGTGGGGGGTCCGCGAGGCTCCGCGGCAGCTGACGAGCCCGCGGCGCACGCGGGCCCCCCAGCAGCGCGCCGCTACCGCCGCCGACTTGGGCCGACTTCCACCCTCAAATCCTTTGCGCCGCTCGCCTTAGCTGCCTAGCTGCCATGCGCTGCCGCACCCTGCCGTGCCCTGCCGCCGCCCCGCCGCTCCACCGCGCAGCTGCCGGTTTGCAGAACAAGATTGGCGGGGCGCGGAGCGTAAACTAATGGAAACGCAAATGGGCCGTGTGCGCCGTGCTCTGTGCTCCTCTGTGCCCTGTGAGAGCCGCTGGGCTGGGAGTGCACACACTCCGCACACGGCCAGTGGTCACACGGTGCGCAGCTGTGTGCGCAGCTGTGTGCGCAGCTGCGGGAGCACCCAGCGGCGCCGCTGCACACACACGCACACACACACACACACACACACACACTACTGACACTCCCCTGCCTGAGGGCAAGCAGCAGCGACCGCTGCCGCCCGCCGGCCGGGCAGGCAACCAAGGGTGCGCCCGCGTCGTGCGGGGTTGCCTACCCGCCCCGTGCTTGCTGTCTCTGCCGCCGCGCCGCCGCCGCGACTGCCGTGTACAGCAAATAGAGCGTCGAATGGTCGCGCACGCCTCGTCGGCGTCGGCAGGGCGAATGGGCCGCGCTCAGTTTTACAGCCCGGCCGCCGTGACAAAGCGGCTCCATGCCCCTCGCAGGAGTCGTGGGGCCGGCTGCTGGGCGGCGCTGCGGCCACCGCGACACCCCGCGCCCCTTCTCCCTCCTCAAAATGTCAGACCTGTAGTACTAAGATAATCGCTGTAATTTCCCCCTCCCCCCCCCTCTCTCTCTCTCTCTCTCTCTCTCTCTCTCTTTTCCTGTCCGATTTTTTTTTTACCGCGCGCGCCCCTTCTACGACCACATCGAGCTGTGCTACTGCTAACACCTGCACACACCCGGCTCGGCACGGAGAGAGCGAGAGAGACAGCGAGAGACAGAGAGAGGGCGCGGGTGAGAGTCCATTAACCACCACAATGTCGTAATCACAGCCACGCAACCCTTCCCGGCCGCCACTGCAGTCCCGACGCCGCACCGCCGCCAGCAGCCAGGAGCGCCGCAAAATATGAGAGTGCTCGGTTTAAACGAGCCGCCGCGCCCCGCCGGCCCACCGAACGGCCGGATGAAAAATTCAGCGCGCGATGAGGCGTTACTTGATGATGTGACCGGCGCGGCGCCGCGGCGAGCGCCGGGCCGCTGGGCCACTGCTGGCCGGCTGCTGGGCGGGGGGGATAGTGATTCGTCCGAAAGCGGAGCCGGCTTAATGCGAGCGGGGCCCTCGCTTCGGCACACGGGAAAAATGAGAGAGAGGGAGAGAGAGAGAGATAAAGACAGAGAGGGGGGGGGGGGGGGGGGAGAGGTGATCCCCGTGTGTGCGGCGCAGAGCCACTTGGGTCCAGCAGGCCCCACACCCCACTCATCTCATGGCCGCCGCCGACTCGGACGTGCTGGGAATCCAGCCATGCCAGCAACACCGATTGGTCCAATCACCAATTTGAATAATGGACCAAGGTTTTCGCCGCGCGCCCGTGGGGGCCGGCGGCGGCGGGCCAAGGGGGCGTTGGCGCACCCCCTCCCCTTCTCTTCCAGAGAGAGAGAGAGAGAGAGAGAGAGAAGAGAGAGCTAGTTGGACGAGGACGTACCGGTGGTATGCCGTGGAGAGCACTCGCCCCGTCTCTCTCGCTCTTATCGCCGGAGATGAAGAGCACGGGGGCCCCGGATTATGATCGCGCTGGGAGGTACCCGGCTCCAGTTCCAGCGCAGTGCTCCAGTCGGCAGCAGCCGCCGCCAACCGCCGCCAACCGCCGCCAACCGCCGCGCCGAGCCCCCCGCTCATCTCGTCTGCCAAATCCCCGCACCAATTGCCCGTATCCGAGCCGCACCACCGGGGCTTCCGCCAGCCCTGCTGCGTGCCGCCCCCGCCGTGCCGCCCCCGCCGTGCCGCCCCCGGGCCTGCCGCCCCCGGGCTCCCGCTGCATCTCAAGCTGCACAGCGGCGGCGCCCGGGGAGAACCTGCCCTGACCGCAGACCACCGCCAAACTGCTCTCTCGCTGCCGGCTCAGATTCCAGGATGACTCCAGGATGGCTCCAGGAATATAAATACACCCCCCCCCCACCCGCTACCACCGCCGCTCTCGCCGTTGGTTCCGCGGCCCACTTATTATTATTAATTTCGCAGTCCCAATTATAAATGTAAATTCGACAGATTTTCATTTTCCCCTAATTTACGTCCCGCACAAAGTCCCACGATCACGGTGCGCCTAGTGCCTGTGTTGTGTGTGTGTGTGTGTGTGTGTGAGAGAGAGAGAGAGAGAGAGAGAGAGAGAGAGAGAGAGAAGAGCGCGATTGTTGTTGAAATGGGAGCGTTTGCCTGGGCGGTGGCTTTGCGCCTGGCATTGCCTGCCCTGCCGCTAGCCCTTGACTAATGACGCTCGTGTGCGGGAGGGACCGGAGGGACGGGAGGGAGGGACGGGAGGGAGGGACGGGACGGAGGGACGGGACGGAGGAACGGGAGGGACCGGAGGGACCTGGAGAGGCGGAAGGGACGGGGTAGAGTGAGTGAGAGAGAGAGAGAGAGAGAGAGAGAGAGAGAGAGAGAGGAAGCCTTTGTGGCTGCAGCGGCGCGGCGGGGCTGAACAAACAAATTCACGCTCATCAATGGGCGTGCGGGGGGTTTATCACCACACAATGAGTGAATGGGGACGCTGAGTAGTAGTACACTCGTGCGGCGCGCCTCTCTCACTCTATCGCACACAGGTTGCCCCTGCTCTCTCTCTCTCTCTCTCTCTCTCTCTCTCTCTCTCTCTCTCTCTCTCTCTCTCTCTCTCTATCCCCATCCCGCACCGCTGCCCCCCCCCCCCCCCAATCTCTCGCGTCATTTATTCATGAGGTTACTGGCGCCCCGCTCTCCTCTGGCTTGTCTGGACTGCGGCTCCTCTTCTTATTGCAGCCGCCACTTGCACAGTATCGGCGCGCCGCTGTACGTCAGTGGGCCACAACAAAGCCCGTCACGCGCGCACACACACACACAACGCAGACACACACACACACACAAACACACCGAGTGCCCTTTGGTACGGCCGCGGTCAGCGTTGCTCTGGCCAGGATGCTGCACCCGACTGCCCTCAGCATCAGCCCCCCCCCCTCTCCCAGATCTCTCTCTCTCTCTCTCTCTCTCTCTCTCTCTCTCTCTCTCCTCTCCTCCCCCCCCCCCCCCCCGTCTCTCCCTCCTCCTCCACAACTCGCTCAGCCCAGGAGTGCGCCTCGTTCGGCCAGTCCAGCCAAAACGCTTCCGTCCTAAATAAGGGTCAAGTTGTTGTTATTGTTGTTGTTCCCTCGTCTCCGCTCGGGCCGTTATCGTCAGCCAATGGGGCAGCAGGCCAGTGGAGGTTGGTGGGGGGGGGGGGGGGGGGTCGGCGTCGCGCTCCTGGCCTCCGCCGCAGCGGCCCCTGACCGCCTGCCGCGTGCGTGGCGCAGCGCGGCGCAGCGTGGCGTACCAAACTTTTTTGCTCCCTCCCGTCCCGCTAGGCCCCCCCGATTCGGCTCTGGAATTTCGATTGGACCCGCGCCAGGGAAAAAATTTTGATCTCTCTACCCCCGACGACAGCAGCGGCGGCGGCGGTGGCAGAGCGTGGGAGGGGGGGGGGGGAGACGAACTAAAGCAGGGCGCGTGGAGAGATCCCGGCGGCGGCGCTCGGCCCCCCGGCGACTTCTGCTCCGGCAGGGCCCCGCGAAAAGCCTGCCAAATAACGCACAGCATTCCACTTTCCACTTTTGATTCACGGCTGTAATTTATAAAGTGGGGATGGCCTCGCACGCCGCGTTGTCCGTGGGGTCCCGTCCCGCGGCTTCCTGTCCCGCGCGGCGCGGATGGAGGCCTTCCGAAGAAACATGGAGACGAGCCGATCAATAACTTGTGCATCATGTTGTTGCCGGCGGCGCGCTGTCACCGGCACCCGTAAGCTCCTCCCGGCACCTCCTCCCCCCCTCCTCCTCCTCCTCCTCCTCCTCCTCCTCCTCCTCCTCTTCGCTCCTCTCGTTGTCGGCTGATTTATGTGGAGGGCACGTCAGCACGCATCAGCCTTGTCACGCGCGTGCGGCCGCGTGTCGCGTGCGTGTCGCGTGCGTGACACGCGCCGTCGTCGTTGCCACGTCGTGCCGCACGCGCCGCACGCGCGGCCCCCGCACGGGGCCATGCGTGGCGCCGCCTCTCATATTGGGGCGCGGCGCGGCCCTCTTCATTTTTCATCGCCCCTCTGATGGGCGGCTCGCGCTCGACTGCGCTCGACGCACTGCGGTGGCTGCGGTATTACAGCTGTGCCAAAAAAATTTCGGGTAGGGAGTTACTGCGAAGAGTTTACTGATCAGAAAAATCACACTCCGGACTCTACGGAATTTGCAGATTTTTTTGTGGGTCGAATCAGAAAGCAATGTGCTGGACGTAATTAGAACATTTCCAACCGCGTCGAACTTCTTAGGTTCTTCCGATTCTGTTCTTAAAAATAAGTCGAGAAGTCTTCCTCCCGCTCCCCGTCTCCTGGAGAAAATAATCTTGCCAGGAATGCGGAATTAATTAAATTAAAAGAGCGGAGACAAATAATAAAAGCCTTGCGCGCGTGAGTGTGCGGCTCCTTGTCATTCTCGACTCATCATCATACACCATTCTGTGCAGCGCTCACTTTTTTTTCTACCCCTCCACCGCCCTATGATGAGTTTGTCGGCAGCTCCCCGCGAATCAAGTGCGTTTATTACAGAGAGATGGGGAAAGAGCGAGAGAGAGAGAGAGAGAGAGAGAGAGAGAGAGAGAGAGAGAAAGAGAGAGCGAGAGAGAGAGAGGTCAGAGGTCAAGTCTCATTACTCCGTCGGCGTGTCGCGTCACCACTTTTCTTTGTCACCGCGGCGGCAGGGGCGACGACGCTCCAGACGAGCGAAATAAAAGTGGCCGACGCCCCGCGTGCAATGAGGCGTGTGGAGGTTCAAGTAGAAACCCCCGCGCTGCCGAGTGCACCGCCTGAAAATCTAGATTATTTTCTCAAAAGGTATGGTTTTTTTTTCGTATTTTGTTTGAAAATTTTGGGTACAGACACCATACGCCGGCCGCCTGGTGACCGGCAGCCGTGGACGCAGCCGGCCGGCCACCTCCCCGGTGACGACAGAAACCCTCTCGCCCAGGTCTGCGAGGCCCTCGTGCTCGCCCCTACACGCGGTCGGCACCGGGGCGAGGACTCAATTCCACCGCCGCCGCCTCCTCTCCCTCATCTTCACCCCCAGCTCCATATTGGTGGCCGTGGGCGCCGGCCTGCGGGGTTGGCCGGGCCGCGCCGCAGGGCCACACACCTCCACGCCGCCGTCAGCGCGCCGAACAGCGGCGACCAGCTTGCACCTTTCCCACGGCCGATTATAGCGGAGCCTCCCGTTCCTGGAGGGAAGGGGCGGGCGTCGGCGACGAGCGGGGAGGCGGAGGCGGGATCCCGGCCGGCGGCCCCCACGCGGCCCCCGGCGGCACACCGCGCCAGCCGGGGCTTCAGATGAGACAACTTCATCCGCGCTGAAATTGCTCACGCGACTTGGCGGCGGCGGAGGCGGCGGCGGTGCGTCATACAGACCCGGAATAATTTTCATTTTCGGCCCGCCCTCCGCGAGCTCGCGCCACCCATACATTGTACACGACGACCTGCGTGACAGAGAAAAGAAAACCGAGCGGAGAGAGAGAGAGAGAGAGAGAGAGAGAGAGAGAGAGAGAGAGAGAGAGAGAGAGAGGCTGGAAAGTTACGTCATTGCGGGGGCCGTTGCCAGATGGCGTATAAAGTATGGCGCCGCTGAAATTAATTTCGGATTCGGACGACGAGGAGCCAGTCCTGATACAGTCCTGGCAGGGGACGGCGACAGAGCCGTGAAACACGCGCGGCGGCGGCGGCGGCAGAGTTAGATCTACGACGAGGCGGAAACCGTGAGACCAGGAGGAGAAATTGTTTCTGGCAGCGTGTGACCGCAAGGCCGCCGCCCTTCCTGACGTGTCCGTTCGCCCCCCGCCGCTTCCAGCACGGCGGTATTGCCCCCTCCCCTCCCCCGGGCTTACCGCACTGCAGCAGCACCCGGGCGCTCGCCCGCTGCCCCCCCCCCCTCCCTCCTCCTCCCCTCTCCAGCGCGACTCCGGGGGTCCTCCTCCTTGCGGGCAGGAAAGCAGTGCACGCAGAGTTTGTCTGCTTTATTCGCAGATATTTCCCTTTTTAAAAAATCTGGCAGATAAGGCGTCGTCTATTATGTACGTTCGAGAATCTTCTCCTCCCGGGACGAACGCGGCACTGTGGAGCGCCTGCGGTCGCCGGGGTAGGCCGGCCCGCGCGGCACGCGGGCGCTGCACAAGTCGAGACTGCCTACCCAACAGGCGCCGCGCGAGAACAGCGGGAGACCAGCGGGGCCAGCCGCACGGGACAATGAGAACGGCTTCGGATTCCGTCTCACTTTCTAAGCAGCATAATCGGGGCCGTCCATATCACACAGTGCGGAGCTGCCGGCTTTGGTAGGCCGCATCGCGATAGCGGCGCAGACTGCCGCCCGCATCACCGCGGCGGCGGCGGCGGCGGCGGCTCGGTTTGGCGGCGCGGCGCATATCGGCGCACAACTTGATCGCAGGGGTGGGTGGCGTGACAGAGGGAGGGAGAGAGAGAGAGAGAGAGAGAGAGAGAGAGAGAGAGAGAGAGAGAGAGAGTCGGCCCGCTCGGCGATATTTATCTGTAATAACTTGGTCGGCAATCCGGTTTGCCCCCCGCGGCGCCGCTGCCCGGCAGTCGAGTTAAAAGGGGTCGTGTGCTCGTCGCGCGCGTAGGCTTTCACAGGCCGTGGGCGCGGACCACATTTCGTGCCTCCTTGGGGTGCTGCAGCGTGCGGGCCCATGGTGGCGCCCCCCTGGTGGCGCCCCTGGGCACCGCGGCTCGCAGCAGCGACTCGCACCCGGCCGTGGCCGCGGGCAGAGCGCTCCAGCCGTCTGGGATGGGACGCGCCGCGCGGCAGCCTCACATGCACACACACACGGCGACTACAGAACGTTTTGTGTGTTGTTGTTGTTGTTGTTTCCGTGGATAGGAGCAATGGACCGGGCGAACAGCGCGCCATTTTTCGTGCTCGCTCGCCCCCGGCATTCATATCGCCCCCCCCCCCCCCCCCCCGTCCCCGGCTCTGCCATTGGCCCCTCCCCCCTCCCCCCTCCCCCACCCCATGTTGCGCAGCTCGGAAATTAAAGGGAAGAGGGAAGCCAAACGATGTGACACCGTAACCGACTGCAGTGGCCGCGGCCGGGCCGGGGTTGGTTAGAGAGGCCGAGGATGTTATTAAGACCGCCGAACTATTTAGGGCCTATAATTTTCGAAGGGCTGCCTATATACAACGGCTCGCCCCACCCTTGTTAAGGCCACCTTATTCAGACCTGGTCGTGCACGTTTCTTGTTTTTAACGCGAATCAGAACCCAATTTATTTGTTTTACTTCTATCTGGGTCGCAAGGCTTTTCCCCCCTTTCTTCTCTTCAACCACCACCACTACTTCAATATTTAACCCCCCACTTATTCACCCTCTCTTCATGATTCTTTCCCTCCCCTCTCGCTCTCTCTTCCACCGCCGCCCGCGGGCGGCCGCACGCCGCTGCGGCTTGTGTGCTGCTGTTTGCTCGCTTATGACACATGCACAGCCGTAGGTGGACATTTTTTCTGTCCTTCCCTCCTTCCATCCACCCCTTCGCCCTCCACCTCTCCTCCTCTGTCTGTCTGTCTTTGTCTTTCCCTCTCTCTCTCATGTTAAACCAGCATCATTTGTCTTGCGCGTGTCCTGTGCGGTCTCCGCCTGGTCTCCGGCCGCGGCCACGGAGCCGCACGGACCCCGCAGCCCCGGGCCGCGCGAGCAACGCTGCAAATTATTATTATTTCAGACGCACGGCACAGCGCGCCGCGTAGCGCCCGGGCCTACGCACTACACGCTGAGACATTTTTGGTTGGCATGCTGTGCTGTCAGCTTCCGCTGCTGCTGCTACCCACACTGCTGGGGGTACACAACGTGTTCGCAAGCAAAGAGAGGGAGAGGAGAGAGAGAGGGAGAGCGAGAGAGAGACGGAGGGGAGACGACGGAGACCCAGCAGGGCACGCTCACATCGATACATGCAATATGAATATTACAAGGAATGAGTCAGAAAGAAATTACAGCCCTCGTGTGCTGGTGCGGTCAGGGTGCGGCCAGGCTGTATGCCGGGCACGTACTGAGGGGGGAGGTAGTGGGGGGCAATAGGGCGCCCAAGAAGACGGCGATGGTGGCGAGGAGAGGAGCGAGGGGAGGGGGTGGGGGGCGGTCCTCCCATTGAGGGATGCAGACAGCGGCCCAACCCCTCGCCAACCGTCGCTCCGTGCCCGGCGGGCATGACCCCACTCGACCCGCACCTCCTCGGTGCCTTTTCCACCATCCGTCCCGTAATCTCTCTGTCTCTCTTCTGTCTCTTCTGCCTACCCCCTCCCTCTCTCTCTCTCTCTCTCTCTCTCTCTCTCTCTCTCTCTCTCTCTCTCTTTCTCTCTCGTGTACGCCGCCCATCACACTTCCTGCTTTGCCTCATACCCCTTGCTCCCCTCTCCTGTGCGAGAATATTGTGCGCTGGATCGAAATCTCGTGAATAAATCCATACGTACTGCATTGTCGTCGGCAGCGGGGGGTCCGAGCGCCCATGCGTGCGTGCGCGCGTGTGCGCGCGTGTGTGTGTGCACACGTATGGTTCACATATGTTCACGCACGCGCCGGGTGCGGCCGTTTTTCCCCTGCCGCTTTCGAGCACCCGCGTCAACCGTGTGATGTCACACGAGCAAAAGAGGGAGAACATGGAAGATAGGGGGAGGGGGGGGGGGGCTAAAAAAATGAATGAAAAAATGAATGAAAAGAAAACGCCGTCTCTCGTCTGGCCACATCACCGCGTGGCGGCGTGACGGCGGCGCTGAGGCTGCCTCAGCAAAGATCACCGACGCGAATGAATGCAGTGACTTATCAGGAGCTGCGGGGGGCGGGAGGCAGCGCGCTGCTGCAGCGGCAGCTCGATTGAATCCCAAACGACGCGTCGCGACGGCGAGGGCCGCGGGGGGTCTGAGGGGGGTCTGCGGGGGTTCTGCGGGGGATCCGCGGGGAGGGCACGGGGTGGCCGCGGGGGGGGGGGGGGGGCAAAGGGACCGCAGGGACCCTCACACTCGGCTGAATCTTTCATCGCCGGCGGCGGATGGCGTATCATTCTCATACTGCCCGCCCCCGAGTTAAACTACTTCAAAGGGAATACAGAGGCAGGCAGCGGGCGGGGCCGGTGCCGGCGGCGGGGTGCCCTGCCCGCGCTGCTGACGGCCGTCTCCAAGAAGCGCGCGCCGGGTCACCGCACGCTCAGATTTTGTAGGTGGTAGTTTGCGCGTTTGCGCACCGTCTCGAAAGTTGAGGCGCCGCCGCGCTGCTCCTGCCGCCGCACGAGGACGTCGTGTTCCTGGTCGCGTGGCCCCCGTCCGACTCGGTGCGTCGCCAAGGACGCCAACGCCACCCAGGTAATGGCCGCCTACCTGCAAGGCGCACTTAGCGCGACGCAGTGCCGCCCTGCGGGCCGGGAGAGGGGAGGGGCGGGACGGGGGTCTCGGGGGCGAGTGGGGCGCCGACGGGCACAACACACTTACCCCCTAACGACCGCCCGCCCCGTGTGGGGCAGCAGGCCGGAGGGAAGGAAGGGGCGCCAGACAAAGTGACAGACAACTTTGAAACAACTTTTTCCTTCCTGCTAATGAACTCGTCGCCGCCTGAACCACACCTCCCTCTCTCCCTCCCCCATCGCGTCCCGCGGGGGCGTGTGGCCCGGCCGCTGTCCGACGTAAGCTCCGGCCGCCTGCCGGCCTGCCGGCGTCACCAGGATGACGACGATGGTGGACCGCCGCCGGGGCCGTTCGTGACCGGGCCGGACTCCGCCGCCGGCCACTCGGGTCCCCGTCTGCTCCGGACCGCCCGGGGCGGCGGCGGGGCGGCGGGGCGCGGCGGCCGCCACCACTGCCGCCACGAAGACGGCCCCTTCTGTGTTTGTGGGTCCCGGCAGCCGTTGCCAGAAGGGAGGGGGTGGGGCGGAAGACAAACGAAGGGGGGGGGGGGGCGGGGGAGGGGGGGGGGGGAGGGGGGCGTCGGGGGTGGTCAGCCGTTACCTGGCGCCGGGAAAGGGACGCTGATCCCGCCGACTAGGTGGCGGCGAAATGTCGACAAGCGGTCTGCCTGTCTGTCTTTCTGTCTGTCTGTCTGTCTGTCTGTCTGTCTGTCTGTCTGTCTGTCTGTATGTCTGTCTGTCTGTCCGTCTGTCCGATTGTCTCTCTGTCTACCCAGCTCCGCGGCGCACGGTACTCATGCGGACACACCTAATTCGGTTAAGGCCTGTGACGCTTTGTGTGTGAGAAAGAGTAAAGAGAGAGAGAGAGACAAAGAGAGAGGGGTGGGGTAGAGGAAGAGAGGGTGCGGTTAGGTCATGTGTGAGTGAGAGAGCTAGTCCTCGCCGCGCAGCGACAGCACCACCACCACACATTATTAAGGAGCGGAGGCGACGCGCCCCGGCCCCGGCCGACCCTCAGGGCGCAGTGTTCTCTGGTTAGCCGCCGTCAGGGCGGCGCGGCCGGGTTATGCGGGTCGCCTGGGAGGTAGGCAGCGCCGGGACGCCGCTGCGCCGCGGCGCCGCGTCTGCCTACCCCGCGGGCTGCAGGCGCCGGCCCCACGCCGCACCGCACGCGGCCCCACACAGCGAATCGCTCCGCGCGGCGCCGCGGCCCCCTCCGTGCCAGGCGACGGATCACGAGAGGCGGAGACGCGGCGAAAAAGCGCGGAGCGCGCGCCGCGGGAAATACGAATGCAAGCAGCGTTGATTCCGGGCCGAATAAAATTTGCACACCTCGAAAGCGGATCCGATCTCATCAATGTTTCCCCCGATCTGCTCGGCACCCCCCCCCCCCCCCCCCGCGGCCGCAGCGAGAGGGGCGAGAGCCCCCCCCCCCCCCAGCGTGAGGTGAGGGCGGGGAATAAATCGAGACTCAATATTTACCGTCCTGGGGGAGCAAGAGCAGAGGACGCGCGGGAGGAGAGGACGCGAGCCGAGGCGGGCCGGGATCAGGAGGGAGCTGCAGAGGAGCTGCTGAGACAGAGCCGCCGCCCCTCCCTCCCTCAGCACCTCCGGCCGCCGCCGCACCTCACGGCAATATGGCGCAGCCACCGCGCCTGTGTTTCTTGCCGACATCAATCACTGTATCGGTGCAAGGGATCCGTTTTTTTTTTTTTTCGTTTTTCTTTGTTTTGTTTTTTTGCTTGTGCTGCACGACAGGGGATGAAGGTAACGCTGAGGCGATAGGTGAGGATCGTCAGAGACGCCCGCCTCGCCCCCGGCTGCTGCTGCTGCTGCTGCTGCTGCCGCCGCCGCGACTCCCTGGAAAGCGGTTTCTCGCGTTGCACGAGGCGAAGCGGGGGAGAGCCGCGGGCGCTCGGCGCAGAGGGGCGTCGGCGTCGTGGAGCACGGCGGCCACGACCGTCAGGAGCGTGAGAAGGGGTCGACGCCGGGGGGACAACGGGAGAGCGACGCAGGCATGACGGGGGCCTGCGGGCGGCCGGGCGGCCGGCCGGGGACGGCATCCGGGTCCCCCACGTCGCCGCCGGCCGCCCGGGCCACCGGGCCTCCTCAAGCCCAGCGAGGCGTGCACAGCGAGCGCCCGTGGACAGAACCATTAGCTACCTTATCTAAGCCACCGCGGGGGGGGGGGGGGGCTGTCGCCTTGTCTCCGTGCCCGTCGCCCTGCCGTCACCCCGGCCCCGGCATCCACGCCGCCCCCCGGCCCATTTCCATAGCGTTACGTGAGTTTACCACCTCGCAAACCTGAACGGAGATAGAGGGAGAGAGAGCGTAGGGGTGATGAGGGGCAAGAGAGAGAGAGAGAGAGAGAGAGAGAGAGAGAGAGAGAGAGGCGAGAGAGAGGGGGTGAAGGGGGGAGGGAGCGCTGACTGCCTTTATCTTACAACAGGCCAGGCCACTCCACGCCTGTGGGGATTAGAGACGGATCGTTATCGCTGCCCCCCCCCCCCTACCCCTCGACCCGCCCCTGGGCTGCTTTGGCACCGTTGCGGCGATGGATGGCGCCACTTTGAGAATTCCCGAAAAGGCCGCCCGCCGCCGGAGGGTTGTGAAAGCGGGCGGCGCAGCATGTTCCCGCGAGCTCCCGCCGGGTACGCGCTCTGCACTGAGGGGGACGGGAGCACAGCAAACGCCGCCCTCGGCACCCGCACCGTGCAACAACGCCTCGTTGCTGGCCAACGGCAGCGGCCCGGAGCTGCCGAGCTGCGTGGCTCCGAGCGGGGTCTTTGGAGGCAGCGGCGCAGAGCCGGGCTGCCGGGCCGGGCCGCCACCCCAGGCGCGCAGCCCCAACAGCAAGGCCCTGCCGAGCCGAGCCGAGCCGAGGCAGCAACAGCAGCCAAGAGCCTGTTTGCGCGGCCCATCTGCTAAATACATATAATATTCTACGAGGAGGATGGTGAGCACTCCCGCCGTGTTGTACCCGGCAGAGTCCGCCGGGCCCCCGCGGCCCCCTGCAGGCCCCCTGCAGCCCCCGCGGGGGGCACCAACACTGTTTTTTTCCATTCCCTCCCGCAGCGCGGCCGCACGGTCGGTCGGCGGCGGCGGAGGGACCGTGCGGCCTCCCGCAACGGGATTAAAAGTGCGTAAGAAGCTTGTTTCAAGTTTGTGTTTATTCATTAAGAAATGTTAGCCTTATGGCGGGTCCATGAAAGGAAGTGAGGGCGGAGCAAGAGGGCGAACAAAATAAAAAAAGACAAGGATGCGCGGCGGCGGTTGAACTCGCCGCGGAAAGGAAATCGGGGTCATCACATCACCATGAGCCACTTCTTTTATTCCGGCGGCTAACGGTCTGCCGGGTAATCACCGACGGGCAGGGAACGGGACGGGGCCGATCGGAGAGCCGCGGGGGGCAGCGTGAGGATCACGGCGTGCGATGGCGAGGGAAACGGCCCGCAGGACCGGCCGGCCCCCGCCGAGAGCCGGGCCGCGCTCTGCATAAATATATCTGCTCGCGACGCCGGCGCCGCCATCGGATTCCCAGCAGCGACCCGATATGTACTTAGCGAGCGAGGACCCCCGCGGCGTGACGTCACGCAGACAGTGGCCCGCCCCGGAGGCGCCGGCGCCAGCGCGTCTGGTGGCGCCTCTGACGATTCTTGGCCGCTGACCAGCGGTCCGGTGTTCCAGTACCGAGGCGGCGCCACCGGGGAGGTGCGTTGCCGTGGCGGCAGCGGGGAGAGCACGGGACGGGAGATAGGCGGCGGCGGCGACGCGGTCGGAAGCCCGCGCAGTCAGAAGCAGCGGCGGCGAGGCGCCAAATTGATTCATGCATTTAATCAGCGGAAGGGATATGCATGGGAGGGGGGAGGGGGTGGCAGCGGAGGGGCCCACTTAGCCGGGGTGTGCCGGCAGGGCGTACACACACACACACAAACACAGCCTGTCTCCGCCGACGGGTGTGTCGGGTGGCGGGCCGTATATATTTTAGTGCCGCCTCGAAAGCAAGCAAGCCAGCTGCTCCAAGGGAGTGGAGACGTATTTCGCAAGCCGCCCGAGGAGAGCGCGGGTTCAACTACTGCTGACCTTGAGTGCCCCCTCCCCCTCTCCTCTCCCCGCGACGACGGTCCGGGGTTAATCTGGTCGTCAAGTGAGTGCGTGTGTGTGTGTGTGGAGAGACAGACAGACAGGGACAGAGAGAGAGAGAGAGAGAGAGAGAGAGAGAGAGAGAGAGAGAGAGAGAGAGAGGGAAGCCTCAGACACATTCATGGGCCTCGGAGGCGAGTTAAGTAGCGACAGAGTGTGGGCGGGGGACATGTGCGGGACGGGGAGGGAGGCGAGGGGCGCAAAGCCAGACGTGTGCAGCGACACTATAACCCCCCGCCGGCTCCGGGGTGGAGTGAGGCCCCGCCAGAGAGTGTAAGTCAATGATTGCGCACTTCCGACGCTGCAAGTCGGGCGGCCGGCTGGGCCGGCGAACAGCAGCCATTGTCCTGCCTCAGCCTGGCAGCCGCCGCCACCACCGCCACCGCCGCTCCCTCTGTCTCCCCCCCCCCCTCCCGTCTTCATCTGCGTTGCGCATCATCGTCTCTGCGTCTCTCCTTCCATCTCCATCTCCCCCCCTCTCTCCTTCCCGTACACTTACTATCTTTCCATCTCTGTCTCTCCCCCTTCGCCGCTCTCATCCCTAAATCCCACGCACAAGCTCTTTCATTCGTAGACGCCGCCACCGCCCGCCTCGTCCGCTCCGTCATCTTTTGACTGTCCGTCCCGCCTCGCCTTGTCTCGACTCCCGTGCAGCTGCGTCCTCTCTCTCTCTCTCTCTCTCTCTCTCACCCTCTATCTGTGTGCAACGGTTACGCTTCCGCCGCCGTCCTGCAGGGGAAATAGCCCGGCCCCGGATCTCGTATAGCCGGGTAGAGATGCAGCGCGTTCGTTCGACACAAGGACATAATACCCTGCTTCTCGGACGCTGAGGGGCGGACGCGGCGGGGCTGCAGCTTGCCGCGGGGGGCCCGGAGGTCCCCACAGCCTCCGCTCCTTACAATGGTCACTACTGTCCCCCCTCGCTCGCCCCTTTTCCCCACCATTTGCCCCCCCTTTTCTCTCCACGGCCAGCCGTCGTTCGATGATTGTCTGCTTTTCCTGTGCACTTGGTGGCAGCAGCCCCGGGCCTCCGGCAGCCACTAGGGGCGGGAGGAAGGGTGGCGGGGCCGGGCCCTCGCCTTAAAGCGGAGCGAGCGGAGCGAACGTGACATCTCGGGCTTCTAGTCCAGAAAATTTCGAGACAGTTTTCGGAAAAAAAATTCAAGTTTCACAAATTTTCCGAAAACTTCGGATTGCTTCTGTTTTGAAGATTTCGATTTTTTTTTCTGAACTATTGTGGAATTTTTCCGAAAATTTCGGGACGTAGAAACTCTAGTGACATCTCGGCCTCGGCAGGGTGCGTCGCCGCTCGCCGCCCCGGAATGCAGCCAACGTGTGTGCGGTCAGCCAGCCGCCAGCATGACCGCGCCACTGACCGCCAATATTCGGGGTGTGTATTCGGACACGCCCCCGCCGCCCGCCGGGGGGCGAACGGGCCACCGAGCTGCGGCGGTGGCGTTCGAAACGCCCTCCCACCCCCGCCTAGCGCCTCTCTCTCTCTCTCTCTCTCTCTCTCTCTCTCTCTCTCTCTCTCGTACCCCCACGGGGCCGTGCCGACAGCGGGCCGACAAATACGGGCAAACAGTGTGGGTGTTTGCGCGCCCCACGCCGGAGCTTCTGCAACGCAGAAAAATAAATAATAAAAAAAGAAAAAAAAAAGCACGTCGTGCACACATCTGGAGCCCGTCTGTCTGTCAGCCCGCCTGTCCGTCCGTCCGTCCGCCCTCTCGAACCGCGTCACAACTCGGCCGTTTTTCACGCAATAAGCCCTCCTTTTCTCTCTATCCGTCGGTCGGCCTGTCGCGCTGCCGCGCTGCCTCTGCCTCTCTAACGTGTTGGCGCCGCGCGGTACTCGGCGTCGTGAGAGAGCTGGATGCAGACACGGACGGGAGAGAGAGAGAGAGAGAGAGAGAGAGAGAGAGAGAGAGAGAGAGAGAGAGAGAGACGGAAACATGTTGGTCGCCGTGACGACACGTCATGGACCAGAACAGCACGTAATCCCCATTGCCGACAACTTGGTGTGTCGGGGACGGTCGCGGGGGCCCCCACAGGGACCGCGGCGGGAGGGGGGGCGGAGGGCGCACGTCCGCACCGTGACCCAGTGCGCTTGCCAGTCCTCTGCCGTGGGCCGCGTCCGTGGAGGACGTGTGTGTGTGTGTGTGTGTGTGTGTGTGTGTGTGTGTGTGTGGGTGTGAGTGTGTGTGTTCGGCGGCTGGCCTCAGGCGCGGGTCACGAGGGGAGGGGGGGGGGCGGACAATTGCCCCACGGGCCGTTAATAGCCGCCTGAAATGTAGGCAACCGACAACACTTTCCATTCTGAAGGTAGGCAAAAAGTAGCACATTACCCGCCTTTACGCCGCCCCTGGATCCGCCCCCCGGCAGGTCTACCCCGCAGCACGGCGGCAGTAACGGAGTGCCTGCGGACTGCGGGGTAGGCCAGCCGGCCCACGCGGGTGCGCGGCGCGCTGCCTATGCAGCCGTCTGCGGGCGCTCTGGGTGCGGCCTGCGGCCCTGCGGCCCTGCGGCGCTCCTTCCTTCATTGTGCCGCGGCCGCGACTCACATTTGATCTGCGGGGCGGAGTGAGACGGCGCCGTGGCTTCCTGCGCTGTGCGCCCAGAATTATATTGACTCGAACTGTATTACCCGGAGGCACGGCCAAACAAAATAATGATAAGGAAAAAACGGGGGAGGAGGCAGGACTGTAAAGGACTGGCTTTGTGTGTACAGTAATTTAATTCTGGTGGCAAGGCTCGCTCTTGCTTCCCATCCCCTCCTGCCCCACTGTTCCCCCCACCCCCTACAAAAGGAGGTCCGCGGGAGGGGGGGGGGGAGGGGAAGGCTGCCGCCGGCCCGGCGCGGGGCTGCGGGGCCCACCCCGGAGGGGAGCGCGACGAGGAAACCGTTTGAGAAACCGCCGCCGGCCCGGCCCGGGCGTCTTCGGCTTTCTTTCGCTTATTCTTCTTGTTTCTTGTTGAAGTGGCAAAGTGCTAAAGCTGTGTGGAGCGGCGGCGGCGGTGCCGGGTCCCGAGTGCACCACCTCGCGGGGGAGGCGGGAGGGAGGGAGGGAGGGAGGGAGGGAGGGAGGGAGGGAGGGAGGGAGGGAGAGGGAGGCAGATGAGCCGTCCCCCCGTGCCGCCCCCCGTGCCGCCCCCCGCCGCCCCCCGCCGGCCGCCACAGCGCGTGGTACTCACACCGGAGTCCCGCACGTTTCAGAGGCCCACATGATCGAGCCGACCGCCGCCGCCGCGCCGCCGCCGCACTGCATCAAGGCACGGCAGCAGAAGGCCATTGATTTCCCACAAGCGGCACGACGCAGCGGCAGATAATTCGGGTGAGGCGCACACCGATGTGATGCATGGGGCCCCCGACAACGAGTTAGGGGGGGGGGGGGAGATCCAGTGACCACGTCATGTGTTATAGGCCGTCCGAAACTGGGAGGGAGTGCCGTTTGTTTTGTCAGCATTTTGTCCGGACGGAAAGGCAAATGGCGGCCGGGTGCGCGCGTGTGTGTACGTGTGCTGTGTGTGTTAGTGAGAGAGAGAGAGAGAGAGAGAGAGAGAGAGGGAGAGAGCGGGAAGGGGGGGGGGAGAGACAGAAAGAGAGAGGCGGGGCGAGATAGAGCGAACAATACACATTGCACTGCATTTCATAGTGCCACTCAGTATGTGCAGGCCAGCAGAGGACGCGCGGGGGGGAAAGGTGGGTGAGCAAAACCGAAAAGAAAAAAAAAACTGAGAAAATAAAAATGAGAAAAAAAAAGAATCGACGCATTCCGCCGTCAATGTTTATCTCCCCACACTACCCCCTCTGAGAGCGCGCTCGCTGCCCGGCACGACGGCGGCCCCACGCCCCACGCCGTCGTCCTCCCTGTCGCCGGGCGAGTGTGGCGCCGGGGCAAACAGCGCCTGCAAACAGCAGTTTAAACAGCGGCGGCATTTCAAGTCCCCTTTCTGAAGTGGCCGCCGGGGCCTTGCCTTGCGGTCGAGGGCCGCCGGGTGGTGTTGTAGGACAGCGACACCCCCGGAGCAGAGCTGATTAAACCGCCACGAGGAAAGTACTCCAGTGGGGGGAGGAGGGGGCGGACGGGGCGCTTGCGGGCCGCCGCGCCGGGCATTTAGTTTGGCTCGGGCAAATGATGAGAACGCCTCCGCGGCGTGGCGCGGCATCGCCGCCCCGGGAGACCGCGCCGCCGCCGCCGCCGCCGCCGGCCAACGGTCCGCGCTTTGCGACCGCCGGACCCGATACTGAAACATTCACGGCCAGCGGAGCAGCGCGGCAGCGCGGCACACACGACCCCCCGCGGCCCCCGCTCTGACATCGGCGCTGTCTCCCCTTTCGCTTTGTGTATAATTAGCCCCCCCCCCCCCGCCCTCGGCACCCCGCCCGGCCGCTGGGGAGGCCACCGAATATCACTTACCCGCGGCCACAACAGCAGCTAACGCGGCCCCGCGGCCCTGCGGCCCTCTGGCGGTCCTCCCGTATGAGTGCCCCTCAGTGGTGGACCCGCCGTTGTGGCATCTGCTGACCGTGGGGGTCAGGGCTCTCTTCCCTATCCAGGCTACGGCCACGCCCCCCCCCCCCCCCCAGGTCCGTTTGAAAAAAAAGATATACGAAACAAAATTCACGTAATGATTGTGAACCTGGAATTTTTATTTTATTTTATCGGGGTGCCAAAAGACGGCGGGTGGCGCGGTCGGGCGCGGAAAATAAATATGTAGAACGGGGGCCGGCCTTGCATTCGCACGCAAATAATTAACCCTACCCGCCGGGGCGGGGGGGTAATTACCGAACGGATGCAATGTGAGGCGCGGCGGGGCTGCGGGGGCGCCTCCCGGCCGGCCCGCCCGGCCCCCGATATGCGTGGGACGCGGCACGCACCGAACCCACCCCGGATCCCCTACAAGCCCGCACGGCCGGGGCCCGGGGCCCGGGGAGCGGGGACGGGGCAGAATATTTAATCGCTAAATGAGGGGGACACGGAGTTTGTATTGTCAACAACGCCACGCCCCGCCACGCACCGCCACGCCACGACCCGACGCCTCCCGCGGGGCGCGGCGGGGCGCGGACGTGTCTGTGGCGTTCCGACGACGTAACAACGCCCCTCTCCTCTCCTCTCAAGAAAGTAAAACAGAAAAATGAAAAGGAGTAGAATAACAAGTCGCGCGGCCCCGCTTGCCGCGAGCGCCCGCTCTTTAATGAGGTGAGGAAAAATGTTGCACGGCGGGCGCGCGCTGCTTTCGATTGTGAAAACATTTGAATCTACCCGAGCATTCTTATTCTTTTTGTGTGACTCGCTCTGTGAGTCGAAGTAATAATTGTGCTCAGCTTGTGCCCTAGAGGCCATTCCTCATTATCGGCCCAGAGCACCCGGTACCGGGTGTTCAAGCAGTGCAACGCCGTCGGTTGGGCTGCCTACCCTCCCGTCCACAGGCGCACAAGCCGGTCCGAGCCGGTCGGTCGGTGCAGAAACACCCGGTGATACCAGTCGCGGTCCTTTCTAAAGGTATGAAAAAAGGATTGCATTTCATTTTTTTTTAACTTTCAACCGCGCACAATCTCGTATAACTTTTCACTTCCCTGGCTTCCCTCGACCAAACGCGCCCACCCCCAACCCAATCCCGACCGCAGTCGAAGCCAATGGTCGCGCGATACCGAAACTGGGACAAGGCAGTCGTGGGGTGTGGCGCTGCGTGCCTGCGCTGCCTGCGCCGCCGGCCCGGCTGCAGAAGGACTTGGCACCAATAATCTGTTTGTGTAGCGCCGGGGCCCGAGCCGAGCAGGGGCCCGAGCCTACCCCGCCCCCTGCCGCGGCCAGGCTTATACTCCGCCTCCTCACCCGTTTTTCTCCAGGGCGCTGCTGAGTGGGACAATGCCCAGCCGGGCCCGGCCCCGGCCCGCCCTGTCCCCGGCTTGCCTCCTGCCCCGGCCGGGTTTGTGCTGGGCCGGCCGGGCTGGACCCCTGCTGCTTGTTCTGCCGCGGCGTCCCGGGAGAACGCTGCGCCACGCTGTGCTGCCTGCGGCCCGGGGGGCCGGGGTGGCGGCGGTGGCAGCGGACGGATTTGCCTCAGAATTTGCGGAGCAGGTACAACGCAGCAGGGCCGAGCGGTGACGCAGCGCCCGCAAAGGTACCCGGAGGGCACCCGAAGGGGACGTACCCGCCTCCCGCAGCTGCGGCGGCGGCGCCAGGGACGGGGGCCGCCGCCGTCAGCAGCGCAGCGCCGGCAACGGCCGACCCTCCGGGCCTCCGGGCCCCGCCCCGGGTTTGCGCGTCAATCCCCGACCCTGATTTGATCGGCAGACGCCAAAGAAGAGATTCCTCCAGCAGCGGCGCGGCCCCGGCCGGCCCCGGCCCGGCCTGACAGCGGGCGCCCCCGCATCTATAAGCCCCCCGACGGCGCGGGGCGGCGGGCGCCAGCTGCCTTTCCAATATACGGAGGGGATCCCCGGCGAGGCCGAGGCCCCCGCCGGCGTGGCCGCGCGGAGCAGCAGCGCAGAGCACAGAGCCGCCGACGTCGTGTTCGCGGATCTGACTCGAAACAATGTAAGGCAAGGCAGGCCGCCACCCGGCCTGCCCCGCAACCGTAAAACCTGTGCGGACGAGGGCGCGGGCCCCGCTGTAGCCCCGCTGTAGCCCCGCTGTAGCCCCGCTGTAGCCCCGCTGTAGCCCCGCTGTAGCCCGCTGTAGCCCTGCGGGAACCCTCTTCTCGCACTGTCGATGCTCGGGCGGCCCCGGCGTGTAGCACTCGCGCGGGGGAGACGCGCAAACGGGGTTGAAAATGGAACAGGAGGTGAACACGCAACACACACACACACACACACGTGCGCTCTCACGCGCGCACACAATAGAGCCGGTCACGCGCAGAGACAGGCAGGTAAATGCGGGGAGAGCCGGGGCTTTGCAATCAACACCCAACGGCGAGTAGTGAGGGAGGGAGAGAGAGAGGGAAAGAGGGTGGAGGAGGAAGAGGAGGAGGGGAGCGGAGGGGCCATCGACCACCCGGACCTCGCTGCCGCTGTTGACCG
Source organism: Megalurothrips usitatus (assembly GCA_026979955.1). Lineage (NCBI taxonomy): Eukaryota > Metazoa > Arthropoda > Insecta > Thysanoptera > Thripidae > Megalurothrips > Megalurothrips usitatus. The sequence goes on along the minus strand of CM049595.1, from coordinate 8,502,875 downwards.
GGGCGCACGCCCCAATGGGCTCTCGGTGCCACCAACTATTCCGCAGTGTTGACATATCAATGTCCCCGCCGCCGCTCCCCGGCCACCCGGGGCCCGGAGAGGTGAAGCTGTTTACCCCGGCCGCCGCCGGCCGCCGCCGGCCGCCGGGGGCCTCTGTGGACCCACGGGGGGCCACGGAGACCTTCCTCATTATTAATGTGCCGGAACCAAGGCGGCATCGTGGAGGCAAGTGTGTTACCAGGGCGCGGCCTTCGCCGCTTTCACCTCCACCGAAATTGGAAAGTATGGCGCAGTAGAGGCACTGGAAAATTCGTATTCCGACGGAATACCCGACTGTCGGAATACCTTATTGACGGAGAACCCCCCCGTTGTCGGAATACCTTATCGGAGTACCCTGCTGGCGGAACACCCAACGGAATGAGACCCACCTTCTGAGCTGGCGCTTGGTGAGGATGAGAACCATGAGGGCGAAGTTGGCCGCCATGCCGAGCGAGCCGAGGCAGAAGATGATGGCGGCCTCGGTGGTGCCGCCCGGGTGGCACTGGAAGGCCGGCGACGAGCTCACCGACACGTTCTGCGTGCCCAGCCCGCCGCTGCCCAGGCGGAGGTTGGCTCCGATCATGACGGCGGGGCCTGAGGACAGAGAATATCACACCCGTCAGAAGACATGTCAAAAGGTGCAGCGCGAGCCTCCGCGAGGCCAGTACATTGCAGTTGGACGGGTGGCCTACCCCGGCCCATGCAGGCGCTGTGGCGAGACGAGCACCCGTTCAACTGCAGTGCAATTAGCCAGGACACTTCTGTGGCCGGTACCAATTTCAATTACAACCGGTCCGTTGCCGTTCCTGCTGCTGCTGTAAAACTCCCAGCGTAGAGAGAGAGAGAGAGAGAGAGAGGGGGGGGGGGGGGGGGAGAGACGTAGACGGGTTGTGTGTGAGAACGGGGGGACGCGCGAGCAGAAGGTAATCCCATTAATTCTCTCTCTCCTCTCTCGCCTCACGGCTCAATTTCTTCGGGACGCAAATATTGGGCGGCGGTGCGCAGCCCTCCATATTTCCTACCCGCGGAGTGAAATGCTCCGCGCAGGGCGCGCAATGCGGACGGCAGCGGCGTGGAGGAGCGCCGCGCGCGGGCGGCGGTGGCCGGGGCGCGGCGTCGTGAGCACGGGGCCGTCGGCGTCCTTGAGGCCGCCGCCGCCTCCACCGCCGCTGCTGATGGTGATGGGGCCACCGTGCGTGGTAACGGTCCCCCGGCGGGGATTACCCTCACGCCGTGTATCGGCTCGGCCGCCGCCGCCGGCCGCCGGCCGTGGCCCGTGGACCCCAGCGGGACGGCAGGGCCTCGCCGCCGCCGCTGCCGCCGCTCCGCGGGGGGCCGCGCTGTCTTATTGCCCCGCTGCGGGGGGTCCGGAGCAGCCACGCTCCGCCGATATCGACTCCCCCAACAACGCCACCGCAGCACTGCAATATCTCCCGTCCCCTCCCCCCCCCCCCCCAGACGATGACCCCGAAAATTTTCAAAGATGACCCCTCGCGATGTCGCGCTGTGTGAGGCGGCAGAGTCAGAAAGTAACGGGCAGCAGTCGCTCCGCGCGCAGCGGCGGCGCTGTCTGCGAGCGGCCATTAGCGCATTTGCTGCGGCGATGTACCCCCAATTAGCACAACAGTACAACGCTCCCGGCCGGGACAATGAGCGCGGCTCGCGGCGGCCCTCGGCGGCCCTCAGCGGCCCCTACCCCTCAGCCACGCCCCCCCCCCCCTCAGCCACGCCCCCCCCCCCCCCCCCCCCGCTGCGCTCAGCAGCCCGCTCAGCACCGGACCATCCCCCGGCGCCAGCCGGGAGCGAAACCCTCGACGCTGCTTCCGTTCTGATACCCGCCCGCGCAGCCGGGCCCCTGCAAAATGCACGCGTATTTTTCTCCTCTCTCTCTCTCTCTCTCTCTCTCTCTCTCTCTCTCTCTCTCTCTCTCTCCTCGTGCTCCTCCTCCTCTTCCACCGCCCACTAACACCGCCTTTCCTTTCCTCTCCCCGCTTTATCCCGCTACCCGCGCTCCCAATCCCCAAACACACATATAACCCACACGAAAAAGACCACCCGGGGGCGGCACGTGAGCGGATCCGAGCGCGCCGCGTCGCTCCTGCCTTTCCACACCTGGACCCCTCCCGGACGCCTCAAACCTCTCCCGAGCCTCCCCCCTGCTGGGCCTCCCCCGCCTCCCCCGTCCGCCCCCCCGGCGTCCCTCTCATACATTCTGTCCCCCGCAGTCCCACGGGCCGCCCTATAAACTGCACCGCCATAACACAATAACCTTTGCTCGTTTCTTTTGCCCGCAGTTTTTGTAGAGAGCGGTATCATTTTCACAGAGAATAATCCGACGAAATTGCCGGCCCGAAACGCTGAACTTTCTGCAAAATACTAAAAAAGAACAGAAATGGCAGGAAATCTGTGGCTAAATGGCTTTTCCCCCTCCTTGCACTCGCTGCCCGGCGCACCTGCTCCAGGCTTCACCCCGAGGACGAGACGCAGATCCATCTGTGCTCACGGAGCGCCGCGCCCCGAGAAAATACTCATCTTTGATGGCGGCGGCGGTGGACAAAAGCGCGCAGGGGCTGCGAGGGGTTCCGGGGGCGCGCGCGCCATTTTCCGTCCCCGCCCCCCGTAATTAAAAGCAAACAGAATATGAAATGGACCCCCCGCCGCGGTCCGGTAGTGAAGGTGGGCCGGGGTGGGGGGCAGGGGGGCGTCCGTAAACCACGTAACACGGGGGCGGTGCGTAGACTCGTCGTCGCCGCGGCGGTGGGGGTCGCGACGAGCGCCGAGTAGAATGGAGGCCGGCGGCGAGGAGGCCTGCTAATAATGTAGAGGCAATCATGGGGCGGTACAGAGAGGGAGAGGGACAGAGACAGAGAGATGCCCTTCATAATATTGAGTTACGAACAGTAGGATTCCCCCCCCCCCCCCCTACGTCTCTTCCTCAGCCTGATTAGCGCGAAATTAATCGCTTCCAGAACCTGTTCATCCTCCCCGAGGGATGACCAGAGACCCAGCTGCTCCGGCTGGGGAGGAGGGGGGGGGGGTTGCTGCAGCGGCAGCTGTGTATGGACGGTCGTCATGGGCAAACACTACACCCGCTCGCGCCAAACCCACTCTCCCTCTCCTCTCTCTCTCTCTTTCGCTCTCCCCCCCCCCCCCCCCTCTCTCTCTCTCTCTCTCTCTCTCGTCACAATTGGACGTGCGGGAAGGACCTCTGTCCGGAGCGGGGCGCTCGCTCTCGCTGCCCCCCCCCCCCTCCCCTGCCGTGAAAGGAACAGTGATGGTGCTCTGATGGGCCCCGGGGCCCCGCGCCGTCCCGGAGAGGCCATCACCGGGCCGGCACAGTAGCTGGCTCCGCTGCAGCGGCCCGGGCACTGCTGCCTGCTGCACACACACACAAACACACGAGCAGCCCCTCGCTATAATCCAATAGGTCTATGTCGTCATCTCTGACAGCACTGGACGCGCGGCGCGGCGCAGGCACCTCACACGTCCGCTGTTTTTGTCAACTTTGGCGCCTCAGATAAGAGGTTTGTCGCACGGCCGTGCGTCACGCCAGCGGTGTCGTCACGTGTCGAGGGGAGGGCACTGCTGACGCCGCCCCCGCGTGCCGCGGCGCGTGCCGTGCCGTGCCGTGCCGTGCGCGCCCGGCCGCTCGCGTGCCAACGTAGACGCATCAGATAAAGGCTCATTTCGCCAGGCGCCGCGAAACTTTGGCAAAAGTTGTTTATTAAACGGCGCAGCAGCAGCCCGCGGTCCCTGGGGGGTCCTGGGGGCCCACGGCCCGGGGGCAGAGCTATCAGCAGCCGCCGCGCCGACTGCGAATCAGCAAACTGCGGGCCACAGGGCGGCGACATCGTGCACAGAGCGGAAAATAGATTTTTTGAGTGAGTGAGTGAGGGAGTGAGTGAGTGAGTGAGTGAGTGAGTGAGTGAGTGAGTGAGTGAGTGAGTGAGTGAGTGAGTGAGTGAGTGAGTGAGTGAGTGAGTGAGTGAGTGAGTGAGTGAGTGAGTGAGTGAGTGAGTGAGTGAGTGAGTGAGTGAGTGAGTGAGTGAGTGAGTGAGTGAGTGAGTGAGTGAGTGAGTGAGTGAGTGAGTGAGTGAGTGAGTGAGTGAGTGAGTGAGTGAGTGAGTGAGTGAGTGAGTGAGTGAGTGAGTGAGTGAGTGAGTGAGTGAGTGAGTGAGTGAGTGAGTGAGTGAGTGAGTGAGGTGAGAGAGCGACAAACATAATGAGAGAGACAATGAGAGAAGGGGTTGCACCAGAGGTTGCTTTTACAAGTAACATTACAAATTTGAAACGAGGCAGAAACTACTGCAGCGAGTTGTTTGCGGCGCTGACTAGGCAGCGGTTGGACAACTCTCCGACTCGGCACGGCACGGCCGGCGGCAGAGCGGCAGAGCGGGAGCGGCAGCGGCAGCGGCCGCGGGACACAGTGATTAACACGACACGGCCCGGATTGAGTGGCCGCGAACACGGCAGCAGCGCCGCGCTGCACGTTTACAGAATTGATGAACCAGCGCCGCGAGTTGCGAGCACTCCGCCGCCACTGCCGTCTGCATAATTCAATCCCGAAGCATGAGGCTTTTACAGTTGTGTTACATTGAAAATTATATAGATTATTTATATTATATTTATTTATCCTTCCCCCTCCCCTCCCAGATCAGGGTGCACGCGTGTACCCGGGCGGCGTATTGGCGGCGGCGACGTACCCGGCGCCCCGCGCGGCCCCTCCGCCATCCATCACCACACCGAAATAACAACAAGTACACCGAATTTTCGGAGAGAGCCGGGAGAAGACTGGAAGGAAGCAGTACTGCAAGAGAGAAGAGGAGAGAGAGAGAAGGAGAGAGAGAGAGAGAGAGAGAGAGAGAGAGAGAGAGTGTGTTCGACGCGTATAGCGCGGGTGATGGATCTTTCATTTCCATTTTCACTTCGGGAAGCGATTGTTTCCCGCGGTGCCGATGACGACGGGTTGGCTGGAGGTGGGCGGATTTTGGGGGAGGGGAGGGGTGTTCTGTCACCGTTGCCAAACTATACCCCTCCGCCCCATCCCCCCGCCACGGCGCGGCGGGGTGGCGCCGGTGTGAAGTGAAGTTGTAGCCGCGGGGGACAGCGGCGACGAAGGCCGGGGGGTGGAAGGGGGGAGAGAAGGGGGTGGGAAAGTTATTGTCATAACGAACCGCGCGGCCGCGGCCGCGCAGGCCGCCGGCCGGCCCCCGCAGACCTTCACTCCCTTCGTGTTGAGCAGCGCCGCGGAAGTGGCGGTCTCGGCCGCCCCTCTGCGTCGTCACGACACGCGACGACGCGGGTTCGAATACTCCCGACCGCAGGGCGTGGTTTCGTTTTCTGCCGCCGGGCGGGAGCCGCACAGCGCGCATTATTTTCGTGTCGCGGCGTATCGCACGCCACTGACGCGCCGCCGCTTATGCGCGGCTGTTATAAAAACCTCCTGGGACGTCGTCGCCGGCGTCCCCCCGGAGAGTGCGACGCGAAACCAATTAAACCAAAGACAGCAGCAGTAGCAGCACCGCCAGCGTGGGCCCCCCGGGGCGGGCGGCGTGTGGGGGCGGCAGCAGCAGCGGGGGCTTGTCATGTCACGGAAGACGGGACACGGCGCGTGCGGCCCCACCGGCTCCGCCCGTCCCGCTCGTCTCTGTTTTCCTGCCCCTTTCGCCTCTTTTCTCGCTCGACCTTCTCTGTCAGGGCATGAGGGTCTCTCTGGGCGGCACGGCCCCCCGGCTCTCTGCGTGCTTTACCCTGTGTGCGCGTGTGTGTGTGTGTGTGTGTGTGTGTGTGTGTGTGTGTGTGTGTGTGTGTACGCGCGCGCTCACAGGCCCTTAGCCCCCGTTTTTCCGTTTCACTTCGCGTCATACTTTGTCATATCATTGGTTACGGAGAGATTTTGACACACACACGCACTGAATTTTTTTTTCCTCCGCGGCGACCGCAGCGCCGGCGAGGGCCGGGGCCTAAGCTCCGGGTCCTCCGGGTACCCTGCGCTCCTGCGGGCGCCCGGACGCCTGGGCGCCCGGCAGGTAGGCAAGGCCCGCCCCGCACGGCTGCGAGGCGAGCGGCCTACCCCCGGCTCCGCGGGCGCTTCCGCGAGCCGCTCCCCGTGTTCGGGTCCAGCGCGCCTGCGGGGTCGGGCCCAGCCGGGAGCCGGGCCGGGCCGGGAGCAGGGCGTGTCGGACATGGCAAGGCGACGCCGGGCGCGACTTTGACACAGCACACCCCGGGGCGCCACGTCCGGGCACCGCCGTCGGTAAAATTCGGTATAAAGGAGAGCGCAACTGTGAGTGTGAGAGAGAGACAGAGAGAGGGGAGGGAGGGAGAGAGAGAGAGAGAAAGAGAAGTGGCAGTGGGAGCGGGGGAGCCCTCGCGGGGCTGCCGTGGGCCTGGTGCTGCCTTTGGGGTGCCCCGGTGCCCCTCGTCCAGGGCGGAAGCTCCACTACTCACTGCGGCAAACGATGGGGCAGGACGCGTCCTGACTGAGGACCTCCCCTTACAGCTGAGCGCGTGTACGCTTTCTCTCTCGCGCGCTGCCGTGCCGCCGCGCCGCGCGTGTGTGGGACAAGGACGCCTGTCAGTGCCTGAGGCGACGGGGGGCGGGGCGCTCCACAGGATCCTCAGTGTCCGTCAGCCCCCCCCCCCCCTCCCCATCGGAACGGAACGCCAGCAACATATGGAAACGCGCACGAAAAACGGGGGTCTGGAAATCGGTTGCGAGAACGGTGCGTAACTGTTGGGCTTTACGAGTCCCTGCTGGGTCCGGATCCAGCCTCCCCAGAAGTAATAATAATGGAAAACGCATTGCAGGCCCTCTCTCTCTCTCTCTCTCTCTCTCTCTCTCTCTCTCTCTCACACACACACACACACACACACACACCGACCGCCGGGGGAGGCCTTATGCAGTCTCCTTATACGCATCTCGCAGGGGCGGGCGCAGGTTAGGAGAGGGAGGGGGGGGGGGGAGTGAAATCACCCGGCAAAACGCCAGCTCCCCCTGCTCTCCCCCTCCCGCCTCGAGTGGGTCCCTAGCGGCCGCGGCGCCGCGCCGCGCTGCTGTTCAGTATCACAAAATTATTGCCAGACGAAGGTGCGCGTGCGAGGATATAATTTGGTTCCGCTCCACTTGCCGCGAGCACACGGCCTGGCGGGGGAGTGGGGGGTGGGGGTGGGGGGACACCGACCCCGCCGCGCCGCGCCGCGCCGCTGCCTCCCGCGGCCGAGATGAACGTTGTGGTCCACGGCCCGGCCCCAGGGCGTGTACAAACAACACGCTTCCCTCCCCTCCCCCCTCCCCAACCCTCCCCGGGTTTACCACCGCTTTCCGCTGGCCACTGCCGCCAAAACACCCCCCTCTCACCTCGCAACACCCCCTCCCCCCCTCTCCGTCCCCCCGCAGCCCTTCTCTGACGCGTCGCTCCCCCGTCAAGAGGGGGAGAGAGAAAAAATATGACTGACGGGCCATTTTGATGACCCCGCAGGGCGGCGGCGCGCGCAGGCAGCAGGGAAATCGGTGGGGCCGTCCCATCATATCGCACACACACGTACACACACACACACACACACTCACTCACACGCTGCCAGCCACGCCCAAGGCGCAGCGCCTGGTTCAACGCGCTCCGACACCAAAGCGAAATCACCCATGACACCGGGCGATCAGCGGGGGGCAAAAAAAAAAAGAGGAGGGAAAAGAATGAAACGGTCTGCAGGGCTAATGGAACACCTTCAGCGTAAAGAGATGTCCATTTGTTTTATCCCTCTTCGTCCGTCCGTCCGTACCAACCGCAGAGACGACAAATAAAATATTATCATCTACGTCCGGGAAAATAAGTGGGAAGGAGTAAGATAGAGAGGGGAGGCGGGGACGGGAAGGGAGGGAGGGAGAGAGAGGAAGAGAGAGAGAGAGAGAGAGAGAGACGGATGATAAAACAAGACAGACAAATACCGCATGGCTGCTCACTGTCGGCGGACCTCATCTTTCTGGCAAATGACCCCGCATCCACTTTGAGAGGGCAAACAAATGTGGGTGACGGGAAGAAGGGGGCGCACAGCTGTTGGCGTCGTACGCGTGTGTGCGGAGGGAGGGGAGGGGAGGGGAGGGGAGGGGAGGGGAGGGGAGGGGAGGGGAGGGGAGGGGAGGGGAGGGGAGGGGGGGGGGGGGGAGGGGAGGGGAGGGGAGGGGGGGGGGGAGGGGAGGGGAGGGGAGGCGGAGGAGCCTGCGGGGCGGAGGGGCCGCGAGTCCGCGGGCACAAGGCGGCAAGTGGAGCGGTCTGTTTTCCGAGTGCGCGGCCCGCCGCGGTCGCGGTCCAAGGGGAAGGGGGGGGGGGGGGGCTGCCGGGGCAGGGAGGGGAACGAGGGCTCGGATCCCCCCGTGTCGGAACGTATCATCAGACTGACCGGCATCTGCCACTTTTTTGTCCGTTTTTCTCTCGACGCCCCCTCCCACCTCCCCGCGATACATGCCAATAAAAATCTGCCGCCTGTGGATCTTGTCGGGATGAGCGCTGTGACCGTGAGTGTGTGTGTGTGTGTGTGTGTGTGTGTGTGTGTGTGTGTGACCGAGTGAATGCGGTCAGCCCGCAGCTGATCGGCTAGGCAACGCGAGCGGGGAGCGGAAAAAAGGGGGGATTAGTGTGTGTTACGGGGGGGGGGGGCTAGGGGGGGGGGGGCTTTGTGTCCGCTGTCCAAATGCGTGGATGCGAAATCCAATCGAAGAGAGCCGATCGGCCGTCGCTTCCGTCCCCTCCATGGTCCCCTCCCCGTCAGCGAACACATTTCTCATTTCGGAGAAACGTCGTCCACGTCGCGCTCGCTTATCTCTGTAACGACTTTTCAAATCCAAACGCTCCCCCTCCCCCCCCCCCCCCTCCTCCTTCCATTTTGACCCGGTGCGAACTCCAGCGCTAGGGAAGGCAGCCCGGCCGTTTCCGTACCATTACTATTCGATATTCGTTCGTACTCGCCGAATGCCAATACTAAACGCCCGTGAAAAATCAGCGCTCTACGCCGTGGACTCGCTGGTTAAAAAAAAATATTTTTGCGAAATGTATTTTTGAATTACAGTCCAGCACATGTAGTTCGGCGGGGGTTGAGAGTGAGTCATCGCCTCCTCGCCGTCATGCCTCGCCTCGTCTGGTTGGCCCCCTGCGCTGTGCGCGCTGCCGCGCTGCGGCGTGGAGCTGCCGAGCTGACAGATTTTAATAACACAGCCTGGGCCCCGGAGGCCGTGCCGCCGCCGCCGCCGCCGCCGCCGCCGCCCAGGTGGAAAGCCGCTCAGCGAAACAGCGGCAGCAGGAAACGCGCGCGGCGGCCAATCCTGTTTCACGATTTTCCTCTCCCCAGCACATTTAGAGCAGCGTGCGAAACTGATAAGATAATTCGCGGCAGATTACCCGCATCGGCGGACAGGACAGGTGTAGAGTTTTTAAAATAGATTTTTTAAAAAATCACAAATTTTTTTCGGAATGTTTTGAATTTTTTTAAAATATAATGGATTATTTATGAAAGCTTCGTCGGAATTTTCGGGACTAGAACCCCACGCAGCCTGCCGTGAGTGGCCAACGTCGACGCGTGCCGAGGAAGCAGAAAATTGTTTGAAATAAATCGTGAACTCCTTGTGAGTTGGCGTTCTTCCCGAGTTTTATTTTGTTTTTGCAGGATAGCGCGGGCGGGCGGACCCGGTTCATAGCACGTATGCATTCCGCTGCCGCAGACCCCTGTAATGAAGGTCGGGAGCGGGCCGGGGGGGGGGGGGGAGGGGTCGGGGGCGCCACCGCCGGGGTCCGGGGTCCGGGGTCCCTAAACCCGACCCCGGCTCCCAGCGGCCGGACCCCGCGGCCACCGCCGCCGCCGCAGCCCAGACAGCGGGCAAACATCAATCACCCGCCAACCAACCACACCGCGACCGTCGCCCGGACAGGCCAACAAACTACACCGACCTCCAAAAAAAAAAAACACCGAAATAACAGCGGTGTCCAACGCCCGCCACGCCAAAAAAAAACTCACACACGCCGTAAATACCTGACAAAGGCGGGCCCAGCTGCCCGACACAGAACCGGGAGCAACGTGCAAGTTGTGGCCGCTCTTGTTGAGGAGTATTTTTCTGTTTTTGCGGCCGGCACGGCGGGAGCGGTGACGCCGGCGCCGCCCACCGGAATATCATTTCGCAGACCCTCCTTGTAATTCATCTGCGTTTCCACACGGAGTATCTGCCGGGCCGTGTTTACCTTACTGCGCGCACCGACGCCCGGAGGCCGAAGGGTACCGGAGTGTGTACCGGAGCGTGTACCGGAGGGTGTACCGGAGGGTGTACCGGAGTGTGTACCGGAGGGTGTACCGGAAGGCGCAGCGGAGGGTAAACCGGAGGGTAGGGGCGAGACCGCCCGAGGAGAGCGGGTCACTGGAAGCGTACTGGAGGTGGGGGCCGGCGAGGCGTGGGACCCTCGGCCCGGGATGTTTCGACTGCTCGGAGCCGATATCGGAGATGTGATGGAGTCGTCGTACGGGACGGGCCCCGGCCGGGGCGCGACGGCGACGCCCGCTCTCTGCGACTTGCTAAAGAGCCCCGCCCCCCCCCCTCCCCGCGGCTCAGCTCAGCAGGCAGCGCCGCCGGGGAGGAGGGAGGGGGGGGGGGGGGGCTCAGCGAGGACATCGCGGATACGAACACGCTTCATTTACTCCGCGATACTGCCTCCCTGCCGTCCCTCCGGGGCCTCCGGGGCCTCCCAAGCCTCTCGCCGCGCGGCCTAGGCTAGGCGGGTCTAGCCGCTGCTCCACGCGGGGGCTCCGGGCCTCCGGGCTCCCGGACCCGGGAGATCCCGCACAGGATCCCATCGAGCCCTGCGAGACGGGCACGCGCCCTGCGTCCCGGGGCTCGGCTAGCCTGACGCCGCAGCATCAAGGAAAAAATTGTGTTTTACACTCCGCCTCTGCTGTTTCGGTCTGAAACTCGTGACAAAATAAAGTAACTAATACCATTCGTTCTTTTTTATACAAACAGCACCCTCCCTACCCCTGGTCGAAAAAAAATGATACGATGTGAGAGCCTTGGTGATAACACGGTGGTGGCGGCGGTACGGTCCCTCTGTGCGCGTGCCGCTGTGTCATAGGCAGAGATTACGCCGTTGATGACGTTCAATATCGTAAAGCCCGCGGGTCCGTGGCCCGTAATGGAATACACGGGGAGCGGCGGGCGGGAGAGAGCACAAGAGCACAGCACAGAGGGGAGTAGGGGGCACGGCGGGCACGCGAGTAACGACACCCGTTCCTTCTCATATCTCTCGCTCCCCCGCGCCCCCTTTCTTTCTTATCTTTAGTTTGTTGGCTCTGCGTCGAAACTCGGTTCAATAAAAAGGAGGCATATCTTCTCCGTCCCGTGTTTCTCTTTCTCTTTCCTTCTCCCTCTCTCTCTCACACACACACACACACGCTACCTTCCCCTCATGTCGTACGGCGCGTGCGTCGGATTAAACGTGCGGCACGTAAACAGAGGGCCACCCACCACCGGGGCCGGGATCACCCTGGTCGCCCACGCCGAGTTAGCAGAGTAGTTTGAACGCGCGAGGCGATATCGCGGGGCTCACGGAGAATTTTTTTTTAAATCGTGCGTGACTCTGTTGGTGTGGTGACTAGTGATCTGAGGCAGTTGTGTGTCGTCTGACGCGCGGCGGCGGTTCGCGGGGGGGCGCGGCCGCCTCTCCGCGGGGGGTCCGGCACCAGGACAGCCTCTCTTTCGGGCCGCCCCCGGCCGCCGCGGCCTCCGCCGCCCGCCAGCCGGGTTGGCGCTGGCTGGCGCTGGCTGGCGCTGGCTGGCGCTGGCTGGCGCTGGCTGGCGCCGGTGGGCCGCGCGGCTATAGGCGGGATGCGCCGTAAATCTGAGGCGGCGGGGAGGGAGCGGGGCGGAGCGGAGCGCCAGGGCTGCGTCCTCCCGCGTCCCCGCGCCGTGCTCCTTCCCCCTCTTTCTCTCTGTCTCTCTCCGTCTCCCTCTCACGTATGCACGCCGATACGGGGCGCGAGCGAGAGCGACGCACTCTCTCTGTCCCTCCCCCACTCCAGCCCGCCGCCGCCGCGCACGCACCCCCACGCGGCGGAGCAGGAGGGGGACGCCGGAAAAGGCCAGCGTAGAATGGCGTGCGAGAGAGACAGAGAGAGGGCTGGCGGCGGCGGGCTGCGGGGCCGTGCGAACACATTAGGAACAGCAGCGGTGGGATGTGAGGCCGGGGACCCGCGGCGCCCCCGCTTCCATCATTTCTCCAAACGCCGCACTCCACCTCTTTCCAGGATTCCATTTCTCTGCGGGGGGCGGCGGGGCGCCTTCCTGGCACCGCCGGAGAGGCCCTCGGCGGCCGCCACGCTGCCCGGCGGGGGCCGCTGCGGAGCGGAGCGCCTGCTGGGTAGGCAGCCTCGGCCGCTCCACGCACCGGCGCCGTGCGGGCTGGCCTACCCTGCGCATGGCAGGCGCTCCCCGTAGACGCTGACTGGGCTGCACTGCCGAGCGGACCCCCCGCAGGAACAGTCGGCCCGCACACTGCAGGGGGCGGGCGGCGGGCTGCGGCGGGCTGGCCCTCCGTCGTGCCCCGCCGGCCGTGTCCTTTGCCGTCCGCAACCCTTTGTGAACCCCACTGCGCCCTGCGGACCCTGCGGGCCCCGCCGGCCCGGCCCGGGTCGTGACGTCCGGCCCGAGTCCGGTCAGTTTGGGGGTGTCGCACAGCACTGGCCCGGCGGCCCGGCGGCCCGGCGGCCCGGCGGCCCGGCGGCCCGGCGGCCCGGCGGCCCGGCCTCGGGACTGCTTCCCCGGGGACGTCACGGTGACCCCGCCCCCTCTGAGCCGGCCTGGCCTGGCCTGGGCACGCAGAGCCACGCCGAGGTGGAAATGAAGTTGATCACGGAGGGAGAGGGGAGGGGGGGGGGAGGGCCGTGGACCCGATGAGTCCAAGCCGAGTGCTGGGGCCGCGCCCACCAGGCCGGTCCGGGCGGCCGGCAAGACGGATGGCGGCCAGATGGAAGCCGAAGATTGCCGAGCCTCGCGGATCTGCGCTGCCCTCCCCGACGAGCACGCTGCCCCGCATGACCACGCTCGCGGCTCGGCCGATCCTTCACGTGGCCGTGGACCATGTCCAGCCGCCGCGCCGCGCATGCGAAGTCCGCGGGTAAGAACCCCACCTCCCTCCCCCAGTAAAAATCGGCGGCACTCCACGACGGCCGTACCTGCTGCGTGTAACACAGTAACACGGTCTCTAGCTTGCAGTGAAAACGACGGAGCCGTGTTCCGGAGGTTTGTCCCGTCTGAGGCTATCTCTCTCACCTTCTCTCTCTCTTTCTCTCTCTCTCACTCTCTCTCTCCCGTTCTCCAGCAGACTCCAGCAGAGCTGCCGCTTCTGGGGCGTCGCGGCGTGGCGCCCCTGGCAAGACGGATGGACGTTCGCACCATGTCGCGCGGGACGCGTGAAGAAGTGCGAGAGAGACTTCTTGCGTCGCGCCGCGCTCGCTTGTCTCGGCCCGAGATACCAACAGCGGGGCGGCAGGGGGGCCCACACAGCCGGAGGAAAGAAAGAGGGCGGCGGAGGGTGGGAGGTGGGAGGGTCTCCCTCCCGGCCCCCCCACGAAGACGTGCCTGCCTGCCGGACTCGAGGGAGGGCGCACACCCGGGCGGCACCCGCGAGACCCCCGCCGACGGACACGCCTCGGGGGGTGCTCCTCCTTGCACCAATGCTCTGCCTGCCGCTGATGATCGCCTCCGACACGGCACAGCGGCGGCTGGAGCGGCTGGAGCGGCTGGAGCGGCTGGAGCCGTGCCAGGCTGCGCGGCGCTGCGCCGGCGCAGGTGTCCCGTCCGTGCCGGTGCGCGACGGACGGCTGTCGTGTCTCCGTCGGCGCCGAGCTCCAGGTCCGGCGGGGAGGCAAACGCGAATCGCGTCGTCGTGTGTCGTGGGCACACACGGCACACACATGTCGGCACACACGACGCGCGACACGCCCCCAGCACACACACACACGCACACACCCACACACCGTCACATATCTGTTTGTCTTCCACCAACAGCCAGCGGAGAGATAGGGGAAGAGGAGGGGGGGGGGAGGGGCGACGTTTCAACAGACAAGTGGGAACTTCGGCGCCTCAAAGCCACACGATCTCGCGTGGCAAAGTCGCGGTCACGCCGAGCCGAGCCGGCTCTCGACCCAGCAGCCCGGCCAAGGCCAGCGAGACCGAGGCCGAGAGAGCGGAGCGGCCGCCCGCCCGCCCTCCCGTCTTATCCCGCACCAAAGCCGAGTTTAAATTTTCCGGCGACACAATGTGTCGAGCGGCGACGGGCATGTATAATTCAGGGCGCACTCTCCCAGCGCACGCCGTGCCGCGCCGCGCCGGCCGCGCCCCCTACCGCACCGTATCACAAACTTATGTCGCCCTCGTGGACGACACGGGACCAGCGGCCGGCCGCTGTGCTCACGCCCTTTCGGGTGCCTCGTCCTCGTCGTCTGCTCGAGATTGGGCCCCGCCCTGAAATGCACATCGGAAATCTTTTTCATTCCCTTTCTTCCCGCCTTCCTCTCGACACCCTCTATTCAGCTTTCCCCTCCTATTCCCTTTCTACTTTTTTTTTTGCTTGACCACCACAATTGGTGTCGGCGCGAGGCGAGCGGTCGGAAGTCCTGCGCGAGCGTAGAGGGCCGGAGGGGAGGGGGCGGGCTTGCGACACTATTGACAGCAGGCCTTTCCCCCCCCCCCCTCTCTCTCTCTCTCTCTCTCTCTCTCTCTCTCTCTCGGCTCTCTCCACGTCCGCAGGTCCCCGAACACCTCTCTCTCTCTCTATCTCTCTCTGTGTCTACGGCCGGCCCCCAGCAAACACACACCACAACCCGGTGTGCCGCCGTGCTGATCCCATCTAAACCTCTCTGTCTTCCTTTGTTAGTGTTCATTCTTCTCCATTTACCCGGACTTTTGCGTCCGACTCGCCGACATCACGGCCGACTCCCTACCTTTCTCTCTCTCTCTCTCTCTCTCTCTCTCTCTCTCTCTCTCTCTCTCTCTCTCTCTCTCTCTCACACACTCCCTCTCCGACCCTGACCCCGATCACACCTCTCCCCGCAGTGCAACGCAGTTTTCAAGGCCCTCGGTGGTTCGCACACTGCCCCGCCCGCCCCCACAGGCAGCCCCGTCGCCGCACCGACTCTCCGCACTTCTTTACGATCTGTCTGTCTGCGCGCCCCCTCTGACTCAGTTGCTTTCCGAGTGCACTCGGACAATTTTGAATGATAAACGCGTCGAGATCAACGCTATCGCCGAACAGAAAAGAGTCGGCTCAAACGAGGGAGGAAGGGGGGAGGGGGTTGAGGGTAGTGGAGGGGTAGAGGGGGGGGGGCACTGACGCGCCGAGCTACGAGGTCGTCAAAGGGGGCGGCGATACGCCACGCCCGCGCCGCTCCCTTCCGAGTGACTTGATCAGTCTTTTCACGTTCTGAATGATGGATCGAGAGATTCATGGTGGTTTGGGAGGCGCCACAAAAGAGTTGACGGATACGGACAGCTCATGATGGGAATAGGTTAGTCAGGGGGAGAGGAAGAGAGAGAGCAAAACATAAAAACGTGTTTGCTCTCTCCCTCTTCCTCTTTCGTTCTCGTTTTCTCTTCGTTCCCATTGTTTCTGTGCGCGCGTTCGACCGCAAAAAATGAGCGGAAAGGCCAGAGAGAGGGAGAGAGAGAGAGAGAGGGAACAACAGTGACAGCCGTGCCGACATCGCCAAACGCCCCGCGTATTCGCCAATAAAAGAGCTGACGGCGCGGGTCAATATTTTGCGACGGCCGTTGAGTGTACAGCGGGGGGTTCGAAACAGAAGAATCGGCGGCAGCAGCAGCGGCGGCAGCGGAGCGGGCCCAGCAGCGGCGAGGGCCTATGGCGGGCCGCGGCGGCGCGTTGGCGTTGCTAAGAGCCTTATTATTTTGTTTCCGTTTTGTGCCCATCCGGTGTTTTTTCCCCTACAGCAGTCAGTGTAGCGAGCGTCAGTACGGGTCGAGCGCAGCTGACACAGCAGCGTGGTGTTCGTGAAAGACTGCCTACACCCAACGCCAACCCCTAAAAAAAAAAAACTTGAACGACATGTCGTACACTCCCGTCCGCGAGTAGAGAGAAAGAGGGGAGGTGGAGAGAGAGAGAGAGAGAGAGAGAGAGAGAGAGAGAGAGAGAGAGAGCGATTACAGAACGTTATTGGTGTGGTCATGCATTGCATGAGCAGAGCCGGGGTGGGGCACGTTCGCCGCTTAACTCGTTTACCTGTCGATGCAGTGTGGACGTGCGCGGCAGAGGCGCTCACAGCTGCACACAGGTGCACACAGCACACAGGTGCACACAGCTGCACACAGGTGCACACAGGTGCACACAGCTGCACAGAGGTGTGCGGTCCGCCCCCGTGCCAAAAGGTCATTGCTATGCAGCTGCTGCAAGCAGCGCGGCGCACATGACGCGCTTTCACTCGCCACGGATGACATAAGGCACGGTAACTGTTCTCACTCTAACATACGGTACGCCCCCCCCCCCAAAAAAAAAAATCGCCGTCGTTTTATGCGTCTTTTGTTTTTCTTTTCGCCCTCAGCCTGGGAAGCCACTGTGCCTGCGGCGGGCGCGGGGCCCCTGATTGGATTTTCACACCGCGCTCGTCCGCCTCCCCCCGCCTTCTCTCCCTCCCGTGTCTGACTGTGACAGTCTGTGGCGCTCCCCCTCGTCTCCCCTCCCTGTGTCTTATTATGACAGACTCGGAATTCGCCAAGCGCGATAAAAATAGAAAAAAAAAAAAAAAAAAAAAATAGAAACGAAAGAAACGTTGCCGCTCTGTGGTGTAATGTATTCAAAGCGACCACTCATCTGCCCGCTGTCTGTCAGCTTTTCAGTATAATTTGAATTTGAGCTTCCGCAAATATTATATTTGATCAGATGAAGGGGAGATTTAAAAAGGTTACAACACAAACAAAAAATTTCGGCGAGTGCCGGGGGCGCGGCCGCCGCGGGGTCTGCGAGTTCCGCGAGGCGTCCGTCCCGGCTCGGTGAGGCCCGGGAGGCCGGCATGCCACGCCAACAGGTTGGCGACGCGGGGCCGTCGGAATGCGGGGTTAGCGCCGCGGCAGCGGGCGGCGGCCGCCTCACTCCGCCGACGCACTGCACTGCAGCTACCTGAGCACCACTCATTAAACACGAACAGCCTAACGAGTAGCCGTCAGCTGCAGTTACATTCGAGGCTTTTCTCTCTTCCGTTTACCGTGCACCCCCTACCCTAGTAGGGAATTTAAAAAATTCTGTGAATTTTTTTTTTGCTGATTTGTAGCCAAGTAAAGTCCTAGAATGGTCCCCTTGATTTTTTTCTTTTTTTTTCAAAAGTTGAATAAATGTACGAAACACTGGTACCAGAAACAACACTGTCCGTGTTTTCTTAATTCCTTCTCCGAGAGCGAGAGAGAGAGAGAGAGAGAGAGAGAGAGAGAGACGGTGATAATAAATGTCCCTCACTCCCCCGTGGCGGCCCGGGAGGCCTCCACACACAGAACACAGGTCCGCATACGTCTTGCGCCGCCGGGCCGGCACACACGGCAGCCACGCCGGGTCGTGCCGTCCCCCTGGCGTCAACCTGCATCCACCCCCTCCCTCCCCACGCCCCCTCCCACCGCTCCTCCCACCCTCTCCTGACTCCCCTCTCGCACCCCGCCCGCAGCACGGCAATGGACCCGACGGCGGAAACCCAGAGGACGACTGTATAAATTATCGTCTGCTTTGTTCTGGTGTCGGCGACGCGTGTGCCCCCCTTCACCCCTCCCCCTCCACCCCTCCCCTTCCCCATGCCCCCCCCCCCCCCCTGCACGGCACCTTCGCTCCGCACCGGGGCCTGGGGGACCGCGGCGGTTGTCTGTTGTGATATTTCGTTCCTCCACAAATTAGACTGCCTCCCCACATTAATTCGTCACGATTCTATTCACGTCTTGTCCTCCCTCCCTCGCCCCCGTCCCGTCCGTCCCCTTTTCACGCCGCCGCCGCCGCCCTCACTATTTCTCCACCGACTGTACCACTCCTTGCTCACGTTTCCAACCCCCTCCCCCTCCCCTTACTCACGCAGATGTAAACTAACCGAGTTCCCCGCGGTTTTCGCTTCCGCTCTTGCAAGAAGGGTGCTTTTCTAATGTCGTCTTAAGACAATCAAAAACCGAAGTTCTTACCAACTCAAATTTCAGTAAATGGCGGACAATTTCGTTCACTTTTTTGTGTTGAACATTCCTAATTTTTTATTCAAAGAAACATATGTCAGCGCCTTGCAATTTCTGCTCGCTCACACTGCCCGGCATCGCGCATCTCGCCGCGACTTCTCCGCCGTGTTGTTTTGACCGCACAATGCATGCTGATGCCATGCTAATCGCCCGGCCATGGCGACGCCATGTATTTCCCACACTTACACACGCACAAGTGCGCACCCACACGCACACGCTCCATTTGCATACAACGCACAAACGCATGCATTCCGAATGCACGTCCCAATTTTATTGCAGCGAGTACACATAATGTGCGCTCGCGGGGCGGCCGGCGCCGAGATTGGATTAACAAAACCGCGAGGGGCGGGGGGAGGGGCGACCACGCAAGGAGATCGGGCGATACGGGCCGGGGGCGGCGGCGGCAGCGAGAGCACCGCCACCGCCTTTGGAAACAAACTGCGTCGCCGGCATTGCGGCCAGAGGAGGCGGCGGTGGCAGCAGCGGCGGCGGCGGCGGGGTCAGATGACCCACTTGTGCAAAAGTTTCGCCCCTTCTGCCGTCATGTTGTTGATTGCTTCCATTCCGTCAGGATGGTCCGTAAACGCGATTTACAGCCTCTTCCGTACCCCTGCACTCGCGGCCCGCCGCTCCCCTCCCGTCCCCGCATTCCCCGGGCGCCACCGCTGCGGGCTGCATAGTCATTAGGCTTTGCGGGGCGTCGCAACGAAGCAGCGCGGACCGGGCGCTTCTCAAAAAGTCTGAGAGACGTTCGTCGCCGCCGCCGCCGCCGGGACGACGAAATGTGTCGCACCTCTTCAGCGAGCAGCCGAGTGCTGATGAACACTTCAAGTTAGGAGGCGCGGCGGGCCGGAGCCGCCGCAGCTCCCGGCTGCCGCGGCCCGCAGGCCAGCTGATGAGGGGGGGGGGGGGGTTGTAAGTAGGGTCTATGGTCCAGAATTTTTCAGAAAAAATTGTTGAAACTTTCAAAAAGTTTGCGAAAATTTCCGAAAAGGTTGAAAAATTTTATGGAGTTTTTTTCAGAAAATTTCCTTGAAATTTTTGGATTTGATGCCCTAGCTTGTAAAAAATGCAGCACTGTATCACGTGTATTTTTTTACGTTTCATCTCAGAAACAGTATTCTGACATCTCCGGGTTGATGGGGCGCGCGGCAGCCAGCGGCAGCCAGCGGCAGGCCGGCGCCGACCGTGTGTAACACGGACTACCGCACTATAACATGACCATAATTCAAACTGGGACCTGGAGGGGGGCGGAGGGGAGAAACTTTCGCTCTCCGCGCGCCCCGACACTTGGTTCGAACACACAGCCGCGCCGCCGTGAGGGAGGGGCGGGGACAGGAGGGGGCGGCGCATGATTCATCTCCGCAGTGTCAAGGGGGAGCCCCCCTGGCCCGGCCGCGTGCGCCGTGCTCGTGCCGTGTGTGTGTGTGCGCGTGTGTGCGTGCGCGTGTCGCATCCTCCAGTGCCGGGCGTCCGTTTCCTCGGCGCACTTCCACGGCGGCCTGCGTAAAGACCGTGATCCACGGGGACGGACCGCGGCGACCTCCGCGTCCCTGCCCTGCCCTGCCCGGCCCTGCCCTGCCCTCACCCACAATAGATACGCTTCACTCCCGACATAATGCATTTCCACAGCCATTCTCTGGCCGCCATATTCCGGCCGGGGCACTCATTCCCGCCGCCCGGGAGAAAGAAGGACTTCTCAATGATTTCTTTTTTTTTTTTTTTTTTTGCTGTTTGCCCACGCCTCCCCCTCTCTTCACACAACCATTTCAAAGGAATGGAAAAATACCAATCGACGTTTTGTGTTTGTCCGCTCTCACTCGCACGGCGTGTTTCTCTTTTTATCATCTGGCCGCGGGAGTGCTGGTCTCTCTGGTGCTCTATCGAGAGGCGGGTACCGATAACACAGTCTGCAGTCGGCGGCGGGCGGGGCCGGCAAGGTTACAGTGACCCGGTAATTCGGCTAAAACTCTTTTTTTTTTTTTTCCTTCCTCCCCCCTCTCCTTGCTGCACCACCGTCGTCGTTACCGGCTCCAACTCGGCTCCTCGCCTTTCGGGGTGTTAACGACTGCCCGACTCCCGTCCGCACAACACCCCCCCCCCCCCCCCCCCCCCCGCCCTCTACCCCCCGCAGAGCAGAGTCTGGAAGGGCCTGACAGGGCCCCCCGGCCCGCGGAGGCGGGAGGGCCCGGAGGCCGGCCCTGCTAATCAAATCATGTCCAATTAAAAGCGCATCAGCAGCCTACTTGCTGCTGGGGAAGCGGCCCGCCCGGAAGCGGCCCGTCTTTCATTCTCCCCCTCTTTCCCCGATCGCTCCTCCCACTCCCGGTGCCGCGGCCGGGGACTGCCGTGTCGAGCGGGACGGCGGCAGTGCTCGGGTGCAGTAACCCGATCGTCGCCGGCCTGCCGGCTCCGCCGCGGCCCGCCCCCCGCCGACGCTGTCCGTCCTCTGCCGTGTTGATTTAGCCGTATCCTTTCTCCGGTCCCCGGCTCCGCAGGCTCCGCAGCGGGGGCCCCGCCTCCGGACGTGACATCTCCGCGCCGTCGGCACACTGTTATGGCTTTGAGATGTTTGCATCCTGATGAGGTACACGCGCGTGGCCCCGACAGGACGGCCGGCCGGGGCCGAGGCCGGGGCCTTGTTCCTCTGTTCCGCCCCGAGTCCATTAGCCGTCGAGATACTCCACACCGAGCGCAGGTCTTCCCCCGCGGGTCGGGGGCGGCGGCGGCGGCGTCGTCCCGGGAGGGGTGGAGGGGGGCACGTCCCAGGGGGGGGGGGCGAGGCTCATCTGGGACGGCTGCGAGGGCGGGCCAAACAGTCTCCCAGGGAATATTAGGCCGTATATGAAAGGCGACGCGGACGGCCCTCGGTGCCACGCCAAGGCGGTGTGTGCGCGACTGTACTTCTAAAGTACAGTACAGCGACCGCTGTACCGTCTCAATGTAATGCCAACGTGCCCTACAAAAAAAAATAGAATTGGCAGAATCAATCATGCGGCCCCATTTTTGGGATCCTAGGATCAAGACGAGTCAAAAACGCTAACCCAAGTCAGGCCCTAAACTTGAAATTTCGATAGTGAAACGATTGTAGGTCCTACACGATGACCACTGTACTTCCAATATGTAGACAGTGCACGTTTTTCCTTTTGCAGTGTTCGCTGTCCGTTCACGCCTCGTTGGGCGCCACCGCGATAAGACCCGGCGTTAATCACCGCTGAAAATTCAGCATAAAGGCCCACCATCCCCTCCGGTACGATAGTTGTAGCCCTGGCCGTAGTTGTTGCAGCGGCGGCGGGCGCCGGCCATTTTCCGCGAGAATGCGCCGCCCCTCTGTACCGAACGAACAACAACAACAACAACAAGGGCAGAGAACGCGAAAGCACAACAACAAGGACAGAAGCGTTTCGCAGCGCGGCGGCCGAGAGAGGGCCGCGCGTCGCCCTCAGCGGCCCACGGGAGTCTTCTGCGTGGGACCCCCGCGAGGCCGGTGCGGGGGCGGGGGGCATGCCGGCCCACACACACAACACGAGATCGGAAGTCCCCCCGCCGCCCCCTCCACATCCACTGCAACCAATCCACCCCGCCCACACGTAGACTCCCCACCCCCCACCCCTGCTCGGCGGAGGAAAAAAGTTTTTAATACTGCCGCATGCGGCCTCTGCCCCAACCTCTCTCTCTCTCTCTCTCTCTCTCTCTCTCTCTCTCTCTCTCTCTCTCTCCCTCTCTCTCTCTCTTTTGGAGTTAGGAGTTGTGCGTTGCCCCCCCCCCCCCCCGCCGCCGCCGCCGCCGCCGCCGCCGCCGCCGCTTGATCCGCATTCAAGTGGACACGGGCCGAGCGCAGGCGCCGCTACGAATTCCCCACTTCTCTATTTAATTAGTGCACAGAGAAGTTACGGCCGACAGAGTCGCAGCAGCACTCCGACACGACTGTGAACAACTGCATGGCGTGCCGCATCACGTCAGGATTTGCTCTCTCTCTCTCTCTCTCTCTCTCTCTCTCTCTCTCTCTCTCTCTTGATTTTTGTGTGCAGCATACCCGCACTTCGCACAGTTTTCCTTTCGTGTTGCGAGTGCCTTTGGCGGCGCGCCGCCGCCGCTGTTGTTGTCGCCGTCTGGGAGAGTGCGAGCCAAAGACGCATGGTGCTGCACACACTCGGAATGCGCATATCATCACCCATACAACATGTCTGTGTGAAACGCATTTCTCTCTCTATCTCTTCCTTTCTCCCCCGCCTCTTTCTCTCTCTTTCTCGCTCGCTCGCTCTCTCCCAGTAGCCATCGTACCGCCTGGGACGCGTCGTGTAAGGGCTCCGGGGCGTCGGAGGGGCTTTGGTAGAAGCGCATGTTCGTCGCTCTCTCTCTCTCTCTCTCTCCCTCTAATTAATTAGGCATCTCGTTTGCATAGTTTGTCCTACTCCCACTCGCACAGTGCGCGCGCGCACGACTCGGTAGGCCACGCCGCCGCCGCCGCCACGCAGCAGTGAAACATCATGGCAACGTATAACGAACGCGTAATGTACACAGATCAAGTTGACGCGCGCATATGGCATGAGCTGGTACATGAGCTCTGGTGAGCTCCCATGAGCTCTCATGAGCCCTGGCGGCAGCGCCGCTTGTACTTGCAGGGCAAACCGACAGTCCACAGTTATGACTGCGATTTCAGAGTGACGTTATGTATGCTTTAAATTATTTTTTTGTTCATGAAGGAAAATAAATACTGCAGTGCGTTTGCCTCCTCTGCATTCTGCTTGGCAAAGCGTCCGGCAGCCAGTCGGAAGGGGAGTGGGGAGGCGGCGGTGCGGCTGGCTGCGGATAAGCGAGGGGCGGCGGCGGCGGCGGAGGCGGCGGCGGCAACCTGCATCAAAGAAAGCTTTGCGCGCCGGGGGAACTCTCAGGCGGCGGCGGCGGCGGCGGCGGCGGCGGTAAGCGGAGCGGGTGCGGGTGCGGGTGTTCCCGACAAGCGGCGCGGCGCACCGGCACCAAAGTCACTCACTGCACCCTTCATGCTGTGGAAAATTTATGAAAGAGTTCGACAAAAAAAAAACTCTCTTCATCAATGTCTAATTTTTTTTCCGTAACCATTTTCAAAAACATTGGAAAATTATTTTTTTAATAATGAGGTCCAGATCAATGTGACCGGTATTGGCGACTACAATGTGAACTCTCGAAGATATAATCAAATAAAAGTCCTGCTTAAGGAGAAGGAAAGAAATTTTATTGTTAAAAATCCCGAATTTTCAACAACAAAAAAAATCGATTTCTCCACCGGAATTCTTGCAGTGGCGTGTCTGTGCGTAAGAGCCGCGTCTTCGGCAAGGAGAAAGGGAAGGGGTGCCGCCCCCGGAGGTGTTACGGGCGTCAGGGTCCGACGGGGGCCGGCGACGGGGACCGATCCCATCCTCTCCATTCATCTTCCCCCTCCCTCCCTCCCTCTCTCCTCCCCCTCTCCTCCCCATCCTTCCCTTTCCATTCACTCCCACGGCCCGCTGTCGCAATTCCGAGGAAAAGAGATCGAATGAAGACGGGGAAAAAATGTACACGAGAAAATGGTCAGAAGAAAAATGTTTGGCTGGCGACGCCCTCGCTCTCCCCGGGTGCCCGCCGGGCTTAAGGAGCCTCGTAGGTTACGTGCATGCCGACGTGGTGCCGTCGGGGTGAGGCGCGGGGACAATCAACTCTCGCGAACCGTTCCGCTTTATTTCGCCACCGGGTTCCCCTTTCTTTTTTCTCACGATCCACTGGCGTTTGGGTAAGGATGAGCCTTTGCCAACAGAGTGATTGCTTCGTCGAGTAATGAATCTCTGACGGGCCGAGTTCCCCCCCGGGCACCCAGAGCACTCCTGCTCGCTATCCTGCTTGCTCTCGACTTCTCATGCTCTCCCTCCCTCCCCCCGGCTTCCTTCCGTCTCTCTCGCACTCCCGCATCCTCTCCGCACCCGCCCCCCGCGCGCGCCTCAACTGGGAGGGAGACCCAACGACAAGAAAAATGGGGCAATTCTGTTTTCTTTTCAGAGTTCTAACAAATGATTTGGAGGTGTGCAGGAAAGGCTGCTGGCCTCACGGACTTCCATTATCCGCTGGCCGTACAGGCAACGCGTGGCGGCGGGGCGGGGGGCGCCGCTGGACAAGCTGCCCAGCGGTGGCGAGGCGATAACAGGCGATAGAAGACGATAGAAGGCGGAACTAGGCGATAGAAGGCGATAGCAGACGATAGTGGTTAACAGAAGCCGCCGCGGCTCGCCCTGCGCAAACAACACCGGCCCCAGACTCGTCGCACCGCACTTGACAAGCCCTCGCGCAGGATTAATCCCCGCAGCCGGTGGCGCCGGTGGCGCCGCGCGGCGGCCGGACGCAGAAACAGAGCGGAGCCCGTCAAGCGGATCCGCCCCACCGGCGGCGCGCACTCCCGTTAGTCAGACTGCTAATTAAATCACGCTGCTCTAAAATCGCACCCTGCCACTCTGGTAGAGAATTTTTTTTAAATCTCGAATTTTATTTTTCGGGACCGTGTTTTGTTTTATTTTGATCGCCGTAATTTTTCTTACCTGCTCTATTTGCAAGCAGACGAGAGAAAAATGAGCCGCGTCTTTCCCGCGCTGACGCATATTTTTCTGATTTTTTTTTTCGCCGTGTCAGAGCCGCCTGCCCCGGCCCGTCTCCCCGGCCGTCCCCAGGACTTCTTTATTCATTCAATCAGCAGCCGGCGCCGGGGCCGCGTGCGACGGCGACACCCGATGATGCTGATGAGGGCCGAGAAGACGGAGGGCGGGGCTGAGAGGCGACGAAGGCGGAGCGGCGCGAAAAACAGAGTGAACCCGCGCTTTGAACCCGCGGACTCGCCGAAGGGCCGAGTCGGAGGCCGTGGCCGCGTCATGGCCAGAGCGGGGGCGGGGGGGGCGGGGCCGGGGGGCGGGCGGCGCCTTGGGACGCTGCCACGATTGCGCACAAAGTGCGGGACCCATCGGACAGGGGAGGACCCCCCGGTAACCCCCCCCCCCCCCCCATCGCTCTCGCTCTCTCTCTCTCTCGCTCTCTCGCTCTCTCTCTCTCTCTCTCTCTCTCGCTCTCTCGCTCTCTCTCTCGCTGAGTTGGCTGCCCAACCGACCCAACCTGAACCAGCCAGTCAGTGTTGCAGGGACACAGAGGGCGTGCGGTGGGAGGTGGAGGGGGCGGCGGAAGGGGCGTAGGGAGGACATGAGAGCGAGGAAGGGGGAGGGAGAGGGAGGGAGAGGGAGGGGGAGAGAAGATTGCCCTCGGTATGAGAGGACCCCTGGATTGCCCTTGAGTGGTGCGGCCGTCCCAGAGAGCACTAAGGGGGCCCCGGCGTTTGCCTGTCGCCCTGACCGAGCCCATATTGCAACTATCTATCTATCCATCCATCTATACATCTACCCATCTATCTATTTATCCGCCACAGGCACGGGACACACCTTATCCTTGTTCGAGCCCTCCCGAGTATACACAGTGTTGATTGCGGTGCCCCCCTCACACACGCACGCACACACCCACACACACACACAAACACACAGACCCGCGTCTGCATTGCAGTAATGCGCTCCCGCGCTGCGCACTCGCTCAGCGCGCCGCCGCAGTCTCCGCTGCCGTGCCCCGGATCACCAGCTCCGCCGCAGATGCGCAACAAACTCCCTCTCGCTTTCGTGCTAATTTTTATCATCGCCAGCCGTGCTCCGTTCCCCGTGTTGAGACCACTTGCAGACTGCCTTGCCGCTAATTTCTTTCTCTGCGGAGCGCGCCGCGCGCTGCGCTTCGCGTGAGACGGCGGCAGCGGCAGCGACGGCAGCGACGGCAGCGGCGCTGTGGTGTAGTAGAGCGTAGGAGCTTGCGGGAGGGTGGCGCCGGTCGTGCCGGTCCTGCCACGCCCTGTGGTCCTGCCACGCCCTGTCGATCCTGCCACGCCCTGTCGGTCCTGCGGTGCTGCCGGCACAGCCACGCCCTCCGATGCACTCCGACTGCACGGCTGGCTGCCGGCTGCCGCTCGGGTGCGGATGTGGCTTCATCAGGCGACCCATTCACATGGAAAGCGGCGGCGTCGCCTCGCCCCGCGCGTCCGCCGCCGCGAACCCTAGACCGAAGGGGTCGAAAGGTCGGCGCGCGCGGCCACGGCAAGCCGGCGGCCCGAGATGGACGGACGGCCCGCCGGCCCGCGGACGGTGGCCGTCTCGGATGGGCGGATGCCGCGGACGCGCAGACAGCCGCCTTTATGTCTTCTCCAGGGAGCGGAAAAACTTCTTGTCGGCCGCCACTGCCTTTGCCTTATCTCCAGCCGGGCCCCGCCACCCGGTTATTTTATGCCGAGCCAGCAGGGATCTTTCGCTAAAAAAAAAACAGCCGCGAAAAAATCAGGAAAAATATAAATCCGGAAAACCTTGGTAGAAAGGTCACACAAAAAAATACATTTCAAAACATACAGTTTTCTTGCATCATACAAATGCGCGAGCCTTGCTCACAGCACAGCTCCTCAGCTCCCCACACACAATACAGCCCGCACAGCATCACAGTGAGCGCCACGACGTCTCCACACGCTCGGCGTGGTCCACTGTGTTCGGAGCCGTCAGAGCTCGGTGGCCAGCCGCGCTGCTGTGGAACAGAGCGTCCCTCCGCACCCCGAAAGGCACGCGAGTTTCTCATACAGTAGACGACCGTGATGGGAGATTCCGGATTGGCCTTCTCATAATGCACTGGAGAATTTACGCGAGTGCACCCGCAACGCCTCAAATCCCCCACCCCCTCCCTATAAAAAAAGGATTATATTTTATGAGTTCATCGTGATTATTAAAAGCTCGAAACGATTTCGGGGCCGCGTCTGTGCAGATCGATAGGATATGACTCCGGAGGGAGCATAGGCCGGGGGGAGGGGGCGGCGGGGGCGGCCGGCGCGGAGCCGACAATGGCCGGCTAACGAAATGGGAATTGCAAAGTCGGCTCGCGCGGCGGGGCTCGGCGGGGCAGGGTCACCCGGACTGCATCACGCGGCCGTCGTCACCGGCTCGCGATCCGGGGACCGACTCCGGCGTCGTCGCCCTTGTCACCCCTTCCCCCCCTTCCCCCCCTCCCCCTCTCCCGCGCGAAACCCTTCACTCCCGACGTAATGCATTTCCCCATCCATTCTCTGTCCGCCACTCCCCTGTTACAGTATTCCGTCCGTGGCACTCATGCCCTGGCACCCGGGGGGGACTTTTCGATGACTATTCTTTTTTCCCAACCCCGTCCCCTCTCTCTCTCTCTCTCTCTCTCTCTCTCTCTCTCTTCTCCCCCCCCCCCCCCCCCCCCCCCCCCCCCCCCCCCAATCTCTGTATCTCACTCCACACACCCATTTGAAAGAAGTATAAAAATACCAATCCTCTTTTGAGTTTGTTCGCTCTCACTCGCCCAGTCTGTTTCTCCTTTCAGTCCGGCCGCGAGTAGCGAGTACTGGTCCCTCGGCCGCGGTCCGCGGTCCCCTCGAAAAGCCGGTCTCCTCACAAAAGCCTCACGACTTTATCTTCGCGGTACGGTCACAACTGGAAAAAAAAATCCGGAGACACGGAAGCAGGGGACAAAGAAGGTGGAGACGAGGAAAAGGAGAAGGACGAAGAGAAGACGAAGAAGACGAAAAGGAAGACAAAGAAACACAGAGGCGATCCCGGCGCCGCAAACGGAAGGAATCAAGTAGTAAGGGGAAGCAGGGAAATCCCAGAGCAGGTCGCCGGCCCGCGCCGCCCCGGCACGGCAGTCGCTGCCTGGGGCGTCGCACTGCTCTGCTTTAAGGCTTGACTGGCCCAGCCGGGTCCAGCGTAAGTAATGGCCTTGTTTTCCTGGTTCCAGGCGGTTCCAGGCGGCTAGAGGGGTGGGGGGCGGGGGCGGCGGGGGCGGCCGGGGCCGGCGGGGGCGGCGGGGCGGCGTTGGCGGCGGGGGCGGCGAGGGCGGCGGGGGCGGCGGGGCTGCGGGGGCGGCGGGGGCCGGCGTCCCGCTCCTCCTCGTCTCCGGGACCAAGCAACCGTCTCACGTTTAACGCTCCTGCACCGAGACGCTCTAATCTCCGCCGGGTTGTCTGCGCCGGGGATGCGCCGCGGATCAGCCCCGTCAGCTCCCTGCCGTCCGGCCAGTCTGCAGGGCTCCGCCGGTTTCACGGACGTATTTATTTTATTGTATTGTATTTTTCCACAATGATTCGCGTGCGTGTCAAGTGGCGACAGTGATAACAGCAGTGCAGAGGCGAGAGTTTATCTGAAGGGAAATGGTCGGGCGGGTCCGGGCGGCCCCGGGGAGAAAACCTTTCTCCGGGGCGCACTTGATGCCAAACACCACAGCTTGCAGCCCGAGGGCGGCAGAATCAACAGTATCGCCAGAGCCCTGCCACTTGCTGCCAAAGTTTTCGCACACATATTTCCTCTCAACACATTAGAGAAGTTGCGCAGACGCAGACCTCCGGCGGCGGCAGCGGCAAGAGGAAGCTCATCCCGGCCAGCTTTGCCAGTCGATATGAGTGTGAGGGACGAATTAACTGCTGAGCCGAAACTTTGCCGGTGCCCGCCGGCCCGAATAACGCGGCTTGCCGGCTCAATTGGACCCATCCGATCAAAAGCTCCGGCCCGTTTACCTGCTCCGCCTGGTCGCGGCCCGGGTCCGTATGTAGGCTGCTGGATAGCGGCCTGGAGCGGGCTGGAGCCCTCGGTGCACGCACAACTCCCGAGGCGATCTCCCTCACCTCGAAGGCCGCAGCCCGCAGCCGGAGCAGCCGGAGCAGCCGGAGCCGATTCCGCAGGGGGTCGGGTCGGGCTGCGGCGGGCTGCGGTGCCGTGTTCTGGCGGCTCTAAGAGCAACGGCGCGGTCCAAGTGGCCGTGATGGGCGTTGGCAAAGACCCCCACACGCCCCGCCCTCAAAGGCCTGGCCGGGCCCGGCCCTGCACTGGCGGGGAGGGAGTCGGGGGCGCGGACGGCCCCCCGCCGGCGGGGCCCTGAGACCGACACGAGTAAATATCTTAGCAGGTTCGGCTCCCACTTTGTCAGCCACTCCCGGCGCGGGGGCGGGCGCGGCCGGGCGCGGCGGCTCAGCTCCAGGCCGGGGGGGGCCGGGGGGGACTCGGTGGTCGGGCTGTGCGGCGCACACATCCTGCCACGCGTGTTCCGTGGCCGCGCCGCACCCCGGGGGGTCCGAGAGGCCCGGAGGCCCGGAGGCCCGGAGGTCGGCCACCCGCCGGGCCGTCAGCCGGACACGCAGACATGCTCCTGTGGCCGCGCACCACGCCGGCGGACTCGGTCGGGGAGGAAAACGGCGCAGTCGGGACGGATTCAAAAGGAACCGGGCGGGTCGGCCGGGTGCGGAGCGGAAACCAGCGCTGCTCCACGCCCTCCCAAAAAAGAAATACTAACCATGCAACCGCTGCCCTACTGCAATACCTGTATTACCACTGTGTATTTTTATCATCTCATATCATTTACGAAATAAAAATAAAACCCTTATATCCGATGCACAGCCCGGTGCCAACCCCATTCACACCATGACCCGCGCACTCGACAAAAAATATTTTTTGCCCCAAAAAAATACCAACCAGCTTTGTGAACGTAAAAACATGCGGTATTCGTGCCCCGCCTACTCACCTGACACGCGCGCGCGCGGCCCCCGCCGACCTCGACGCCGCCGCCGCACACGTAGCAGCACCTGCGTCCCCGGCACTCCGTCATCCCCCGCTCCTCCTCCCTCCCTCCCTCCCACCCTCCCTCCCTCCCCCACCACTCCCTCCTCCGCCACCAAATGAGTGAGGCGGAGCTCGCTCACGGTCCAATCCCCGGACATCAATTATTTTCCGCGCGGGCACAAACGCGCGTGGATGGGACCGCGTTCGAAAACGACCCCCCGCAGAGGACCCCCCGCAGCGGGGCCGGCGCCACTTCGGAGGCAGACGCCCGACGACGGCGCCACCGCGACGCGCGTGCGGCGGCCGCGACCGCCAGGTGGAAATTAGCTCGTTTTTGTCTCGCCGCGCGACCCTTTTGTACACAGCCGCAGACGGAGGGAGGGGAGGAGGGGAGGGAGGGAGGAGGGGAGGGAGGGGGGGGAGGGAAGGGAGGAGGGTGCCGGGGGGGGGGGGGCAGGGAGCAGGGCGTCGTTGTTATCAATCAAACGCGTTTGCGCCCATCACCGCCCCCCGCTCGTGTTCGCGAGGCGGCCGCGAGGAATGCCGTCGTGACGACGTGCTTGACGCCCGTCGGTGAGGCGAGGCGCCGGGGAGGAGGAGGAGGAGGAGGAGGGGCACTCCTAGCAGCAGCCGCGCGCGGCCGCAGACCGGCAGACACGCGGATGTGCGGGCGGCCGCCGACCAACTTGTCGCTCCCCCCGAATACCTGGCGCCTCTGCGGCGTGTCTGCGTGTGAGTGAGTGAGTGAGAGAGTGAGTGTGTGTGTGTGTGTGTGTGTGCGTGCGTGCGGCCTCCGCCCGTCTGCTCACGAGCCGAGCTGTCTGCATGCCGTCCCGCCCCCGTCCTGCCTCGGAGCCCCTGCGGTCCGCAGGGTAGGCAGGCCCGCCGGACACCGCCGTGTGGCACGAGGCCTACGCTGTCGTTCACAGGCGCTTAATCCCGCGCGCTAGCGGGCAAGCGAGGGTTTGGCTACAGAAAAAAAATAAAGAGAGAGAGAGAGAGAGAGAGAGAGAGAGAGAGAGAGGGGGGAAGGGGGGGGAAGGGGGCGGGGGCAGAATAAACAAAAACAACACAAAGCGAATCGCGCGGCCGGGACAGCAGGGCAGCAGGGCAGGCCCCACGCACGGCGAGAACAGCCCCCTCCCCTCCATACACCAACTCCCCCGCCCCCTTCCCTCGCGGTCGTATAATTATCGGGGTAGAAGGGGGTGCTAAATGCGATTCATTATTAAATTGCCGTTGTCGTCGTGTTGTTGTTGTTTGTTGTCTCGCTCCCGCACGCCCCCCCCCCCCCCCCCCCCCCCCGGGACGACCGCGGGGACGGCATCCCTCTAAGTGGGACAAGGACGGCAATAAGGACGAGCGTTTGCGGTGCCGCGCGGATGCTATGCGAGCAGTAGTGGGGTGGGGGGCGTGCATAAATGACGTCACACACCGCCTCCGAGCGTCGCCGCCGTCGCTGCGGAGGGGAAGGCGGGGGTTTTATTCCGCCCGCGGGCCGCGGATCGAGCGCTCTGCATTCGTTGGTAGAAGAAGATGGAGTTTCTGCGGGATACGGCTCCGCGGCGCCACGGCGCCAACATAGAGCCCCCGCGGACCCCCCGCGGACCCACCTCCTAAATGCCGCTTCGCACATATGGCTCCCACCACCACCTCTCCACCCACACCGCATGATAACGGGCACACAGTGTGTGTGTGTGTGTGCGGCATAGTTGTGAGGTGATAAACCGGACCAGGGCTATAATACCGGGGACATAATTAGGGACTTGCAGTATGTCACTCGGGGGGGGGGGGAGGAGGGGGCCGGCAGACTGGGCCACGGACGGAAGGCACACTGTCACCAACCACGGTCGTCGCCCAACCGTTTTCACCGAGACAAACATCGAAAGTACTTTTGACATTCCGGTTTGCTCCACAATAATAACAACACAACAATAATTCCATGTTTTGAAGACGTTGAGTGCCGTATTGGCTGTAAGAAAAAAATAGTGTCAATTTCGAGGGAGTAGATTTTTCTTGGCGGTGTAGGAAGGACTGAAGATAATGGCAAGGAGAAGGAGGGGAGGGGTGCGAATACGGTAAGCAGACAGGTGAGGTTTAGTGGGGGGGCAGACGGCGTGGCACCAAGGTGCAACGTGTGCGAGTAATGGAATGCGTATGTGCGGGGCGGCGGTGTGTGTGTGTGTGTGTGTGTGTGTGTGAATGTGTGCAGACAATGCTCGCGGCAGCAGGCCGTGGCGGCCCCCCGCGGCCCCCGGCGGGCCCCGGCTCCTCGTGTGGCCGATAGCGGGGCACGTCTGCAGCAGGGCACAATGCAGGGAGGCCGCCACGGCATTCACGACCTGCTGGCCGGGCAGCAGCAGCAGCAGCAGCAGCAGCAGCGGCGGCGGCGGCCGTGCCGTAAGCCAGGGGCGGCGGGCCGCCGTGACGGCCGGGGCCATGGGCGGGCGGGCCGGCCGGCGTGCCACAGCAGTGTTACAGCGGCGTGCTAGGCAGTGTTACAGCGGCGTGCTACAGCAGCGTGTTACAGCAGCCGGCGCACGGCCACCGCCGCCCGCCGACGCCACGGGAATACTCTACATTCCGCGCCGGGAAACATGACCGTTATGTGCGCGACGTGCGAGCGACGCCGCTGTGCGTGTGTGTATGAGAGAGAGAGAGAGAGAAGAGCGTGAGTGTGTGTAAGAAAGCCGTATGGTAATAAGGCAGGTGTGAGAGGGAGGGTAGGAGAGGAGAGCGAGAGAGAGAGAATTTTGCGGAAGAGACAGAGAGAGAGAGTCGGCGTCGGGCGCACGCGCCAAGCAAAGAGAGAGTTAGCAACTGTTCACCTGCGCGCCGGCCTGGTGCTGCGGCCTCCGGCCCGCGCGCGTTATCACACTTGTTATCAGCACTGCACGCCGCCACACCGCGGCCCGGCAGGTCCGGCTCCTATCCGCCGTCACGCCGCTGCACGCGGCCGCACGTGGGCGGCACGCGGCCGTGTTTTCGCTCCCCTCCTCTCCTCCTTTTATTGTTATCCGATTGAAGCGGAACCGAGCGGAACAGATATAAATTTCCATACTTCCATACATGGGCACCACTACTGGACGTACAAGTAGGAGACGGCGGCGGCGGAGGCGGCGGCGCTCCGTCCGAGAGGGGCCCGGGCCGGGCCGGGCGTGGTCGATATCGGGACAGAAGAGTAGTGCTGGGGAGACGGGGGAGGGGACGCAGGGCGAGACGAGCCCAGGACCGGGAGCGGGGAGCAGAAAAGGGCTTATCGGCAATCGGCGAATTGTGTCAAGAATGGAAAACAGCAGCCGCAGCCGCGACGCGCCGCCGTATGAGATGGGGTAGGCGGGATCGGGTCGGATGTGGGCGGGCAGGAGGAGGCGGGCGCGGGATGCGGGTAAGCACTTTGACGTGTTCCAAGTGGGCCACGGGGACGGCGGCGGCGCCGGGCGGGGCGGCGGGGCGGGCCGACAGCAGCGCGGCACAGCACAGCACGCACCGCCTGCGGAGGCAGCAGCGAAGGCGCCGCGTGTTGCCCCCCTGGCGGACGGCGGGGCGCTGTGCTGCGTGTCGGGGCGGCGCCGCGGCGGCCGGGGGGAGGCGGCGGCGGCGGCGGTGTGAAGCGAATCCTTATTGGCACAATCGGGCCGCGTAAATCTGGGTGTCACTGCCTCTGGCGGGCGTGCTCCATCAACCTCCCCCCTCCCCTCCGCTCGCGCCGCCGTTTACGCGCACGTCTCCTCCCATAACACACACACACACACACACACACACACATCTCTCTCTCCCTCTTCCACTCTTTGCCGTCTCTCTTTGGAATGCGTCGCTGGTTGCGGCGGCAGAACGCGTTGCTGGAACTTGTACTTCACGGCAACGCAGCAACACCGCCGGGCCCGTGCCGCGTGCCGCGGGTTCCCAGAACCGAGGCCATGCTGCTGCTGCTGCGTGATCAAGTTAAGAAAGCAGTGATCGCATAGCGAACGATCGCGTTCGCGGAAACGAAGTCATCGACGGAGTCATCGACGCTTCCCTTCCTCGCAGACTGAGGCGCGAGCGCTGCCTCCCAACTGAGAGCTGAGAGCCCAGGCGACACGTCCGCGGCACCTGCCCGCCCGCCCGGCTGCTGTTCTGCCAAATGATTTCTGTGCCGGGGGGTGCCGGGGGTGCCGGGGGTGCCGGGGCTCGGCGCCAAGGGGCTGGAGGTGGCGCCGGCGCCTGTGCACGCCGCGCGCCGGCGCCAAGCGTGTTCGCGAGCGGCAATCAAACAAAGCCGTTTGCCGGGAACAAAGCAGGTGCGCGTGCGTTTGTTCGCGCTGCGTCGGTTCCGGGCGCAGCGCCCTGTTCCGCCCTGTCGGAGCGCTGCGGGGGGTCGCCCGCCCCGCGCCGTTAGAATTATACCGCCTCCGCGGCCGCCGTGCCGAACAAAGCGCGGCGTGGTGGTGCTCGGCGCGGTGCTCGGCGGCGGGGCGGCCGCTCAGGTCCCGGAGGCCGCCGACGTGGTGCGCCCTTATTGCGTCGTCTCGGCGCTCGGCCCGGTCTCGGCTCGGCCGCTGTCCCCAGCGATAAGTTGGCGCCCTGCCAGCGCCCGCCCTCGCTGCCGCCAAATCAGCGACCTCCTTCCCCCTGCCTCCCTCCCGCCCTCCCTCCCTCACTCCCCCCTCCCTCCCTCGTG
The DNA here is from genome assembly GCA_026979955.1 of Megalurothrips usitatus. Taxonomy (NCBI): domain Eukaryota; kingdom Metazoa; phylum Arthropoda; class Insecta; order Thysanoptera; family Thripidae; genus Megalurothrips; species Megalurothrips usitatus. The sequence goes on along the minus strand of CM049595.1, from coordinate 8,468,290 downwards.
CACATCCATCGGCCGGTAGGTAATCGGGGGGTCGCCGCCGTCGAACGCCCGCGGCGGCGACGACGGACCGATCCATAATTCTGATGACAGCGGCGGGGGCAGAGTTCAAAGTATCGGAAAGTACTTTTCATTTCGGGGGAGAGGACGCGTCGCGCCATCAGGCCGAGGTTCATCACCGCGTGGCCGGAGAGAGAGAGAGAGAGAGAGAGAGAGAGAGAGAGGAGAGGGGAGGGAGAGAGAGAGAGAGGGGGGGGGGGGAGGGAGAGAGAGAGAGACGTGCCGCAGGCCGCTGAACTCTGCGCAGCCGGCTTCGAGCGTCGTTTTTTCTTTGGTCGCGCCGCGACGTGTCGGTCGGCGGGATGCGGCTCGCGGCGGCGGAAACGTTTTCCGGTCCGAGACAAAAGCCAAACTGCGCGCGCTGGTGGGGCTGCTGCCGTAATTAGGAATTCCCGAGGAAAGCGCAGGGGGCGGGGTGGGAGAGAGTGGGAGAGAGCAGAGGAGGGAGAGAGAGAGAGAGAGGGGGGGGGGGGGAGGGAGGGAGATGGGGGCGTGTGTCACACTTCTTGTCGGTCATTGTGTTTTATTGGATTCACGAAAAAAGGGAGGAAAGAACCCGTGGTAAGCCGACGTTGTCAGGAGCAGCGCGGGCTGTGGCGGGCTGTGGCGGGCTGTGGTGGGCTGCGGCGGGCCGGGCGACTGATGCACCCTGATTACCTTGCTCGCCCCCGACTCCCAGAAGTGACTGTCTCTGCCCGATGGCAGCGGGGGCGGTGCCACGGAGCCGCGGAGCCGCGGGTCCGGTCGGCACGGCATCGCGGTGCAGGCGGCGCCGCCAGGCCGCCAGCTCCGCCAGCAACCCCTCCCCCTTCCCGCAGCGGACGCGGCACCCGAACATGTGAGTGAGGAGTGAAGTCTGAGGAAGCGGGCCGGTCCTCGCTTTCGCTCTGAATAATGGATTACCCGAATGCTGGGCCGGTTCGGCGGCGCAAAGATGCCGCGAGAGAGGCAGCGAGAGCGGGGGCGAGACGGTGTGTGTGTGAGAGAGAGAGAAAGATAGATAGAGAAGGGGGTGGAAAGCCGGGGAAAGCGTACACACCAGAGCAGAGCGCCCTTCCCGCAACGGGCCGGCGATCAAGTTTCAAGTTTACCGGATCCATCACGGCGGGGGGGCGCTTGCGGTGTCGGGGCCCATCGCTGCCAGGGCCTCGGCCAGGGTGCGGGTGCGTGTCCGAGCACGGCGGCGGACAGGTCTGAGCTCCCAGCCTCAGCCTCAGCCCCGGGTAGGCGGCGGGGCGGCGGGGCGGCGGGGCGGCGGGGCGGCGGGGGGCGGCGGGGCGGCGGGGCGGCAGACCATCCCCCCGTTGGGGGCACGCCGAGGCACCGCGCCTCCGCCGCGCGCCGCACTGCATCCTGAGGTGGCCAAGGCCAGCAGGCTCCGGACGAGCGCGAGGCAGAGGCAACTCATGCCGTCCGCGGTTATCGTTCCCCACGCCCTCCACGGCCTCCGGAGAGTGTCCCTGCGCCGGCGGCGGCGACGGCGGCGGCCTCCTCGCGGGAAACACTTCGTGCAACAGCAGCAAAAAACAACAACACCGCAGCACAGCACAGCAACACCGCCGCCGCCGCCACCGCCTCGGCTTAATGGAAGCGGAAACCAGGAGGGCGGCCGTGGCGGGGCACGCCGGGAGAGCAGGCAGAGCAGGCAGGGCGGGAGGGGAGGGGGGGGGGCGGCAGCCCTAGGCCTATAAGAGCCGCCGACGCTGCGAACGCGGCTCCGGAAGAGCAAACTTCCTGGCCCGGCTGCGCCTCCGCCGTGTTCAGCCTCCCGGGCAACACCACCACCGCCACCGCCGCCGCCGCCATCACCTCGCTGCTACTCGTCCCGGTGCTACACTTGCGCAGCGCCGCGACGGCGCGCGAAATAACTTTTCGTGACCGGCCGCCGCCCCGCCGCCCGCCAGAGGAGAGCAGGTCGATCTTTGGGACACAATACCCGTACCGGCGAACAGCAGAGTTGCGATAGGAAAGTAGGCAACGGGCGTGCCGCGGCGCAGGTGAGGCTGACAATTTTACAGTTGTACAGCGCTCTCACCTGCTGCCCCCCCCCCCCTCCCCGTGAGGAGAGCAGGCACCGGGGCCGGGGCAGCGGGAGGGGCGCGTTATTTTCAACGAGCCTCTCCGCCTCGTTCGCACGCAATTGCTATCACTGCCGCGCCATTGTTTTGTTGGTTGGCTGCGCTGCTTCCTCCCCTAACCCCCACCCCCCACCCCCCTCCAGCACCGCAGCCACGGTGTACAACGAGGTGGCGCGCGCGCGCTCACCCACACCGATTTTGTGTATCCCTGCTGCTGCTGCTCCATCCACAGGGATCCGCCAACGTCCCTTCTCTCTCTCTCTCTCTCTCTCTCTCTCTCTCTCTCTCTCTCTCTCTCTCTCTCTCTCTCTCTCCTGTAACTCCCCTTCTCTCTCCAGCTAGCTGCGAGGGTCTGGACCGTCCGCCTGCCTGCCCGCCTGCCTGCCCGCTGCAGCAGCACCACCGCCTTCCCTTCTGGTTCCGGCCTAATTAAAGGACGAGACGGGTTTCACGGCCCTCCTGTTTGATTTACGGCCCGCCGCCGCACGGCCCGCCAGCGCCGCCGCCAGCGGGCCGCCGCCAGCGGGCCGCCGCGCTGCAACCCCGGCAGAGAACACACTTTCACGGAAGTGCTTTCCGTGGCGGAGATCCGTCCATATCACGCAGCGCGCGGCGTGGGGAAAACAAGATTATTTTTTACGTGCGCCGTTGGCGCGCGCATTTCAAAATTTCTCTCTTCCTCTGCGTGTTTCTTTTCGTTACTTATTGAGTTTCTCTTTAGAGAGGGCGGTGTGTCGACGCAGTGCTGGGAGGGCGGCGGTGACCGGCACCGACAGCGAGCCCCGCCGGGGCCGCCGGAGCCGCCGGAGCCAGCCGATAACCCCGCGGCATCCGATTCTATTGGGCTCCGGCGGCCGGCTCCGGTTCTTCCTGCACTCTACAGCCCCACCCCTTTATATCCGCTTCTCTTTCTTCGCCCCCTTGTATGCGAGCGTGTGTGTGTGGTGCGTGTGTGTGGGTGGGTGTGGGTGTGCGTGTGCGTGTGTTACGACACGACTACCGTGCAGACGGCGGCGCGGTAAGGATTCCACACAGCGATTCGAGACGAGAGGCACACCAAAAACTCTCTGCCACCCACAGCAGCAGCAGCAGCAGCAGCAGCAGCAGCAGCAGCAGCTGGGCGGCCATCTCATTCCACTCGCTTTCGCCCATCCCCTTCCCCCTTCTGTCACGTCCGTAAGAGATCTAGTACTACACACACACACACACACACAAGTGCATAACATACATACAAATATTCACTTCCCCGCCTGTAGCAGCAGCAGCCGCGGCGGTTGGGAGAGTAGATCTGGTCCCGAGCAGCTACACACGTGATGGCGTGTGAGCGTGCGCCCCGCAGAGAAGGAACGCGGGGGTGTACGGGACGGACTGGGGGCGTGTACGGTGTACGGGTGGGAGTACAGGAGCCGCAGCCAGACAGCCAGCGCAGCGGCGCAGACGAGAGAAGAGGAGCCGCTGCGGAGCTGCGGAGGTGAAGAGAAAAAACTTTTCAGCCGCGCGCGACCGCCCGCGTATGTCACGTCAAAGTTCTTGTAGCAGTTGATACTTTTTGGCCGGAGGGGTTGAGGAGGAGTAGGGGGGAAGCAGCAGTAAAACACAGCCGCGTGTGCAAAGCGGTACAGTACCGAAAAAACACACATACACGCCCACACATACAACCCCGCAAAAATAAGGAAATTGAGATTAAATGCGAATAATGCGAACAACTGTATTTATGATCAGTGTAACCGAGTACTTTATTAAGTGTGTTCTGCAGTTGTTTTCCCTCCGCTGCTCGGGGCACATGTGTCTAAGTGGTCCGAGGGTGTTTTATGTAATGGTGTCGCGCACTGGCCGCGCATTGCCCCGCCCCCTTTCCTTCACTCCGTACACGTTCCTGCACTTCAAGTCGATCTACTTTTGTTTTGCCGAGTCCCCAACTCGTGTTGCCTTGCGTCCGCGCGAACCCCCTCCTCTAGAGTCCTGCAGGGGACTCTAGACTCCAGGCCGGCCTCTAGGACTCTACGCCGGTCCTGGTTGCCCGCCTGCCATTGTTTTCATCCGCTCCTCGGCAGGCATGACACGCGTGAAAATAATAGAACGAGTCGCTCTGCCGGGAGTGCGCCCCGCATCTCTCTCACTCTCACCGCGCAATCTTTCTGTCTCTGTCACTCGACGTGTGCCGCATCGCGTGTCGGGTGCGGGGTAACGCACACACCACACACCCCTCGCGGGTGTGCTCGGTTACGATGTGGCGGCCCGCTCGTCACGTGACGTCACGCTCGACGTCACGTGATGTCACACTCGATGCCACAGAACGCCACACGCGGCGTCAAGCAAACAACCAAAAAATGTCTGTTTCTACGCTGACAGCAGGGAAAGGTTGAATAGACCCTCAAAAAATAAGAACGCGCGAGCGAGCGAGAGCTGGTGGAGAGGAGACTCGGGATAATAAAACAAAAGAGTGCTCTTAAACATTTTTCGTTTTCTTTATTTTATTTTTAGTGGTGTCAGAGACGCTAAACACAAAGTGAAGGAGGGGGTGGCAGGAGGGAGTGGTGGAGGAGGGGTTGGGGGCAGCGGCGGCGGAGGTTCAGTCAATGTGAAAATAGAGTGTCCCTCGGTATGGGGCCGCTCCTCGTAAAACCTTGCCCGCCCAGTTTATGGCCAAATTGATCCTGCACTCCTCTTCAGTGGCTGCTCGCGAACCTAATGCCTTAGGGGGCGGCAGGGGGCGGCCGGGAGCGGCCGGACACCCGGCCCCGACCAACCACAGGCGGTCCGGCTCCCATAATGACGAGAAGGGCTGCTGGGACACGCCGCATGCAACACCTCATTGCCTATACTCGCCGGGTATGTGGAGTAGGCGAACACGCAGACTGGCTCGCTGTTGCCTACCCCGCCCCCAACTCCACCATCACCCCCGCCCCGCACCCGTCCCGCTGCGATGACAGATTGACTACTTCTCCGGGAGACTGCAGCAATATCCTTGTGATGCGAATAGGATTTGCGTGGCGCCCCGCTCCTCGCTCCCCCGCTGCCCCCCCTCTCTCCCTACAACTCTGGTCCACGGGATTCGAAAAGACTCGTAAATCAGCGGGAAGTTTTCCCCTCCAATCCCCTTCTTGCTCCGTCCAAAAAGAGAAACAACTTCGATGGATAGACGAGGAAGCGGGGGAAAAAGTTGGGGGTACCTGGGATTTGGCCGGCAGCCGCAGTGTCTTCATAAGTGCGGGGCTGCGGGAGGAGGCGGGGGAGGAGGGAACTTATAATGCTCTGCGGCCGCGGCGCACCCCGTCGCCGTCACAGTGCTGCTGCTGGCGGGGCAGTGCAGGGCCGGCGAGCGCCGCCGGGCCCTCCGGCACTCGCGCCGGGAGGCATGCGCCGTTTGCAGGACCGAGGCCGCGCCAATGGCCGCCCCGGCCGTCCCCGGCCACACGATGGAGGCCCAGGCGGAGCCCGCGGCCGGCCTCCAGCCCCCGATAGGCCATATCCGGGGACTGGAGGTGAGCTGCCAGCATTGGGAACGGTTCGGGGCGGCGGCGGCGGCGCGCGGAGGCCCTCGAAGACGGCAGCATCGCCAACGGCACGGCAGCGGTCATGGAGGAGGGGGCGCCCGCCGGCCCGCCCTGGCCGCCGTCCAAATACAATGGCATGAGAATGTGGACCGCTGTTGACACCCGACCGGCCCGCCAGCCGCGCCAGCCGCGCCAGCCGCGCCAGCCGCCACGGCGGAAATAGCCGAGAATGTGGAAGTATGTGAGGATCTCCTCCGAGGCGGAGCCGGGCGACGGCGAGAGTGCGGGAAAAGGGCGGGGCTGGGACCCGGCTCCGCCGCCGCCGCTCTGTCGGGTTACTGTGCCGGAAATTGTGTGGCTACCTTACTTTCGGGGAAGACAGTCATTTCACAGCGGCAGTTCAGGGCCCGACGACGGGGGCGCGGTCCGACAAAAGGAACCGTCTCTCAAGAATAAACTGTGTCGCGCGACGACATGAGGCGACCCGGCGGGACGCGGCACGCGGCACCCCCAGGCCGCCGACACCGACGTTAACAGTACATGACGGTGGCGGTGCGCCGAGGGGAGGGGAGGAGGGCTGCGGAGTGTCTGCGTTCCGCGTCCGGGGGTGCGGCGCGGCGCGGCGCGGCGCCCGCCTTGTTAAAGCCAGCCACGTACTCCCGGCTCATCAGCACCCGAGGCGCCGGCGGCAGCGGCGGCGGGGCGCGCTGAGGTGCGGCGCCGTGCGGTGCGTGCGCTAGAGCAGCCACTCGGCCCGCGCCCCGCCGGCCCCGCATAAGTGTTGCCGCCGCCATAATCATCTTAAACTTCCGACACGCCGCCGTCTTCTTTCCGTGTTTAAGCAGCCTTGCGGTGGTCGGCGCGGGGCGGGCCGGCCCGCACGACACGCGTGTCCCGCTGCCCCGCGCGCGGCCTGGCTGCCTACCCAGCTCTCGCCGCGCGGCCCCCGCCCTCGCCACTGCACCCGGAATGTTTTATTTCCCGGACGTGCCTAATGGATGGTCCCCTATCTGGGCCGCGCGGCGCAGTAGCGGCAGCAGCAGCGGCGGCGGCGGCGGCTCTGACCTGGCACTGAACACCCCCGGGGGGTCCGGGAGAGTGCCGGGGGCAGCCGGGAGGTCCCAGGTCGAGCGCGAAGCATCTGTAAAGCGGGCAGTAAGCCAAGGACCGGCCGGCTTGACGAACCTCTCTTTTTATGGCAGTCGTAGTGCGCCGCGGGCCGGCCGAGTAGCCCCGCCCCGCCCCGCCCGCTGCCCCCGCTGCCCCCGGTCCCGGTGCGCCGCGGCTGCAAGGGGCGGCGCCGGCGGGACCGACCCCCCGCGGCCGTGTGTACTCACACCTCTCGTCCGGCGGCCCCCCGCGGCGCCGCGCCCGGCCCTCGGGGCTCGCGGGAGGCGGAGGAGCAGGAGGAGGAGGAGGAGGAGGCCGTTCCACCGTCAAATCATCGAGAGCCGCGCCACTTCCGGGCCAGCGGAGGGGACTGCGGGTCCGCCGCGCTGGACCACGCGTTGACCTCGTGGTGGCGGCGGCAGTGGCGGCGGCAGTGGCGGCGGCGGGCGGCGGCGGCAGCGGCGGCAGTTGTAAGTAGTGTTGGCCCGCTTGAGGCGGCCTCAGAGGGAAGGGACCCTTACTGTAACTCCTGGGAGTGGAGAGGCGGCGGGCCGCCGGCGGGGGCGGGGCGGGGCGGAGCGGTAAAATACACTGATACAGGAAGACAAGCGCCCCGGTCTCTGGGGACCGGCACTTGCGTCGCGCGGCGCCCCAGGGCCTGGCCTGCAACCGCGCCCTCCATCAGAAAGCACACGTTACAATATGACCCATATAAATATGACCTTAATAGATGGGGCACTGGGTCACCCGCCAATCCCAGGCGGTTCACCGGTCGCCGGCAAGTCATCCCCCGTTGTCTCAGGAGAAGCAAGTGAACAGGGGGCACTGACACAGGGGCGCGCATCGTCCTCTGCAACGGGGGAGGGGGGAGGCAGAACCGGCCGCAATGCCAGTCCGGTCCGGCCCGTTGAAATCCTGACTTAAAACGGTCTTTATTGCGAAACGTACCGTATCTCCTATATCGCGTCGTGCACCCCCCTCCCCCACCACCCCTGCAGTATAACCCCCCCCCCCCTCCTCTCGTCGCATAAAAGGCCCCCGAAACGGTGGACAGGGGCATAAAGTCCCGCCGCCCCCTTCCACACACAATGATCGCGGGCCGGCCGCGACAGAAACGTTCACGACCAAATTCGGAAGCAGAAGCAAAGGCTGGACTGGAGCAGGTGTAAGGGAGGGGGGGGGGGCGGCTCGCGGCACGGCGACCCCTTGCCGTTGCCGCCGTTCTCGTTGATCGCCTTTTTTCATAAAATGGGCGGGGGGTGGGGAGGGAGGGGCAGAATAAAAGTCGACGCAAATACGGGGAATGGTTATGTGTTCGCAGCCCGCCTGGGCAGCCTGGGCGAGCGGATGACATATGTGTGCGATGCAAACAGAAGGGGAAGGGCCGGCGGGGGGAGGGACCCGGGCCTTGGGCCCCGCGCCGGCCCGGGAGATCGCCCCGAGTTGGCACTCACCAGAAGCCATAGCGTCGCGACCAGACGCCCCTGCCGATGTCGTCGGGGACTTGAGCGGGGTTTCACTGGCGTCACTTCACATCCCCGCGTACTCCGAGGGCTCGGCGCAGCACTGCAGCACTGCGCCGCGCTCGAGGAGCCGGTGTCGCCCTCGCCGCCGGCCGCCACATGGGGGCGCACACGCGTCGCGACGCCCCCACGCGCCGCCACGCGCCGCCAGCCGCGGGGGCGGGTCGGGGCTGCAGCCGGCTGCGGGTGCGGGCCGTGCGGGCCGTGCGGCGCGGAGCGGCGAGGCGCACGAGTCGCGGCCGGGCACGCGGCGGACACGCGCGGCAGGACTTGGCGGCGCAGCGGCGGCGGCGGCGGCCGGTCCGGGGTACGTCTCCGCTCGGCTCCGCGCGGCTCCGCGCGGCACTGCTCGGCTCGGTTAGGGGGTGTGTCTGGCTGCAGAGCGGCGCTCGCACTGGACCAGTTCGGCCCCCCGCTCCGCTCGGCCTCTCGCAGTGCGGCACCGCGCGCCCGCCCCCGCCCGCACCACCCCCGCACCACACCGCCCGCGCGCCCCCCGCCCGGAGCGCCGCAGCACCCCCTGCCAGCGTCCTGCCGCCCCCGGCCCAGCAGCACGGCCCAGTGCAGGTGCACCACCCGGGGCACGAGCACACGACCCCGCACACGTCAGGGAGAGGGAGAGGGAGAGAGAGAGAGAGAGAGAGAGAGAGAGAGAGAGAGAGAGAGAGAGAGAGACTACAATCCCTTCGCGTCGCTGGCGTTTATTCACCTGGACGAGGCGCGCGGGCCGGCCAGCGTGACGTCGGATCCGGACTCGGAACCGGGCCCGCTCCCGGAGCCCGACCTCCTTGCCGGCGGCCCGGGAGGAGTGTTGAGGGAGCTGGGGGGCGGAGGCTGTGCCGGCGCGGGCGGTGAGGCAGGCTGCGTGGCAGCGGGGCGCCGCCGAGACCCTCGCCCCTGCCCGGCGTCGGAGGACGACCGCCGCGACCCCGGCTCCTTGGCCTCCTCGACGGCGGAGGACCGCCGCGGGCCTCGGCCGTGGCCGTCCTCGGCGGTGACGGCACCCCGGCCTTGCCCGTCCTCGAAGTCAGAGGACCGCCGCGGGCCTCGGCCGTGGCCGTCCTCGGCGGTGACGGCACCCCGGCCTTGCCCGTCCTCGAAGTCAGAGGACCGCCGTGGGCCTCGGCCGGGTCCATCCTCGGCGCCAGGTACGCGCCGGGGCCAGCTGGCGTGCTCCGATTCCGAGGAGTCTGCCGCCGCCTGTGCCTGCTCCTCCGAGGACCTCAGCGTGGCCTCGGAGGACTCCCGCGGACTCGGCCCCTGCGGAGGGACGTGAACACTGCACCGTCGGCGGCACCAGCGGTCCGCGGTGTGCAGCCCCTGCGTCCGCCCCTACCAGGACGAGCCGCCGGTCGCCCTCCTGGCCCCGCGTCGCCATCAGGAGCATGCTGAGGTTCTGGCTCCCCAAGGGCGTCCACCGGTCTGTCCGAAACAAAAGGGTCGGTGCCGGCGGACGGCGCCGGGACGGCGCCGCACCGTGGAGTCCGGCCACGCACCCGCGAGCTGCAGGTTGTCCCGTGACGTCTGCCCGGAGGGGGGCGAGGCGGTGGCGGCTCCGTGGAGGCCGCCGTCGACGCTCTGCTGGTCGTGCGCGGCATCCTGGGCCTTCCGGAGGCGCCTGTTGAGGTGCCTGTTCTCGCGGCGCAGTCCCTCCAGCTGTCGGCACGGCTAGGGCGTGAGTCCGGACCCGGACCGGAGGGGAGGTCGTCGCGGCTGTCGCGGCTGTCGCGCGGCACGGACCGTGACGAGCAGCTCCCGCACTCTGTGCTGCTCCAGCTTCAGCGCCTTTTCCTGCTCGTCCAGCTCGACGGCCTTCTCGGCGAGCGTCGCCTCGATCTTCTCCATGTGCTTGAGCAGGGCCACGTTCCTCTCCACGAACGCGGTGGGCGTCATGGGCTGCTCCACGAACGCCTGGAGCTGCTCGTGCGCGCCGCGCAGCCGTGTCGCCAGCTCCTGGTTCTCGCCGCGGAGTATGTCGATGTTCCGCGTGAACATGTTGACTCTTGCGGGGAAAAAAAGAGATGCTTTTTTAAAAAATTACATTTTTTGTGTTTTTTTCGATTTGTTTTCTGCTTTAGACTTAGGTTTCGATATTATCATAAAAAATATTTTTTGAAAATTTTCATAGAAGTATTTCATATTTTTCGGAAAAGGGTTTCAGAGGGGGTCGCGGACGGCAAAGGACTCGGGCGGCGGGGCACGACACCGAGGGCCTGGCGGGGCGGAGGGCAACGCGCCTGCTATGCGCAGGGTAGGCCAGCCCGCACGGCGCCCGTGCGTGGCTCCGCCGAGGTTGCCTACCCAGCAGGCGCTCCGTCCGCCGCCGCCCAGACATATCGGAGGGTGCATGATTTTGCTGAGCGTGAGACCCACCTGTCACGCATCAGGTCCCGCTTCGTCTCGCGTCGCTGGAGCTCCTCCAGGAGCGTGACGTGGTCCGACCACAGGTCCCGCAGCACCTCCAGCGAGTCCGCCGAGCAGAGGACCTTCTTGGGGTGGCGCCTCTTCTCCGTCAGCTCCTGCTCGGCTCGCCGCAGCCTCTCGCGGGCCTTGTCCAGCTTAGCCTGGGGGCGGTGCGGGGCGGTCCGAGCTCCTCTCGCCACTGCCGACGCCCTCGCCCCCCGCCCCGTGTACTACCTGCACGTCCAGGAAGGCCAGCGCCGCGGGCCCGGGGGGCCCTGGCGACGTCGGCGACCCCTTGCGCTCGGCCTGTTCGGCGCGCTGCCGGAGCGCCTGGTTGTGGTCGCGCACGCGCTGCACGGCGGCGCGGGAGGCCTCGCACTGCTGCACCAGTCGGCGCAGCTCGGCCTGCTGGCGCTGCCACTCCTTGGCGTGCGTCGTGCGCCGGTCGGTGACCTCGCCCTGGAGCTTGTTCACCTGGGCCGGGGCGCCGCCGCCGCCGTCACGCGCGCGCCCGGGTGGGCAGTCGGCCCTGGCCGTCCCGCGCTGCACCTGCCTTGTCCTGGAGCGCCTGGAGCTCCGTCTGCCCCTGCCGCAGCCGCCCCGCCACGCTCTCGGCCCTCTTCAGGCCCCGCAGGTGCTCCAGCTCGCGGCGCAGCTTGGCGTTCTGCTCCCGCAGCTCGTGGATGAAGCCGCCCCTGGTCGTCGTGGCTGCCGCATCGCTCTGCCGGGGGCGGCCGCCGCGTACACCCCCCGCGCTCGCGGGTTCATCGGCGTCCTCCTTTCCGGGCGAAAGGTCCGTGTTAGCGGGGCCGGACGGCCCGACACGAGCACCCACTTGTGGGGGTCCCTGGGGCCCCCAGTGAGCGCTGCGTTCGGACACGGTCCTGGTGACGACGAGCGCCGCCGGCAGCAGCGGCGAGCGCGACTCCACGGCAGGCCGCGCCGACGGCGTCCCTCTCGCACCCACGTCCGTCCTGGAGGAGGCGGACCCCCGGCCGACCCCTGGATGTGAGCGCGCCGACGTCGATCCGGGCGGCGGCTGGTGGACGACACGCAGTCTCTGGATGGTACACCGCGCTCGATACGAGCGCCACCGAGGACGACGGCGGCAGACGGCGCCGCGACACGCGGAGGTTAGCGAACACGCCTACCTCTTCCTCCTCGCCGACGCTCTCCCCAGTTTCCCTCTCAGCCATACTTAAATGTGGGAGGGTGACCGACGGCCGTCCGCCGCCTGCAAAGTTCTTTCAAAAGGGCTACTGAATTATTTGAACGTATTGGTGGATCTCCCTCCGGCGCACGCACCCGGATTAGAGCGCCTGGCCAAAAGTCTCAGCCCACTCGGCGGGCGAGGGGAAGTGAAGTAGTATACTTGCCTTTCCTCCGCTCCAAGCCCCCTTAAAAACACCGCAGCTCCACCTTCCATCGCTACAAGAACCCCGACATTGTTTGCAGCACCTTAAAAAATTGGTCGCAATCCGGCTGAATCCAAAAAATGGCGCGCGCTTATTCCCGGCGCGGAGCAGCTCGGCTAGCAGCGCGCTCTGGCGGCGGCGGCGGAAGCGTTCTCTGAGTTGAGTTCGAGTTCGAGTGGAGGGGGAACAAACATGGCGTATTCTTTGTCTGCTACTTACTGCATCTGAACGAAAAGTAATTTGTCTTTATCCTTATGCTGTTGATTTTATTTGATTGTGTCAGTGGGTTCGGGTTTAATTTTCTGCATGACGGTGTCAATGACTTCCTAGTAGCTGCTCCGCATCTCGTTGGAACCATTGCGCTGCTCTACTTGTGGAAAGCCTAGAACTGCAGGGAGGTTGTTTGCTTTTCCCAGATGGAATTGAATATCAGTCTTAATTCCCTCTTTACTTCTTTGACATTTTTTTTTATAATGATGCCGCGTGACAGCAGTATTTGTTTTTTTTGCACCTGTTTTATGGATTAGTTGTACCTGATGTCAGAGTTGTGTTTGAGCACTGAATTGGGCGAATAACCTCGTATTTCCAATAGTTATGCCTTCATTGTTATTGTCTAGGCTTCTGGTACCGAAAGAAGGAACCTAACTTTGTGTTCTGACTTCTTGCAGAAACGTTATTGAAAGGGGACAACTTGAGTGAAAGTTATAAGCTAGCTCATCTTTTGTTTATGTTTCAGGCATTTTGCTAGAATGTGGTTCAGAGCCCAACAAGTTATCAGCAGGTCACCCTATGTGACATATTCTACAAAATTAAAATTCTTTCAACACCATGCATTACCCTACAATATCCCGGTACTGCTTCACACAAGACCATCATCTCAGGTGTGCAATGTAATGGCAACGTATAGAAATAGTAAAAGTCAAAATGCCTCAAGAGATTTGGAAGTTTACCAGCCGTGGAAGTATCAGAAGAGACATTACAAAACGGATATGCATTACGGGCATAAAGTTCGACGACGAGGTACTGCTTTAAATTTTGTGCATTGGGGTCTTACATTGGCACTTGTCTACATACCTGCTGCAGAGTAAGTAACATTACAGACCTGCCTTTAAAAGCTGTTGCACTTTACTTCCACTTACTTTTACTCACAAAATTTTTCTTCTTTTAAAGCTGGATTGATGAGAAAGCAGGTGCAGCACGAGACTACATCGTAGCAAAATTAGGAAAAGTGAAAGATGCATTCAAGAATTTTCCTCCCTCGGTTAGTGCTGCTACAATTGATACAGATAAACACAGCAAAGTTTCTGTCGTTGAACCAGCTTCTGAAGAGACTGAAGTAGATGACTCGAAAAAGAAGAAGAAGAAGGCTATTGGGTTTCGTGAAAGACGGGTGAGTTTCATGGATAGTACATTTGGATCTCAATAGGGACTGTTAATTTTACTCTTCCATGGTAAAAACATTATTTGCTCAAGTATAAACTTATCTTCAGATGATGTTTGATTTTTTATTTTTATCAACCATTCAAACATATTTTCTGTCACTTGGCAACATAAAAAAAATGGTTCTTTTATATTTGTTGTCTCTGCTGTCTAAAATGATGTTTTACTGCTTGAACACCATTGTACTGAATATTTGCACCTAAATACCAATTGCTTGTAGCATTGTTTTATCAGGATAAGTATTTTCCCAGTATATTTGCCACTTAGTTATGGTATGTTGTTTTTTTTTCTTACTTTGTAATTTGAATTTACTCCAAAACTTATGGAGTTTTCTTTTTTTCATTTCTATATTGTTCAGAGAGTAGCCTATTGAATTGTAAATGCATGTGAGTACTGAGTAGATATTACATCCACTTCCAAGTACTGCATGTTCAGTTTTTATTTGTGAGTGTTAGAGACACACTATGTGAAGTACGAAGCATTTGTGTTAGTTTTGTTCTTTCTCCCAGCCATTGCTCCCTTTTTTACGACCTTGCCTCTGAGATTTTATCACAGTGGAATGCTATAACTGTTAGTTTTCAAAGACTTTTCAATAATTGAAAATGTACTGCAGATCATTGAATACGAGAACCGTATGAGGGCATACTCCACGCCTGACAAGATTTTTCGTTATTTTGCCACTGTGAAAATTCAAAGCTCTGAGGGCACTGAAGTGTATATGACCCCTGATGACTTTCTGCGAGCAATCACCCCTGGATGGAGACAACCAGATGGTAACACTTTCTTTTCTGCTGCTTCGGTTTGTGTCAGGAAGATCTCACATTGGCATTGGTTATGTTTTCTCACATTTGCTGAGCACCTTTCTTTGTTATTTCGTGCCACGATTTTCAGTTCCTCTTTGTCAAAAAATCCGTTGCTGGGGAATTATCTTAAACCCAGTTGCATGTTCAATTTTACATGCTACTTGAAACCCATGGTTCACTCCGTTTACAAACATGTTAATTATTTATGTGGATAAATAAACCAAAACCTGTGAGGAAACATTTCTCTCCATTGTCTTTTTGGCTGCATGTGCATGCCAATGTTTTTCCTTCATTTTCACAGCCTACACTCTGCATGTTGCATGAATTCATCACTCAGCTTATACTGCAAATTTGACAAATACGTCCTCTAGAAAAATCTGTTTTCTAATGTAGTTCTTGCTTGGATCCATTTTGAGCACTTTTAATAAAAGTGGAACTGTAATGTGGTTATCTTCAGAAGATTCTTTTCAGTTTTCTGTTCAGAGCTCGTCTACAATAAACAATACTTTGTTAATGAGCTTTCTGCATACTAATCTTATTTGCATGACCTGCTTTCTGTATGGTGACAGATCATTGAATATGAAAATCGCATCCGCCAATTTTCAACTCCTGACAAGGTTTTCCGCTACTTCGCCACTCTTCAAGTAACTCATGTTCACACTTCTGGTTACCAATCTCATGAAGTTTTCATGACGCCTGATGACTTTCTACGGTCTATGACACCAGGAGTGAAACAACCCCCCGGTAATTATTATGGGATAATAATTTTGTTTATGACTCAAGTTTTCACAGTTGTGTTTGTTCTATTACGTTATTTTATGTTGAATGCTCTTGTTTTGTTTCTACCTCATAGTTTACATTTGATGCTTAGATAGGCACCAAAGTCTACGTAGACTTTGATATAAACTTTTGTTATTTTATATTTTGTTTTGAGTCTTAGTGCAGCTTCAGGTAAAAGCTCTTATATCATAGATAGCATGTTGTAATAGTTGCCTTATTTTTTACTCCTAACTTTTATTTCTAGTGCTATATTCAACCTTACTCACAAGGTTTAATGCATGCCAATAAAGATATTTTGTGCTGTTGAACGATGTGCTTTAATATGTTTTTAAAAATGCTCTTTCGTGTCTTCAAAATATTTTCCCAGAAACTACGTATTGCCAATTTTCATCCCTCCTTTCTTTCCCTTTTTGTTTCGCATGCTATGGAATGCAAGTGTTCTTCGGGTGGCTTTTTGCATTCACCTATTGCAATCTGATCATCAGTTCTTCTTTTTATTTAATTTGGTCTATGTATCCCGTTTTGACATTTTTTTAAAAATTTTTGCAGGTCTGGGGCTTGATCGGTACAAAAGATATGATCCCAAGGTGAGACTTCATATTGCATACTCAATTTTACTATTCCTTAATAACTATTTTGTGTGAAGGCCAGGATGGACAGTGTTGTCAACTCATGGTCAGACAGGGAGCGAAGTTCTGTTGGTGTCAAGAACCTGGCGCATGAAATTCCTATTCCCAGTGCTGACTTTCTATTTTCTTATTGAGATAACAGTTTTCTGAAATTTATTACTTCTTCATTATTCTATGTTATACTGCTTTCTGTGTGTTTCCAATCTCTCTTTGACGGTGCATTCCGGCTTTTTCTATGTAATGCTGAATATCTCTGTTGATGCAACTTTGGAGTTCAGCATGGTTTGGTGCAATGGGCATTCCTCCTGTTTTGAGTAGTGTTATAATTATTTTTACCTTATTGATTTTTTTTTTGTTCTTATATAATATAACTGTCCAATGTCAAACCTTGAACTCCTTTTGCATTATGTGCTTATGGATGGTGTAATACGCCTCTGTGCTGAGTAGGCCATCTCTGTGTACTTTGCTCTTTCAGTCTGTCAGCTCTATTGAATCATCCCTCTTTTTTTTGTGAAATTTTAAGTGAGCACCTTTGTACCCATGCATTACTAGACACTTAGCCTAATTAAGTTGATGGATTCAAAAACTTCTCTTTCACATCACAAAGTGGGGTGATCATGTGGTATATCCTGTCTTCCTTATTCTATGTTATCCTGACTCACTGCTACCTATTTATTATCAAACATTTTATGACACACCCCTTACTTTACACTTACCCCATCTGATCTGCTTTTTGTGACACTAATTATATGTTGTGCGGTTTCATGTTTTATCTGCCACCTTCTTCATCGTTACAATGGTTTTCTGTATTTTCCAGAACCCTTTGGAGGTATTTATTGTAAACTATTTCTGTTTTCTTCCTCCTTCTCAGTGCCTGGTAGATGTTTTTCACATTGATCTTTGACAAATATCATTGCAAACATTTCAAGCCCTTGTTTTATAGAATTGTTCTACTGGTATTTTATTTAATTGTAGTGTATATATGTTGTATGACATTAGCCGTAACATATACAACTTACAATTATTGTTCAGTTACCTATCTCAACCATGTTGGTTTGCTATTTCCACATAAAGTACTTTTTTCCTAACTTAGAGGAGCAAAGCTTATTTTCTTCAATGTAACCTTTAAAGGGGTTTGATATTTGCACTTATTTTGTCAATTGCATGTCACTCACACTTTATTCTCTTATTTTCTAATAATTCTTCCACCTACTTATAATTTTTATCCCTGTATAATGTTGTTAGCTGCTCTGCTATGGAAATCACCTTAACCATTCATCATATCATGCAATGTTGTTAATATTTAAATGTTTCAGTTTTGGTTGTGTCGACAAACATAATTTTTCACAAGATGATGAAATTTTCCCTTGATTTACATGTAATGTAGCCAGTTCTCAGAAGGATCATGAACAGCACAAGTTCTTCAATATTCTCTCTGGGGATGTATGAGTAATTTACTGTTCACTATACTGTCCAATATTTAAACCGGGCATCACTATTATATCAGTCAGGGCTAGGAAAGGATCAGTTTTTGCATAATTACTTAATGTTTTGAAACAAAGCGGATACTGAGATGGACATAGTAGTATGTATCTGTGTGTGTTTTGTATGCAAGGTTTGAGTTTGGGACTATTGCACTTGAATTCCAAGCTTCAGGATGCTTGCCACGAAGCCCATTTGCAGATTGTGTCCTCGTAACTGCTTCTAGTGTAGAGCATTTGCAAATGTCTCAGTCTCATCACAGGCTTTATCCCAAACTTAACTTACACTGAGGATGAATTGGGGTTGTTGATTTCTAATGTTTATGTAAAGTTGAGTGTTAAAAGTAATTTCTATTACAAAATTTGCATTATTAAGCTCTTGACAAGACTAAGAAATACTTCGAGTTCTGTAACACATTACCATGCTATAAGAGCACGATGTTGGCAGAGATGGGTTTAGAACTTCTCCGGGTTAGTTTTTGTAGGCATTGTACCTATCTGGGTAGTATCTTCATCCTCTCATTGTTTACATGTTCTTAACATCTTTAGAAGCTAGAAATAGAGAGTCTTCTTAGAATGCCTTACATTTAACAGACCTTTCTTGAAGTCTCAATTTGAAATTTTCTCAATGTTAAACTTAAGAATAAATCCTCTTTTCAATTATACACCACAAGCGTACATGAAAAATGTGTGTGACTTATACTCCATTCCTAGATATTTAAATCTAGCCCTAATGTTTTCTTGTGGTTTACTTATGTCACTGTACATAAAATTCAATTTTGTTTTCCAGGATGTGCATACAAAGCTTGAATTGGCCTTAGATGAAGACAGTATTTTTTACAAGTTGGGAAGTGCAGGCCTTATAACCTTCTCTGATTACATTTTTCTTCTCACAGTACTTTCAAGTGAGTTTTTAAAACTAATAATTGTTTAGGAGCATTTGTGGCATGTTTTCATATTTTACTAAATTCTTTTATTCCAGCATCTCGGCGCCACTTTGAGATTGCCTTCCGTATGTTTGACTTGAATGGCGATGGTGATGTTGACTGTGAGGAATTCGAAAAGGTTGCAACATTAATCAGGCAACAGACCAGCATTGGCAGCCGTCACCGTGATCACTCGAATACTGGCAACACATTTAAGGTAAATGAATGTAATTTTACCATTTCTTATACTTCATTTTTTATTTTACATATTATGTAAATTTCATATAGATCTTTCTAATTTAGGGTGTCAACTCGGCTTTGACAACATTCTTTTTCGGATCTGATTTGACCAAGAAGCTAACAATTGAAAGATTTTTAGAATTTCAAGAAGCTTTGCAAAGAGAAATTTTAAACTTGGAGGTAAGACTGTGTCTCCTATAAATTTTCATTTTAACTGTGCATGGTACTTTCTGCTGATTGTTTCTACTTGTGATTTCCTGCAGTTTCAGCGTAAGAACCCTGATGAACATGGGAACATAACGGAGGCTGATTTCACAGAGCTGCTCCTTGCATATGCAGGATATCCTCAAAAGAAAAAGACAAAGACATTGAAAAGAGTAAAGAAATTGTAAGTGCCAAAGAAAGTACTTTCAGGATGTATCTTCAGTGCTGCTTTGTTGTTTATGTTATGAAAATTTTACAGATTCCACAGTTCCCCTGGTGTTAGCAGAGAAGACTACTTAAAATTTTTCCATTTCCTTAACAACATAAATGATGTAGATACAGCTTTAACATTTTATCACATTGCTGGTGCTTCAATTGATCAGGGTACTTATAAATCTTAAGTTGGTTATTTGTGTGTAGTGTTTAATTGTGACTTTCTAAATTGTTCTCAACCTATATAAATTTCTCTTTCTAGCTACGCTGAAACATGTTGCCAAGACTGTGGCTCATGTTGACCTTAGTGATCACATTATAAGTGTTGTATTCACAATATTTGATGAGAACTGTAAGTATTGGTTCTAATATTATTATAAATATATTTATATTTCTGGAAAATCCTTAATGATCCCTTTGGTTTTTCAAATTGCAGTGGATGGACAGCTAAGCAACCGTGAGTTTGTGGCTGTGATGAAGAATCGTCTATTACGTGGCTTAGAAAAACCTAAAGACACTGGATTCGTTAAGCTTTTACAATCTATCATGAAGTGTGCAAGAGAGACAAAGCCTGTCCTCCTGGACTTCTAAGTGATACATTTTTCTATTAATTATTGTTCTGTTAGTTAACTCTGATATTAACAATTCTTGTATGTTGTCTATTCTTAAAAAATATTCTTTTATAATTGTTATTGTAAAACATCTTACCAAAACCTCATCTCATATGAATTTACTCTCTGGTCCGTTTTGTTTTGTGCCAATCTTGAGCATTTCCCCCTTTACTATCTGTGAAACTACTCACCATTATTTTTAATGTGAGCTTTGTGGCTTGCCTGCTCTCTTATGTGTAACCTTTCCTACTGAACATGTCTAGTCCTCATCTATTGAGTTAGTCTTACCAGGTGAACATTACCCAACTTCATCGGTGCTGTGAAATAATGTGAACACATTTTACCTCTGCTGCGTCAATATTGTGTTTGTCAAATCTTATCTTTGCCTGTTTAATAAAAGCACATGTTATTAATGTCGACTCCTTATTTATGAGTACCCATTCGAGTAAAAGGCAGTGAACGCCAAATTCTGCACGACTGGCCGCACCAGAAGGGCCACTTAATTGAGAAATCCCCGGGATTGGCAGGCGACGCCCCTCCGCCCACGCCACACCCCCCTCGTCGCGGGTCGTGACACGTGCGGGCGGCGGCGCGCCCGGTGGCAGGGCCGGGCAGGGCCGGGCCGCGAGGCCCGTGTCGCACTGTCTCCACGCCCTCCCTCACGTGGTATTCACGTCGCTCCATTGAAACGTATCGCCGTTTTCACAAAGGGGGAAGCGGGCGGCCGTCGCGTAGCTTTGTGCTGCCCGGCGCACGGCACGTGACGACGCGTGTGCGCGGGGCGCGGGGCGTGGGCGGCGGCGGGAACGCGAAGGGCGCTGGAAGGGAGCGAGGACGCGGTGGAGATACCCTACTCCGCTACAGTAATAGGAGCATTCCGAACCCGGAGGTGGCGATTACTTTATATCGTTTTCTTTCTTTTTTTGTGAGTCGCTTGTACCCCGACCTGGTCTTGCCTCGCGCTCACGATTTTGTCGAGGCATTGCTCCCACTTTGCAATGCATTTGCACCTCCCCCTCGCGCGGCGGCGGCTCCGCGGCCGCCGCCCCGCCGCCACCACCCGCCCAGAAAGGCGTGCGTCGGCAGCTGCAGCGCCACGCGCACCTGACCCGCACCGCGGGCCGCGGGTAGAGAGACTCACTGAGTCTCTCTAGCCGCGGGCCGTGGCGCTCCCTGCGTCACGGACGGCCACGGGCCGTGGCCAGCCGGGGCTGCCTGTGCTCGCGGAGGCGCGGAGGGCGTGGCGTGCGGTCTTCCCTTCCTTTATCAGGGGCCGCCAGCGCTAGAGTTTTCTTATTCTCCCGATCCTGAATTAGGTTGGAGCCGGGCCGGGTCCGTGCGTCACACGCGTGTCTCCGGCGGAGGGAATGCCGGGCCGAGGCCGAGCCGACGCGCCGCGAGGGAGGGGAAGGGAGGGCAGCAGGCGCGCGATTTCTCATCCGGCAGGCCGGGCGATTGGCGGGAAAAGGCGCGAGTGCGCGGCCCAGTGAGTGGAGAGTGGCCGAGTCGTAAGCGCAGTGCCGTGTCGCCGCGTTCAAGAGTACCGCAGGGGCGGCGGGGAGTGGGGCGGGGCGGCACGGCGCGGGGCCCGCGAGGAAAGCCGCGGCGTGGGTGCCGCGCGCCGCGCGCCGCGCACGGCGTGGAGGGAGGGGAGGCGGAGGCGACGCCTCGGCTCGGCTCTTCTCGGCCGGCTCGGCTCGGCGGTGGAAGCAACATGGCCTGCAACGTGACTGGGCTTCCCTCCCCGCCCCGCCGCCCGCCCGCCGCGTCCCGCTCGCCGGGCCATGTGACCTGGCGGGCCAATGGGCGCCGGGATCGACGCCTCAGCCGCCCCGGTCACGTTGCTGTCACGTTGTTCACAGCGTGGACGTGGGGCCGGACGCGGGAGAGGGGCGCGGCGGGGCCAGGGGGCGGGGACAGCGGTCGCCGGAGCGGGGCGCGCCGCCACCGCCCGAGGCCAGGCGGGGCCCCGCTGAGCCGAGCCGAGCGAGCGGACAGCTGGTGTTTGTGCCGCGGAGCTGCCACCGCTGCGCTGCTGCTCGTGCTGCCGTCGCTGACGCTGCCGATCAGACCCGAACGGTAGTCGGACTGAACCCAACCCTTCCGATCAACTCCGCGCACTCTTCGCCGTGCTCCGTACTCGCGCCGTGTGTGTGTGTGTGTGTGTGTGTGTGTGTGTACTTGTGCATCCGACTGTACCGCGGCCGCCGCCGGGACCGAACGGGGCGTGCAGCCTGCAGGACGGCAGCCCTTCGACCTCAGCCGGGACCGTCCAGTCACGGAGAGCGGCGGCCCGAGCCGAGCTGAGCCGAGCCGCGGTGACTCGGTGCAGCAGCCAGTGAGTGCGCCTCCCCCGCCGGCAAGCGAGGATTACGCCGGGGGTTGTGACGCGGTTGTGCTGTGCTCGCGTGCGGGTGTGCCGTGCGAGTGCTGAAGAGAGAGTGAGTGAGCGAGCAAGCAAGCGAGTGCGTGCGTGCGTGCGTGCGTGCGCGGCGTGCCGGTCCCCAGCCTGACCCGGCCCTGGTCTGGAAGTGCAAGATGTGCCACAGTGGCAGGACTCGGTACATCAACAGGTGAACCAGCATGAGCTCCTCAGATCCCGACTCGGAGCCCTTGGCGTCGCCGTCGACGTCGTCCCGCGCCCAGCACGGCGGCTCCGAGCACCTGACCTCGCCGCCGCAGCCCAAGCACAGCGTGCACTGGTTCCGCAAGGGCCTGCGCCTGCACGACAACCCCAGCCTGCACGACGGCGTCCGCGGCGCCACCACGCTCCGATGCATCTTCATCCTGGACCCGTGGTTCGCCGGCTCCTCCAACGTCGGCATCAACAAGTGGAGGTACATAAACGGGGAGGACGCGCCGGCCTGCGCCGGCCACCGGCCACGGATCCCTGGCGGGGGAATTCCTGCCGAGCGCGCTGCCAAACACGAGAACAACAAGGCGATATCGGCCTTGGCCCTGGATGGACTTGCCACGGAAAACTAATAGACGGGAGCAGCCCGTAACATAGGTGACCCGTGCACCAGGTCCCTCCCCCCCTCCTCCTCCTCACCCGCACCTCACCCCCACACCACCCACCCCGATCCAACAAACCATTGATCATTTGGTCTCCAGCGCTTCCCTCCGATTTGGGTGTCGGCACGACGTTATGCGAGTCCCGGGGAAGAGCTATAATAATAAGGCAAGGTCGCCTCGCTCGCGCCACCCCTGAGCCGTGACGTGCCGCCCCGCCCCGCGGGACACACCCCCTCCCCCTCCGGCATCTTACAAAACGGGGCCGTCACGTGACACGTTGCTCTGACGTCACGCCCCGTTGCTCCCCCGCTGCGGTGCGCGCGGCCGCAGGGGCGGGCCGGAGGACGGGCCGAAAGCCTCGCCGGCCTCGGCGGAGGACGGCCCGCGGCCCGCGTCCTCGCGCGGCGCCAGTGGGCCGCTATGGCGCGTGGCCGCGGGCCGTGAACCTTCCAGAACGTTCCAGGAGCGTTCACGACCAGGAACCGCAGCGGCGCGTTCGGGACCGTGGACGGGACCGCTCTGACGCCTCTGGCGGCGCGGTGTCCCCGGACTGCCCCCCCCCCCCCCCCTGCCGGCCCGCGCATGAGTAGGCCTGCGCCTGCCGGGGCCGCCTGCAGATGGTTAGGCCAGGGGTCTCAACGTCGCGGCGCCTGTTGTCCTCCTGCACCGCACCGCACCGCGACGCACGGAGTGTTGCCGTAATAAGCAACCCCCCCCCCCCCCCCTCAGCCCGGACGGGACGGGGCGCCGCGGTATCTGTGACTTATCATCTCGGAACGCAGACTGCATAATGCGGCTGATTTATGTGCGACTGCATCGGGGCGACGGGCGCTGAAGGGCCGAGGGGCGGCGGCACGGCGGCGGCAGCAACAGCACCAACAGTAGTACGAAACTGTCCGCGCCCCCTCCCGTGTGGACTGTGTAAATAAATCAAACATCCGCCTCGAAGTCACGCTCGATACAGTACTTTGTGAGGGGCGTGCTGCTGAATGAGATTTAAATAATCTTGGTATTTTTTTTGGAAGGGTGGGGGGGGGGGGGTAGAACTGTTGCTTCTTGCACTCTTCCCGACGGCGACGGAAACGTAGTGACGGGAACCAGTTTCGGATGGCGAGGTGTGCAGACGGTGCGGACCGGTGTCGACGCCTCACCTCGCGGGTAGGCGTTGTCCCTGACAAGGAGAGCCCATGTCCACGGTCGTTGCCCCTAGGAGGGTTCCACTCCGCAAAACAGAAACGAAAACTAATAAAGCTACATGCTGCTGTACTATTGGAAATAAAGGAGAGGAGACGTGGTGCTTGCGTGCGCGTGCCCAGAGCGCTGGAAGTTATTATCAAGCGCCCACAGCACGGCATTCTAGAACAATTTTCCGATTATGCAACCCCTCCCCCCTCCTGTAAAACTTGTCTCGAGCTCCACCGCTGGAGAGGAGAGGATGGCGGCCGGCATGTGTCATGTACCCGTTGGGATGCGGGAAGGAGGAGGAGGAGGAGGAGGGGGGGGGGGGGGTAGAAGTATTAAGTTTTGGTATAGGCAACCCGTGCGATGTCGGCGCAGGCAGCCTCGAACGGCAGCCTCATCGCTCCCCGTCTCCTGTACTCTCTATTCTTTCCACCGCCTCCTTTTCAGTTGTTTACCACCAAAACGTTCTATGTTACGATGTCACAAATTGGGCAAATATTTCGTGGCCTTCAAATGATGTCCCTGGTCTTCCCTCGTCGCTAGCCTCAAAGTGCTTTTCTAGAAAGTGGTTTTCTTGTCTGCGTGCGTTTCTGACCTGACCTATGACCCTATGCGAACAGTCTATGTTTAGATCCTTTGAAGCCTGTGTGGAGGACAAGAACGGAACCCCCGGTGACGTGCTGCAAACGGCTTTTCCGACACCGTGCTGTCTGACCTGTAACTTTAAAATAGAATCCTGTCACCTCAACTGGAGCTGATGTTCTATTTACCCACTGTCCCCCCAAAGATAGACCTTTTGCTACATGCAGCAAGCCACATGTATGCTCCTGACTGCTCTCTGTTGTGGGCTCTCCGATAAGTTATTGAGATGATGCATGTTGTGGCAGTGGCCGGACCTACTGTATTATTTTCTTCAATTCGCAACTTTTTTTTCCCCTTCACAGTTTAAGGCATTCTTTCCAAGGCCATGCTCATGGTTTTTAAGGTAACCGTTGCTGGATGTATTTTTATTCAGACTTTCCTCTTTTGTGTCCCTTTCTTAGGTTCTTATTGCAATGCCTGGAAGATTTGGACCGCAGTCTCCGAAAGTTCAACTCTCGTCTCTTCGTAGTCCGCGGGCAACCAGCAGATGCACTTCCGAAACTGTTCAAGGTGATTTTCATGAATACTTTGAATTTTGAATTTAGTCTCAACCAGTTGTAAGAGTCCCTTTCATTTCATCAAATTTGTGTTGTATAGGAATGGGGCACAACGAATTTGACATTCGAAGAAGATCCAGAACCCTTTGGACGCGTAAGGGATCAAAACATAATGGCTATGTGCAAGGAACTGGGCATTAGTGTTGTCTCCAAGGTTTCGCACACACTCTACAAGCTTCAAAAGTAAGTTTAATAACATTCTCTTGTTTAGTTCTTTTTTTTAAAAAAAATCTTCTTACATATTTGTTGATATTGAAAGTCGTTTCTATCAATTCTGGCCTTCATCTACCTTAAGTAGTGTTAAAATCTCAATTCCTTAATGGAAATTTCTAAGGGTGTATCTCCTTTCTCCAACCCACGTCAGGGTCAGGAGTGTACCTTTTAGTTGCAAAGTAAAACTCTTTTAATGAAATTAGTCAAGAAGAGGAATGTCTTAAATTGCACTTGGGTAGGGGTTAGACCAATATGTGACAACCCCACAGGATAATTGAGAAGAATGGTGGAAAGCCGCCGCTGACCTACCACCAGTTCCAGAATGTGGTTGCATCCATGGATTCCCCTCCTCCTGCCAAAGCACCTCTCACAGCGAACCACTTGCGTGGCTGCTACACACCCATTGCGGATGACCATGATGAAAAATATGGTGTTCCTACATTGGAGGAATTAGGTAAAGAATGTCTCAATCTTTATTTAAATAAACTTTTTTTTAAAATGTTTTCCTATAAACTGGATTTTAAATTTTAGGATTTGATACGGAGGGCCTGAAGCCTGCTGTGTGGCAAGGTGGCGAAACTGAGGCATTAGCTCGGCTGGAGCATCATCTGGAGCGCAAAGCATGGGTTGCATCTTTTGGCAGGCCAAAAATGACCCCACAGTCACTCCTCCCAAGTCAAACTGGTTTATCTCCATATCTCAGATTTGGATGTCTTTCAACTAGATTGTTTTATTACCAGCTCACTGATCTGTACAAAAAGGTACTTTGTAATGTGAGGTGTGAGATTTTATGGAATATGAAAAATGTTTTTTGGGGGACTATTATGCTAATCAGTGTTAATACTAACGTTTGCAGATAAAAAAGGCTGCTCCTCCTCTCTCTCTACATGGACAACTGCTGTGGCGTGAATTTTTTTACTGTGCTGCAACACGTAATCCAAATTTTGACAAAATGCAGGGGAATCCAATCTGTGTGCAAATACCATGGGATCGTAATCCAGAAGCAATTGCCAAGTGGGCGAATGTAAGAAATTTCCTTTTTTGTTTTTGCTTGCTCAGTATTAACAGCTTTTGCAAAAAAAAATTCCTATACATCTGTTTATTTGATAGGGTCAGACAGGTTTTCCATGGATTGATGCAATCATGACGCAGTTAAGAGAAGAAGGATGGATTCATCACCTTGCAAGGCATGCTGTTGCTTGCTTTCTAACTCGTGGTGATTTGTGGATCTCATGGGAAGAAGGGATGAAGGTGAGTTTGACTGCTTTCACCATAACAATTGGATTTGTTATATAATTAAAATTGTATTACTCCTCTGTATTTTACTGTCTTTCAGGTGTTTGAAGAGCTGCTTCTTGATGCAGATTGGTCAGTCAATGCTGGCATGTGGATGTGGTTGTCGTGCTCTTCATTTTTCCAACAGTTCTTTCACTGTTACTGCCCGGTTCGGTTTGGTCGTAAAGCAGATCCCAATGGAGATTACATAAGGTATAAATGCCATGTGTATTTTTTTAAAAACAAAATAATAATTTATTTTTCCTAAAGAGAGAGGAGGGGGGGGGGGGTGCATGTTTGGAAACATCTTCATTATTGTTTAATTGAACTACCTACTTTCTGTTACAGACGATACTTACCAGTGTTGAAAAATTTCCCTACTCGGTATATACATGAGCCTTGGAATGCCCCTGAAGGTGTACAGCGTACTGCCAAGTGTATAGTTGGGAAAGATTATCCAAAGCCTATGGTAAATCATGGAATGGCGAGTAGAATCAACATAGAACGTATGAAACAAGTATATACCCAACTGAGCAAGTATCGTGGATCAGGTAAGAATATTTGTGGGTAACATTATATTGTATTTTAGTGCAATTGCACTCATATTCTTAGCTGTTTAGGTTTGTAAATTGAATTAACAATATGTTTCCTACTTGATAAATGATCATATAAGATTATAGAGCAACTTCATTGCAATATGGCATTGAGGTTGCTTATTGTGTGCATTCTAGGCTTTGCTTTTCTATCTTGACCTCTTTTTCTCTACTTTAAAATTTTATTTGAGTGCATGCTGCAAAATTTCTTGATGATTGACGAGCAGTGTTCCTGTGTTTCAAGACATTTTCGATTCTATTATATTTGTAAGGTCTTTGATCTAGGATTTTGAAGCATGATATAAGTATTTTAACTTTTTGTTTGTTTGTTGCAAAGCATAGAAAAGGCATGCAAGTTTTGTGTTGTGTTTGTGTGTAATCTAATTTTTATTTTTCTGATAAGTATGCTCAAATTTATTTTGACCACACTTGCATGGCGGAAATAAATAAGAGTGAATAAGATGTGTGGGAGATTTGAAGTAAAGTTACACTGCCTGGAGCAGAAAGAGCTGTTTCGCTCCGCATGGTGCTTCATGTAACTCATTTGTTTTCAATATTGGCACCTGCTCTTTACATTTGACTTCTGGCAGATATGTTTAATCATAATTTACACTGTATGTGCACTCTGCACTATGGAGTTTGCAAATTTTTTTGCTGTTTTTGTTTTCTTTTACTTTTAAAATTTAAGTTTAAATGAGGTCGAGATGGAAAAGTTACAGAAAAAGTATGTGGTATTCAATACTCAGCAGCGACTTAGCTCTAATATTGGCCATAATACTGTTTTTTACAGGGGCCGGCGTTGGAAGCTCGCTTTTAAGGGAGCAACTTAGTAAGTGCACTCATAGACCAGTGGATTTTACATAAAACAGGTTCCAGAAATGGTTCTAGCTAGAGGCAGAATTTTTGGATCTAATGTGAAAGTTCGTGATTGCCCTGCCCTGTGACGGTAGTACCCAATGTCTGTATGTGTGTACCCTATGTCAGCATCCCATGCTTCAGTGTTATTTTCATACTTAAACTATTTCGGTAGGAATAAGTCTCCACACCACTCAAAAAATTGAAAGTTCAGAGTTAAAAGAAATGATCAGTAGAGAAAGTTCTGTCTAAAATTAATTGCTTTATACTTATATTCTTAGATTACTTGAGTTCTACTTTCTAATCCTTTGTTTCTGAATTTGTTTGTTTTAGGACTTCTGGCTACAGTTCCATCCAGCCAGTCTTCCAATACAGCTCCCCACAAGTCTCCATCTTCCCCAATGCTAGGTAACAATGCTGCAGCCTCCATGGATAAAAACGACCAGCTTCAGGATGGAACGAATCAAGAGCCTCAGCAACCCCAGCCATCTCAGCAACAGATTCATCGGCAGCAACAGCAACAGCAACAGTTGCAGCAACAACAGCAACAACAACAACAACAGTTACAGCAACAGCAGCAGTTACAGCAACAGTTACAACAACAGTTGCAGCAACATCAACAACATCAACAACAACAACAACAGCAACAGTTGCAGCAACAGCACACACCACAACATGAACAACAGCATTTGCAAAATTATCATCAACCGCACCATCATCAAAGTCCTCAGCATGTTCAGTCGCACCACCAACAACAGCACCACCAGCACCAACAGCACCAGCACCAGCAGTTGCATCAGAACCAAGTCCATCAACAGCAGATTCTGCACAATACTGATGTCCACACTCATCTAATGGCTCCACCTAAATCTCCGTACCAGTCATTTCATTCTCAGCAGGCCGCACGCAAGATGCACATTCACCAGCAGCAAGTTCAGTCCATTGAAGTACACCATCAGGTTTCTCAGATGCAGCTTCCTTCAGTACAACCTTCACACATGCAGCAAATGAACACACATCATGTCCATTCTCAGCATATGCACGCACAAACATATCAAGTTCAGCAACAACAGCACAATCTGCCTCAACAAATGCAGTCTTATCAGCTGGACATGCAGTCAAACTACTCTTCTGACCAGATACAACCTGAAGATCAAAGTCAGCACAGCTGGGCAAATGAAAATGAATGGCACTGTGACCCAGATTACAAGGAACTGAAAAGTAAAAGTGAGACTGGGTCAGATACAAGTGATCATGCCAGAATTATTAACAATTACAACCAGATGCAAGGGAGTGATGGTGATCAGGACAATAATTTACCCTGATGGTAATTTGCCTGATTTATGGAGTTCCTCACTTAACATGTCCTCTTCTTCCTCTAAAAAAAAAAAAGTACGGGAAGTAATAAGTTGTTTCTTCTTTTACATGATTGTTTCAGATTGTTGCTCCTACTTTCTCAAAGCACAACATAATTTGTGCTAACTAGAAATTTATTACTAGAGAGAATATATTGCTGCCTTTTTTATTTAATTCTCATCTTATCTTTTTAAAACATGAATTTTGTCTTCACCACACTGTTACCATGTTAAACTGTAGTGTACACATTTCTTTCATTGTCGGTTTTATGTTTGACAGAACCGCTTATTTACATATGTAAATCAATAGTTTAGCATATGTAAGTCAACTATTCTCTAGTCATAAAAAAAAGAGTGAATGGTGATCTCTGTGAATCTGCTGGTTTGTTCGTTTCTTTTGGAGGCAATTAAAAAATATTTCATGATATGTTCTGCAAACACTCTTCATTTCATTGGTATGTAAATTAAATTGTACTTCCAAAATTTCCAGCCAAACAGATTATAATATATCTGTTTCCCCTTTATAAAAAGTCTATGAGCTAATGGTGCGTTCAGTGCAACGCCTTGCTTGGAATGATTGACATGAACAGTTCTTGCCACAATTTACATTATTTCTCTGATATATTTAAAGACTAAATGATATGTTTAGTTCAAGAAGTCTGTATTAAGAGTACAAGTTGTTTCTTATTTCCGTGTATTCCTAGTGTTAGTTTTTTTATGATTGTGAATGTGTTTGTGAGCTTAAATGTGTCTTTACAGGTGTGGATGGAGAAACAATTGTTTTGTGGGTTCCACTGGATCATTCTGATGATACACATTTGGGCTTTGAGCCTATCTACCTTTGCACTGATCAATTATGTTTCTTTTATAGTTTGTTTTCTCCAATCCTCTTTCCTAAAATATTCACTTTGTACAATTTTTGTGCAATAGTACACATTGCACTGATATATTATTTTGTTATTTGCTGTGTTTGTTTAATGAATGTACTTAACTTACCTATGTTGTGATGTGATAAATTGTCTTGGTGCTTTTATTCCTCAGAGCACCACGCAGGCTACTGAGAACTAAGTTAATGTGCCTGAGCAAATTCACTCCTTTTTTTTGTTTCAAATGTGATACTAGATTGGTAAATTAATAAACCGCACTGGCCATTTTACTTGTAAGGAGTCAGTAGTTTGATATAAATAAATGACATGACAAAGTATGTTTTAGTTTTTCCTTCCCTCATTATTCTGATGTGGACTAGTAACGAGATGGAATGTGCAAGAAGAAATGACATGACACTTGCTTCTTAAGCACACAAATGGATGCAGGCTCATCTTGGTGTAATTGCTCGGCGTGGTGAAATAAGCACGGCAAAGTGGTGGGAGAACGAGATTCGACTTTAGGGTGAACGAATAGTTTATTTTTTAAAATTATTGTCTAGGAACATTGCTACCATGAAATATCACCAGGTACACGTCAGTCAAGGCTGCCTCTTGCGGGGGCTGGGAATCCTAAAACGAGGGAACGCCGTACTCGGCAGCCGGCCTGATGACGGGAGCGGGACTGTAGACGGGGGCGGGGGCAGCGGCGGCGGCGGGGGGAGGGACGAGGGGGGCGGAGGGGATGGGCAGAGCGGCGGGTGCGGCGGGGATGGGAGCAGGTGCAGGGGCGTTGTACACGGGAGCCGGAGCGCTGTAGACAGGGGCCGGAGCGCTGTAGACAGGGGCAGGAGCGCTGTAGACCGGAGCAGGGGCCGGAGCGCTGTAGACGGGGGCCGGAGCGCTGTAGACGGGAGCTGGAGCGGGTGGACCGTAAGCGGCAGCGGGAGGAGCAGGCACGGGAAGCGCGGCAGGGGGGGCGGGGAGGGGGGCGGGTGCGCTGTAGACGGGGGCTGGCGCCGGGGCACTGTAGACAGGGGCAGGCGCCGGGGCGCTGTAGACGGGGGCAGGGGCCGGAGCACTGTAGACTGGAGCTGGTGCGCTGTAGACGGGGGCTGGTGCGCTGTAGACGGGGGGCGGTGCCGGGGCGCTGTAGACGGGGGCTGGAGCGCTGTAGACGGGGGCCGGAGCAGCTTGCGGGATGGGCGCGGCGGGCACGGGGAGGAGCTGGGGCGCGGCCGGGATCGGGGCGGGCGCGGCGACGGCGGCAGCGATGGCGGCGGGCGGGGCGAACGACGCGGGGGGGCCGTACTCGGCGGCGGGGTACTGGGGGGCCGGCGCCGCGAGCGCACACCCGCACAGGACCGCTGCGAAGAAGAGCTGCAAGGTGGTTGGAGATGGGTTAGAACGGGAACTCTGGGCGATTGAAAACAAAAAGTGCTAGGCTCAATCCACTCACTTGGTGCATCATGTTTGGTCTGCTGGTCCGCTACTGGTTGAGATGGCGAGAAGCTGTGAACTGGTGACTTCCCAGGCCTCGCCGGGCGCTTTTATACTTTGCGGAGTTCGTCCGGAGGCGATTTTCTGCCCCATCTCGTGCCCCAGTCTGTCACCTCCCTCATCCCCTCCACGCGAGTGCGAGAGAGACAGAGAGTGGCGCCTCAGGGCAAAAAAAGAGAGAGAGAGGGAGTGGGAGAGAAGCGGCCTCCCTGCCATATCGGCCTGGCCGGTCTCCGTGGGCTCGGCGGCTCGGCTCGTCACCCCCTGCGAAGAAGCGCTATAAACCTTCCCACGACTATTTTCCGTTCCTCTGCCCCTCGACAACACTGCCGAGTTGTCCACAGTACCTGAGCGCGCTGCACGCTGAGAGTGACTTTCCACTGCGTCGCCTCGTCATTTCCCTCGTTTCCCCCGATTGGGTTACATTGTGCCTCCGGTCGGGCGTTAGGGGCTCGCCTTCCCGACACCTCAGCCGCCGCCAGGAGCCGTCGATGCCGTCGCCAAGCTGCCTCGCGCTGCCATACCACGCGGCGGTGCGGTCAACCAATTCAAAACGACAAGCAGGCTTTGGTCTGGTTTCCCGCTACGCTGCGCAACGCAACTCTGCCTGCATGACAACCCCCCCGCGGGGCCAAGTCTCCCGCCCGTCCGCCTCTCCCACGAGCCTAACCTAACCCTGCCGGGAGGGCGAGTGAGTCACAGCAGCACGTGAATCACATCACCATGTGAATCACATCCGAGAGTCGCATGCGAGCGCGTCTTCTGCTCCGAGCGGGTCTCGCTGACGATGGGGCTCGCCCGGCTCCGCCCCGGGGGGTCCGGGGGGTCCGGGGGGTCCGCGGGCGGTGTGAGTCAGTCAGTGCGGGCCGGAGCCCGCTTCCGCCTCGGAGCCCATTCAATTTACACGACGCGGCGGCAATGAACAGCGTCGAAGTCCAGTTACCTTGCGCCCTTGCGTTGGGCCGCCTTGCCGTCGGCGGCCCGGACAGCGGCCGCATCATGCGCCGCGCCGCGCTGCTCCGCCACCCCTTGCCGCTCTTTGAGCTTCTCTGCCTGCCCCTCCGGAACCCCCTGCTGTGTCCGTACCGCTGTGTCGCGGATCTGAGTCGATGGGGAGTTCGATTAGACAGAGAAACACGGATCCGGCGGCACAAGACCACAAGAAGACGACGTCGGCGGGGGCATCCGGGGCTGCCGAGCGGATCGCTATGATAAACGCCCGCTATGACGCCGAGGCTGGATGATTTTGAAGTTCTGAACGCTCTGACGAAGTCCCCGTCCGGGGCGGAGGTGGGTCGAAGCGCCTGGGAGGTAGGCACGCGGGGCTCTGGCAACGCATCGGTGCGTTGGCCAGATGTTGCCTACCCACACAGGCGCCCGTGGCGGCGGCGATGCAGTGCGGACATCGGCTGTCTAGATCTCTCTCTCTCTCTCTCTCTCTCTCTCTCTCTCTCTCTCTCTTTCTTTCTTTCTTTCTTTCTCCCTCCCCTTCTCTCCCTCTCTCGTCCCCTCTCTCCCCCACTTGTTGTGTCAGATGAGTATCTCCGGCGGACGCGTCGTGCGGTTTCGGTTCTGTCCGGCAGCCACGACAGCGACAGCCCCGCCAGTAGAAGTTCGACGCGACGTCTCGGCGCTCCGTGCCCTCCTCTTCCAATCCGCAAATTTGCGGAACTATGACGATCGTTGTGACTAACGAGAGCTGTGTTCTTACTCCAGTTATGTCGTTTCACGCATGTTGTATCAATGCGTATATTTGTGATGTAGTGGTTAACGTGGTAGGGATGAGCATGAGCGGAACACCAAAGTCAGATAAATAATGTTTTATTTTATTAGATGGACGAAATAATTTAGATAAACTAGGAACAGTTAGAGTGCGGGCCACGCTTAGAATGGTGTGCCGTACGAGGTCGCGGGCACTCTGGGGGCAGAGGCGAAGGCCGGCGAAGACTCGAAGCTCGGGCTGGAGGCGAAGGACGACTGGGAAGCTCCGGCGAAGCCTGGGCCGGCGGCGAAGGACGACTGGGAGGCGACGGTGGAGCTCGGGGCTGGGGCGAAGGACGACTGGGAGGCGCCGGTGAAGCCCGAGCTGGGGGCGAAGGACGACTGGGAGGCGCCGGCGAAGCCCGAGCTGGGGGCGAAGGACGACTGGGAGGCGCCGGTGAAGCCCGGGGCGGGGGCGAAGGCCGACTGGGAGGCGCCGGTGATGCCAGAGCTGGGGGCGAAGGACGACTGGGAGGCGCCGTTGAAGCCCGGGGCGGGGGCGAAGGACGTCTGGGAGACTCCGGAGAAGCCGGGCGCGGAGGCGAAGCTCGTCTGGGTGACGCCGCCGAAGTCGTTGGTCTGGATGCTGGTCTGGCCGGAGGTCAGTTCGAAGGTGGGTGCGGGCGCCGCGGCAAAGTTAGTGGCCGCGGCGGGGCCGGCAGGGGCGGATGCGGCGTAGCCAGGAGGTCCGTACTCAGCGAAGGGGGTTGGAGCCGGAGCGGGCGCGACGGGGAGGGGCAGAGGCGCCGGTGGCGGAGCGGGGGCCGGGGCCGCGAACGTGGGCTCAAGCACAGTGACGGCGGGGGGTCCGTACTGGGGGGCCGGGGCCGGCGCCGGCGCCGGGGCCGCGTAGGCGGGCTCCAGCGCTGTGACAGTGGCGGCGGGGGGGCCGTACTGGGCCACCGGCGCGGGGGCGGGCACCGGCAGGGCCGCGGGAGGTGCTGGGAGTGGAGCGGGCGCCGGGGCCGCGTAGGTCGGCTCAAGAGCGGAGACAGGGGCAGGTGCGAAAACGGGGGCCGGTGCGGGGGCGGGCGCAGGGGCGGCGTAGACGGGGGCGGGAGCCGGTGCTGGTGGTGCGTACACGGGATCGGCGGCCGGCACAGGGGCGGCAGCGGCGTACTGGGCGGGCGGTGGCGGAGGAGGTGGAGGCGGCGGCGGGGGGGCGTAGCTCACTGGGGAGGGAGCGGCGGCGGCGTAGACGGGGGCGGGAGCCGGTGCCGGTGGCGCGTACACGGGGTCGGCGGCCGGCGCAGGGGCGGCAGCGGCGTACTGTGGTGGTGGTGGCGGTGGAGGAGGAGGTGGCGGCGGCGGGGGGGCGTAGCTGACTGGAGAGGGAGCGGCCGCGGCGTACTGAGGTGCGGGCGGGGGAGGCGCCGGCGCCGGCACGGGGGCGAAGGCGGGCGCGGGGGCGGCGGCCTGGTACTGCGGCGCGGCCAGCACCGCGGCGCAGAGCGCCATCACTGTCACGGCCTGAGGAGAGAAGCGGACTGCGGGTCAGTTTCAGCCGTCGCGGCTGTGGCCGACGTGGGCGACAAGACACTCGCCGCCTTCTCACTCACCTCTCGGATCATGTTCGCTGGTGGTGCTGTGTGGATCGCTGGTTGCAGATGAATGTGCTCCATTTTGTCGGCGGCGAGTTTTTATATGAGCGCCAAAAGGGGTGCCCGCTGACCTGGCCCCCTCCTATGTGCGGGTTATGGTATGGGAGGTGCCCAGTGCAGGGCGGGCCGGGTCGGGGCGGATCAGCGGCGGGCCAGGCGGGCCGTCAGACGGCGGGTCGGCACCGCCGGGACCCCCCACCGAGCCGAGGTCAGCCCCGGCCACCCCGGCCAGCCCACCAGCTGAGCCGGCTCACGGCACGCCTAATTCCCACCGCCAAGACAATTCCAGGGAAACACGTGCAGGGTGTCATCTATTAAGCGCCAGAAACATATGCCACCTGAGAAATGGTACACTGTTACACTGTAAAAAAATGAAAATAAAATCAGTTTGAGAAATTGAAAAATGCTTGATCTATTTTTTTTTCAACGTTCGTCCGTGATTTTCCCAGCACTATGTATGGGTTTCAAAAATTAAAGTGTGTACCACATCAAATGACTTTCAAGGAGTAGTCGTCTTTATCGAATAGATTTACTATGAATGTGTGGGAATTTTCAAAAATATTTGCGGTAAAAATTTTACGAAAAGCTTAAATATCCATTCAAAATGAAATTTCTGGCGGCCGCGTGCAGTGTGTTGGCGGCCATGCTCTGCAAGGAATGGCAAATTTTTGGAATGCTCGTCGCGCTGCGGCGGAGATACAGGCATTTCCAACGAGGTTCGAGAGCGGAAGTGGAAAAACTAGATTATGTACTTCCAGAGCGGAAACGGGATAGTATGGGAAATCGCACGGCGGAAGACCATATATCTCCACCCCGGGCGACCAGTCCCGAGCCACGCGATTTCTCATTCTGCCCTTTACCGCTCTGAACTGAACGTATTCTTGTACACGGGGTTGGTGACGTTAACGCACGGATGGGGCAAGAGAGCCGCCCGTTGTGCGGCGCGGTGCCGTGAGCACCTCTCTACAGGCTTGCCATGCCAAGCCTCTCTCGATTAACTCTCTGCTCGAGTTGATTCACTCGGTCGGGCACACATCATCAGCATCAGCCCTGCGCTGCCCCCTCCCCTGCGGTCACGTGGTGCCCGACGTAACGCCGACACCCTTGCCCACCCTCTTGCGGTCACTCGGCTTCGATCGCCGACGGCCCCGGTATATAAAAGGGGGAGAGCGGTTGGGTCACATCACTTCACTCAGTCAGCTCCATCAGGCAGGCCAACCAACCCCCTAACAGCCACCATGAACACCTCCGTGAGTAGCATCGTCCAGCACAGCAGCCCGGGCCCTCGGGGCCACTTTTCGCTCTCTTAAATTTCGGTTTAAATAATGGTAGAATGCGGTCAAATTTAGTCAAAGTCCGGTCCACGCTCCGGTGGTGGACAGCCACGGGCGTCACCTGTTTAGCTTTGGTTCCGGCAGTCCACATCTGGCGGCTGCAAGTCCGTGACCGCACGCCAAAAGTTGGCGAACCGCGGGCGGCTGCTAGGCCGTCCGGCTGCGGCGCGATTCAGCGAATCTGACCCGCGGGAGGTTTCCGTTGTTCCGCGGAGCCCCAAGCCGAGAGACGGTGCCGCGCGGTGCCGGCTGCGGTGCTGCGGCCTCGCGGTGCTCCGGCGCTGACTGTCCCTGTGCCGCTCGCTAACGCCACCCTCCTCGTCCCCGCCCTCCAGGTCGCCGTCGTGGTCGTGCTGGCGCTGGCCGCCCTCGCCCAGGCCAGGCCCCAGGGGCCCTACCCCGCGGCCGGGCAGCCCCAGTTCAGCGCGGCCCCCGCCGTGTCGTTCGCCGCCCCCGCCTCCACCTACTCGGCGCCCAGCGGCTCCTTCGCCTCCGCCGCCTCCTTCGCCCCGGCGCCCGTCAGCTACTCGCCCGCCCCCGCCGTGTCCTTCGCCTCCGCGCCCAGCGTCTCCTACTCTGCGCCGACCATCTCCTACTCCGCGCCCGCACCCGCCCCCATCAGCTACTCGCCCGCCCCCGTCAGCTACTCGCCAGCCCCGTCCGTGTCCTACTCTGCTCCGACCGTGTCCTACTCCGCCCCCGCCCCCGCCCCCATCACCTACTCCCCCGCCCCCGTGAGCTACTCTCCCGCCCCCTCCGTCTCCTACTCCGCCCCCGTCAGCTACTCCCCCGCCCCCTCCGTCTCCTACTCGGCCCCGGCCCCCGCCCCCGTCAGCTACTCGCCCGCCCCCGTCAGCTACTCCCCCGCCCCCGCCGTCTCCTTCGCCTCCGCCCCCTCGGTCGTGAGCCCAGCCAGCTCCTACGGCGTCCCCAACTTCTAAGCGACTTGTGATATAGGATCGGCTGTCTTTTCCGAACGGCGCTGCCATCCATAAGCAAGCACTTCACTGAACCCGATGGAGTCTGCAATAAAGAAATGATTGATACTCAACTCTATATTTGCTTGACTTTAATTTCCCATTCACACATTCACACACATCATCAAAAAGGGATGCGAAAGCAACATTTTCTACGCACCAAATAAATCTGTCGACACGCGCTTCATTTTTTTTACCCGTCTATTAAAAAGAATGGAAATTTTGATATTGAATTGATTTTGCAAAAAACGGCTAAATTCAATTAGACGTAAAAGAACAGGTGTAACTGCCTCTGCAAAGTGTCATCTGAACACCGGAAAAAAATGTTGGATTTCTGCGGGAGCGGCGTTTATGTCAACTGAGCAGTTTTTTAAAATCCTTTTATTGTAAAATAAACCTGCGATAGAAACATGACTAAATAGATCACGCCAACAACGCCTGGAGCAGACGAGTGTTTGTGTTTGCCTGCCCAGGATGCGGTCGGCTGCGGGTTTATTTTATGGCAACAGACGGAACTGCGGCGGTAATCGTGACCTCTTTGGCGGCGTGGGCTAGTGTGCGGATTATCGAGCCGTAGCTTCAGGGTTCGACTCTTGTCAGTCGCTCATTTTTTTTTCCTTTTTGCTTGGCTTAAGGGACATTGGCTGAAGTATTGGCAGCGTGCCTCGTCTCCCGCTGTTCTGCTTCTTGTTTGCGATGAGCCGAAAAGTAAAATGGTGAGGCTTCAGGAAAGAGGTTCTGACCTTGAGTCGTAGTTGAACTAATTAATGAAGAAGAGGTTGCTATATTTGTTTCCTTTTTCTTTTAATTCAAGTAAAATATAATACGAAATAACAATGGAATGAAGGTGAAAGGTATAACGATAAACAACGGAGGGGGTGACTAGATGACAGTGACGATGATGGTGACGCACTAAGCTGCTCACTGTCTGGGCGGGCCGTACTCGGCGAACCCAACGCCGGAGCCGGAGCCGGAGCTGGCCCCGGAGGTGAACGCGCTGCTGCCGGACTCCCCTGCGACTCCGGGGATGACGGGGGCGACGCTGGTGACGACGCCGGGGGCGGCGCTGGGGGCGGCGGGGGCCGGGACCAGGACGGGGGGCGCGCTGTAGGTGACGCCCGGGCCGGAGGCGAAGGAGGGGGCGGCCGAGAACTGCACGGCGGGGGCGGCGGAGAACTGGACTGCGGGCGCCGAGGAGGCCACGTAGTGCACGGTGGCGACCTGGGGCGCGGGCGCGAACGTGTTGAACTGGGGGGCGGCCACGGGCGCGGCGGACGGGTAGCTGTAGCTGCCGCCGGCGGGGGCCGAGGCGGCGGGGTCGGCCGGGGCGCCGCCGGAGTAGGTCACCGGCGGGAAGGAGTAGGTGACGGGCACGGAGGAGAACTGGACGGCGGGCGACGCGAAGGAGCTGTAGGTGACCGGCGCCGGCGCGGGGGCGCTGGAGAAGTGGATGACGGGGGCGGGGGCGGCGCTGAAGACCACGGGCGTGGGCGCGGGGGCCGGCGCGGCCGCGGGGTACACGGTGGGGGCGCCGGGGGCGCCGGAAAACGAGGACTGCTGCTCGCCGCCGGTCACCGAGATGGGGATGACGCTGGGGTCGCCGGCGCCGGAGAAGACAGGCGCGGAGGGGGCGGCCGCGGCGTACGGCGCCGGCCCGAAGCCGAACGAGGGCGCGGCGGCGATGCTGATGGAGTTGCCGGAGTAGAGCGGGGACAGGCCGGGGTCCACGGGGGCGGGCACGGGGGCGGCGGCCGGCACCGGGGAGGGCGCCGAGTACTGCGGGGCGGCCGAGGCGGCACCGACCAGCAGTGCGAACAGCATCATCTGCAACAGGCGGGAGGCAAGGGCATAAGCCGGCCAGTAAACATAGCCGCGAGCCGCGAGCCGCGAGCAGAAGACAGTAGGCGGCACTCACCATCTTGTGCATCTTGGGGGTGGGCTTGACTGGTGTGTCTTGCTCGGACCGAAGGGTCGAAGTGTACTTGTCCGGAGGCTGCGTCTTCTTTATATACCATCCCGGCCCCACCCCCGCACCCGCATGTATGGCTGTGTGCTCTACTTTCGACTCTCGGTGCTGCGCGCTGCGCGCTGTGGGGGTGCACCGCACGGCGTGCCGTCTTGCCCAACGCGCCCACGGCTTACCGCTGCTGCGGGGCTGCTGGGCTGCCGCAGCGCCACCGCACCGCGCCGCACTGCACTGGACAACATCGCGAAGGCGCGCGGGAAAAATAAATGCCAGGCATTGACATGTGTTTGAGCCCGAATCCGACCGGCAGCATTTACCGAAAGGATTGAGCTCCACAATTATTTCCCTCCGTCCTCCGCGAGTGGGTGGTTCGGGTACTACGCTTCCGCCTTGCAATACCATAATTGACTCACGCAGGATCACTTAGAGCGACGAAAATTTTTCTAAATGTGATCGGATTGTAACGGGGCGAAAGTCGCCCCGTCCCGTCCAGCCCCGTCCCGCCCCCTTCCCCTGCTCCGCCAGTCGCTGCCGTCCGCTGCCCCCGCCACCGCGTTGGCCCGCCACCCCGTCACTTTCACTCGGCTCGCTTCTCTCGCAGCCGGAGGCACCACCGCAAATGGATTTTTTTTTGCCCCCATCTAAATGGTTATTGCCTGATTTTTTTTTTAAAATAATTAAAAACCGTTCCGGAATTTGTTCGGCTTTGTTTTTGTGTGTTATGTTAGTGTAGCGGAGCGGTGAGGCCGCGCGGGCCTTGTGCACTTGGATCGCTTATGTCACACTCCACCCCACCTACCCGCTTTCGGCTACGCGCACCCCGCCCCGCCCCGCCCCCGTTATGTGATGTGGCACCGTGGCACCGCTGCCGGCCGCATGCGCCGCATGGCACGGCCGCGCTCGGGTTCGCCAGCCAGCAGTACCCGTCCAGCCCGCGGAGAGCCTCGCCCTCTGCCGCTCCACTCGCACCGCATACGCGCTCGCCCCCCGCAAACTTGGACAAATCGCGCGCGACTCCCTGCGAGCGGCAAACATGGTAGAGTACGACGATCGTCGCCCTCCGGCGCCACTCTCTAGCGGATGCGGTGCGGTCGCAGATGATACGCCAGCTCACCCTCCCCCCCCCCCCCCTCTCACTTCTCACTCCCTCTCTCTCTCTCTCTCTCTCTCTCTCTCTCTCTCTCTCGACTGTGGCGCTCAATAATGATTTTATTTCATTTGTTTGTCTTTAGATTACTTTGCGTTCGGTTGTCTGCGTCTGAACACAGTTTCCCTCCGCCGCAGAGCATTTAATACAAACAAAAAAAAAGAGAAAGAGAAATCCATGAGACTCACAATTAGGCGGCTTATTTCATTCATTTTTGAAAAATTAATTTATATCTAAATTTATCGGCCTTGTCTGTCGTCAGAATTCGTGGTCGCTGTCGCTGTCGGCGGCCCTCGTGCTGACGCTGCTGTGCGGCGGCTGCTCGGGCGCGCCGCAGCTGCCGCAGCTGCCGGCGGTGTCCGAGCCCGCGGAGCCGGCGGAGCCCGCGCCCGGGCCGGAGCCGCTGTACCACTTCGACCACGCCCGCGGCCTCTACGTGTTCCACCCGCCGGTGCCGCGGCGGCCCGCGGCCTCCCGCGGCCACGGCGACGACGCCGCCGCCCCCGCCGGCTTCCAGCGCATCCGCGCCCAGATGAAGCGTGGGATTGTCGAGATGTTCGTCTTGTAGCTCCGCGCGAAATGAAATCAGACGTCGTTTTTATATGTAATTATGTTGTATTAATATGTAATAAATGTTGTGTACCCCACTATTGCTGTGTTGCATTTCGTCCCCTCCCCGTCTGCCACGGCGCAGCGTACCGAGAAGCCGGAGCCACATGTAAAGAAAGAATTACGAAACATTCAAAGCAAATTTATTTTTAAAAAAACTTCTATTCTATGGCATTGCTCTGCTCAAGAGCGAGAAACCACAACGCCGCGACCGCTGGAAACCAGCGAGTAGAGGGGGGGGGGGAGTTGGTGATATCAACGATACACATCACCCGACCATGGCGCGACCATTCACCTTCCACAGACCCGCTAGGCGGACATTACAATAAGAAAAGAAAGAAGCTTTTGTCCGGCCGGACACAAGGGGTAGGAGGGGTGTACACTGACTGGTGACTGGACCGGCCTGGCCCATTGACTAGATTGAAAATTTTTCAAAAATTTCACGATCATTTATGGTTTTTGTGTTTTGAACTGGCACCCACATCAAACGTAGCGGAGAGTGACTGGATAGTGACTGGCTGAGTGGCTGGAAGGCGAACACTGACTGGAAGCACTGAGGCACTCGGGGGTAGGGGTAGGCCGGCCCGCACGACACGCGCGCGCAGAGGCCGCCGTTGCCTACGCGGCAGGCGCCCTCGCTCGGAGGGACGAGTCCCCACGCAGCCAAGCGCGCCGTGCTGCGGTCCGCCAGGGTCCGCCAGGGTCCGCCAGGGGCGGATGGCGGATCACCGCCGGCCCGCCTCGGCGCAGCACCACGGACCGGAACCGCAGATTTGGCTCGCGATAGCTCCGTCCGGATCGGAAAAGATGGCTCGGCCTCGGCTCGGCAGGGATCGTCTCGACTCGGCCGGATGTTCGGCCAGCCACCGCAACGGGGTCGGATGCGGACACGGGTCCGAGCCCCCCGCCGTTTATAAGGCGGCTCCGCGTCCAATGAAGCCAACACTCGCTGACGATCACCAGCACGAGCAACATGTTCTCCAAGGTGAGTGCCGCCAGGAGCGGCCGCAGCGTGCCCGCGCCGGCCTCAGTCGTGGTACACCTCGTGTAGTGAGTGAGGCGTGGAGTCCGACTCTGAAGGAGGCGAATTTCGTGTTGCAGGCCTTCTTCGTTGTCCTGCTGGTGGCGGCCGCCAGGGCGGCCCCCCAGTACGCCTCCCCCGCCGCGGAGGCGGCCCCCGCCCCCGTCTTCGCTCCGGCTGCTCCCGCCCCCGCCCCCGTCTTCAGCGCGCCCGCACCCGCACCGGCCTACAGCGCCCCGGCGCCCGCCCCTGCTCCCGTCTACACAGCTCCCGCCCCCGCACCGGCCCCTGAGCCCGTGTACGCCGCCCCGGCACCTGCTCCCACCCCGGTCTACAGCGCTCCCGCCCCTGCACCAGCCCCCGCCCCCGTCTACAGCGCCCCCGCACCTGCACCCGCTCCCGTCTACAGCGCTCCCGCTCCTGCACCTGCCCCCGCCCCTGTCTACAGCGCTCCCGCGCCTGCTCCCGCCCCCGTCTACAGCGCTCCCGCGCCTGCTCCCGCCCCCGTCTACAGCGCTCCTGCCCCTGCACCAGCGCCCGTCCCCGTCTACAGCGCCCCCGCGCCCGCCCCCGCCCCCGTATACGCCGCTCCCGCCCCCGCTCCCGTATACGCTGCTCCCGCCCCCGCCCCCGTATACGCTGCCCCCGCCCCCGCCCCAGTCCGCGTGATTACCCCTGCCGCTGAGTACGGCGTCCCCAGCTTCTAAACTGGCCACAGCATGTAACCCTGGGAGTGGGTTACAAACTAGTCATCGTTCTGTCTGGTTGCCAGGCACCGGGTGAAGATTGAATCCGAACTGCTCGAATCCGGGGTTGACAATAAATATTTAACACCATTTGATGTCTCTGCGTCTGCTTTCTCATGGACTCTAAATGTCCCCATCAAACCATGCAGTCCGTCAGAAATCTAAATATCCCCTCCCCTTCTCTTTTTCCTGCCCTGCTCAGCGCGTGATTTGAATATTCCCGCGGCGAACGGCAAGAGTTTCGGGCGGCGGAGGCCGAGCCGGGGTGTAGCAGAAGGAAAACAGCTGTGTGCGATGGCTGGTTTATAGAGGCTTACATGATTTTTAAACTCGCAAAGACACGCACATCAACTCAGAATGGCCTCTAAAATAAACCTCTCCCTGTGCAAGGTAAATTCAAACGATGACGTTATATTTGTCAACTTGTACAAACGTTTTACATATGTGTAGGTTAAGAGGGTCTGCTGTCTTGTATACATGATCCTAAATTTTAACTGATACTATTTAAAACCTCGAATAGGGTTCGCGATCTCTACAGCTCTTAGAATTCGTATGTCATCGTCCTTGCCATCGTCACGTTTCTTCTAGTTCAGACCTACAGAAGATTCGCAACATCGGAATTTTGGCTCATATCGACGCGGGTAACTTGTCTTTTTCGCTTTCACCATTTCATTTTTAGTCTGCAAATTTTATTTTTTTAAATCTTTATAACATTTTCAGGCAAAACTACAACAACCGAGAGGATGCTATACTTCTCTGGAAAAATAAATTGCATGGGTGAAGTTCACCATGGAAACACAGTCACAGACTACATGGAACAAGAACGAAACAGAGGTAACATAATGTCCCATTTGTGACCATTCCTCATGTGTCAATCTTCTTTTAAAAAATTTTGAAATCATAATTTTACTTTCAGGTATCACAATAACTTCAGCATCAGTGTCATTTCCATGGAAAGACCATCAAATAAATTTAGTTGACACTCCTGGTCACATCGATTTCACAATGGAAGTGGAGAATGCCTTAAATATTATTGATGGATGTGTTGTTATACTTGATTCTTCAGCAGGTATTGTTCAATTTATCTTCTTGCCCACTGCCTTCCCATGTCCTATTCACATTTTCGTTCCCTCTTTTTATGAATCAGGTGTGGAGGCCCAGACACAAACTGTATGGCGTCAGGCTGACAAAAAAAAAATTCCTCGCATCGTTTATGCTAACAAAATGGACCGCCCCGATGCAAGTGTGCCTCTTTGTGTTGAAACATTACATAAGAAACTTGACACTGAGGTATTTGTTACACAACTGCCGATTGTAGGAACAAGTAAGTAATATATTACACTTGAAGCATATGTGTGATTCGCCTTTGTTTATTAATTTAAAAATATGTTGGTTAAAAATTATTTTAGAACAGGAGTTTTTAGGTGTTGTTGATCTGCTACATCTAAATAAGCTTTTGTGGCAAGAGGGCTCCAAGGGTGTTGAACAGCAAAATGTAATTCCCCTTGATGAATCATCTGATGGTATGTTGTGGGAGGATGCCATGAGGTGCAGAGAAGATCTTATTGATAAACTATCTGGTTTTGATGATCAGTTGGCTGACATTATTATTGCCAATGAGACCTTAAATAAAGTCAGTGCAGCAACTCTAGCCGCTGCTTTAAGGAGAGCAACTATTTTATGTGTAAGTCTTTGGGTCATCAGGCAACTTATATGGTGTTCACTTCTTACACTTCTTTTTGTAAGCTTATTTCTGTTGTGATGGCTTCATGAAAGAAATCTTTTCAGAA
Organism: Megalurothrips usitatus; assembly: GCA_026979955.1. Lineage (NCBI taxonomy): Eukaryota > Metazoa > Arthropoda > Insecta > Thysanoptera > Thripidae > Megalurothrips > Megalurothrips usitatus. Next base: position 8,423,878 of record CM049595.1, on the reverse strand, counting down.
AGGTGTGCCCCTTTTGTGTGGCAGTTCCTATAAAAATAAGGGTGTTCAACCTCTTATGGATGCAGTGGTTCGATACCTCCCATCCCCTGTTGAGCGTTCAAATAAAATTTTTCTGCAAGGCTTCAAGGATAATCTGTGTGCTCATGCATTTAAAGTGGTTCATCATGGCCATTTAGGACCTGTGGTTTTTTTAAGGCTATACACAGGAGAGATTTCAAAAGTGAGTTTGTCATCTCTTTTCTGGCGAGTATTTTTAATTGCTCTATTTATAATAACTATTTACTTTTTAGAAAGAAAAGATATTCAATGTAAGATTGCAAATGCCAGAAAAATGTACTAATGTCATGGTGGCAACAGCAAATGATTTTGAGGAAGTTCCAACTGTTACAGCAGGAAATATTGCTGTTGTGTCAGGCCTAATTGTAAGTTTTTGAATTTCTGTCACTTACTAAGCACCTTTTAAACTTGTGTTCAAACAATTTCAAACATTGAAATTAAACATTGAAGGAAACAAGAGCTGGTGACTTAATTACAAGCAGTGGTAGTTCTACTCAAAAGGCCTGTAAAGATATTGCTAAAATTAAAGGCATTACAGAAGAGGAGGCTAGAACTCTTTTAGGGGTTGGCATTGTTCCACCAGAGTCTGTATTCTTCTGCTCAATTGAAGCTCCATCGCAGGTAAAATCGATAGTTTATTCACTTTGTGTAAATAATTTTGGTAATTTGCATAATGAAATTATTTTTAATGCACACATGTTGTAAATGCCCTCAGTCACAACAGGTAGCTCTGGAGAAGGCACTTGATAGACTTCAGCGAGAAGATCCAAGCCTGTCTGTTTCATTCAATGAAGAAACATCCCAAGTTATCCTGGGAGGTCTGTTCTTGTTTCCAACGATTCTTTTTGTTTTATTTTTACTTCATCAATGAAATGTCATTCATGTCATGTACTGGAACCATGTGATCCTTTCTTTAGGTATGGGAGAGCTTCATTTAGATATTATAAAGGAACGCCTTCTGACTGAATACAAATTAGATATATTGCTCGGACCAATCCAAATTGCATACAGAGAAGCTCTCAACAGTCCTGTTGAAGAGAAGATTCGTATCCAAGAAAGTATTGGTAAGCTCTTTCTCTTGTTATCTCAAAGTGTGAACTTAAATGTTAAAAAGTGTACCAATGTCAATGTCATCATTACAATTCAACTATTGCACCTTTTTTCAGGATCTTCTCATCAATTAGTTGAGCTAGATATGGTCATTGAGCCCAGAACAAATAAGTGTAAGAAAGAAATCTTGCAAATCTATTCAGAAGATAGAGAGGTACAACAAAAACTGGAGAGGCTGATTGGAAATAAAAAAATATATCAGGCTTTGAGAAATGGTGTCACTGAAGGCCTCAGATATGGACCTAAACTGCACTGCCCTGTAAGTTTATAAAACCCCAGTTGTTTGTATCTTTGTTTCAATAGCTTTCAAAATGATAATTTATGAGAACCCTAACAGCTAATGGCAGCATCAGTCACCATCCGAGATATTACTTGTGGAAAAGGGACATCGCCTCCAATGATAAGTTCAGCTGCTACCCAGTGTGTCCGCAAAGTAGGACTATATCTTTTCCTCAACAATTCAACCTGAGGTCAATTTGTCATTCCCTTCTACCAGATCTAATACCTATTTCAGGCATTAGAAAAGGCCGACACGCTGTTAATGGAACCCATTATGTACGTGGAAGTGGTGCTTAACGATGAGCACCAACCACTGATCTCTGCGGACCTGGCACGCCGACGGGGGGATCTTCTCGGCGTCGGCGACCGCCACAATCACAGGGTGAGTTGTATCCCCGACCGATAACAACTTCTCTCCATTTTGCAGTTTTATCATTCTTTTTCTCTTAAAAGGTAATGCAAGCTCGAGTGCCACTGGCAGAGATGCTGGGTTATGCAAAGGAGCTGAGGTCATTAACTTCCGGAACAGCAACATTTAGCATGGAGTTCCAGGAATATCAAGCCTTGTCAGATGACCAGGTAGCATTAGTGATTGAGAAAGAGACTGGATTTTAAGGAGAGGAAGTGGAAGAAAATAAAATATGTATTTATGTATGTAGCAATCGAAATTCTTTTTATTTAAGATTTCCTTTTTATTCATAAATAGTTATAAAACAGACAGTTACATAAAAGCATTGATGCAAAAGAAACATCAGAGGGGAATGGAAAATTAAAACAATATTTAAAATGATTTTAGACATCCAAATGGGATCAAAGCTATAGTGAAATTATGGATGTGTAAGTTAATGTTGAGAGGAAAGAAATATACAATACGCAAAGGCACATATGGTTCATGATTAATTTTAAAATCAGTATTTCACCGGAGGAGTGCGCCATACAGCACTTGACTTGCGAATTAATTGGCGGCGGTCAATAGCAGTAAAGATTTTACTCAAATCAGGTGTACTCTTCTTACTGCCAAAGAATGCAAACATCTGGGCATGTGTAATTTCATAATCATCCAGCAGTCTAGGCATGCGTTGTTTGTCTGCAAAAATATGTGTAAAAGTTTTATAGAAGAATTGAAGAATTTCCTTTTGCTGTCAAATATTAATTCATACTTACATGAGGCCCACTGCGGAACAACTTTCTTTGGCTTGGCTTCATCCTCACTAGAATCATCAGTATTGGCATCATCAATGCCATAATTTTCAGGATTTGAAATTGGAATGGGCTCTCTCTCCTCTGGCCCAGGCGTCATTCCATAAGATTGATGAGCAGGTGAAAGCTTGTCATATGTTTGATCCAGTTGAATTTTGGAAGTTTTCTTGGCTTTCATGGTGGCTTCCTTGGCCAATTTTTCTGCTTCCTTAGCTCTGATATTGAAAGAAATTTTAGTATATTTACACTGGATATAAATTTAAAAGCACCCAAACATTTGAACCCACCTGTGAGCAGCGGCTTCTCGTTCTTGTTGCATGCGTTCCATCTGTTTCCGCTCAGCATCCTCTTGCTCTTTCTTACGAAGAGCAGCAATTCGTCTTTGTTCTTCCTCCTGAAATGTCAGTCACAGGTTAATCTCAAATATAAATCTTTGTAATAATGAAAAGGATCAATTTTAAGTACCTGCTGCTTCAACTTTGCAAGGCGAGCAGCCTCTTCTTGCCGTCTTCTTTCTTCTGTTTCAGCAGCTTTTTGCAGAGCAAGTCGTTTTTTCTTCAAATTCTCCTGCCTTATTTTTTCTTCACGCTCTGCCTGAAGCTGCCGTTGCTTCTCCTCTCTTTCTCGTTCTAGTCTCTGTAGCATCTCCTGCTTCTCTTTCTCCATTGCTTCACGAGCTGCACAAACTTTAAGCCTCTTCTCTTCACGTTTCCTATTAAAAGCAACAAAAAAGGAACCATAAGTAAATTATACAAAAGACAATACAGGGACTGTTGAAATGGTATATAATTACTTCATTTTCTCCTCCATCTGAGCTTTGAGGAATTCTTCACGTTTCTTGCTTGCAACATCTGCTTTAGCATTAAGCTTTTGAAGATTTTCTTCTCTAGAAGGTTTGATCTCCTGATGAACAATTGGCTTAGCAATAAAGGACTCAACAGACGTAACAATGTTGTGCATGCGTGGAGCCTACAAAATAGAAATGTATTTAGTTACAATTACTAATCCATTGTGAAACAATTTAAGAATCAACACCTACAGAGAAGGAGGTACTTGCAGAATGATTGGGAGTTGATGGAGTCATGCGATTTAGAGGGGTTGGTGCCTTGAGGAATAACTGAGGCTGCTTACTAGCACTGCCAAATGGTTTAATGACAGTTTTAGATGCTGTGAAAGCAGAGCCCTGAAACATTCACAGTGCCAAAGTTTTTGCAAGCCTTGATAATATCATGAACATACTTAAGTTACTGTACATATATGAGAATACCAACCTCCTTCTCATATTGATCCTCATAACGCTTTTCTGCTTGCTTGGTGAGCAAGCTCTTTTGTTGATGTACTGGGGACTTGAGGATTTTGGAAACTGTAGATAAAGTATGGTCCACCTGTCAAGAAAACAAATACGTTGTATCAATGTCTTATAGAAGCCAATATGCTGAAATATCAGAACAGCTATAATCATGCAACAAAATCTATTTTTGTCTTCACTATATATGTTACCTTGGTTGTTTTCTTTTCTTCATCTGCAGCAGCGGCTTTAGCCATAGCCCTCGTTTTAGTACGTGTAACCCTGGTGGGGGCATTCACAGCGTCATCTAAGGATGTGACTGATGAGTGTATAGCAGGTGGGGTAATCTTAGATGGCTGAATGAGTTTTGATGGTGGAGGCAATGAAGGCGGAGCCATGTTTGTACTTTCAGCATCACTATCTTCATTTAGAGCTTCAAAGGCTTTCACCACCTTTTTAACACTATCTCCTTTAAGGCTGCAAATGTGAGATGACAAATTATTGATAATAAATGTCAACAGGTAGTTTTTACTTGAATACTTAAAATGTGTGGTGCAAACTTACAGGTGAGCTGGTAGAGCCTTTACTATAGGTGATCTGATGGGAGACATCATTGGTGATTTCAACACACTTCCCTGTTTCTTGGGTGTTGGTCTATGAGGTGAGGACACAGTATCTAGTGCTGGAGCAATAATCAAAGTCCTATCTTTACCCACTGGTGTTCTGGGCTCTGAGGAACTGCGAGAGCTTCTTCTCGGTTCCTCCTTGACTACAAACGTTCCACGGCCAGCGGATCGAGACCGTTTTTTCGGAGGGGAGCTGACTTCTGGTGGATCTGTAGATATTGTAACATCATTGCTCATACAAGTAGTATAGGAATTGTCATCCTTGTCATTTGAAGCTCTGCTTGCCAAACTAGCATTCCTTGGAGTAAGCACTTCCTGCTTAACAGCAACACCTAAACAGAAAATCCAGTTGAGAAAAATATACGCACACTAGAACCATGCACAAGCCAATATCAAGTTTAACTTGCCAACTGAAGTGCTACCACGAGTGTTGCGGCTTCCAACAGATGACAGGCCACTGTCTCTGCTTGTCGTTTCACTTGATCTGCTCCCACACAGACGCTTTGATGCTGAATCAACTGCTTCCTCCTAACACGTAAGAAATATATTGAATGAAATACAAAAACAGACATGAAGAGAAGAACAGAACAGAGCTATGTAATACAATTTCTATGTATTTCAGTGAAGAAACTATAACTCACACTTAGTCTTTTTTGAGATCTTGTTGCAAGGGAGGGTTCAATATTTTCACCATCTTCATCTTCTTCAAATAAAGGGGTTTTGATTTTAGCAGTTGCTTTTTTAGTTGCTATCTTCCTGGTACCTTTTCTGGAAGCTCTCTGCAGACAGCAATGAAAATTTATTGTATCATAACAAAATAAAAATAAGGACACAGAAAGTCTGATGACAATACAGAAGAAATCTACCCGAATGTAAAAGTATCCGACATGTTACAAACCTTGTTCTGAGGACTTGTGTGTGTAGAGGCAGCATCATCTGTTACAAGAAAAAAGGCACATAGAGAATTGAAATGGGACCCAGAGGTAGATAATGCAAAAGATATGTGGCAGTTCATATTTAAGGCACTGCACAAACAGCGTCCCAAACGCATACCAAGATCAACTGTTGATTCCAAGCTCTCCCTGATGGCTGAAAGAGGCTGTTTTTGCTTCCCTGGCGTTTTGGGTACAAGAACAGTCTTGACATTGATTGTGCCATTTCTGACACCGTCACGTACCGATTGCAGCCATGAGTAGTGCTCCTGATGCAAACGACGAAACAGGTCAAATTGTAATGAAAACCGCCCAAGATCGTTAAAGACGACAGACTATCTATCTATCACTAACCTCGAATTCGGCTTCAAATGCTTGTAACGCTTTCTTGCTTTGCTCACGCAAAGCCACCAAACGCTCTTGTAAATCGGCTTCGGTGAATACCATTGTAAAACACCTGCGGTGTAAAAGAACGGTGCATCAGAACAATTATTATCCGGTGCGAAACTCTTAGGAGATCTACAGGTAAACTAATAAATAAAACTTTCAAAGCGCACAAACGACAGGAAACAACACAAGGGAGTCTGGAGTTCAATGATTATTCGGCGTTGTGCGAACGCGCAGGATAAGATTACGGTGACACACCAACAGCTGCGATAATGCGTTTTGCCCAGTCCAGCTATTGTGTACACAAATCTACACCAAAACTAACTGAATTTACCTGAAAAATGAACCCCTGACAACCCGACCCCCTTCCGCGCCGAAACGGTCAGTTTAAAAGTGAAGTTCGTTTGAAAACAAAAACAGAATCGGCATCCAAAATCTCTTCTGTGGGGCACCTGCTGCGAGGCTACGAGGGTGGCGTGTGCGTGTGTGCAGCTGGTACAAAAAAAATCACTTACTTTTAAACTTGAGGTCGTACATCGAAAATAAATTATTTTATTTCAATTAAAAATAATATTTCAGCAAATATCACTTTATAACACAAAGAAAAGACGCAAACATGAAGTATGTGACCTAAGCCGTCGTCAACATGCATGAGCAGGCGGAGTGGCTGATTGCGCGGTAGATTCGAATGTCCGTTGCACCCAGTCGGAGCGAGGGGAGGGGATAATTATGTGTAACTTTATAAAATATGTTTGCAAAGAAATAAAATTGGAAGAAGAACGGATATTCTGGCGACACTGTGCCACAGTATTCAAAACGATTACTGTGATGTGATGCAATGTTTTCCTTGAATGTGATTGCTTTTACTTGTTTAAAAGAAAACATTGTTTTACTTGTTGTAAATTGTGGATGACAAATGTACAAGGACAAAAAAAAAACAACCATGAGAACAATATCGATGGTTTATTCTTCAAAATTCAAACCAGGAACATGCCAGTCAGTCGAATGCAAAAGGTACAAATCAATTCTTACATTTCAGCTTGTCACATTAAAATTTTTTTATTAAGTCAGGACTTTTTAATCTTATTAATTACCTGTTGAGGGAAATAGCCTATATTTTTACGAACACATGATATACAAAATCTTTTAGTATAGAACAGGCTACATTCACTAGAGCAGCATACCGCTTTGTTACAAAGTGAGCAATCTCCTGCGATCAGCAAACACTGTCCCTTCCCTGGTGGAGAAAACGGGTCTCTCATAACATACCCTTCCTCTGCAAATACAAATGCTTTGGCAAACGGTGGCTTCTGTCCCTTATAATGATACCGCTCCTCAAAATTACAATATGAGCAAGACACTACACCTCCAGGATCTTCTTCGGGTTTTTCGTTTGTAGATGATGGAGCTGAGGAGTCCCCCATGTTGATTTCTTCACAAGTAAACCATGTCAGTACAGAAAGACTAGAGGGGGGACTCTGCGTCACAGACGGAGTCTCGTTAAGTGAGGAGTTGAACAAAAGCGTTTGCTAAGCATAGGTAATCCAAGAAAACTCAAAACAGTGCGTGAGGTTATGTGACCATAGGTGGCGGCACTACCGCGCCTCCGCGCGCCAAGCGGGTCCGAGAAGCTGTCCCCGCGGCGCGCGGCGGCCGGCAGCCCCGCGTTGCCTACCTTCCAGGGGGTCCGGCCGGCCGCCCGCCGGCGGCTTATGGGTGCTAAGCGGTTTTTCGCCCCTAGCTCCGCTGTTTTTGGGTTTAGATGGGTAGTGTAACCCAAAAACAGCGGAGCTAGGGGCGAAAAACCGCTTAGCGCCCATAAGCCGCCAGCGGGCGGCCGGCCGGACCCCCTGGAAGGTAGGCAACGCGGGGCTGCCGGCCGCCGCGCGCCGCGGGGACAGCTTCTAGGACCCGCTTGGCGCGGTAGTGCCGCCACCTCCCGGCGTCTCACTATTTATGTGATTTGTTGTGAACCTTGAAATATAGTAACATTTTTCTTCTCTTTGAAATAGTTAATCGTTGCTCGACCGTTTCGGTATTGAAGTAAATAAAAAAATCAGTGATCAACAGGTTTGTTTTGTTTGTGGTTATGACATTTCTTTTCTTATCATTTTTTTTATCTTATTACAGAGGTTCAATTTATAAAATCTTAAATGTATTACAGGTGTATCCTGTTTCATTTGTTGTCTGGCTGATATTCTTTGACTTTTATTCTAGATAGAATCATTTTTCTTATAAAATTTGCTTCCTGAGATAATTTGTTAACTTTTTTATATGGTATTCTCGTATTCTCTATATGTTTCAGCAATGTCTTCAGATGAAAGTTACAAAGAAGCTAACGTAACGCTAGAAGTAGATGGTGTGAAATTTCACTGTAACAGAAATGAATTAGCCACTCAGAGTCCTTACTTTGAAGCGATGTTCAGTGACAACTTTGTTGAACGAAATAAGGAAGTGATAAAGATTCAGGTATTGTTGCTTTACCTCGATCTCAAAATCTGGATTACAAAACTTTTCATCAATTTGAAATATCACTTTTCTTTTCTTCTTTTCTTATAGGATGTGGATGCCTCAGCTATGAGATTTCTTCTGCAATGGATTAATGACACTAGCCAAATAGATTCTTTACGAGGGGAAGAAGTTTTGGTTGTCCTCCAAGCAGCTTCCATGCTACAATTTGATCGTCTGCAGCGGACTTGTGAGGATATCATGGTGCAGCGCTGGCTTTCACCTGAAAGTTGTCTTCAGACAGCAGCTACAGCAGACCAGCTGTCACTGTTAAAACTACATCAGAAGGCATCAGCACTTGCTCTTTGGCACTTCAGTGAGGTTGTAAGAAAAACACTGCTTTTGTGCTTCATAAAGATTAATAAACTGTAAGTCATATTTCTTCCTGATACAGGTAAGGCACACCCAGGCATTTTTGAATCTTCGATCTGATGCACTTGTGGAATATCTCACTCAAGATGCCCTATCTTTAGGTTCAAACTCAGATGAATTCCAAGTTTTTGAGGCAGTATCATGGTAAAAATTATATATTCAATTATTAGACAATGCATGTTACATGCTACAGCCTTTGGTATAGTTACTAATATTTCTTTAGCTGGTTGGAGCACAATTTGTCGGAAAGACATCCACTAACCGTGGAAGTCTTGTCCTGTGTTCGTATGAATTTCATTCCAATTAGTGATATACGAAGTATGTTGAATTATGCCTGCATCGACAGCTGTGAAGATGCTCAGCTGTTGTTAAAATGCATAATCTGTATTCTAGAAGGCAAGGAAGTATCAACAGTTGGAGAAAACTCTGTCACAGTGTTTGAGGTAAAGTATTTGTACTATTTTTCACATAAAAGGTTTAACATTTATGTCTTTTAGAAATTACAAGGCTTCTAGTTTTTATAGCTAAAATGGTTTTTACTGTATTTAACAGGAGGAAACTTTAAGTGGCCAAGATGAAAATAAAGCTTGTTGTGAAACAATTCGTAAACTAGCTGGCCACATCAAAGCATGTACCTCTGCAGCTCCCTCAGAAATTAGCTCACTTCAAATCATGGATAAAGAAGTAGAGCTAAATGATAATATTGACAATATATCAATTAATGAATTTAGTGCTGATACTTTAATAAAAGCACAAGTTATTCTCAGCAAGAACAAACGCCAACTACCTACAATTGCTTGTGTAATTGGTCGGATTATGAGAGATGAGGAACAAATAGTTCTTGAAGAGGGAAATGATTCAGAACTCAACCTTACTAAAAAGAACAGAAAGGAGAGAACGAAGAATGGTTCGCCTTTCATTTTTTACTGGGATTCAGCCAAAAATGAAAAGCCTGTTCCTTTGCTGCCTCTCTCAAAAGTGAAGCAGGGACCACATGAACCTCTTGGTTACACTGTGATCAGTAAAGGTGTGTCGCTGTTGTCATTTATGTGGTCATGTCCCATTGCGTTGAAATATTGAGTACAGCCATTTTAAGCAGAGTAAATAAATTGTGCTTTTACATGCTTCCAGGTCAAGAACTATTTGTGATTGGTGGAGAATACCTTCTTGGATATGGCAACTGGAACAAGTCGGTGTGGAAGTATAATGTTTGGAGTGAGACTTGGACATTTGAAACAAGGTATTGTTTTGATAATGATATGGTGAAGTTGTATTAGCTCTTCTGGTATTTTATTGTAAACCAAACCCAAAAAATTGGTTGATTTTTTTAATTTTTTTTATAACAGCCTCACTGAACCAAGAAGACATCACTCTGCGGTGTGTTTAGATGATGATTTGTACATCATAGGGGGATTTGGAAAATTTAGGGTTATCATGGATTCTATGGACAGATACAACTTTCATACCAGTAAGTGTCAATCTGGAACATTTTTGTTCTTTTATTACGGTACAGTACGTCTTCACTAGGGAAATGTAAGTTAGCATTGCTAGTGCTTACACAACTCTTGTGTCCAACACAGGGACTTGGCATAAATGTGCACCTTTACCAACTAATGTGTATTCAGCTGCAACCTGTGTCCACAACAACTTCATCTATGTCATCTCCTGCCTTGTGTTTTGCTATTATCCTACAAGTAATTCTTGGGCCACTCTTAATGATATCAACATTCCAGCTGGTTCAAGTTTTAACACAGCCATGTCACATGAAGGTCTCATATATCTAACAGGTACGATAAATCTCTGCAAGTTGAAGTTGACAATGTTCTTATTCAATTTCTTTTAATTCAATCAATTTTTAATTTTTTCAGGATCTTACTCACCAGCACTTATGTGTTTTGATCCCCTTGTAGAAAAGTCAATTAAATGTGTAGGAAGTTTTCAGAACAACGCAGGTGATGCATGTCTCGTAGGCAATATGATTTATTCATTTTCAGAAGAAGACGACAGACCTTATGTAGAGGTATATGATATTGTAGAACAAACTTTTAAAGTTATTTGGACAGGAAATGCAAGTGATGACAAGATCTCTTTCAAGAAGTCAGGAGGATGTTTCTCTCTTGTACTCTATAGAGCATGAGTATTTCATTAATTAAGTCTTTTTTTTCACCTTTTTTTCTGAAATCTATGATTCTATGTAACAAAGTAACTTACCTAAAAATTTACAACATAGCGCAGTATGCCTCTGGTACGAAGTTCACGGATCCTTCCACAATGCCTCAATACTGTCAGCATATTTAAAGACAATTTGTCTGGGACACAGCCATTAAAAGTTTTGAAGTCATTAGCCACACAGAAATATAAACCTAAAATAATCTAATGGTTAATTGCTGATCTAAACAAAGACTTCATTTTTTTTTTATGACAGTGAAGGTTTAGCTTACTTTTAGTTTCTTTGAGTTCCTGTTTATTGAACTCTTTCCACAGATCTGCATCTCTCTTCTTCAAGGTTGACCTTTTCCCTTGAAAATGGCATATTTCTGGGAAATGACCTTGTTGACTATAAATAAAAGCGTTAATTTTATCATAAGTAGCTCGTCCTTTTAAGAACCTGGATGGTAGAAAAATAGATGATGTTAGATGGTTTAAAATGTGAACAAATACTAGATAACATTGAAATTGAATCAAAACAGTATGTAATAGGACTCATTACTTCGAAACTTTTTCAAATTCATAAATAGTAAAGAACAGGATCTCTGGGACATTTGATGGCTTTGGAGCAGGTGCAGTAGAAATTGTTGACACTGGTTTACTTTTAGTATTGACAGGCTGCAGATCTTATCACATCTTTTAATAGGTATTAAATTTTGAATTTTCAAGAAAATTTAAGTTTAAAGATTAAGGAATGACTGACCTCAGCACTGGGGAGACTGATATTGGATGGACAGTTGAAACCATCTGGGATGTTATCGATAATAAAATCATATTTATGTTTAAGGATCCTTGCACGCACTTTCTACTCCTGTTTTAACCACATCAAAACTCCATTAACTTTCTTGTTTTTATCCTCAAGCGTTAGATTACACTAACTGCTACTAAACTAGGTGTTTTCACTTACCTCGAAACCCTATATCCGAGTCCCAACCTCTGAAGACTTCGATTACCTGACTGAAAATGTAAGCTCGGTCTGCGATGACCAACAAAGCAGAAGGAACTTCATTGGCGTTAATTTCAGGCTTCTCCAGCTCCGCTCGAAGAGTGGAATTGCTGTCATCAGACATTTCGGCAAAGTAGCAGTGTCTGGAATTAACGTATCAGAAGTGTAAATAAGTGCAATGAATCCATGATGCCAGGGAAGGCCTTCCACCTCCACTGATGATGCTACTCGTATTTTGCACCCGCTTGGCGCGAACGAAAGTAACCGACTTACGAAGAGAGGCTAGCGAAAGTCGGTCTGGGAAGGGATGAGAAATTTACTTTGCAGCGAGATTTTCATACCTCCTCTGACTGTAGTCTCGCCCGAGAAGATATAAAACGCTCTGGTATTCTACGAACCTGCGTCTACGTTGTTGTTGTGTGGAAGCAAGAGAAAAGTGTCACCGATAGGTTTTGAGTTTTGAGTGTTACAACCCTTGCACTCTCTCTGCGGAAAGGTTAATCAACTTCCTCGCTGCCCAATTTTGGTGTGTTGGTTTTGTTATCTACTCCTTGTCTTAAAAAATTCGGTTCTCTTGGAATAAAAGCGTACGTCTCAATGGCCACTTCAGGGCTTGTTAGCGGATCATTTCAATTTTCGGCAATCTACGAACTACTTATTGTGAGGATGGCTCTGTTGTGGTCCCATGATTTTATCTATGCAAATTTGCCTGTTGTGCCCATATAAATCTTGCATGCTGCATTTTCAGCTCGGTCAGCTGTTCGCTGTCTTAACCTCAATCTCTGATGCCGCTAACGCTGGGATATGTGTTGTAATTCCAATGTTTACATTCCTGTTTGTACAGGATGGCCAAACCTTTATAAGTGATTGGGTTCAATCATGACTGGCTTTGGAGGTCACAACATATCACCCTCTACGGATCTGAGCTCCTACCGTGATCAGCATTTTAAAGTAAGTATGCCTGTGTGTGTCGTTACACTGAACTACCATGGTTTTAAGGTATTTATTTGACCTTTGTTTGTTCTTATTTTAGGGCTCCAGAGCTGAACAAGAAAGGTTACTGAAAAACAGCACCACCATCTATGTTGGAAATTTGTCTTTTTATACAACTGAGGAGCAGATTTATGAGCTCTTCACCAAGTGTGGAGATGTAAAAAGAATAGTGATGGGCTTGGACAAGTATAAAAAGACACCTTGTGGGTTTTGTTTTGTAGAGTATCCTTTATTATCCAAAATATCTTATTGGCAGTACTGCAATTAAGGGTTCATAATCGCACCTACCTAGCTCATGTGTTTGGGATTTCTAAAGTAATCAGCCTCCTTATGTGCCGTTATTCTGTTCAGTGTTTTCAGCCACAGATGTGTTCCTTAACCATCAATTTTCAGGTATTATATGAAGGATGATGCGGAGCAATGCATGAGGTTTGTCAATGGAACACGATTAGATGACCGTATAGTGCGTACAGATTGGGACGCTGGCTTTGTAGAGGGAAGGCAATATGGCAGAGGCAAATCTGGAGGACAAGTGAGTAAAGGACCTGATTCATTGAAGTCAGCTATTTTGAGAAACAAATTTCCTTTCATGATAATTGTTTTCAGGTTCGTGATGAATACAGAACAGATTATGATGGTGGAAGAGGTGGATATGGAAAGCTCATGCAACAGAAGGTTGGGGGGCCTGTTCAAGATATTGGTGTTTTCAGAAACTAAAATGACTTTGGTGTTTGGACATGGTACTAATTGTATTTCATATTAAGGTTATTTGCGTTTATGTGGTGCACCTCAGTTTAAAATATTGTTTACAGTGTACCAATTATTTTGAAGCTTCTCATATTAGAGCTTCATTTTTTCTTTTATGCCAAAACATCATAGTGTTCAAATTCCATGCATTATGCAGATACTTTATCTCTTATGATGCAACATCCGCTTAGTGATTATGGCAGGAATTTTCGCTCTTCTTAAGTTTCTTTTGAATGTTCATGTGTTTGACTGACTGAATGAAATTTCACATGAAAGCTGTACAAGACCACAATAAAACATATACTTCATGTATATTTAAAATTTTATTACAATAAATACATTTTCATTTATAATGTAAATAAACAATCCACTGTATCTCTCCCCGATTTTTCCCACAACAGAAAAAAAAAGTCTTTGGCTAACAGTACACACAGTAATACAGTACAAAAATACATCTACAAGATTATGGGCTCAAGATTTACATTTACGGTTTCATCTTGGTGTAATGAGTTTTCGAAAGAGGGTATGCTACTATGAACGGTAACTTGCATGGGGCTTCTGAAGGCTTCTGTGCTTTTCCCAGCAAACTTACCTGCGGTACTGAGGACCATATGTTTTATATAGGTCCTGAAGGGAATGTGGGCATTTGAATGTAATTTTCTTAAATCTACTTAAGAACTGCAAAGGTGTTCCTATCACACATGAAGGTCTCTCATTTATTTATATTTTCCTGGTTAAAAGTGCTGGAACTCTTAATAAATCTCTACATAAAAATTCTTTAGAGCTACTATTTCTCATGAACATAAATTACAGACAGATCAACATCACCTCAGATAATAGTAAAATCAAAGCAGTACAAAATTCAGAGCAGTTGCATCTCATAAATTTCATTAATAACAGTCTCAGAAGTTCACTTTAAACTTGAATCTATGAACATTTCACTGAGAACGTGAGTTACAGTTCTGTTTGGTCTTTAATCTCAGTCTCAGACTCATGCATTTAAAAGGCTGTACGGACGGAGCTCTTTTTCACAGAAAAAGAATAAACCACTTGCATCTTTGCAAATATAGTGCAGAGGAGCCTGCAATAACTTCTGTCTCCTTGATCCCAAGAGGACTAGATAAAGTTGCAGAACAATTTCTTCTTGAGGGGTGTTGGCTTTTTGACAACAGCTCGCACTGCTTCAATGAAAACTTCTGGTAGTCCGTCATTAGCTATAGCTGAACATTCAATATATCGCGATGCATTAATTTTCTTACGCATCCTCCGTCCCTCTGCTGTGGTTACACAATCTGCTTGTGATTCTCGCAGATCTGTTTTTGTAGCTGTAATACAAATTGTTAAAGTGATCAAATGCCTGGTAAAGTACGGTTTGATTGATTCTAACTAAGCCACATTTACAGATCTTACCAACAAGAACAATTGGCACATTTGGGCAATGCTGTCGAATTTCAGGATACCACTTGCTGAAAATGTTTTCAAAGGAACTGTGGCTGCCGACTGAGAAGCACAGAAGGAAGCAGTCAGTCTGGAATACAGTAAAAGACCAATCATAATAGTTAGCATACCTGCTAATAACTCATCCACTTTTGATCATGGAATTCCCTATTCCCGCTGGTGTAAATAAGCCACAATGTAATCAGTTCTGTTTTGACCAGTAAAGAATGGGCACTAACTTACATTTTTATATTTTATCAATCAACACCCTTGTCCTCCATCAAGAATCAAAGTTATCAAATATAAGAGAAACTATCGAACACAACATGCAACAAATTCATTCCCTCCCAGAGCTACAGGAAGGACAGATTGTCTTACATTGGGATAAGAAAGCGGTCTAAGCCTCTCGTAATCTTCTTGCCCGGCCGTGTCCCAGAGGGTCATGTTGAACTCTTGTCCGTCGACCGTCAGGTTGTCCGAGTAGTTGTCAAACCTTAAATCAAACATGAGGGAAATTAATCAAATTCACAACCAGACGACACAGTGCAAAGACAGCCGCACTCACACTGTGGGGACGTATTCCGAGGGGAACCGGCGCGTGGTGTAGGTGATGAGCATGCACGTCTTGCCCACCATGCCGTCGCCCACCGCCGTGATCTTGACGGGAGTGATGCGGCCCGGGATGCAGCTGGGGTCGGCGCCGGCCACGCCGTGGGACACCCCGACGCCGACGCCCACGCCGTGCCCGGCCTTCCCGCCCGAGGACTTGTTGCGCGTGCGGCCGCTGCCGTTGTGGCCGCTCCCGCTCCAGCAGCTGCTGCCCATCTTGGCTCTGCAACAGGGGTGGAGAGAGGACACCTGTGTTAGCATGTGTTAGCGGGCGGAGACAAAGGGAGGGGATGGGAGGGGCGGCCCCGCGGCCCCGCGGCCTGGGCCACCCCTCCGGTGCAGCTGGTGCAGCGGAAGTCGGCCCCGGCCACCGTCGCTGCCGGCGCACTCCGCCGCCGAGCCGAGCCGCGCACGTGCCGAGCCGAGACCGCCAGGACACGACGACCATCACTCCGTAAATTGATCGCGCAGAAAAAGCGGGCCGCCACCACGCGCGGGTCTCATCCGCCACCCCGGCTGCCGCAATCCCAGCACAGAGCTGCCCCGGATGCTCCGGAGCAGGGCCAGGCCGGGGCGGCCACCCAGGGTGGGGTAGGGCCACGGCTGCCGCGCGCCGCGCGCCGCGCACCGCGCCCCCAAACAGTCCCCGGCTTTGTTTCAGACGGCACCGCACCGCACCGGCAGCACCGGCCCCGGCCATGTGTTGTGCGCCCGCCGCCCTACAGCACAGCGACAGCGGGCTGAGACGGGGGGTTTACAGACATCGTCCTCCCGTCACTGTCACATCCGCGTTGAGAAAGAAGCGTCCCCCCCCCCTCCTCGCCGCGCGAGCCCCTCCTCCGCTAGTCACTGTTCGGGATGCGCCCCGCGTATAGGCCAGGCCGTACAAGACGGAACGGGACTGGATGGGAAGGACGGAGAGCGGCAGGCAGAACGGGACGCGAGCCGCGCGAGCGGGGGCGGGGGCCGGCAGGGACCGGCGGGGACCATCCGTCTCACTTCCACACAATGACAAAGACAGCAGGGCAGCGAACGGAGACATCGGACATTGCATCACAGGAACACACACACACACACACACACACACACACACGGCGCGGGGATCATCCATCCAGTGCGTCCGAATTCCTCCTCCCTTCACCCGCGCTATTGTGCCGACGTCGCAGGGAGGGCCGCGATGAGTGCCGAGTACTGTAGGCGGGCCCGCAGCCCGCAGTGCGCGCCTGCCGGCAGCCGCCGAGGCTGCCCACCCAGCAGGCGCAGGGCGCATGGGCCACGACTCAGACATCAGGTCTCACAGATCCAAGCGTTAGTCGTGGACGTACTTTACGGAAGGCCCTCCTGGCGGGGCCCGGCGGGGCCTGGCGGGGCCCTCCTGGCGGGGCGACGCCTGACATGAGGCGTCGCGACGCTCCGCCTCGCTGCGCTGGACGCGTGTCCCCTGCCTGCGCTAGTAGGGCCAGGGCCGGGCCAGGGCCGGGGCAGGGCCGGGCTAGAGAGACGGGGCTGGGAGACGCGGCTGAAACCTCGGCACGGCGCTACCGCCTCGCCTGGCCGCCTCCTGCTAGCTATGTATGTGCACTTGGAAACGAAGCGCTTCCTGCCCTGCCGCGCCTCTCGTCCTGCGGCGGGGGTCCTGAGGGAGGGGCCCCAACACCGCGCGAGGCCACGCGCCCCGGCACGCGCCCAGCGTCCGCCGCCGCGCCCACGAGCCACGCGCATTAATCTTCATGTATGAAATGCCCACGCCACCGCCGCCGCGCCGCCTGCGCCCCGAGCGCGGCACGCCGGAGAAATGCATGCGGACACGCTGTCTCTGCCCGGCACACAGGGGGGGACGGGGCGGGTCAGCGTGAAGCAGCAAGATTGGAAAATTATGTGTATGAGAAACTCGGGTGCGCGCGCGACGCGCTGTGCGGTGCGGTGCGGCTCTGACACGCGACGGTTATCGACAACTACTGACCTCACTCAACGCGGGAATGCAGCGGCGCGGCATAGACCAATTTGCTCTCGTCCCGATAGCAATAATTATTCAGCCATTTGTCGCCGCCCCGTCGCTGTGAGCGGCGCACATCACTGAGGCCCCCGAGGCGGACGACGCCGGCGGCACGGCGGCACGGCCGAGCGGCCCGGCCACAGCGATCACTCCGATAGCACCGCCGCCGCGTCGCCGCCTCGCCGCGCCGCGTCTCCCCGACCAGCCTATAAAGCCGCGCTATTTTTAAGCTTTCCAATACGTTCCATGACGCGTCAATCAGTATCGGGCGGCCAGCATGAAAAGAGTCGCGCAGAGATGGTGATGTGCGATTATATGCGCAGCCGCTGCACGTCTGTGAGGAAGAATTGAGCTACGTTTGCCAACCAAAGTTTCCTTCGATTTAAGATCGAACCTGGACCTTAATTTTTGAGACAAAGCACTTGTAGTTTTAAAACTCAGATTTTACTGTTGTAAAGCGATAAATTTTCATGACCGGTTATCACACTTGGAACGTGTAATTATTTCACAAATATTTATCGATTGATTGATTTCATTAACTGAAATAAGTAATTTTCCTTGTTTCGCCGGAGCCTTTTTTTACATTGTGCTTGCTACTGCCTAGGAGACCTCAACGCACAGCCGACGAAGTAAAGAAATCCTCTGTCCGACAACGCTGCGAACTCGAGCACCAGACCACCGCGCAACTCCCTCATTTTCGTATCAGAAAAGTCCACGGCGGCCCCCGTTTCGAAATCCTTCGCCGCCAAAGATGAGTCACCCTACTCCCGCCACCCAAAACCATCGTGCGCTCGTCAGTGTGTCATGTCAGCATAAGTCGCAGTTGAATGTATACTTCCTCGCGTCGTTTCGTTTGCCTCCTCCTGCTTTCACCGGCTGCTTTGCTCTTTGCCCAGTCAGTCAATGGGATACGGAAGAGGAAGAGGGGCTGTCGCGGACGGTAATGACTCACACAGTTTCTGTATGGCCGCAGGCTGGAGACATCAACCGCGGACGGCGGATGTGTTTTACCTCGCTGGCCGTGCAAACGCGAAATGACCCCAGACGATGACGAGGGTTGGTGCCGGCCCGGCGCAGGCGCAGCCCGCGGGGTATAAATTGCGGAAGTGGGCGTTGCAACGTCTGCCTCGCGAGTGACCGGCGGCGCAGCTGGGTGGGAGGCGGGGCGCGCCGCCGGTTCGCGTCACGTTCAAAATGGGACACTTTGAACGCCATTTGCCGGCCCAGTCCGTGTGTCCAATATAATGGGGACCCACCCGCGCAGGGCCGGGTCGGGGGGCATCCGCCCTGACAAAATACCCCCACTCTCCTAATCTTATCTCCGTGTATCACCGCCGCCGGTATCACCGCGGCCCAGAGCCCCGGCCCCCGCGGCCCCCGCAGCCCCCGCGGCCCGGCCACAACGGAGGGAACAAAGCACCGAGCACACCTGAGCGCTCCGTCCCGGCTAGAGATGAGTGTGCCATGCGACAAAACTATACTGTGCGAGGAATAAATCTTTGCACCTGGCAAAATATCCACTCTGCAAAAAAATATTCTTTTTTCCGGGAAGATATTAATTTTGTTTGAATGGACAAAGTAAATAAAAAGCCAGAGTACGCAAAACCGCAGAGAATTTAAAAGGGGAAAAAATTGAGAAAACTAGCAGAATTTTTCTTCAAAAAAAAAAAAAGAGGATTGTTTTAACTTAAGGAGTGGAAAGGCTTCTAAGGCGGGTCTCATGAGAGTCCATGTCATTGCACCCCCCCCCCTTTCCCTGCGGGCTTCACGGCTTCGCACGGGTATCCGACCCTGGCAGGAGATAAAGCGATCCCGAGCACCTCACCTCACCTCACCTCACCAGGCGCCGCCAATGACTGTGTGATTACCATGTCGGTGCGGCGCTCGGGATAAGTTCGGCCCCGCAGCCTCACGCGGGAGCAGTTCCGTGAGGCCCGCGGGCTCGTGCGGACCGTTCCGCCCCGCCGCCGCCTGCGACGCCCCTACGGCACTCCGACTTCGTCCGACGAACGCCCACAGTTTTTTCTTCGGTGTATGCATCATCGAGCGAGCAGTGTGCGCAATGCGGGACCCCGGCCGGGCGGGCGGCGTGCGGGGCGTGAGGCTGATGCGGGTGCTGCTGCCACCCCTGTGGCCCACGCCGAGGGGCCCGCACACACACGCACGCACAACGCGGACACAAATAACACACGCACACTCGAATGGTGGCGAGCTCCAGACCGGCACCCTGCGAGAGACGATGTACTTGACTATCGCCAGTGATGCGCGGCGGCCGGTGCCGGTGGGCCGCGGCCAGGCAGGGCAGGCTGTATAGCGGGCTGTATAGCAGGCTGTGCTGCTGTGCCCCCAATACCGCTCCGTGCGTTGGCCGAGTTCGCCTCCTTGCCTACGCCACTGATGAGGGCACGCCCACGCGCAGCACGGCGCAGCACGGCGCAGCCGAGCGTCGGGCGTGGGCAAGGAGACCGTGGTGCATGTGGCGCACGGCCACGCCACGCGGGGCCGGGCGGGGCGCGGCCGGGATAAGGCAGGCAGCCTGTGCTGCTGCTGCTGCTACTCTGCTGGGTCAAGTGGCCGGCCCGGCCCGGCTCGGGCTCGCGACCCGCTCCGCTCGTCTCAGTCCGGCCGCGGGGATGCTGGGCTGCTGCCACCGCCAGAACCACTCCGGCCGCCACGACGACGGCGGCCAAGTCCGCGGCAGAGACCGAGCAGGAGTGGTCAGCTGCCAGGGGGAGGTGACGACGGGGGGAGGGGGGCCAGGATGGTCCGGAGCGACGCGTCCGAGGCCGCCGTCAGCGCCGCGACCACACCCGTTTCACTCCTTCCCCCCGCGCGCGTCACTCTGTTTGTCACCGCGTCATCCTGCGACGCCTAATGACATGCACATTGTCATTTGTTGTGGCGAGGAGGAGGAAGGGGGGGGGGGGGGTGTCAGAGAGGGAGGGAGGGAGGGAGGGAGAGAGAGAGAGAGAGAGAGAGAGAGAGAGAGAGAGAGAGAGAGAGAGTTCCGGTAATGAGAGGAGCACGACCAGCAGCACAAGGGGCCGGATGCGGCTGGTCCAGGCCGGTCTGTCCGCCGCTGCCGCAACGTCTCGCTGGATGCTGCATGCCGCCGCCATGCAAAGTACCCCCAAAGTGCATCGCATAGCAGACGGGAGCGGTGTCCGGTGGCAGACCAGTCCGATGATCCGCGCGTCCGTCCAAAAGGACATGTGTCTGTCTGTCTCCCTCCCTCTGTGGCGCGGGCAGGCCGGATGCTGGGCGGAGCAGCGCGGCGCCCACCGGCCCACACAGCGCTCCCACTGTTCGTACATAACTTAATGGAGTACGCCGCCGCCGCCGCGCCATGAGGCCGCCATGAGGATGTCGGCGGGATCCGGTCCGTCCGCGGTCTCTGAGCCGCCGTAGGACCGCCACAGGACCGCCAGGAGCCGCCAGGAGCCGCCAGGAGCCGCCAGGAGCCGCCAGGAGCCGCCAGGAGCCGCCAGCAGCTGCCAGGAGCCGGCACCGGCAGGGCGGCGAGCGGGCAACCTGGTCACGGCACGGCCACGGGCTGCTGCCATGGCTGCTGCCGCCGCTGTGCAGTGCCACAGTTCATTGTGTGCCGCGGGGAGCAGCAGCAGCGCAGCAGCGGCATGCAGAGCATGGGAACGACGATGATTGGCTCAGTTCTGGTTCAGGTTCCTAGTCCCGAAAATTCCGAGAAAATTTTCGAAAAAGAATACATAGTATTTTAGAAAATTTCACAAATTTTCCAAATATTTTGATTTTTTTTTTTTCGGGGAAAAGTGTGGACTTTTTTTCCCCGAAAAATTTCATTGAAAATATTGGTACTAGAAATCCTAAGTTCTGATCCGCAGGCGTGGCATGCGGACGATCGTGACTTGTGTGCGACGTGGTGTCGTGGAGCGCGAGGACCACCGCCCGCAGGCTCGGCGATAGGCAGCCCGGCGGACGGGCGCGTCGGGCGGCGCTGCCCCCCGGGCGGACGGCAGGCGCTGGCTGGGTTCGGCCGCCCCGCAGTCCGCCCGTCCACTGGCTCGCGGTGCCCGTCCCGCATGACAGAGCCGCCGCCGCCGCCGCCGAGCCGCGCACCGAACCAATTGACGGGCTGAGTTGTCGCTGGGCACCGTCCCACCGCACGGGGCCGGCGGCGGCGCAGCACGCACGGAGAGCAGCGGGGAGCGGGGCGCGCACGTCTCGTGGGGGCGTGGCGCAGCGTGGCGCCGCTACTGCGTAGGCGTTCGCCCGGCGAACACGCTGATTTACCGGCATCGGCACTCGCCACGGAACACGCACTACGCGACACGCGCACATATTTGCTCGCCCACGCAGCGACCCGAGGGGGGGAACAGCCGCGCGACTTCTTGTGTGTTTACCAGCGGACGGTGGCGGGGTGCGAGCAGAGGAGGCTGCCCGGCGCTGGAAGAGGATAGCCCGGTTTCTGCGGGAACGAGACCGGCTGCCGCCAGAAACCCGCGGACTTGATGGGACCGGCGCCGCCGCCGCGCCGGCCGCGTGCCCGACCCTAAGTGATTCGACTCGATGTGTCGTCAGCGCCGCGAGAGAAGGCGGCAGGCGGAGCCGCGGCACGGCGTGGCGGGAAGGTCACCGAGCACACGGGGCTGTACGAGAGCACACCGACGGCGCGACTGTACGGCTGAAATTCCAAAGCGTGTAACCAAGTGGTGGGGGGGGGGGGCACAGAGAGACCTCACTGCCGCTGGTGGCTAGGCTTGGCCGCTGGTCGGCGCCTGCAGTGCTTTCGTATGGCT
This sequence comes from Megalurothrips usitatus, assembly GCA_026979955.1. Lineage (NCBI taxonomy): Eukaryota > Metazoa > Arthropoda > Insecta > Thysanoptera > Thripidae > Megalurothrips > Megalurothrips usitatus. The sequence goes on along the minus strand of CM049595.1, from coordinate 8,401,408 downwards.
CCGTCCCTCTCGCACTCGGAAGAACGGTCGTAGCAGACGGCTGTGGCCACCGCGCCGCGCGCGCGCCGAGCCGAGCCGATGCGGTATAATGTTTCCTCCCGGCTGCAGTATGCGCAATGCCGGGCGCGGCGGCGGCGGCGGCGGCGAGCGCTTTCAGTCCACCCACCTTGGAGGCGCCTCCGCGGCCGGGCGCGCTGATATGGTCCTGTTCCAGGGGGCTCCGCCAGCTTGTGTGTCACTACGCCGCTGCCGCCGCTGCCACCGCTCGGACGGCCCGGCTGGTGACCCCCGGCGGCGCCGCGCGCGATACGACGCGTCGATACAGCCCTCCGATAGCGCGCGGGCCGCGCCGGTCCATCAGTGACGGCCACAGTCTTTATCAGATAAGGGGGCATCCGTTGGAGATAAGGACGGAGCCCCATTAGGGTATTTGGAGAAGGAGGAGCGCGGCGAGGACCCGCCCCGGAGGCCAGAGGCCGCGGGCCGCCGCCGCCGGGGTCCGTAGCGTTCGTGGAAAGCCGCCGGCAACAGGCGCGTATCCAGGGGGAGGCCGATGGGGCGTCGCCCCCCCTGAGCCCTGAGCCCCCCTATGGACGCCTGATATATAGGTAGACACGCGTAACACCCCGCCTGTAGGTAGGCAAAGAGTAGTACGCCCCCTTGGAGCCGCTCCTGGATCCGCTACTGCGGCAACAACGTCAACAAGGCGGGGCGCTAGGACTGGATCGCTTTCACTGCCGCCGCCGCGGCAACGCGCGACTCCGGGCAGTGCGCCGCGAGGAGGCGGGCTCCGGGCACTAATGACGCCGCGGGGGCCCGGGGCAGCCCGGACCGGCCGGCGCCGCACCCCCGCGGACGTCAATGGCCGGCCCCGCGGCCCCGCGGCCGAACCGCCGCGGAGCGGAGGCGTTCGCCAATCAATCAGTGCAGTGTGCTGCATCACGTCCCGGCGGTGAGGCCGGCGCCGGCGCCGGGAGAAAGTGATTGACGCGGCAGAGTCCGAGTCCGACTGCCGATTCGACGCCGCCAATGGCGTCCGGAATCTGCGTCGGGGCCAGACGGCGCCCGCCGTGTAGGGGGTAGGCAGCCCCGGCCGGCGAGCGCGCACTCGTGCGCTGCGGGCCGGCCTACCCCGGCACGCGCAGGCGTCCGCGGCGGCCTTACCCGGCCGGAGAGCATCGTGCTGTGCGGTGCGGCCGGAGAAATCCGCGGCCGTGCCTGACGGCTGATCCTAAGCCGGCGAGCGCATCAGGGACATCATCATGACGACGGCGGCGTGGGGGAGGACGGCCGGCTGCAGTGCGGTCCGCTCGTTACACGACGGGTCGCGTGCCGGCGCCGCCCGCGGCCCCCGCCAGCGCCGCCCACGGACACCCACGCGCGCCGGCCCGGTTCCCATGGCAACGGGGGGACATCTCCATCTGGGGGTAATTAGAGGACTCCGCCGGGGGAGGGGGGGGGGGGGAGGCGGGTACCGGCGGCGTAGCTAAACGCGTTATGTCCGGCGCCGGCGAAAGCGCGGTGTACATTCACGGGTAATGACGGTCACAAAAACAAGCGACACCACTCGAGCCGCTCGCCGCCGCCCCGCACGGCTCTGCCGTTGGGAAACGAGTCAAACAGACAGACATTGCACAGCGGCGCCGCGACTCCGTGGACTTGGAGCCAACGCTCAGCTCGGCTCCGCGGGGCCTCCTCCTCCTCCTGGTGGTGCCAGTGGTGCCGCCGAGCGTAATCCGCAGCGCGCTACAAGCCTCGCCACAGTGCACTAAGTGGTTACATAAGGCCCGCGACGACGTGTCTCCGTGTGCACGCCGGCGGCGCCGCGCCGATGTGTCGGGTCACCGGGCCGGACCTCGGGGGGACCTTGGCGGCGCGTGGCGCTGGCCGTCGACAGCGATCCCCGACGGGTCCGACGCGTGCCAGAGGGGGCCGGTGCCGACCGGGTCCCGGGACGGCCACAAGGCGCCGCCTAGGACAGCCGCGGCGGCGGCCGTGGCCGCCCTTGCGGGCCCTCGGGGCGCTTGCGGCTCGCCGCCGGACTCCAAACACGATAATTGGCCTCGCCGGATCTCGCCAGTTCGACGACGCCGACCTGTTATACGCCGATCGAAAGTATACATCTCGTCCATCCGTGTGCGCTCCGCCGCCGCGCCGCGGAAGAGAAAACAGACAACGTGTCAGAAATTCGGCCATCCGCTTCGGCAGCGCTATCGTGAAAAAATAGGTCCACGAGCGTGATGAATTTTCATTTTGGGTACCGGACTCCCAGCTCGTCGCGTGGCGTCGGGCGGAGCGGACGCAAGATACGGCAGTGCGTAGAACCCCCAGAGTGTGTGTGTGTGTGTGTGTGTGTGACTCACATGACCGTGAGCCCGCTGCAACAGTGTGACGGGAGCCTGGGAGTCCGCCCGCGGGGGCCCGTCCCGTCACCTGTGCACAGAGTCGCGCCGGAATGCGGGGCCGGCGGGGGAGGGGCTCGGAAACAACAGACGGGGCAGAGCCGCACTGCGAATAACGAGGCCACACACGAGCTGTAGTGTGCAGAGCAGTGCAGAGCTCTTGCTTATTGGCAGAGCGTGAAGCCGCTGCACTGCTATGACTCGCACACTGGAAGGGGAAAAGGGCAAGTAAGGGGCGGAGGAAGGGGGGGGGGGGAGCGACACGCGATAACGCGACGGCGACATCAAAGCGGGAGACGACGGCCACGACGACGACGGCGACGCGGGTGCTGCGGAGCGCGCCCTCTGCTCCTCCACTCCCACGCCGTGTGGACGTGATTCACCCGTGTTCCGCAGCGCCGCATCCCACGGCGGCGGGCTGCATCCCGCACCGAGAGTTAAACCAAACATAAGAGTCGCACTGTGCCGCGGCGGCGACCTCGCAGAGGCAGACCCGACCGCCGACCGCTGCACCGCCGGCCGCCGCACCACAAAAAACCCTCACAGATATCGGAGCTATTTCGGACCGCACTGCGCTTCCGCGGGAAAAAAAACTGGAGCGGATCAAACAACATTGACGGAACGGTGGCAGTGTGTGCAATGCAGTGCGAGACCGCAGCAGCAGCCGGCTATGGCCGCTGGCTGGAGCCGCTGGAACCGCGCCGCCTCCGGCCGGACTGCTCCGCCCCTTGTCCAGCAGCAGGTGATCAGCTGTGCTGCCGGGCCGGGGCCCCGCAGAGCCGCGGGACGGGACTGTTAGCCAAGGTCGTCCGGAGCGGCGGCGGCAACGCTCCGGCTGCCGAGCAGAGACTGGAAGCCTCGCGAACCTCACGGCGTGGCGCGGCGTGGCGCTGCGGGGCCCACAGCAGACGACGGCGTTTGCATTGTGTAACATCCTGAGTCGGCTCGCGGCGGCGGCGGTTCGATTTTGCTGTCGCTGCGGTTGTACAGAAAAACTTATTTTGCCAGGCTGCGCTGGAAACGCGGGCAGCACGCAGCGGACCTCCCCCGGCGCGCCCTGCTTCGGCCGCCCGCCGCCCGCCGCCCGCCCACTGCTGCCCGGCTGCGTTCCCCCGTGTGAGAGGGCACGACGAACATACGTGCTAAAAATGCCGCGGTGGGCTTCCTCCGGGCTCCGCGGGCGGCGCTGCCGGCCGGGCGCTCGCGGAGAAGAGTTCCTTACACCTGCTTCCAACCATTCTCCCCTCAAACAAAGGCGAGAAACTTCCTTTTTTTTTCTGGCCGCGTCGCCTGGGTCGTGTCGTGTCATGGCAGCGTGTGTGTGTGTGTGTGTGTGACACTGACACGAGTGGCAGCCGGCAGTGACGCTGCGGCGGCTGGCTTGGCTTTCCCTTTCGCGTGTCAAAGAGAGCCGCCGCCCCCACTTACTTGCAGCGGCAGCGCGAAGGGCAGCAGCGACATGGCGGCCGGCAAACCGAGCTTTAGTCCCGGTCTTATTGCCACCGCTGAGCAACACAGTAAGTGGACCAGCGGCGGCGATGCCAAAAAATCCAGAGGCTTAAACTTGCACGCGCCCCTGCCAACCACAGTTCACTGCGCCGCCGCCCGCTCTCGCCAGAGCTTCGCCACAGCCGCAGCGGTAGCAGTGGGACTATTAAGCGATGATTATTGACTTGCGGCACGCGGGCAGAAAAGGCACCTGGGTCGCGGCGAATGCACACAAACGCGCCGGCTTTGGCAATGTTTGTGGCCGCGGCGGCGGCGGCGGCGGGGGCCGGCCGGGGGCCGTTACTGCCCGCTCACTCAGCCGTCCGCCGCTGCGCCGCCGGTGGCGATGAGACGCGACGTGACGTGACGTGACGTGATGGCTGCGGGAGAGCGACATTCATTCGCATGCGGCCAGAGGGAGTTTCGTGTCCAACGGCGGCACGGCCGTCGTCATCGCGATCGTCAAACCCGGAGGAGCCTTTCACCGGGCCGCACCGCCGCCGCCGCCACTGACTGCTCAGGCCGGACTTGACTTTCCAGCGCAGCAGTAAAGCTACCGAACTATTTGCAGAGAGCCGGCGGCGGCGCGCCGAGGGAAAAGTCATAAGAACGGGCGGATTAGGCTTCATATAATCGTGCACACACTCACACACACACATGCACACATCATTTGAGCGTGGGGCGCCGCGGGTCCCAGATAACAATAGGGCCTTCCACTTTTGTGAAAACATCGCCCAACAAACGTGGATGGGGGGCGTGTGGGCCGGGCCGAGGCCGGCGCCGCCTGCCGCCTCCTCCGTGAGAACAGGAGCACCAGAAGAGGCGGGCGGGGCCGCGGCAGCCGCGTGCAGTGCGGCCCCGCGGCCCGCCTGGTCCCGCCCGCCAAGTGTCGCCGGCCTGCCCGCCTCCTGCCCGCCTTGTCCAGCTCATCTGCGCCGCCTCCGCGCGCCCGACCCGGACGGCCGCTGCAAAATGACGACCCGGCAAACTAGCGGGCCGCGGCGGCGGCGGCGGGGCAACTGCAGTCGTCACCGTCACCGCCTGTCAACTGGCTGCCAGTGCCAGTGCTGCCAAGCAACTACACAGTCGGCGAGAAAACGGAGCCTGCCGCCGTGCCACGGCCGGAACCATAAAGATACCTCATGTGGAACACCGACACCGGGGGAGCGAGAGAGTGAGTGAGTGAGTGAGTGAGTGAGAGAGAGAGAGAGAGAGAGAGAGAGAAACTGGATCGATACCTGACCGGCTCTCCTCTCTAAAGGGTGGAGGGCCCGCCCCCCTTCGGCCGGCGGCGCGGAGCCGCGGAGCCTTGCAGGCTGCAGAGAGGCTCCCCGAAAATGATCCCTCTGCATCATCAGCGCGCGATTTCTCCTCGCTGTGTACACACACGAGGGGCGGAGGGGGGGGGGGGGGGGGGAATCGCTCGCACGCGACGCGTGCAGCAGTAGAAGCAAGCCCGGACGCGACGGGGGACGGACGGAGGGCGTCCGTTTCGCTCTGCTCCGCGCGGCGCGGCGCGTCCGTCCAAACCATTGCCGTGCCGCGCCAAGCCGGGGCCCGGGGCGGCGGGACGGGGGCCTCCTAACCGGCCTGTTCGCCTGCACTCGCCTCGCCGCCGGGGCCGCCAAGACAGGGCAGGGGCCTTTTGCACTTTCACATCCAACGCGCAACCGTCATAGGATGGGAGGAGAGCAGCGACACACACGCGGTCTGGTCGTGCAGGCCGGCGTGGACAACATGTCATATTAAAAATTAAATTAGAAATGATAATCTTGCTTATCTTTGTGGAAATTTTAATTGTGAAATGGAACGTGTGTGTACGCTTTTCCTCGTGGTTTTTCCTGGGCTTTATTTATATACATATTGAGCCACGACGCGGGAAGGCACAGGGAAAAAAAATGTCCTCCCTTATCTTCGCCTAATTTCCCCCTCTACAGTATGAGCTCGTTAAGGTTCATTAACGCCCGCTGTCCCCTCCTTTCTCTTTGTTTTATGCCCCCTCCCCTGCCATCCCGACGCGCCGCTTCCTGGCACGGTCTTATTATTAGTTTTAGTTGCATCTCATGCCGGTAGCGGCAGGGCCGGGCCGGGCAGCCACCGCCAGCGGCCCGGCGGGGGGGGGGGGGGGGGGGGGCCGCGGGGGGCCGCGCGACGGGTATGACACGGGTGACTGCGCCCCGGACGGGACGGACGGGATGGGTGCCTATCGGTGTGACGTCAGCCGGCCGTGCGGCCGCTGCTGCCGCTGCTACGGCCTCGATCACCGCCAGCCGCGTTCGCCGGGGAGCAGTTACAGTTGTTCTCACCGAGACGCAGAGCACCGGCAAAAGCAGCAAGAACGCTGCGAAAATAAAAATCCTCGCCGCTCGCCGCCAAAACGAGATCACACAGTTCCCATATTAGCGCAGCCGTCTGGCATCGCCTCGCCGCACGTTGTTACACCCTAAAAATAAAAAGATGAATCCTCCCGTGGCATATCCTCCGTCCCCCACCGCCCTCCTCCCTTCCACTTCCCCTTCTTCTTCCTCAAACTGCGCACATCCGCCGTAGCGGGCAGCGCCATATAACTGCTGCGTGCTGCGCGCGGGTTCTCGCCGGCCGGCCGGGCCTTCCGCACTTACAAGTTGGCAAGACTGCGGGGCACCAGGATGGGGGCACTTGGCGAAAACGTGCACACAACGTAAGTACAACCCTGCCGAGCCGGCACCTCCAATGAGTGTCGGGCTTCGGGCTCCGCGGACCGGAACGGCCCGGACAGATTCCGCGTCCTGAAACCGACACCCGGCCAGCCTCGGCCGCGCGCCGGCTGCGCCTGCGCTGGCCGCGGGGGCGGACCGGACCGGTGGGTGTCCACGGAGATCGCAGAAGACAGGGGTCGGCCTCGGACGCCGCCGCGCCGCCACGAAGGCGGCCTGCCTGCGCCCCGTGCGCCCCCGGGACACTCTCATCGGAGCCCCGCCCCGAAACCACAAACGCAGCCGGGCAGTATTCTGATCGTAATTCGATCCGGAAAACAGGAGCCGTAAGAGGGCCGCCTTCGGCTACCTGGAGGCCGCGCGGCAGGCAGCACCTTGCGGAAGCACCGGCCGGCCGGGCCGGGCCGCCCCGCGCACAATGACGCGCACCCCACCTCATAGAGCACCTCCCTCAGATCAAACAATCGAGCAACATACTCTTCTTCTTCTCCTTTTCAATTTTCGGGTCGTCGTCGGACAAGTGTGTGAGCAAAGTGAACAGCTGTGCCGCCGGTGCCGCTGCCTTCCGCATCGGCCACTAGTTTTCGATGTATGTAGTATACATCGACGCCCACATCGGCGGCCCGTGTGTGTTTTTCGAGGTCAGTTTTATCGAGAACAAAGTAGGTCGTGAAAACGAGATATCGGCGGCGCACGGCGCATTTCTGCCCTCCTGGGTGGGACGCGTACGCATAGCAGGCCTTCCTCATCGTTATTTGCACAACAAGCGGGAGCCGCGCGCACTGCCGCGCGGCACCGTTCCCATGCTGAAGACTTCCACGGAGATGACAAACCGCGCCGTCGCCCTCGCCGCCCGCCGTCAGAAGCCGTCCTATCCGCTCAGCATTTTCGGGCAGACAAACTCGGCCGGGTCAGCGCCCCGCGCGGCCCCCTGCGCGCTGCAGTCAACACGTCGCCACGAAGCAGTACATAACGGACGTGTGGCGTGTGCACTCCGCGAGGCCCCGCGGCTGTTCACACCGAAGCAGTTCTCCCTCGTCCACAAAGGGCGCGACACGGCTCGCCCCATCCGTGGCGGTAGTGAGTGTGTATCTCATCGATGAGCACACAGAGTTTCTGGGTGGATCTGGGACAGCGCCGAGGGCACACACACACACACACACACACACGGATGCGCGGCGCGCGATACTGTACTCGCATTACACCGCGCGCTGCGCTGTCTGACAATACAAAGGCGGAGAATGTCGACGGGAACGGTTCGGTTCGGACTGACTGACCTCACTCACCTTCAAGGCAAAAGAGGCCCCGACGGGCCACAAGACCTATTCTGCAATACGTGAGGCCGGTCGGCGCCTGCATGCATCGGTGGCATCGGGCCGCGGCATCGGCCAGCACGTCACGCCCCCCCGCCGTAAAGTTCAGCCCGCGCCGCGCCGCTCTCCCGGGCGCCGCAGAGGACACGCCGGTGCAAGCGGAGGTTCTGTTCACGGCCGCTTTGAGTTTAAGATCGAGCGAGTGTCATGAAGAGTAAAATCTGGTTTAGCCAGCCTTGGGAGGTACCGCACCCACGCGTACTGCCTGCCTTCGCCCCTCTGCCGGGCGCAGCCGGGCGCATGACGCATGGGTACCCGACCGCGTTTGCGGCCGCGGCAGCCGGCAGCGGTATGGACCCTGTTCCGGTTTTACCATAGGGTCCCCGGGGGGCCTACGGTTACTATACATGGAAAAGGGGGCTGTTCGTGTTCGTCCTGGACTGCGTGCCGAGGGCGGCGCCAGACTCCCCACACGGCCGGCTGAGCAGCGCACCCTGCGCTCCGGCGGAAGCCGAGGTCGTCGTGGGGGGAGAGGGAAAAGGGCCGCCTGGGGGAGGGGAGGGGGCAGAGGGGGCCCGGCGGTCCAGGTGCAGCCACGCACGCAGCACGGGGGAGCGTGGGGTAGGACAGGCGCGGCCCCCGGGGCCCCCGGGCCCCCCACCCCCACAGGACCGCACGACCCTCACGTACAGTACAGCTGCCGACCGCCGCCTTTACCACCGTCTCTCCGGCGGCGGCGGTCGGCGCCGAGGCGTCGGTGTCGCAGTTCACCCGTCGGCGGCGGCATACAGCAGAGAAGTCGAACCGGGGCGGCAGCGCAACGCAGCGCAGCGCCCGCGGAAATATCAGACTCAGGCCACGCGTCCTTGGCGGCGAAAGGCGGCGGGCGAGGAGCAGAGCAGAGGCCGAGGGAGACGAGAGATGTTACGCGGATGACGGCAACATCTGGCGTGGCCCTGCCCTGCCCGGTTCCGTGGACCAAACAGCGCGTGGGAAACCGCCGCCGAGCCCACGCCACGCTCTCCGCCCGGGGAAAATCATCACGCCCTTGGAGGCGGCGCCCTGACCGCCCCCCCCCCCCCCCCCCCGACAGCATGCTGCTAATGCTGCTACCGCTGGTGGCACGTCCTCGTCAGATTTTGCAGCGGCGGCATGTCGGCGTTGTCACGCACACATGTGGTTTTTGCATACCGGGAAACGCGCCGCCCGCCCGCCCGCCCCCCCCCCGCTGTGTGTCATGTGTGGTCATGTGTGTGTGCGTGTGTGTGCTGCCGGCCGGCGGCTCGCACTCCTTCGTGTTGTACGGCGCCACCCGATGAAATGTGAAAGTTCATTGTTTCCTCTCCTCGCATGGCCCCGCGTGTTTCCCGTTTTCCATGTGTTCCTCCCGCAGCGCGGGGCGGGCCGATGCCACCGGCGGCGCGCGCGTGTCAGGAGGTTCGCAGAGGTTCTCACCGGCTGTCCGTCTCTCTGTCTGACTGCCTGACGGTCCCTCCGCCCGCCTGTCAACGCTGCCGAGCGGCCCATCAGCAGCCCGGGCGGGCGCCCCCCGTTCCCGCCCAATCGCCGCAGCGGGGACCGTCCAGAAACTCCGTAGTCTAGCCGGCAGGCGGCACCTACACCTGTGTGGCCCAACGTTTTGCCGAATTTCCTGGCTACACTGCCGCCAGGCACCGCGCGGCTCACGGACGACCCCCTATCAGAAGCGTCTCAGGTGATTAGGGATGCGATAAAGAGGCGGCGGCCAGGCCGACCGCTGAGCCCCGAGAGCACAGCAGTGCATGCTCCGCAGCAAAAGCAAACCAGGCGCCGGCGCTGTTTTCAGACACGATCCCCAAGAAACACACAGCGGCAGTCCGCAGAGGCCATTTCCGAGTGGAGCGCGCGAGCGCGGGGCAGGCGATTTCACGCCGCTCCCTCTCCTCTCCAGCAGGACACAAGGCATTCATTCACGGGACCGAGACGCCCACGCCAGTCCGCCCCGCCCCGCCAGCCAGTCTGACCCCTCCGAGCCTAAACTGCGCACAAGAAGTGGTCTTTCTTCCCAATTCATTGTTTCGCTTGCAATTCAACACCCTCACAATCCCTCCGCCCCCCCCCACCCTCCCCCTCCTCCCCGCTCCCCGCTTTGCGCCGCGCTTCCGATTCGCCAAGTTGTGCACGGAGCTGGAGGACGCTGAGAGGGCAGTGGCCCCCAGTCAGTCAGTCCCCACCGCCCCCTCCGCACTTCGGCAGTGAATAATAACGAAAAGTCGAAGCGCTGCTGACCCAGCTCTCCACAAACTCTCCGCGAAACGATCTCTTTTCCACGAACGATATTATAAACCACATCGCTCCCCGCCGCCTCCCCGGTTCGCCGGGCCCGGCCCGGGCCCCTCGGTGACTAACATGTGTAATTGACAGGACACGCGAGGGCGGACAGGATAGACGACGGCGTGGTAGTACACTACTCGCGGTGGCAGACTTTGCAGAAAAACATGTGCGGCCGCGACTCCTCGACTCCAGCCCCCCCCCCCCTTCCTTCCGTCTGACGACAAGCCGTCGGGGCAGACGTGGTCTGGCTGCAGTTTTGGGGCTCAGCCTCGGCTGTGCGGCGCAGCCTCCCAGAAACCGGTGGCCGTGAACTTATGCGGCACAGCCCGGCACAGCCGGCCGAGAGCAGAACGGCACAGAGCTGCTGGAGCTGCGCACTGTATGGTCGGGGGGGCCGCCCGAAAACTGCGGCACTTTGTCACTATTTTTTTCCTTCTGCAGTGCTTCTTGTCTCTCTCTCTCTCTCTCTCTCTCTCTCTCTCTCTCTCTCTCTCTCTCTCTCTCTTCAGCACACCTGCTCAGCGGTCGGGCTGCGGTTCACACCTGCTGGCCGCTCGTCAGCGCAGCAGGCCCCGCAGGGCCCGCCCCGGCGGCCAGGCTCCCACGAGTACAATTACAATATTGGACGAAATGTGATTAGTATACACAGTCCGCCCCGTCACCCCGGCCACCTGGCAACGCTGTCAAAGCTCTCGAGATGGACGCTAACACACACACACACACACACACACACACGGAGAGAGAGAGACGCCGCCGCCGCCGTGCGACAGAGACGGCGCGAGGACCCGGCGGAGACAGCTGCGCGGCGCCCAGGGCGGCGGGTGCGGGAGTGCGAGCGAGACGCGTACACCGACGCCGTCCGCGCGTACGCAGCCCTCCCTGATAACGCATGCACCGCGAGCACCGCGCCCACGTCCTCCTCCTCCTCCTCCTCCTCCTCCTTCTTCTTCCTCGGCGGCCTCCGAAACAACGGCTACGACGCGGCGGGGAGCCTCGTACGACGACGGCCTCGCCTAGTCCGAGTGCCGCCGGCAGCAACAGGTGCGCCCGCGCCGCGGGCCGCGGACGCCGCGCTGGACGTGGTCATGACCCTGCCGGGCACGACATCCTGGTCGCCCCGCGGTGACTCAGCTCACATTGCCGTCCTTGTCCAACCGCACCGGAGGTCGCGGACGGACCGTCCTGCCGTCTCCGTCCGACCAGGGGGGTTTGATAAGGAGGACGCCGTCAGTAGGGGTCCGACGGAGTTCGACGGAGACCACGTCAGCCCGGAGGACTTCCCTCTCCCGGTGTCCACGGGCCTCATCTCCGTCCAGGGCTCGGCTCTGTGCCGGTTTGGGCAGTGTGCGTGAAGCGGCTGGCGCCTGACTGTGAACGGGTCGCCGAAGTGATTCACCCCACCTTCGGCCCCGCCCGGCCCGGCCATGTGCCATGAGCAGCCATGAGTGAGGAGTGCCGGGGCGCAGTGCGGGTACCGGTACCCGGCACCCGGCCACCAGTCCGCCCACACACACACACACACACACACACACACACACACACAGAGTCTGTGGAGGCACCGCCGGACCGTCCCTGTTCTGACCGGTCCTGCCTTTCTGCAGCATCGAGACCGGGCGCGTCGCCTGCGGGTGCGCCTGCGGGTGCCGGGGTAGGCCGGCCGCACAGCGCAGAGGGCGCTGCTCCACTGCTGCCTACCCAGCAGGCGCCGCCCCCGGGCTGCCCGCCCTACTAATGCGGTCCGGTCACACGGATGCCACTTTACGAACCTGATGCTTCGTAGGAAATCCAGATTGGCCTGCGAAGCCAGCGGGTCCCGCGGTTCTAGCCTGTAGCCTTCCCTGGCGGGGCACCCACTGGGGTTCCAAGAGGGTGTTACCGCACTCGCTACCGACGAAGCACGGTCATAGCAGCAGGCTTCTCCCCTGGTGCGGATGCACGTCACAGGGCAGGTATGTTATCCAGCAGGTGCGCCACAGAAGGTGACGTGTCACGGCACTGGTCACGGCGCGTCACGCGAGACGTCGTCACGTCAGTCACGACAAGGCGAGAGCACCGCCGAGAGCTCAGACGCGACACGGCCGTTCGCGCGGGGATCCCAGCTTCAACTGAAGGCTGTGCGCTGCGGTGCGGGCCGCGGCCCGCGGCTGGAGCAGCACAGCGCACTGAGCAGCGCACGGGCGCGGCTGTTTCCGAGGCGAGCTTGACGCGCGCCACTCGTACGCAGCCCTGGCGTGGGGGGGAGGGGGGAGGGGGCGGCGGGAGGGGGAGCAGTGACTGCACATAATGGTCCCCGCCTGCCTATAACGTTGTTGCACTTGCTTGGCACAGAAGGGGTTTTCCCTTTCGTGTGGTGGCTCATGGATGCCCTTCTGAATCTACGGACGGACTGTGTCTGCTCGCACCGAGACGATGGCAGCGGAGCGGGAATTTTATAGCAATGTCCGGAGGCTCAGTACGATTTTACCAAGTCTGTGTCTGCAGCAGATGATAGACAGATTCAGAGAGGTTATCCTTTCGAAACGGCGCTCCAGCTCCATCCACAACTTCGAGGAGCTGGTCAGCATCCTGGTCACGAGGGATTTCGTCGACCCCTTCAATAAGTCGACATGGGGAAGGCTGGACGACGTGTGCAAAAAGATTGCAGAGCGTTCGTTTATCCGTCCTCAACCAACTGCTGCTCCTGAGCCACAGCCGCCGCCCCCACCAGTAGGAAATACACCTCAGCATGGTACATTTATTCTCGATCCATGTATACCTCAAATGTGTTGCCTTGTACTATTCTCTCGTTTGTTAATTTTTTAATGTCCGTTATGCTATCCAGAATCATCAGTGGTGCCTGGAGAAGGTTTGTACAAAACTTATAGGAGAGGGAATTTTGCTCAAGAGGTGTGACATGGTGCGTACATAGTTCTGTTCGCCCTTCCCTTTAATATTTTTGGTCTTCATTGTTTTTGCAGTTGTCAATTTCCTGTCAACACGCATTTCATTTTCCTGGAGGAACTTTGCCAGAGGGCTTAAAGTATCTGGCAGTGATATTGATAGGATTGACTCGATGTGTGGGACCAATAATTCAGAATGTGTCAAGCAGGTATCGTGTGAACAATGTTCCGAATGAATGTGTTTATTTAAGCACTTTATATTCTAACGGGTCCCTTCCTCCTCAACACATAGGTTCTCCTCCATTATGAAAAAATCATGCCTTGGACTTCTGATAGCCGCAATATTATAGAAGATATTTATCGGTCTCTCAAACTGCTTCGGAAAGACTATCTCATTGATGAATTTAATAACCTGACCAAAATGCATCGATGATTAATTTCCATGTGAATAGTTGTGGACCATATTTTTAAAAAGGCTGTGAACTCTGTACCCAAATTTTTAAACACAAGTGTTATGTAATGTTTGTTGTGTAAAATAGCTTAATAAATTCAATACACAAGCTGAATTGAGTTCGAGTTTATTTTGAGGTTCACCCTAATACACTGAACACGGGCTTTTAAAATTTGGAGGTTGCAATATCAAAGCACATAGAAAAAATTATTAGGAAATGAACAGAAAACGTAACATACAACAAACCCACTTCGTACTTCTACCTCTAACTTCTCATTTTCCATACAAAAAATTTTGTAACCGAGATAAAAAGTAAAATGATGTAATTAATTGAACTACAGTGATATACATGCGCTTAGCTAATCCAGCACAATATAAACAAAGACCATAAAAAAAAATATGGAAGGCAATAAACAAGTTAGTCACTCATAAGGCACTTGAGATAATATTAATAAAACTGACAGCTTGATCTCATCCAATTTATATAACAATTAATTGGGCACACACAGAGACACCAAATAGGGGACAAACACCTGCTAAATAGGGGGCCTAGGAGGGTTGTGACAGTCCATGGTAATTTACTGCACACAGTTGTATACTTCACAGCTGTCCAATTAATTAATATTAACAATAGAAAAACAAAATTAAAACAGAATAGTAGATACATACAAGGGTAAATCACTCCACATATTCTTTAAAATGAGTCTTATATGATTACCACACAAGAGATGATAAAACCATGCAACTAAGTCAATGTAGATAAAAGAAGAGTCCGCAAATTTGGGAACAAGTATGTCAATTGATTGTAACAACACTCACATGTGATATGATGCACAAGTCACCTTAAAAAAGCAAACAAACAGGGAAACAAGAAACATTACATTTACAGCTTCAATTTTAAAGAGCAATTGGGAAAAATATTATAAATTATGATAGCTAACTAAAATTTTTCATTGGCTACGGATCTGCAGCCAATTTGTACAACAATTTGATAGTAAAAGATTAGATGATTTCCAAGATGACACTGTTCACTTTTATCACACTAAAGCAGCAATAACAGATGCAGTAACCCTCCTACTTCAGAGCAAAATATATCACTACACAGTGAACTGATTTCTTGTAACTGATCCTGTCTTAACCATAGTATCCTTGTGCATCTGGTATCCAAGCGAGGATTGGTTGCCCAAATTTAGCCTTTCTTTAAGTTTTCGCCTGCAAAGCAATACCAACATTAGCCTCAAGATGTAGACGTTTGACAACCTTGGTCCATTACATTGATAGTCATAACGCACTTACCCAATTGCAAGAACTGTATTGGAGGTTTGGCCATCAGCTGTCCATACAGCAATCTTGTCTACCTTTCCTCTAACATTGACAACAGCTCCACAAATATCATCACTATGTTCATCAAAAGCTTCACCAACCATGCATAAAAGCTGTAAAAAAATAAGATACAACTCATTTATATGGTCCAGACTATTGGTTAAAATGTAACAAAGTTCTAAGGAGGAAAAAAAAACAAACAGTCCAAGACTCACAATTTCTAGCCAGAATCGGTCAAGATCAGTTTCTCGTTGTTTACGGTCTAAATTAATAAGCCAGCGTCCACCTGCTCTGTTGGCTTGGTCTTCCCACATAGGCATGATCCCTTTCTTGAATAGAGAGTAATCACATCCCACACGAAGCTCACTTGGAAGCTTTATGTGATTATAAAGGCTACAAAGAGAATGTAATGATATCAAATGAAAGGTAAATTGGTATGAGTCACACCAATCTTTGTTAGACATACCTCCAGAAGTCTTCTACTGTATTAAAGCTTGTGATTTCTCGCTGATTGTCTTCCCAGCTTTTACTATTGTTCTTCTCAAAGTACCACAGAGTCCAGTTACTGTGAAGAGGGTGCTTAATCAGCATGTCATTGGCAATGCTTTCTTTGCCAACCAGTTCGGTAGCATCCTGTAAAAATAAGAGGTTTAAAAAAGGCCATTAGTAAAAATAATTTTTAAAAAAATTAAATATTTCATCGGATTAAACCCTTAGTAGAAAAAATAAAATAAAATCCATGAAAATCTAAACATTTTTTGACAGCAAGAATCCATCCACATACATTATAATGAAACGCAATATGGAGAACTTCAAGTCTAAATGGACACGTTAAAGATTGGTTTTCCAATAGTTAAGAGTGAGACCGATTTTGAAACGGACGGACGTTCTTAATTCGGACGTCACCCCGGGCATACGTAAGCTTTTACTATCCACCTTGTTCCAATTGTATTCCCAGCAATCATTGTGAGAAGATAAGGCAATTGTATCAAAAATTTCAGCTATCAATAACAAAAGTATAACGTCATTAAATCTGCTGTCTCCACTGAAATTCCGGCACGAAGCATATGGAAATTGTTAGGTTAGAAAGTGCCCCTCACGGATAGGTCTGTATTTCGTACAAACTGTGCCTGAATTCGTGCAAATATTATGCGATGCCTTCGTTGAAAAATCCCAAACCTGCTGCGTTCTCACCTTCCTCTCTTCGCTTTTTACGTCAGCCATTTTTCCCGAATAACTTATTGAGATTTGAGAGAAATTTCATAAAAGGACGGGTTATCAGCCGAACTGAATCACGATTTCGTGTCGAAACTGTTTTCACATTCGTATTCGGCGATCTTGTTCTTTTTCGACTACACCAGCCCCTGTAAATTAACACAAGGCGGAACTATTGTTACGTTCTCCCGCCATTAGACCGCCATCTACGTTGTGTTGATTGTGTGAGAGTTGCGAGTGGTTGTGTCACTACTGTCGATTAGTTGTCGCTGGAAACGGGGAATTTCGCCTAGAATTGTTGCGTCGGGAACGCAGATTGGTGCGCCTCTTTACTGGAATCTGTGCCGAGAATCTTTGGAGTAAGGCAGTTACCTCGTCCTTCTCACAATGGATCTCACCGAGGGGGCTCTGTCCGTAAGTGTTAGCTCAGAGCAGCTTGCCATGGTTTCTTTCACAGTTCATTGTCAGCTTATGACATTCTTAATCAATGACACCTACTTCTGAATTGCAACTTATTCTGTACACGATTTGATATTATTGTTCAGTATTTTATCTTGCGTCTTTCACTCTATTGTGGCCTATATCGGCAGTCTTGGTCACCGGACTCGACCTGTTCTTCTACTTATTTGTGTATTTCTCTTTTCAGACCATTATGAATGGTGGGAATGTCGAGGCTCCTATTATGCAGATACTGGTAAGGCGTGGAATGTGTTTGATGGGCTCTATGGTAATTTACTGTAAATACTTAACGTTGCTTCTTTGCACTTCAGGGTAGTAAGAAAATATCTGGTGCTGGTGACAATGAACGTTACCGACTCTTGATCTCAGATGGGGTCCATGTCAACAGCTTTGCGATGTTGGCTACCCAATTGAACGATAGGATCCGCAACGGTGATCTTTCCGACAATACTATTGTCCGTGTCAAACGACACATTACCAGCTCAGTTCCCAATTCAGGGAAAGGACAGAAGTGAGTACTGTTTGCATCGAATTGACTTTTAAGACAATATGACAACTTAGGTTTGTGCTGTTAGCTAGTGATAACCCATCAACAGTTTCTCACATTTTTCAATCTTTTGTTCCAGACGTGTTATGATAATTCTGGATGTTGAAGTTGTGGCTCCTGGCAGTGAAGTTGGGGGCAGGATTGGTAATCCTGTTTCTTGGAGTGCTGATGCTTCAGCTGCTCCTGCAGCACCAGCTCCTGTGGCTGCACCTACGGCTGCCCCAGCCGCCTCAAGCCGGCCTGCATCTGCCAATAGTTGCGCCCTATCGTCAAGCAACTCCCCGCCTGCTAAAGCTCCACCCTCCAGGCCGTCTCCCCAAAAACCATTTTCAGCTAATGCAGGCAACCGTGGAGGTAAAACTTTCATGTCTCATTCCTAGTTATGAAAATATGTGTATGAGGTTATACAGACTGTTTAACTGGTACGAATCATGTCATGCTCTCTTTGCAGGCTATGGTGGTGGCTATGGCAATAATATAAGATCTCCTAACAAAGGAATGGGTGGTATGGAATTGTCACCTAACGCCAGTACTCACCCTATTGCAAGCCTTACTCCATATCAAAATAAATGGGTTATCAAGGCCCGAGTTACTGGGAAAACTAATATACGTCACTGGTCAAACTCAAAAGGAGAGGGATCATTATTCTCCTTTGATTTGGTTGACGAATCCGGAGAGATTCGTGCTACTGCATTCCGTGATCAGTGTGAAAAGTTCCATCCTATGATTGAGGTGAGCTCATTTATTCAACGTGTGGTACTGTTGCGTGTAGTAGACTTTGTCCTTATATTTATATATTTTTCTGCTAATTCAGGTAGGTAAGGTTTACCTTATCACCAAAGCACAACTGAAGACTGCTAACAAAAAGTTTTCATCACTGAATAATGACTATGAAATGAGTCTGACTGGTGAAACCCAAATTATACCTGTGCATGAGGATGACAGTGGGGTTCCTCAAATCAAGTTTAATTTTTCATCGCTTAATGACATTGAGAACATGGAACCTAATGCCTCTGTTGGTATGTTGAGAGTTTAGTATATCAGCGGGTATCCTTGAACCACTGTACAGCTTTTCTAATGAATTCTCCAATATTACAGATGTCATTGGTGTGGTGAAATCTGTTGGTGAAGTGGTCACTTTTGTAGCAAAGACAAGTAACAGGGAGTTAAAAAAACGTGATGTGACTATTGTGGACAGAACAAACACAGCTGTGAGACAACCTATGAAGTTCATATCAATTACCATGAATGTTTATTTTCATTCCATCGATTAATCCTATTGTTTTGTTTCCAGGTCAACTTAACTCTTTGGGGACAGGATGCAGAAGAGTTTGATGGATCTTGTCAGCCCGTTGTTGCTGTGAAAGGAGGGAAGGTGAATGAATTTCAGGGGTCCAAAACTGTGTCTCTTCCAGGGAACGCCACATTCCAAATTAATCCAGATATACCTGAATCTCACGAATTGAAGGGATGGTATGATGATGAGGGATCTACTGCTACCTTTAAATCGATCTCTCAAAGGACTGGAGGCGGTGGTGGTGGATTTGGATCAGATAGTATGTCTAGCATTTCATATTGCCTCTTTTCTGTTTTTTATCATGATTTTATAAAAATCCTCACACCTATTAACTTAATTCTTATTAGTTAAAACATGTGGTCTTAAGGTTTCTCATATGTGCAGATGACCTCATCACAATTAAGGATGCTCGTGATCAAGGGCTTGGTAGCGGTGGAAAGCCAGACTACTTCAGTGTTAAGGGAACTCTTATTATGATCAAGAGTGAAAATGCTATCTACCAGGCCTGTCCTGGTGAGAATTGCAACAAGAAGGTGAGAGCCACGTTCCTGTAGCTTTGTAATTTTTAAATGCTACCTGTAATGGGTTTTGATCATTTTTCCTCTTTTCTTAGGTAATTGATCAACAAAATGGCATGTTCCGGTGTGAGAAATGCGGTAGAGATTACCCTAACTACAAACCACGACTTCTGCTATCGGTGAGTATGTTTTCTGTTCCGTCTCTCTGATGTGGATATCTTGTATGTTAATTTGTGATGTCAACTTCCAGTGCAGTGTTGGTGATTGGTCTGACAATGCATGGGTGTCGATCTTCCAAGAGGTGGCGGAAGTTATTTTAGGAAAATCACCTGAAGAATTAGACGAGCTTAAGCAGAGCAGTGCAGATGCATACCAACAAGTTTTTCAAGCTGCTCAGTTCAAATCATTCACATTTAGGATGCGCACTCAGATGTCTGTCTACAATGTAAGTCTGATTTGTTGCTGCATTGTTTTCAATGTGTGGATAGCTTTGAACTTATGATTTATTGTTTCTCCAGGATGAGCAGCGAATGAAGATGAATGTTGTTAGTGCTAAGAAGATAGACCACAAGGCTTATTGTGGAAGCCTTCTTACTGAGCTGAAAGAAGTATTGGGAATGGGTACTGTCTCAAAGTGATTTTTCACGTTCATGTTTCCCCCTTATTTCATTGTAATGTTTTACTTTATCTTCTCAAGTGTATGTGTTGCTTTGTTAAGGAGACAAGTTCGTGTTTGTGCTAATATTATTGTTGCATGGTGATGCATGTTCTGTTGGGTAGGGACACTATCTTCATTTGTATAAATGGTTGCATTTACCAACATTTTCTCTTCTTTATATAATTTTGATGAATAGTTTAGTGCTGATTTTGTAAGACAATCTGTGACAGGATTTGTTTAGATTTCAAGCAATAAAGTTTAATGATCATTTATGTTGAATTCCTTTTCTTTTATTATACCTCATCTCACAAACCAGAGCATTATGGGCAAATGGCATTAATGGTATGGACATATTCCCAATTTCTTGTAATTTTAACTCCTGGAGAGGACTGATGCTAGTCTGAACTGTTGGTCTCTCTTACATTCACCCGATCACTCTCTGCGACGCTTCATTTGTTGTAACATCTTATCACTATCTACCTGAGTCAATCTAAGTCCAGTTTTCTGAAAGAGCCTTCAAGGCTGCCATTTGAGTTGTTTTTTCGCTTCTCCTGCCTCAGAGCTTCGTTTGATCGCGTCCTTTCCGTGTGTAGAAAGTATTCCCGATAGCTTAGAAGTTTTTTGACCCACAGGTCTGGAAATTAAAAATCCAATCAAATCAGGGGGTGTTATCGAGCACGTTTAACGTTTTTTCCATGAGTATTGCTACTCACCACACAGTTCATCCGAATGTCGCTCCTGACCGCCGTAGTCCTTGGGCAGCACGTCTCGGGGGACGTGCTCCCACAGCGATTCGAGGGTGTTGTGGGTGTGGATCTGGGGAGAAATGGGGAGGCACCGCCCCTTAGTGATCGATCGTGTCGAAACGAGAATTACTTCCCGTCCTGCCACCATCCACTCCATTCACACTACTCACCCTGCTGGCGATCTTGTCTGGAAGGAAAGACTTGACAATGTTGACGATTCGGTCCGCAAACACGGGGGGAAACAGCACGTGAATGCCCGTCACTCGGGCGGGGTACGTCCGCTGCAACACGAGGGAGACAGGCTGGGGTAGGCAAACCCGCAACGCTCTGGAGTACGGCGGGCGGGGCCGGGCGGGCCGGGGACGTACCTTGACGTGCGCGATGGCCTTGCGGATGAGGGTGGGGCTGGCGCCGGCGGCGTGCGCCAGCGTGTAGCCGCTGGCATCGAACACGACCATGTCACCGAGGGTGGGCGGCTCGCGGGTGATGATGTCCTGGCCCATGAAGGACGCCTTGATGAGGGAGTCGACGCTGAACTTGTCCAGGTCCGGGTCGCGCAGCCGGATCAGGGAGACGCGGTTCAGGTCCGCGGTGAGGCGGGGCATGACGCACAGGCCGCTGCGGCAGGAGCGGCAAAAGTAAAGCACTCTGTTGCGGCGGCCGCGGCGGTGCATGTGCAGGGCGCAGGTACGCACACGGCTCCGAGGAAGCGGACCATCTCCGGGCCGAGCGGGTCGCGGCCCGTGTAGAACTCGGGCAGGTCGGAGCGGACGGCGTAGATGTCATCCAGGCGGCGCTGCGCCACCACCACCGAGTTTTTGCAGCGCACCAGCAGCCGCTCAATCAGCGTGTCGTCTGCAAACAGTCATTTGTTTCTTCTATTACTTCCCAGTCAGCGAATCCGAACCGAATCGGAAAGAGATGGAGGGGGAGGAGGGATTAGAGGAGGAGGAGGGCGGGGGTACAAAAAAATAAGCTCTTATGTAGCGCTGCCGCGTGTACAGTCCCTCCCAAAAGTCACGAGGAACACGCGGCGCGCGCTGGGAGGGAGGGCGATAGATAATGAGAGTTTTGGGTGCCGCCGTCATTCGAGCAGCGAACGCGCTTCTTTTGCGTTTCCCCGAAATTAAAGATGCGGCAGGCCCGGCAGCCGAGGGGGGCATTTTGTTGTCAGCCGGATGGAGATTACCCCCGGATTACCCGAATTACCTCTGGTTACCTGTATTACCTTGGATAACCGCTGATCGCCCATGAATTAGCCCGGGTCGCCTCCAGGTAACACCCGGGTTACCTCCGGGTAGTGCCCGTGTTACCTCCGGATAACAATCGGCTTAAGCGTTGTTTTCCATTGCCAGTTACTCCACATTACCCCCGAGTTACCCCGTATTACCCCGTGTTGCCCGAGTCGTCAACCCCTAGCAGCCCACAGCATGTACCCACCGACGTCGTCCGCGGGCAGGTGGGGCTGCTTGCTGAGCCAGTCCCGGATGAGGGCCACGTCCCTGGCCATGCTGGCCTTGGTCATGCCGTACTCGGCCATGATGGTGGCCATCTGCTCCTCGGTGACGTGCTGCATCGCCTTCACCTTGTCCTCTGCAACGGGGAAAGAGAAGCGAAAAGCTTGCGCTGTAAACACACACGCGTTACAGCCCTGGCGTGCCGTGCCGGGACGAACAGGGCAGGAGTCCCGTGGCGGTCGGTGGCCTACCAAATGCCTTACGGCGCGGACAGGACAACCGCAGAGAAAGTGTCAATCAACAGGTTGTCTTTCTCGTTGGCGCACCGACGACGCTGCGCGATGCCAGGCGCTGCGCCGGCACCGCACCGGTCCACGGCCCCGCTAGGCGCCCACTCTTATGGTTCTGACGCCTATGGCTGCCTGTGGCTGCCTGTGGCCCTGGACTCGCGGCCCGACCCGGGCTGCAGCAAGGCGCCTTCTGTTTCATTTCATTGTGGAGCCGTCAGCTGGCGCTGCCGGCGCTGTGTCTCGGTTCGCCCGGGCGGACGACGCTCGTCTCGGACCTAACCACCGTTTCTTTCTCTCTTCGCATTTCCCCGTCACTCCGAATCGCCCCGCCGCCTCGCAGCCCGCAGCCCGCAGCGCCGCCCTTCCCGCGCGATTTCGTCACTTGGAAATCGCAAGCATTTCGTCCGCGGGCGGCAATAATTGCGAACGGATGACTTATTGCTCGTCCCGGGCCGGCGGCGGCGGCCTGACAGCTGGCGTGCCCGCGGTGCCCCCCTGCGGCTCCATGCGGCCCCCTGCCCCCCCCCCCCCCCCCCCGGCGGCTCCCCGACCATCAGCTGCATCAGCCTGGTACCTTACAGCGCGCTCTCCAGGAGTCCACGGGCTCCGCCGGCGCCGGCGGCGCTTCCCCGCGGGCTTTCCGGGGGTTTCGCTACTGCGTTCAGACATCACCTCTGGGGGTTGCTTAATCCCGACGAGGGTAGAGACACTCCGCGCTCGAAAGCCTCCCGCTTCAAGGCTCGCTTCAGGACGCTCGAGCGCGGGGTATGTATTGTTCCCGAGGGGAGCGCCTATTCTCGCACGCGTCGCTGCTTGCACGGGGACCCAGTGACGTCACGGGCGGACGGGCGGGCACGGTCCCCGCGACAGCTGTTTTTCCACTCGCGCGGTGCTGACTGCGAGTTTGGTTAATGGGCGTGCATCAGCTGCATCGGTTTGCGGGCGCGTGGGATAACAAAATCATAAAGCGAAAAAAAAAAACCTGAAGGAATAGAAAACAACGCCGCGAACGGTAACGGGGGGTTCGTCTGCTCTCCGAGCTCTGCGTAGCGCTGACGGCTGCAGTAAGTAATGGATCGTCCACGTTCGGTTGTTCATCAGTGTCGACTTTGACTCCTCGGAGGTTTTCCCGGTCCCGGCTTTCAATGCGCCTGCCAAGCCTTCCACAAACAGCAATACACCGCGGCGTCCGAGTTCAAATAAGGCGCTGCGCCCGCGGGAGGTGTAGGGACCGTTCACAAACCACGTGCAGGGTTCGGCCAGGGCTTGGCACGGGCCCTGGGCCCCGCTCCTGCTGCCTCTCTGAGACGGCGATGAGGCTGGGTGTGTTCGATTCCCACTGACGGTTCCGGTCGGAATCCGGTCACATCAGTGACCTCGGCGTGCGGTGGTTCTGTGACCGGTGCGCGCGTGACGTGGTACATGACCGCGTGCGGCGGGGCGGCGCGGGGCGGCGCGGGGCGGCGCGGGGCGGCGCGGGGCGGCGCGTCATGACACCACGCAAGGCCTGGCAAGGCTAGGCCAGGCAGGCTCGACGCAGGCGACAGTCCGGGTGCTAAACATCGCTTTGGTCTCCCCGGCATGTCACGACCCGGAGCCGAGCCGAGCCTCCAGCTGCTCCAGCGCAGGGGGGCGGCCGCTACGCGCGGCGCCGCTGGAGGCGGGCGAAAACAGCAAACGGCACGCACGGAGCCAATGCAGGGCGCAGACCGACCCAGCGCGCGGCTCTGGACCCCGGCTTCTGACAGTTCCGGAATCTAGCTTCACAGTCCCCGGGTTTCGGACTCTGGCTTCCAGTTTCCGGTCTCCGCCCTCCGGGATATAGCTTCCAGTGTCCGGGCCCCGGACTCTAGCGGGCTCCGCAAAGTTCCGAAACCCGACCTCCGGTATCCGGGTTCCAGGCCCTGCGCTCCGGCGGCCGCCGTACCTTCCTCCACACAAAAGGCCCCCGACGGCGCGGCGGCGCGCGGCCCGGAGAAATTAATGTGCGCGCTGCCCTTCTTATCCCGGAGATCTAGCGGCCGCCGCCCCTCCGGCCGCCTCCGGGCCTCCGGGCCTCCGGCAGCGAGGCGCCACCCGCCGCCGCCAAATGTTAAAAGGGAATCTTTTTTGGCGATGCAATGGCGATGTGACGCAACGCGGTCCAAGGTGGGCCGGGCGGAGGCTGGCTGGGCTGAGCGCGCTGAGCCGGGGCCTGCCGGGGCCTGCCGGAACGGCATGGCAGTATGGGACCCGATTGCAGATGGGACCTCTGCCCTCGCGCTTCGGAAAGGAGACGTTCCTCGTGCGGGGGACCGGGCCTCTGGGCCGGGCGGGGCCGCCGCCGCCGCCGCCGCCGCCGCCGCCGCCGGGGACCAGCCGGGACCACCGGGACTCGGCCCGAACCAAACCAGACCCGCGACCCGCACCCGCGCCGCATACAGAACAGAGCGTCACACACGGTGTCTGCACTCCGTGACGGAAAATTTGGCGCGGGCTATACACTAGCGACCGCATCCGTGGAAAACTAGAAAACCCAATCCCTGACTGACTTTTTGGAAAAAAAATGAAAGAAATTCAATAATTGTACGGCGGACGAAAACTTTTGGTCTTTACACCGACATAGCCAGTAAAGTCGGACTGGGAGGGAGGGAGGGGTGGGGAGGGATACGGATGACATTTTCGTAAGTGAAGTGAGACGGCGTATCCCGCCGCTCCGACTCGCTATGGCATTCGGGAGGTTTTTACTGGCCGGTGTAATAGTGGGACGTTCCCGATGAACACGCGGCGCCCGCACAAGAAAGACAAATGCAACATTTACAAGTGGCAGCAGCTCGGGTTTATGGGCCGGGCCAGGCCGGGCCCGTGGGCGTGACGCCTGCGGCCTGCGGGGAGCTATGAAGAAGTCACAGTCGGCACACAGTTACGGTGTTTGTTTATCTGTGAGCGCGTTGTGGCGGGAGGACCCGCGCACAGAGAGAACCTTTGCGCGGGAGAAATCGGCAGGAATTGATTTGCCGAATGGGTTTATCAGCCTGTGTGCGAGAGAGACGGACTGTCCCGTCTGACTGCTGTAGTGCGAGAGAGATACTAGCTCGGGCTATCCGACTTAGCACGGTTCGTGTTCACCGACACTGACCGGTCCTCACACCACACACCACGGCGCCCACTGGGTAGGCCACTCTTGGCTCTCGCACACACGCGTGTTGTGCGGGATGGCCTACCCGTGCGTTTGCGGGCGCTTCTTAGAGCGTGGTCCTTACCGATCTCTCTGAAGTGCCCCATTTCGTCTGGTGTGTCCCGGCGGCGTCCCGGCGATGTCTTGCTGGTGTCCCGGCGGCGTCCTGGCGGCGTCCTGGCGGCGTCCTGGTGGTGTCCTTGCGCAGGTCCTGAGGCATCCGCCGCGGCCGGCCGTCTCGGTGCGTGTGGCGGGCTGCAGCGGGAGGCCGCCTGTTGTCTCCTGGCTGCGAGCGGTGGAGGGGGGGGGGGGGGGGGGAGCGCTTGTGGGAGGGGTTACGACTCTAGGACGCGGCAGGATAGAGGATAGGAAATCACTCCCGTGCGTCCGCAAGAACCCGGAAAATTAGAGTAAAGGCAGCTCTAGACTTTGATGCCATCAGAAACTTGAACGCGCGGGCGCTCTGGAAGACGTTTCGGTTCAAGGGTTCAAGGTCTCCCCAAATCACAGTGCCGTGCACCCAGGAGCATCACACGGAGCCCCTCAAATCCCCACACAGCTCCGCGGCGCAAACATCGACTGATGGAAGAATAAGAGAAATATATGTCGTTAAGAGATGTCACAGTATACGCGATGGTTCGCGGAAGTCTCACTCTACCTCGACAGATATGACGGTTTCAGTGACCGAAAAGAGTAGCCGGGGTCACGAGCATTAATTGATGGTTCTCCGAACCGCCCTCATGCATAATGCAATGCATGGATTGGTACACGCCAGATCCTTGTGTGCGATTCGGTACGCACAAAATCGAACATTCGCAAAGCATATGTACACGGAAATCTAGTGGCTGCGGTCAGTCTAGGCAAGAATAGCGCCTGCTAGGTAGGCAATCGCAATCCCTCGCATACATGCGTGTCGTGCGGGCTAGTCTACCCTGCCGTTCGCGGGCGCTAGACGTTCTTCAGAGAGAGAGAGAGAGAGAGAGAGAGAGAGAGAGAGAGAGAGAGAGGGGGGGGGGATGGACAGACATACTGTGCTCGACCCGTCCGAACGCCAGCGTTGGCACACAGCGTTGAGCCCGGCGCAGCCTGGCTGATAGTCAACACATCGTGCTTGTGTGTTGTTAGGGTGGTACACCAAACACGCCCACTACATGCGTGTAAAATTTTTATTTCAACGAAAAAAATAAGGAGCCAGAATATCAGCCTCGTGCTTCGCTAAGTTCCGATGTACAAAGTCGCAAAATTTGAGAAGTTGCTGTTGCCTAAGTCTCAGTATCATTCATCGACCATCGCGTCCTAAAATTAGAAAGCGGAAAAAAAAAAGAAATTATGGTATAGAACACAAAACTGAGCAAGGCCCAAACAACAAAAAATTACCTCCATTGCATCTTCATTATTATCGGCAAGACAGTTGAACATGTTCTTGGCCCGTTCTGCAGCGGGCTCGCTAGAATTGCCTTTCCCCCCACATTTTGCCATCAATGTTTCAACAAGTTTGGATCTCTTATCTTTGGGCATCCTATCGCCGAAGAGCTCATACAGCAAGGTTGCCAAGGCTTCCCCAACAAATTTGTCGTCACTGTCAAACTGTGAGGCAAAGGCAGAATATTAAAAGTATAGAGTTTCGCCCACTAAAACACGCATATTTTAGTATACGAATCTTGGGCAAGCTGCTACGACCCCGCTAGTTCAGTTAAAGTTTCTGGATACTCACAACTTTGTAGCTACGAAGTATACAGGCCAGCATGTTCTACAAATTAATTGAACTGGATTAGATTTATCGTTCATGTCAGAATCTCTCGATTTCTCTGAAAGCCCTGTACTATACCTTGGGAACGTCCGACGTTTCGACGAGATGTTTCTGGTCATGCTGTTCGTCAAGAAGCTTCTTCAAATCTGCTGAAAAGTAATAGTAAACAGCATACATTAAGGCCATCCCTTATGAAATATGACTGCGAGCCAGAGCGGTGAAATTTGGTATACCCAGAGACTCTGCTCTAAATAGTCGTTCTGTAAAACCGCTAATCGCTGAACCAATTTTGAACGGAGATACGGTGGTCCGAAGTGACCCAATTCGATCAGTACAGAGCTATTTTCTGGAAGCGCTTGCACCTCAACTACCAATCGCAGAATGATGGGGGACTTATCTATGTGTAGGGGGTAGATTCTTGCTACGGCAGGGGGTCAAAGGTTCGGGAATCCCTTCACAAATGTATGATTGGCCAGGTCAAAGTTTGGCCATTTCAGGGTCAAATGCGGGCATCATTTACGAACTCTGCGACTTTTCGGATCAATCTTTGATCCCCATGAATCAATAGGCGAGCATTTTCCCTACTCGCCGGCACCATCGGTTTTTCTGTCCGACCTATAGTTTAGGCCCGAGCGTTCGCACAAAAATAGGCTGTTTGAGGTGCGTTTCACCTCCTTTGAATCTGCCGGGCGCGAGAAGCCACGCTGCAAGGTGGCGCGGCGGTGGCTGTAGGAACTACGTGCACGCTGGGTGTGGGTGTGATGGGCTGCGGAGGCTGGCCTTTACAACTGTGTACACAACGACGCAAGGACAAAGAAAGCAATAACCGTGACGCTCCGGTCTGTGCCTGCCGGGCCGGGCGGGCCAGACCATGCGGACCGCGGGCTCTCGCCTTCCTTCCCGGCTGCCGGGTCCCCGCTGCTGTTCGGGCCGAGTCAGCCGCCGGCACCTGCCGCTCCTCCGGGTGTCCCAGCCGGTGAACATCACTTTTATCTTGTGTCTGCTGTCTCCACCGTGCTGTGGCATACCTTCAGTTTTCCCGAGTTTCTCCCCACACTTTATGGCCACCCCTTCCAGCTCCCGGTGAAAATCATGATGTTGTGAACTCTGAAATCACGAGAGACGCTCTCTTAGCAATGAGTACCTTCGGTTCGCATCTCAAAAACGTTCTCCACACGGCGCACGCACCTCGCTCGCGGCCGCGGCTGCCAGTAGGGCTGTGGACAGCACGATGAGGACCTTCATGACGACGAGGCGAACACGCTGCGGAGACTTGGCGCGACCAACAGGCACTGTCCGCTGGCCGCACGGCTTTTAAAGCCAACCGTCCCCTCCCAAACGCAGTGGCGCCGAAGAGTGTCATTTGCCTCATTTTGTCCGCTGTGACAAGTGTTCGGGCGGCCAGCCCTGCTAACGCGCGCCGCATGTGTTCCGGCCGCGGACAGTCAAGGCTCCTGGAATCATTCATTCCCCTGACAGAATTTGTCCGCAGCCAAGGTCAGAGGTCTCCGCCAACGAATGAGGGCCCGCGCGCGGCCCTCGCCCCGCGTCAAGGGCCGAGTTAAAGTTCAATTTGCCGATGAGGTTTTTGAGGAAATGACAGGTTGCAATAACATGTCCGGTTTCGTGACGGCATAATCTGCATTCGCATACTGCCGCGGACACCTCTGCGGGATCGGGGTCTGGCTGGTCCGGCCCGGGACTTCCCCGGCATCACACCGCCGCGCAGTGCGCTGCGCATACCCCCCGCCGCGGGTAGAGTCCCCCGCGCGCGGAGTACGGCCGACGCGAGTCGGTGCTGGAAGTGTTGCCTATCTCCACGGCGCCTTCCATCGCTGACAGTGTCGTTCGAGGGTCTGGTTATAGGGAAGCCCTGCTCACTATTTCCCGCGGAGAATATCCACGTTTCGTGTCGGGCTTTTGAGTGTTTTGGGTGGTTGTGGTCGTGGGGGTCTGTAGATGTGTCCGCCGTGCTCTACTGACCCTGCCGAGGGGGGACTCGGCCGGTCACCGCGGACTTCCCCCGCGTGCGATGAGTCACCGACGGCAGCTCGGACGCTCCTTGTCGCTGTGGCCGTCAGCTGACCGTTCAGGCCGTGCCGGGCCGGAGCCCCTCTCCGATGGTCGCCGCACCGCCGCACCGCCGCGGCGGCCCGAAGACGCCCGACGTTCTCCGAAGCTTAACGAAACGAGCGTGGCACAAGTATGACGAAGCGCCCGCGGCCTGCCTGCGCGGCCTGCGGCCCCTGCGGCCTGCGCCGCGGCCCCGGCTGCCCCGGCTCGGCTCGGGCGCGTTGCCCTGGACTCGGCTGGGCCTGTCGGTGTGCTTCCCCGGCTCGACTCGTCGCCCCGGCGGCAACAAAACACTCCTCCCCGCCGCGCCGCCTCTGCTGGTGGCCGCCGCGGCCGCGGCATGGTGCCAGTACCCGTCCGATTCGCGCGCGCGGAGGAGCACTCCGTCCGCCGTCCTTCGCTTCTCGCCGGCCGTGTGTGTTTTGTCGTCGCCGACGTGCTGCCGTCGTCGGGGGCCTCGGGCCGCCGGTGCTGCTGGGCCTCCGCGGCCACGCGCGAGAGTGTCCTGCGCGCATGCTGACGGGCAGGCGGTGCTGCGGCGGCGGTGGCGGCACTGTGCCGCGCTGCGCTCTCTCTGTGTACCTGTTGCGTCGCGGACCCGACCCGTCCGACCGCCGCGCCGGGAGTCCCGCGAGCTCCGCGACCGGGTGATGGCCACGCCGCCACACCACGCACCGCCACGGAATAAAAACAAAATAAAAACAATCTTATCTGCCAGCTGCCGCGGCTGCTGCTGACGACAGCAAGTAAGTCAATGGGCAGAGTTAGCTGTACTTCCGCCTCGAGTGCTGGAGTCTGCGCTCTGCGCGCGGCCGCCACGGCTGGGTGAGAGTTGCCGGGGAGATAGAGAGTGCGGGTGGGAGTGAATGAGAGAGAGAGAGAGAAGCTGGGCGATAGACGCAGACACACAGAGAAGAGAGGCAGACGGAGTTTTGCACTGGGACGGAAAATGGAACAAGTGACACAGACAGAGAAACAGAGAGAGAGAGAGAGAGAGAGAGAGAGAGAGAGAGAAAGAGAGGGAGATAGAGAGAGGGAGAGAGAGAATCACGGCGGAGACCAGGAAGGATAGCCGCAGCTCTCTGGCTGCCTCGGCGCGGACCAGGGTTTTCCATTTCATGAAGGATGGTTAAGCACTTCGCTCCGGACTGCTGCTTTCTCATCCGAGATGATTCGCCGCTGATTGACCGTGGCGGTGCTGCCGCTGCTGCGCAGTTCGGCTCGGCTGGTTGGGGCCGGCAAGTGTAGCAGTCTTGCGGTAGGCAGTGATGCAGCGGCGGTGGCAGCGGCAGCAGCCGAAAGAACGGTCCGCGGTACACTCCGAGACAGCGGGCGGAAGGGAAAGGAGAGGTCCATTCATCCCGATCTATCAATCGGATCATCATCAGAGGGTCATTCAGTGGAGGCGGGCTGACTATGCGGTGCACGTGAAGTGCTGGCGTGGAGTGCCGCTGCCGGCCGGAGAGCTCGCCAGCAGCGCGGCGCTCACAGCCTTATTTCGGCGTTGCCTGTACGGACATTTAACGCGATAGCGCAACGTCCGGGGGGGGGGGGGGGAGGGCTTTGGCGGTCAACGGCCGGCTAGCCGACGCCGACCCCCCGCGGCCCGCACCGGCATGGCTGCTCCACATTTGGAGAGGCACGGCTGGCTGGGCCACCGCCGGGGTCCACTTCCTGTCCGGCCGGTGTGTTTAATTTACAGGGAACGCGCGTACCGCTGGTCCTGCAGGGACGGGCCGGGCCCCGGTGGGCTCGGGCCCCGCGTGGCGGCCGCCCGCCTGCGGCCCTTTCACTGACTCATAATGTCTGGAAGGAGACCTGGCCTGGCAACGCTTGGCGGTGACACAGCTGTCAGATCACGGGCGTGACGCGGCCAAAAAAAAAACAAACACGTCGGAAACTTGGGGCTCAGGTTGGCAAACTGGTCTGTTTTTACTACGCTCAGAAAACTCGGGTTTTAAGCTGAAGCACTTTTCTGCCGCAAGCTCTGAAAGTGCCCCCCCCCTCCCTCCCGCAGCGTGGCAAAGGGATCTCTCAGGATGGACAAATTATTGTGAGAGCTAGCCGCCGTGATATTTTCGAATGGCTGTCAGGATGGACCGTAAGAGTGTTGGAGGTTCATCACAGCGACGTGGATACGCGACGCAGCGCATTAAAGTTCTCGCGTGCCGTCCCCGGCCGAGCTGTGATCCTCTCGGCAGTATATGAGGGAGGCCATAGGGCGCACGGCGGGCCTTATGGCGCCGCAGAGCCGTTACAGGGACGGCCATAGGGCACGGCCCCGCGGCCCCCGCGGCCCGTGTGCATGTGAGCGAGACAACAACGCCGCTCCATCGCCGCGAGCGTCGTGCCGTGTGCTGTGCTGAGTCCGGTGGAATGCCTTTACCCCCCCCCCCCTCCAACCGGCACCGCAGTGCTGAACGAGCGCGGGTGCCCGATGGCGCCGTTCGGTCTCTCTCTCTCTCCCTCTCTCTCTCTCTCTCTGTCATGCACCGCATCGCGCACTGCTGCAGCGTCACCGCCGCCTCCCCCTCAGCCTGCACTCGGCCGGCCAGGCGGACTTCTGATCCTCTATTCCGGTCCGCGACCCCCCATGGCCCGTGGCCCCGCGGCAGCCGGCCGGCGGGGCGGCAGCAGGAATACCCGCGGCAACCACAACAAACATCTAATACGGTCCTCAGGAGAACGGAGCCTTTCGTGTCCGCCCTGTTAGAGCGGCAGCCGTGCCGACGCAGCGCCGGCCACCCGTGCTGCCTGTTGTGCAGAGGACCGAGGGGTTGACAACTCCAGTAATCGCGTGTACACCACCTTGGTAATCATGCTGCAACCAATAGTAATCGCCGGTAATCACTCAGAGTCGTCGGCGGTTCTGGCCAAGATTTAAGGGGGTAATCGGTCGCAATCTAACACACCCAGAAAAACGTATTCTTGGACGACCCCTATGCCAATTTTTACTTGGATCATGACAATTTTTACTTGGACCAATACCCGATGATATTGACCCAAGACAACAGTTTTGGTTCAAGTCTTCTTATATATTGAACGAAGAAAATTTGGCCCTTGGATGAAGACAAAATAGGGATTGGAGCCACATAAGGCTAAATTAGACTTGATCCAAGTAAATAATCTTGGTTCACGCCAAAATTCTGCTTTAACCGAAAAGTCATTTTTGTGGGTGCAGTAGTCAGTCGGAATCGGTGGGTCATCAATGGTAATCACTAGTGATCAGCGGTGACCGTAGATATTGCTGGTAATCATAGGGCAGTCACAGTAATCACCAGTAATCACTTGGTAATCGTGTGTACACTCAAACTCGGAGATATCAACCCCTCGCAGCGAACTGACCCGACACCGGAAGAACAACGTTCCGCGATGTACCTCGTGCGGTGCACCGTGCTCGAGTGTCTCACGTCAGACCGTCACGAGGACCGCTTCATGCGGCTGGTCATGTTAGCTGCCGGCGCTGTTGAGATCGTTGACGGACGGTCCCTGAGGGGAATGAAGCCGCGAGGCGCCCTGCCCCCCCCCCCCCCCACCCCACCCCGCGGCTGCAGCGGCTGCGGCGGCACTGCAGTGCGCCGGCCAGCCGCGTGCTCTATTTAGTCCAGCTGCGTCCGTGATTCACATGGCGTCGTCGGGGGCCGTGGGGGAGCAGGGGGCGGGGGGGGGGGGGGGGGGGGGGGGGGGGCGACTGGGGCACGCGTTATTTCCGCCCGTCCTTCCTCTGCTTTGATCGCCTCGGGGCGACCGGCAGGGTCTTCTGAGAAGGCGGCAAGCGGCACGGCCGGCCCCGTGGATGATGATCGGATCGGCTGTGAGCCACGGCGGGGGCACGCAGCAGCAGCAGCAGCAGCAGCAGCAGCAGCCCGCCGGGTGGGCAACCACGGTCTGTGTGCGCGCACGCGTGCCGTGCGGGCTGGCCTACCCCGGCGTTGGCAGGCGCTCCCGGGCGCTTTATAGTTCTGTCCGGGTTGTCTCGGTCTCGGCGCGGTCTAGACAGGGTTCTGTGGCGCCTGGCGCCTCCTCGTCCGAGGAGTGAATGGGGACGCCCTATCCACTGAATGGCCGCGCAGCCGGCGGCCGCCGTCGCCTCGCATGTGTGCTTTTCGGCCGCAGCCGCGAGGCGCGCGGCGTGCTGGGTCTGTCCAGTTACCTCGCACAGGGCTTGTTCAGTTACCCGACTGTACTCTCGCGTGGGGTCCGCTCAGTTACCCGGCTTTTTTCTCGCGTGCGGTCCGTTCAGTTACCCAGCTCTATCCGCGCACGGGGTCCGCTCAGTTACCCGGCTCTTTTTTCTCGTGTGGGGTCCGTCCAGTCACCCAGATCTCACTCTCGCCTTGCCGGCGTCGCCGCTTCGCCCAGCACGGCAGCGATGGGTATTCTGTAGTATTCTGCCAGCAGCGCTAGTTCCTGTGCTCGCCGCTAGAGGCCGCTGAGCTGCCTATTGTTTGCCCGCCGGCCCCCGTGCAGCGTGTGTGTGTGTGTGTGTGTGTGCTCGTGGGAGTGCCGGGCCGGCTCTCACGGTGCGCCGGTCCTTCCCCTCCGCTCTGCCCGCGCTCCTCCTCCCCCCCCCCCCCCCTCCCCCCCCCTCCTCCTCCCCCCCCCCCCTCCTCCCCCCCTCCTCCTCCTCCTCCTCCTCCCCTCCCCACACTCCTCGTCTTCACATTTGGTCGAGAGGTCAGAGAGCTCGCGTCTGATTCAGGTTGTTTTGTGATACACTTCCCAGAACAGGCCGCGTGGCGCGCGATCTAAATTGAGCGACGTTTCTCGCGAACGGAACGGCGAGCTACTTGTGTTCGCGGGGACGTCCGGGCGGGCTGTGCGGCTAGATACTTTTATTGTATTCTTTTGACCTTATTAAAAACGGCCGCTGCCGTGTCTCTTGTCAAATTTTCGTCAAGAACGCGGCGGCTTGAGGATTAAAACGAAAATAAGAAAATAATTACATTATTAAAAAAATGAAGACGGGCAGGACAAAAAATATTCCGTGAGATAAAAATGAAAATTCGGTCGGGATGGCGGAGAGACGCGGGGTGGGGTGGCTGCGAGAGGCTTGGTGCTGACGGACGTGTCGTATTGGCTTGTCATCGCAGGGAATGATCGGTTGTGCCTGGCCGTGCCTGGCTGCGCGGACCTGCGCCGAGACCTGCGCCGGGCTGGAGAGGGCGGGGCCCAGCCGGGCCGGGAGGGCGAAGGGCCGTGTTTTAATTAACGGCGTCGTCTGGGGCGGCGGCGGCGTCCTCCGGCCGGGCGGCCCCCACCGGGTCGCCGCCTCGATCTGCAGGTCCTTCTGGGCGCGAACATGCGGCTCCTCACAGCGTGCAGGCAGACGCCAACGGGCGGCTCTTCTGACCTGTTAGCGCGTCCGAAACCACCGACGCCTTGCGCGCGTCGCACTCATCACACGGGCGCATTGGGAGGAGAGGTGACGGACGATAACATTTCGAACGCGCTTCGGGTCCAAAGACCGGGCTGTGCCGGGCTGTGCCGGGCTGTGCCTCACCGCGGGGCGCCGAACGCGGGCCGCCTCAGGCGGAGACACGACGCCGGCAAGCCACAAGACGGAGGGCCCCGCCGGCACAGCAATCCCCATGCGCTGATTGTGGCCGAATTGACACGACGCATCTGGCAGAGGCGCCTATCATCTGCCGACGTTCCTTATTCCGAATTCGATTGAGTGTGTGTGTGTGTGTGTGTGTGTGTGTGTGAGCTCGAGCGGGAGGCGGGGGCTTTTAACGTAATGGTGAAGGGTTGAGGCCGGTGCCCGGTGCGGGTGCGGCGTCTCCTCAGACCGCCGCCGGCTGCTGCTCAGCCGCTTGCTCAGCACTGCTCAGCTCAGCCAGCGCAGCCAGTCGGACTCGGTGCGTGAGAGAGACGGAACGCGCCGCATTTGACTGCGGTAGAGAGATGCCGGACCAGGGATATGCCCGGCGCGGCGTCTCTCTCGCACTACCAAAGTCAAATGGGGCGTCCCATCTCCCTCGCACTCAATCAGACCGCCATGACTTCCGTCTTGCCCTCCTCCTCCTCCTCCTCCTCTCCTCCTCCTCCTCCTCCTCCTCCTCTCTCCTATCTCTCTCCTGCCCGCCGCCGCACCTACCAACGACAACAACCCCCTCCGTTTTCTTCCCCGTCGTCGCCCTGTCGTCACCCGCAAACATATGCATTCCGCAAATGATGTTGTGCCGCTCGCTGATATTTTCCCCCCTTTTCCGCCTTTGTTGTCGCCTTTCTCGCACACACACACACACACACACACACAACACACGCACACACACACACGTCGTCGTCGCTCGACAGCCAGCGGTTATAACGAGTGCGTTTCCCCTACGACGCGCGCGCGCGCATCAACACGGCCGAGGGCGCGCAATCACACCAACCGATGTGTGTGTGTGTGTGTGTGTGTGTGCTGCCACGCGCCCGCCACGCGCCTGCCACGCGCCGCCGCGCTCCCGTGATGCGATGCGAGGTGCTTACGGGAGATGGATGACAGTCCGTTACAGCACACGGTGGCGGGGGGAGGGGCGGGGGGAGTAGTTCGGCCGCAGAGAGGGGGGGGGGGGATGGTGGCTGTCCCTGCCCCGTGTCGTTACAGGGGGGTAGGGGGGGGGGGCACGGCAGCGTGGAGTACAGCGGCCCCACTGTGCCCCCCGACGGGGGTCCGTGAGGTCCGCGGACACGGAGACGTCGGCCCGGGAGCGTTGACAGCCCCCGATAACGGCACACACGCGCACACACGCGTGCGGCACAGTCACGCAGTGTGTGCGCGGTGACGTGTCGCGGGCCCCGTGGCCGCCCGCGGCCTGACGGGACGGACGGCAACGGCAACGGCAATCGCGATACGAATGCGGTGGCGGCGGCGTCAGGCTGCTGGTGTTTGTTGGGCTTGTCTAGCGGAAGGGGCGACGGGCCACGGTCCGGGGTCCGGGCGCTGCTGACGCACGGCAGACGCAAAGTCTCACGCCCGGGCTCTTCTGCGGGAGTGAGTGAGAGAGAGAGAGAGACCAAGCGAGAAAGAGAGAGAGAGAGAGAGAGGAGGGAGGGAGGGGGGAGGGAGACAGTGAGTAGGGGTGGGAGGGGTCGCGAGAGGGAGGTAATTCGAGAGATTTAAAACATCTTCCGTTGCGGCTAGGCTTCGGCCGTGCATGTCTGAGCCCCGGTGGTGCTCTCTCTGTCTCTTTCCTAGCACCCCCCCCCTCTCTCTCTCTCTCTCTCTCTGCTTTACTCTCTCGACCCTCCCTCTCTCTCTCTCTGCTTTACTCTCTCGACCCTCCCTCCCCCCCCTCTCTCTCTCTCTCTCTCTCTCTCTCTCTCTCTCTGTCTCTCTCACCACGGTCCTTACTCTTCGAGCATGCCGCTGAATATTCTCCGTCTTTTATGAGCCCCCTGCGTTATTACGGGAAGGGAGGAAAAATGCCTTTGAGCGGCGAGGGGCTGCTGCTGGCCTGCTCTGCTGTCCCCGGGCGTGCCCGGCCGCGCCGTGCCCCGCCTGTTGCCTAAGCTCTAGGAGGGCCCACCTCCTCTTGCCCCCCTCCCCTCCCCCTCGCCAAATTATATGCGGCAGCCTATAGGGGGAGCTTCGGTCTTCGCGGGATCCCGATGCATCAGTAGTGATAGAGAGGGAGCGAGAGAAAGAGAGAGAGAGAGAGAGAGAGAGAGAGAGAGAGAGAGAGAGAGAGAGAGAGAGAGAAAGAGAGATGGTCCGTGCCTGGGAGGACCCTCTGATTCGATAAGTAAAAATGTAATGGAAGGCCGTGCGACACGGGATCTGCGGAGCAGGAAACAATGAAGCTGTGCTTGCTGCTCCATCCCGCGCGGAAGGAAGCTTCCGCACTTTGCCTTGACCCGCGCCAGCCGAGGGGCAGCAGGGAAAGGAGCGGTCCAGTCAAAACACACACACATAAATACACACGCGCGCGAGCGTACACACACAAACACACACGAACATACAATCTCACGTACGTATCCTGTTGGCAAATAAGTCGGGGGCGTAATTGGAAAAGTTGTGAGGCACGCGCGGCAGGGGGGAGGGGGTGGGTGCCGGCGGGGGAGTGTGCGCATTCACCCGTGCGGCTCACGCACCGTTTAGCCGGCCTTCTGAGAGCGCTTGTCGCCGGCAGCCCTCCCCGCGGCGCCCACATAGGCGCGGCAGGCGCGGCACGCCCCAGCAACTCGCAATCACGACGACTGTGTATAGTTCTCTCCGCCTAGGCGCGGCAGGCGCGGCAGGCGCGGCAGGCGCGGCACGCCCCAGCAACTCGCAATCACGACGACTGTGTATAGTTCTCTCCGTTTTGGACCTGGCCCGGCCGGCCCCGGACGTGTGTAACCATAGATATTTCATTTTAAAAATATGAATAAGAGTGTATGCCCGCATCACCCGTATGCCCGCTTGCACGCGCCCTTTCACCTGTTCCAAATTGTTTGCCATTGTGGCGAGGCGGAGTGCGCACGCGGTCGCCTCGCGAAACGTTATTGTCGGTTTTAATTTTCCAAGATAATGGCACGCCTCTGAGCGTGTGTGTGTGCGTGTGTGTGCGCGTGTGTGTGTGCGCACGCAGCCTGCTATGGGGAGCGCGCGGCATGTTCGCGTTCCGCTGCTCGCCACAGGAGTGAACAAAAGCTACAAAAAGGACACAGTATTATTTCACTGGCGTGGCTCGCGGCGCAGCGGCAGCCCCCACAAGGTCATGATGGTGCCGGGCTGGGCGGCGCGCTCGTATTCAGAACAACCGAAATAAAATAAAAAGAAGAAAGAGTTTTGCCGCGACGGGGTAAGCAGCAGGGGGTGGCCGTGGCCCTTCCCCCTCCCCTATTGCCTTATTGCCGGACAATTTTTGAGCAGTAAAACGGAGCGTGTTGGCCTGTCTGCCCGCACCACCGCGCGAGGCTCCCGGACAGGAGGGCCCGACGCCAACTTCTGGGGGGCGGTGGGGGCGCAGCGAACGGGCGGGAGGGCGGCCTCGCCGCGGCCGCCGCGGTTTCAGCGGCGGCCAGACGGCGCTGGCGGCGACGGCGGGGCGGAAGCGACGCCGGGAGGACTTTGGTCGGAATGGAGGAATGCTGTCGGTGGTCCAAGTTTCGGGTCGTCCGCGTCGCGGGTAGGTGGCCGCCGCTGACTGCGCTGCCCCCGCCAGGACCCGGGCGGAGGAGGGGAGGGCCTGAGCCTGAGGAGGCCGTGGGGCCCGCGGGGCTGCGGGCCGGGGCGACGTCTGCTGTGCGAGGTGAGGCGGGAGGCGGGACGGGCGGGCGGGGGCGGGCGGCCCCGCAGTAAAATGTTTAGAGTCTCCCCTGGTCATTTCGGCTCTCCGTCCGCCCCCGTACCGCCGCCGCACCGCCCCCCGACCGCGTGCATACCAAGTCGTGCGGAACGGCCCCGTGCGGTCTGCAGCCCCAACAGCCCCCGCAGCCCCCGCAACCCCCGTTGCAACGGCGGCGGCAAAGGCTCCCCACTACCACTGGCCGTGACGGCTAGGAGAACCGCGTCGGGGGCGGCGGTGGAGAGGAGGAGCAGAGGGAGCCGCAGACTCTTCTTTTGTTTCCGTATTTCATGGCCCGAGCGTCAGCCGCAGAAAAGAAGAATATATTCCCGACACGACGACTTTGTTTATCGAAACGGACAAAAAAAGCAGCAGTCTAGCACGGGGCCTCCGAGTTTGTTTGTGGCATAGAATGTAAAGGGTAAAGGGCAGATCCACAGACAATGTTTTTTTTCATTTATTTGTCGGATTTGGTTAGATTCTTACGGGACAATCGCGGCATCACCTTTTACAGAGGGACAGAGAGAGAGATAGGGAGAGAGGGGTAGTGAGAGGGAACGAGAGAGAGGGGAGAGGGGGGCGGAGGTTGCTTCATTTCCTCTCCAGCTCCGTGAATGAATGTCACAGCCCTGTCATTACATGAAAGGGAACCGTCCGCCGCGTTGCTGCGGGGGTGGTGCCCCGGCGGTTCCTCAGTGGCGCTGCCGTAGGGGGCGGTGAGTGGAGTTTCTGTCTCCCCCGGGCCCCGGGCCGGGGCTCCGCCAACTTAGGAACCGCAAACCGAACGCACTCCTTCTGGGCTTCTGCGGGCGTGGTCCGGCGCCCCGGGCACTGGCCCTAGGCTCTCCTTATGCTGCGCCATGAGATCATTTGGATCATTGCAGCGTGAGAGGGAGAGGGACAGGGATATTTGATATTTATTTATTAAAGAGAAGAGTCTTGTGGCGTACATCAGGCGGTTCATTATTAATGTATACAGACCAGAGTACAAAAAAAAAAAAACAAACAAACAGTACCAGAACAAAGAAGAGATTTGACGTATACAAAAATTCGATGGAAACAGGGTGTGTGGTATGGAGACATGGAACAAACAAAAATAGGGGGAGGGAGAGGGAGAGGGAGAGAGAGAGAGAGAGAGAGAGAGAGAGAGAGAGAGAGAGAGAGGCCACAGACAGATAGCGGAAGAAAGGTGGGACGGAGAAAGAAGGGCGGAGCGAAGGTGGTCTCGCTGATCGGATCCGAGTCGAGGCGATCCTCTGATGGAAGCAGATGCGACATGTTTGTGTGTCCCCGGGCGCCTCCCCCGCCACCCCGCCGCCCCGCCACCCCCGCCACCCCCGCCGCCCCCGGGCGCACACAGGGAGGGGTGCGCCGCTGTGCGCCAAGTAATCAAATTTGAAACGGGATCCCGCCGTATTTTTGCGCAAGAGTGCGAGTACGGGCTGCGGGGCAGCAAGCTTGTGCTGCCGGGGGGACCCCCATTGGAGACCCCCGCGGCCCCGCGCCACCACCACACCACCGCCCACCTGCTTGCGGCGCAGCAGCGGATGCACCGGAAGTCCCGGCTGCCGTATCAGAGTCCGCCCCTCTTGCTTTCGAACGATTAAAAACAGAAATTGAGAGAGGAACGAAATAATGCAAAAAAAATAAGAAATGCAGCAAAAATCAAAGGCCCGAAAAATCTCCCCAGATTCTGATGCCGGCTCCACGCGCTCGGCCCCTGTGAAAGCAGCCGGCCATCCCGACCCGCGGCGCCCGGCCCAAGCTGCCTCGGCCCGGGGAGGGGATTACCTGTGATTCCCCCTCTCGCCTTCGCGGCGAGGCGTTTAGCCGTGCATTGCCTCGGCCTCGGCCGGCCTCGGCTTTGGCCGCCTTCGTGGTCGGTGGCGCAGTCCGGCCTCGGCCTGCGGGTCCGGCGCGCAGGGCCGCAGGAATGCCCCGGCCCGCCCCCCGGCCTCGGCCAGCCGCCCGGCGCTCGGCCCTCCGACCCAACTTGAAAGCTCGGCGGTCGGCCGCAGCGTGACCAAGACGCATGGCTTGGCGCAGTACAGCGAGCTCAGCGCCCGGGCGTCGCTGGCTAGGCACCACTGCGGACTGCAGCGCCGGCGAGGCTGCCTACCCTCGCAGCCGCAGGCGCTGTCCCGCCGTGCACTGCCGTGCCGCGGAGCCGCGCAGCCGGGCGGGAACACACACACACAACACAACCTGACGCCGAGGGCCCGTCGTTGTGTCGCCTCGTGTGTATCTGCCTACGTGCATGCGGCGGCCAACACCACCCCGACACACAACACCCCTTCCCTTTCTCTTCCATGGCCTCCTGCTGGTGAGAAAAAAAAGGGAAGAGAGACACGAAACGAGATGAAAATGCCCGGACATGTGAGGGAGTGAGGGAAAGAGAAAGAGAGAGAGAGAGAGAGAGAGGGGGGGGGGGGGGGGGGGGGGGGGTGAGAGAGAGAGGGAGGGGAAGGGAGGCAGGGCCTGAGGACTTCTGGAGGCCGGCGACGACCGCTTCCGGCAGCCCCACAAATACACATCGCATAAAAGTCCACAAATATATAAAATGAAAATGCCACCAGCAATTTCCACTCCTCTTCTTATGTCGCGTTGCTTGCTGGAGGGCTAGCAGGGAGGGTGGAGGAGAGAGAGGGAGAGAGAGAGAGAGAGGGGTTGGTTGGGGGGGGGGGGGGTAAACGGAGGGGGAGTTTGGAGCAAGGAATGAGAGCGGCAAAATTGAGGGGATGGGAAAAGGGGAGGAGGAGGCGGTAAGGGAAGTATGTGTGTATATGTTTGTTTGTGTGTGTGTGTTGTGCCTTTTCTTCTCCGAGTACAAATTGCAGGGCTGATCTCGGCGCGACGTTCTTGTGTTTATCTCTGAGGGCGTTAGTACATACAGCCCCCCTCGGAGCTCTCGCAGGCCCCGCCCCGCCCCGCGGCCCCGCTTAGCCCCGCGCCGCGCCCCGCAAGTCCCGGGGGCTTACGGAAATGTGATGCGCGCCAAGGAGGGAGTTAAGAGTGGCTGTCGGTACTGCCGCCGCCGCCGCCGCCGCCGCCGCCGCCGCCGCCGCCGCCGCCGCCGCCGCCGCCGCCGCTGCCCGATGCCGTGCCATGTCGAGAGTGTGTTTGCTCTGGAAACGGCGCGCCGAGTTGGGTTCTCTCTCTTTTTTCCCCCCGTGAAACTTAATTCGGCAGAGGGGACATCACCGCCCCGAACAACTCTCCGCCTCGCGTTTTTTTCTGCACCACCTCTCCCCCTCTCCTCGCCGGCACGACGCGTGTGTTGGATGTGGGTGTGTGTGTGTGTGTGTGTGTGTGTGTGTGTGTGTGTGTGTCCGTGTGCCATAAACGTCATAACGGAGGCGTTGATTCGGAGCGCCGCTGTTAGCGGTGCTGACAGTGCACGCTGGGAAAGGTGCAGGAAAAGAGAAAAAAAAAATGCGTCTGGTTTTTTTCATCCTCTCTCGAGTGGCTGAATTCGAAATGCGTCCCTTAATCGAACAGCGCACCACTTTTGCAATGAAAGAGTACAATATCCGTTTCTGTTGCAGGTCACGATGGCGGACCTGGACGAGGGGGTGCCGGGCGCGCGGGCGAGCACGGACAGCAACATCTCCTCCTCCTACATGCGGGTGAGTACCGCGATGCCCGCACCACCAGAAAGAAAACCTGTCAGCATGTGAACCCAAACAATTTCCTCCCCACTGATAATTCAGTGAGAGTGGGCTGCGGTAATTTTCGACAATTTTCTGAAATTTTCCAAAACACATGCTCTTTCCTAAAGGGCCTGCAGCCCCGCCTCTTGCGTCGGCACCCCTGGTGATGACCTCTCTCGCCGATGGGTGTATCGTTGGCCACTGTCAGAGAGAGAGAGAAAGAGAGAGAAAGAGAGAGAGAGAGAGAGAGAGAGAGAGAGAGAGAGAGAGAGAGAGAGAGAGAGAGAGAGAGAGAGAGAGAGAGGGAGAGGGAGAGGGAGAGAGAGGGTCCGTGCCTGGGAGGTCCCCAGGGGTATCGTATCGTTTAGGGTGGGCGGGGTGGACGCTGCGCACGCTGCCGCGCGCTGCCCTGTCCGGTCGAATCATTTAACCTTCATCTCAGTATGCAGATCACGACCATCAAAGTAATTAGTCGGGGCGCACTGGGGAGCCGGCGGGGGGCGTCGGTAAAGTATCTGGCGCCGCCCTCTTGGTGCCGGCCTCTGCAGGCGCCGCCTCTGGCGCCGCCCCACAGCCTGCTGCCGCCGCGCCACGCTGGCACGGCAGGTTTCTGGGCCCGCGCTCCGTTCGGACAGCCCTGCGGCACCGTGTCGCCTGCAATCGGGGCCCACGTCCGGGGGCACGACGGGGGTCCGGGGGCACGCCGAGCCCTCTTGGCGACCGCGTCTCGGCGGTGACCTCTCGCAGCCGAGCCGCGCAGGGTGTGCCACCACCGTACCTCCTGAATGTCTTCGGGAATTCTCTTTTTAATCAGCCGGGCCCTGTTCGCCTCGACCCCACAGAGCGCCATCCGTCCTGCCTCCTCGGGAATCACTCCTGGTCCCGCCCCTGCTGCGGTGCCGCCCCTACTCGACGGTGACGCAGGTGGAGGCCGAGGAGGCCGTGCCGAGCCCGCCGAGGCCCGCTGAGGCCCCCTGCCGCCGCCCGTGCTCTCAGCTAATTGGACAAGTTTTGAAAGCGTTGGATCGCCTTCGCGCCGAACGGGAGCCGGGGATTTGGGGGCACCGCATTGGACCGCCGGAACCTCGGCGCCGTAAAAACTATCGGCGGAACGCAATTTTCCGGGGGGAGTCCGCGGGATTTGCCACCGGGTGAGGAGAGGGGGGGGGGGGGGAGGAGTGGCATGGTTTGCCGTGGAGATCGCAATCAGAGCGGAAAATGCCTTTCGATATTCTGTCATTACCTGCGTGCGGGGGCTCGAAGTCGCCTGCGAGCATCAGGGTAGGCCAGCCCGCGCGGCACACGCGCAGCCCGGGATTGCCTACCTGCCAGGCGCCCGCCGCGGGGCAGCTTCCGATATACACGCCGCGGTGCTGCTGCTGCCGCCGCCGCCTCCCGCTCCTCGCAAAAGACTTCCGCCGCGAGCGAACCTTCATAAAACGCGTCCAGAAGTGTGTTGATGAATAATAGATCGTGGTCGGTGGAGAGAGAGAGAGAGAGAGAGAGAGAGAGAGAGAGAGAGAGAGAGAGAGAGAGAGAGAGAGAGAGAGAGAGAGAGAGAGAGGCATAGGCAGGCGGCTCCGACACCTGGTGCCTCTCTTCCTCCTCCCGTGGCCGCTGTACTCCTCGCTCTCCCCGGTACGGTCCTTTGGCGCGCGCAAGGCCCGGGCTCGTTCCATCCTTCCCCGTCCGAGTTAAAAATTAAACGCGAGCTATCGGCTGCGCCGGTCCCCGCCGGTCCCCGCTGGCCCCTGCCTTGTTCACGGGCGGCTTTACCACACTGCGCGCTGTGTCATGCCGTGCCGTGCCGTGGCACGCTCCACCGCAGACGTGTGTGGCCCCGGAAACATTTGTTGCCGCCGTGTGTGAGGCCCGGCGCCGCTCGGCGCCGCCGCGCACGCACACCTCCTCGCTGTTTCCCCAACTTTCAACTCATTTATTTAATCCATTACGTATGACTTTCTCTTTCCGAAATAAAAAAAAACTTATTACAAAATGGGAAAATAAATTTCCGGCGCTTCTACCGCTCCGCTGACCGGCTCTGGGACAGCGGAAATTTCAGCATTGTACTCAAATTTCCAAGATTTATTGCAAGTATAAATTTCCCCGATTGTGTTCAGTGTGCCGTGGCGGTCCGATATCGTGAGGGGGCGCGCGAGGAGGGTGGCTGGTGGCTCCGGCGGCCCGGCGGCGCCCAGAGTCCTGCGCGAAGCGAGGAGGTGGTCGGGTGGACAGTGCCGCCCGCCACGGCCACCCGACAGTGACGCGCCCACCCACTTGTCCGCACTCCCACTCTTTCATCGCCGCCTCATTCGCGGCCCACCATTCTTTTATTTCTTATTGAAACCTCGCGGCCGCGCTCGTGCCGCCGTCCCGAGAGGCGAGAGGCGGCGATTGTCAATTCATTCCACTCGGGTTCAGTCCGATTCAATCCGGGAGCCGCTTTTTATTTCCGCGAATAATCCGACTCGGGCTCCGGCCGGCGCCGTCCGCCCCGTCCGCCCGCTCGCCGCGTGTTAATTCGTTTAATTCATTTTCATTTTCCAGAAGTCCCTCCGTCACGCGGCTGCGGGGCCACAGATAGGACGCTGGGCTGGAAGGACTTGTTTTCCGGCGGGAATTAAAAAATTATTCACGCTCGGGAATATCCCGCTGCGCGAGGGGCGAGGTGGACCACGCAGCAGCAGAAGGGGTGCAGCAGATAACGTGAACGTGAAGTCCACCTTGTGACCCCGCGGCCGCTGGGAGAGCTTGGGACGCGAGGACAAGTTTATTTGTTTCATGTTTGGGGACGACCTTTTAATTAACGGCGCACAAAAGATACGGAGTCTTAAAAGCGCATGGCAAACATACGCAGTTAGGAGCTAGGACTTACGTAAGTCCGTGCGGACTTCTCATCGGTGACGTACGTTTCTGATGATCGATACTCAGAAAATAAAAAAAAACATTCTGAGCAATATTTTTTTTGGCTTGGCTCAATTTGTTGCAACCA
The DNA here is from genome assembly GCA_026979955.1 of Megalurothrips usitatus. Taxonomy (NCBI): domain Eukaryota; kingdom Metazoa; phylum Arthropoda; class Insecta; order Thysanoptera; family Thripidae; genus Megalurothrips; species Megalurothrips usitatus. Next base: position 8,356,474 of record CM049595.1, on the reverse strand, counting down.
CACAAATTTCACCCGTCCCCAAATAACGGGCCCTCCGTGTGCGTGCGTGTGCTGCGGGTGGCCGGCGTCGTGTTACGGCCAGGGCCGGCCGGCACCACCGGCCGCCGTTGTCAACCCCATCACGCACCGCCCCGGGCGGCGGGCCCAGCGGGGCCCAGCGGCCCCGGCCAGGAGCCCGGCCCGGCCCTGTCCAGGGATGCTGTGTCCACAAACAGGTAGGGGCCGGGCCTATTGACATAGACACGAGAAGAGCCCAAGCGGCCAGCGCCTCTCTCGGCACTCTCGTCTCGTCTCGCTCGGACATCATATTCCTCCGGCAGCGCTCTGTCGCTCTCTTTCGTTGAGCAAACATCGCCACCATCGCTGCTGAGCTTCTTGTCGACTTTTCGTTTTCGTCCCGCTCTCTCTCTCTCTCTCTCTCTCTCTCTCTCTCTCTCCGTCTCTCTCCCGCTCTCTCTCATATTTTCGGGTGCAGGGATCAGGACAGTCCGTCCCTTCAGTCACAGAGTCACTCAGAGACTTTCACCCGCTTTCGCCTGGCAGCGGCAACCCTTCTTCCTGGCCTTTGTCCCGGTTCCAAAATTATTATTCACCCCCTTTACTTAATTGAACGAAAACCCCAATTTGAATGTGAATCAGCAGAGGGGTGGCTATGCCGCGGCGCCAAAATGTTGAATTGTAAATAGTGCATTAGCCGCGGCCGCGTCCTTGGGGACGTTTTCTGAGCCGAAAGTCTCGGCCTTGTCGTGTCTCTCCCGCGGGCAGATTTCCTCATCCGACTGCACGAGCAGCTCCTGCCCCTCCCTCTCTCTCCCTCTCGGGCAAGGATCACCGGTCCTCCTCCGCGCCCCCTCTCCTCGCGTTACCCCCTAACGAGGACTCCGGACGGCTGTCCAGGAATCCCCATCAATCTGAACACGATCTTCATTACGACGTCCAGGAGGAGGCCGGCAGGTTGACGCGCCCCACTCAAAACGGGCCGGCGGATGGATGGACGGGGGGGGGGGGAGGCCGGCGGCAGCTGCTGTGAGCTCGGCGTACGGTGTACGTAGGCGCTAATCCGCATTAATCGATATTCTGCGAGCGTTCATTGTGATTCAGATTCAGATTGCGGAGTGTGTGTGTGTGTGTGTGTGTGTGTGTGTGTACCGGAGAGCCCGGCGGTTTGCCTCGCACGTACACAGCGGCCAGGCGGTTCGGGCCGCGTGCCGTGCTGCTGCTCTCCAGGTACGGAGACCCATTTGAATGCTGCGGTGCCCGTCTGCCGGGCGCCCTGCCTGTGTGATTGTGTGTGTGAGTGCGTGTGTGTGTGTGTGCGTGTGAGTGTAGGTGAGGGCAGGTGGTGCGCACCGGCACGCACCCTCCCCCTGATTACCTTGTACGCCGCAGGTGCAGCAGACAAGCTGTCATGCCCAGCGTGTCCTCAGGAGTCTCCCGTCGTCGTCCTGACCCATAAGGAGTTTACTAAGGGCTGTCCCGGGTTCAAATACCGTTGTCGGTGCGGAGTCTGTGTTATTTTTTTTCGACAGAGTTATTTCCTCCCGTAGTTCCCATTCACCGCGTTATAGCCCAGGCAGTATGCAGCGCGCACAGGGCCAGTTGGCGGGCGGTAGAAGGGAAACACAGGAAGAGAGAGAGAGAGAGAGAGAGAGAGAGAGAGAGAGAGAGAGAGAGAGAGAGAGAGAGAGAGAGAGGGGGGGGGGGGGGGCATGCTCCACTGGAATGTGGGCCGAGCACCAGAAAATATGGCCACGTATTTTCAATGGCGGAGCAGTTGCTCGCCGAAAATGTTGCCGCGGCGGGAACGGCCGACCGAACGGCCCTTGCCTCCCCCCTCTCCCCCCCCCTCTCTCTCTCTCTCGCTCTCGCTCTATCACCAACTTCCCTCCCTCCCCAACTCCCCTCGTCGTCGCCAATTACATGCCATACTTGTAGGCGATACGTGGCGTGGCGTGGCGTGCCGAGCCGGCGCCCTGCTCTGCTGTGCTGTGCGGTCCTTTTATTGCGCCGTAATGTCCATTCCGCGAATATCTCTGCGGCGATATGGGGGTGTTCGGCAGGCGCCGCGGCGGCAGCTCGGCGTCTTGAAATTACGTAACGCCCCCGCTGCGCTGTGAGGCGTCAGCAGCAGCGTGCCGCTCACCGGGGAGAGAGTGGGGGGGGGGGGGGGGTCTCTGAGCGGGTCTCGGCTATACGTTACGCTGCCCGCCGCTTTTCAGCCGACGGGTGATTTGCCGCCTTGCGAGAAGGGGCTGCAATATTAATAAGCCTTTCGGCGAGCGCGCGCAAGTGTTCCGGAGTAGTTTCCCGCGGCCGTACGTACTTGAGGTACTTGCTGCTCCGGGGCGGCCGGAGCCTCGGCCGGAGCCTCGGCCGGGGCCCGGGGCGGGCGGCAGCCTGGCGGTGCCCGGCGGCAAATGTTAATGTGAGGACGGTGCGGCACGCAGGCCGGCCGGAGCCCGGAGTTTGGACCGGAGTCGTAGCCCCGGCAGCGTCGCCGAGCACAACTACTGTGCTGCAGGCCCGCCAGCGCCAGTCGGAGCACAAATTTGCACCTTGTTGATGTGGCGCCCCGTAACGTCTGCCATATCGTAAGTGAGGGCCCCCGGCCTCGCCGGGGGCCGAGACCATCATCTGCTCCCCCCGCCCCTCCCAGCCTCTCACGGACACACGTACACACACTCGCACTCCCACGCTTACTCATACGGGGGAGCATAATTAGTAAGGGAAGCAGGTGGGAAGGAGAGGACGCGGAGCGAGAGGGGTGCCGTGCGGCGCGCTGCCGTGTGCGCTGCGCGTGCGCTGCCGCGTGCCTCATCCCGCATGCTGGTCGTCACCGAGGCCGTCACCGAGGCCGTCACAACGGGGGCCGCGGTCCGTAATCATCTCGTACGGGAATAATGAGGAACGCCCGCAGCAGCGAAGGGAAAGAGGAGCCGACTTCTGCGCCTCCGTGGCCGGCGATTTGTAATTAGCGAAAATTAGATCCACCCGCTCGCATCGACGGTGAGGATCGTCCTTTGCTTTCGGAAATAAATTGTGACGTTGGTGCGACGGTGGTGGTGGTGGTGGTGGCGGCACCGTGACGGCGCGGGGGGCGCGGGGGGCGCGGGGGGCGCGGGGGGGCGCGGGGGTGTGTCACGGTGCGGCGCCGCGGCGTCTGCTCCCGGGTCCCACGGGTCCCACGGGCCCCACAGAGGCGAGGCGGGCCGGGGCCGCTGCTGGCGGCGGCGCTCATCAAGGGCCGGGGCCGCTGCTGGCGGCGGCGCTCATCAAGGAGGCCATTGAAAGGATTTGGAGAAAACACTTGAGCGCAGTGTCTCTCCTCCCCTCCGGTATGAAATGCCCGCGAGGACGACACGTTTCGCACATTAGGGGCGGCGGGGGCCCGGGGGCGAGAGGGGGGGGGGGGGGGGAGGGGGATGGGGGAGGTGAGGGCTGCGGTGCGGTGGTGCGGCCACGCCTCCGGGACGGCCTCGGGCAGCAGGGACGGAGCTCCGGGCTTTAGAATGAGAGGGAGAGAGAGAGCGGCTTAGCGGAGACCATGTCGAGTGGTACTCTCGTCTTACCGTGTACAGCGCACCGTGACATTTCAAGCAGAGCAGTACTGACAGAACTCCAAAATTTAAAAAACATTTATTAATGCTTGGTTTAAAAATTCTTGGAGCTATGTTTCCAACATTTTTAGACACCCTTTAAACCGCACGAAAAAAAAAATGAACTTTTGAAACCCCATTTCTTTGACATGCAGTTTCTATCCGGTGTCATGTCCTTTTAATTAAATTTATTACAGTGTTGTGGCAGAACACACACACAGCATACACACTCAGACACGCACCCCACGCACGTCCCAAGTGCGCTTCCATTAGCGCCACATGGCCGGCGGTGCGGCTCGGCGCGGCCCGGCCGCCGGCGGGGCGTTTGCGGTCCTGGAAAAGTGACGAGTGTAAAAGCTGATGGTGTCGAAATTAAAAGGCGGCGCGCCGCCGGCCGGAGGACCACGTGACCAACGGGCAGCCATTAGCAGCCCGGCGAATTATTCATACCCACGGCCGGCACGGCACCACGGCGCACACCGCAGCAACAACAACAACAACAACGGAGGGGCGGCGGCGTGGACGAAAGCCTCAATTTTCCTGCCCCCTGCTTTTCGGTGGACAAAAGGTTCTGCGGCGATGCCAGCCGGCAAACGAGCCCCGAGCCGGTCCGAGCCGTCTCATCGTCCCCCGGGTCCCCTGCAGCCCCCCCCCCCCCCCCCCCCGGGGTGGCCCCCTCGCGGCCCTCGCGGCGCCCCCCGCGGCCGACCTGTGTGAGGTGATCGCCCCGTCCGAGATTGGCTCCGTGTAGCGGGCAGAGCGAGGCCCGTGTGTTGCGCGCATCCTCTCTCTCTCTCTCTCTCTCTCTCTCTCTCTCTCTCTCTCTCTCTCTCTCTCTCTCTCTACGGGACCCCTTTTCTTTTCCTTTCCGATCGGCCCTGATTGCGCAACTTTCCGCACGGCAGGGGCGGCAGCACAGCAGCAGGGGCACCGTGCGCGGAGTGTGTCCTATATTCAAACTTTAGATTGAATTTCCCGCGGTCCTTCTCGCGATCTTTAAACTCATCTGACCCCTTCTTCCCGGTGTCTTTGCCGATTCTTGGCCGAGCGGCAGCGCCGCCGTGTCGGAGCCCGCGGGGCCACAGAGCCACAGAGCCGCAGGGCCGCAGAGGCGGCGCGCCCCGATAACTTGCTGCCGCCGGGCACAACTTTTGAGGCGTCACGGCCGGCCGCCGGGTCCATCCGTCTAATCCCCGCGCCGCGGTCCGCCGGCCGGCCGGCAGGCCGCCACGCCCTCTGACGGGGTCCGTCCCAATTTGTCATTCCGCACCGACTTTCCTCCGGGCAAAACGCCGCCCGCCACGGCCTGGCGGTGCCGGACTGCACGACAATAATCAATCAACTTCCGTCCCCGCCGGCCCCCGCGGCCCCCGCGGCCCGCTGCCCTTCCCAACACTGGCGCGGCGGCCATCATGCCCATTCACGCGGCCCTCCATGACGTGCCCTGTTGCCCCTCGCTGGCACGCCGAGCACCAAAGTTTTGCAGCGCGAGTCGCGGTGCGGCCAACAGTTGTTGTGCCGCTGTGCTGTTTGCCCCGGATGACTGCAAAACACCCCCCGTTCATTTTTTCGCCGCGTCAGAATCCATCACCGCCATAATTTTTTTCCTTATGAACATATACACACGCTTAATTACGGCTATGTTAGCATGTTTGTCCCGCTTTTTAGCAGTCCTGCAATTGCTTTGCAATCGCGGTCCTGCGGCCGGGCATTTAGGCCCTCCGCACGCCGGGTCCCCCGCCGGGTCCCCCGCCGGGTCCCCCCTCCCCGCAGGTGCCACCCTCCCCGCAGGCGGCCGCCCCTGCTCAGCGTGCTCGGCGCACCGGCCGCCCAGAACAGGCTATTTGGCTCGAGGCCCAATAATCGCCCCTAGCAGGCGCTGGGCGCTCTGGCCGGCGCTGCTAGGAGGCACGGGGGCGCAGGCCGTGCGGGCGCAGCAGCGCGGGCCGGGGGCTCCACGGCTCCACGGCAGGCCACACACTCTCGGCTCCCCGGCCAGGCCATCTCCAGATAATTCCCACCTCCAAATTGGTTGGCGACGTCGCCTCCGTGCCGCGCCGGCCCGGGTCATCCCGACGTAGCAGCATGCGCCCACCACTGCCTGCCTCCTGCAGTGGGTGGCGGAAGGGCGGCGGGCGGGGACGTCTCACAAACAGGGCTGTGGCGAGGCCGTCGAACGGTTCGCCGCCTTCCACACCAACACCGCTTGAAAATTGCAGTGGATGGCTTAGAAGTCTCGTACGTTAGGTTTTCGCAAATTCCTAAAAAAGGACACGAGTAAAGGTTTGGCCCCCGTTCATACACAATTTTAAAGAAGGGGGACAAGGTGTTCGGTGGGGTTGAAAGCGATCTCGCCAGGACGCCCGTGCAGGCCAGGGCCGCCGCCAACCTCAGGGGGCTGAAACCCTCCCTCCAGCCCCCCTCCGAGGGGCGCAAATCCTCGCTAACCACGAGCCTTGATTAAGATGATGGTCTACGACCCCCGGCGGGCCGTCGGAGGCCGTCGGAGGCCGTCGGAAGCCACCAGAGGCCGCCGGGCGGGCGAGTGCCGGTGATCGGGTTGCGCGGCGGGCGGCACGTTCGCTCTCCGTCCTTGTCGCACAGCAGCAACGGCACCGGCAGGCACGCCCGGCGGCCGCCTCACGCCGCCTACCCCGCTCCGGGCGATTCAATATGCACGGAGGAGGCGCAGTTCATCTAATTGAAAGCGGTGAGGCCTCATTCGGGTTTACGTGCCCGGCGAGCGTGTGCGCGTGTGCGCGTGCGTGCCGGCCGGGCTCCAGCCTGGGCTCCAGCCTCGGCTCCTGCCTCGGCTCCAGCAGCTCCAGCCTCCCCTGGGCTCCGGCCGCCCTCCCCCGAGGACAGGCCCAGTTATGAATGGTCTTTCATTTCCCCGGCAAGACACGCGCGCTTCCTGGGCGACGCCCCTTTAGATGCCGCCGCCGCCGCCGCCACCCTCGCCTTGTATATGTACGGGCCCGGCGAGCGCATAACGGGGCGCGCGGCGACGACGTCGCCCAGGTCAAAAAGTGCTCAACGCTGGTGTCCTCCCGGAGCAGCCGCAGGGCCGCTCCCTGCTGTCCCGGCCAACGGCAGCCCGTCGGATATGGTCTTGTTAGCGCGGAAGCAACCGCACCCTCGAGAGAATGGAGTGCGCCAGACCACGAGCAGACTGGAGACCGGGGAGCGGTCCCAGCTGGCCGAGCGCCAGGCCGGCCGGCCCGGCGGCGTCGGCGGGTACCCCCGTCCCTCCCTCCCAGTCCTCCCCCTCGCCCCCTCACCCGGAGAAAACGCGCCCGCTCGCCTTTTTTTGTTAGCAGCACCTTCCGTGCGGGGGCTGAGGTCATCCCCCTGCGCTGCCGCGCTGCCGCGCCACACTGCACACGGCAACACCAATTAATGCAGCGGCATCGGGGCTCGTTGTCGCAGCGGCCTCCGGCAGTGCGCCGCGTGCGCCGCGGCTGCCGGCACCGTAATGTGGCTGGCGGGGGCCATCCGCAAGCCACGTGACGCCGACCCTGCGAAGCTCCGTCCCCTGATATTTAATTCAGCGCGGCCTCACCTGGCTCGCCGCCCGCAGTTTCAGCGCCTAAACAGGCAGCTCCGGGGAAGGGAGAAGGGGGATTGATCGTAACTTCAGCCATCCTCTCAGAGTCCAGTCAGGCGAGGCCGGCGGCGGCGGCGGGCCCGGCCTCGGCCCGAAGAGTGCTCTTAAAGGTTCATTCAGCTGCTATCGGGATCGGCCACCTCCCCTGCTGCTCCCCCTACCATTCTCTCCCGCAGCCCAAGCCGATCGCCAAGTTTGAGCTATTTCTCTCTCTCTCTCTCTCTCCTCTTGGCCACCGTTAACAGGGAAGGGTTCGTGGGACTGCTGCTGCTGCAGCGCCGGGCTTTTGTTCCTGGCAGTCTGGCGGGGCTGCCCAGCACGGCAGGGGGGCGGTGTGTACACCAAACACGTAACACCCGGCGTCGAGCGCGGGCGCAGTGGCCGGCCGCGGAGTCTTGTATGCCGACCGGCAGCGCCTGTGATCGGCGGGGTAGGCCAGCCCGCACGACGCGCGTGCGTGCCGATGCCGCGCGGTGCCTACCTGCAAGGCGCGCGATGACTGTTCCGCTGTCCGCGCACTACGTCATGATTTTCCACCGATCTATCCTCATGATGCACCGAACGTTGTATGAGTGAGAAGTAGATAGCGCTACGTAATAAACGTTACGTGAATAATGCACGCCCCCTGCCCGGTCAGCCGCACCCCGCCTCTCGGCCGCTCTTGGCTCGGCTCCGCGGGCGCCGCGGACAGCAACGCCGCTCACCAATAACTCTGCCGACTTGAGTTTCGAGTGGGACGGGGGAACGACGACGACGGCGGGGGACGCGGTAATGGGTCCGAGGGCCCCAGGACCACCCACCTGGACGCGGGCCTGTCTCCGCAGGGGGTCCGGGGGAGGGGTGGGGGGCGTCACGTGCTGCGGGATGCTAACGACAGGGTAGGCAACCCTCGGCGCTGCACCTGACTCGCTGATCGCCCCGCCCTGCTCGCCACTCTTATTTCCCAAACTGTCGTACATGTTGTTGTTGTTGTTGTTGTTGTTTTCATCCCCGCGTTTTCTTTCTGGAGCGCGCATCCTTACAGAGACGAAACACTCAAGCTTCCTTTTCACTCCTCAAATATTTTTTTTTTTGCAGCCTCACCTGACGCACAACAAACTTAACTCTTGAATCCGCGGGCATTATCTTTGCATTATTTTTTTTTCCTCCTGTCGGTAATTTATTTATTTTGAGAGCCGCGAAAAAGAAAAGTTTTCCAATCTGACCCTGCGGGCCGCCCTTGTGGTGGCAGGAGGAGAACCGTTCCGGCGTGCACCGCCGTGCGCGGGGTCCCCACTCCCCCTCCTCACTCTCCCTGCAGCTTGTTGGTGTTGCCGCCGTCCGCCCTTGCAGCTGCTAATTACAAGCGGGTCTGCAAGTACCGAGGGCTCCCGCGGCCCCCGCAGCCCCCCCCCCCCCACCTCGCAGCCCCCGCGGGCCCTCCGCCGCTTTCTCCACGTGCCCCGTATGCAGATGCCGACGCTCCCCTCACCTTGGCATTGCTGCCTCGCCCCCCTCCCCTTCCCCTTCGCTCTTCCCCCGTATTCCCAGCAGGCCGCTTGCTGCTGCCTTTTGGCCCCGAAACACGGCCCTAATCAACAAACAGCGCTGTTGCTGGAGATGAAGGAGGCCCGGCCGGTGCGGCACAGCGGCGCGGAGGCTGGCGGGAGGCCTTGAACCCGGCGGCGGCGGCCGGAAGCAAACGTGCAACAACGGACGAGATGAGAGTGCAAGGTCGCCGCGCCGGCTCTGCCGAAGTGCGGGGCGGAAGGGGCGCAGCAGCAGCGGCAACGGCAGCCGCAGCAGCAGCAGTGGTGCGATGCAAGGGCTATAAATTTTTCATAAGTTTGAATTCCTGAGAACGGACTCGGCGCATGTTCCGCCCGCGGCTGATACACCCGAGCCGAGCTGCTGCTACCCAGTCTGCGCGTCGGCCTGGTGGAGCAGAGAACGGAGAGGGTGTGGTGAGAGGGGAGTGGGGAGGGGGAAGAGAGTGAGAGAGAGAGAGAGAGAGAGAGAGAGAGAGAGAGAGAGAAGAGAGAGAGGAAGGCCCCGTTGAATTCATAATGCGCGCGATTGGAGCTGTTTTGGCGACGCCGTTGCGCCGCGCCCCCGCAGGCCCTTCTCCTTCTCCTCCTTGGGCTCGGGGGGTGATGAGCACGGAGCCGACACGGCCTCGGAAGATGAAAAGGCAGGGGTCGACGGCCCCGGGGGGCGGCCGGCGGCGGCACGGCGGCGGCCTATGGCGGCCCTGGCCCACTAACGTCCTCGTTCAAGCCGAGTTCGAGAAGTCGTATTATTGGAGGCAATCAGTGGCTGCGGCAGGCCGGGCTGGAGGGGGACGTTCCCCTCCCGCACCTGTAACCGGAAGTACGCAAAGAGAGAGAGAGAGAGGGGGAGTGGCAGCAGAGAGGGGGCTCTGTGAAATGAGTAGCTTGCATGCCGCGGGGGCAGGAGGGGTCGGGCCGGGGGCGTTGACCTGCCGAGGGGTTGACAGCGGCGGTGCGACACAACACGCGGGAGGCGGGCCCCGCCGCGGGGGGATGGGGGGGGGGGGCGTCGAGTAGTTCGTCGAGTTTTGTTTGCGAGCGTGTGGCGCGGCTGGGGCTGGCGTTTGTCGTGTCCATTAGTTGTCCCTCTGCTGCTGTGGATTCGGAACAAGCGAGAGAAAGGAGGGGCAGACCGTCAACGGCAGAATTAACGCATTATTTTTTTCTGTCGATCGGCTTTTTTTTCGAGAGACGGGGGGTTGTGTGAGGGTGGTTGTTACACAGTGCGCTAGTCGGGGGGTTGGGGGAGGGGGAGATGGGGTGGGTGGTTGGCCTAGAAAGGAAAGGCAAGGCGGTGACAGGAAGAGCTTTCACGCGATGCGCGCGATAGTTGTTGTGGCGCCGGAGGGGGGTAATCGGGGTGCAGGTGGGTTAAAGGGGAGGGGAGGCACTGCATCGCCGCGTCACGGCCGCGGGGCCGCCGACTGGGGGCGCAGAGGGCAGCCGTCGAGGGCGCCGCCGCGAGTCTAGTCGACCCAGTCGCGAACTGCTTCCCGGGGCTGACGCTGACGGGTTCGCGTCGTCGTCGCGGTGATGTCGGACGAGGGCGCGGCGCCGGTGCGGCGACGGCGGCGGTGCGCGGCGCTGCTGCTGGACCTTGGGCCGACGCCCGAGGCCGACGCCGTCCCCTGCCCCGCGTGCTGTCGCCCCACACGGCCGCCGCCGTCGAGGCACCGAGTCCTGGTGCCGGGGGCGCGCGCCAGCCGGGTACGACAGCCGCCGCCCGCCAGGAGCCCCCGCAGGACCCCCCGCAGGACCCCCCGCAGGGCCCCCCGCACTGACACATTTTCTCTGTCCGCAGCTCATCAACTCGCTGGCCACGGACTTGGACAGCATCCTCACCGACCTGGACCTGGAGGTGGGACCAGCCGACGTCGACGACGAGGACGACGACACGGTGCCGCTGCTCAGGTAGGGCGCCCAGAGGGGCAGTAATGGGAGGAGTGCTGCTGGAATCCCGCGCGGAATGCGTTGGAGAGGCGGGGGGACGCCGCGGCACGCCGCGCGGAGTTTCAAATGGGGAGAGCGGCGCTGCGCCGCGCTGCCGAGGGTGCGGCGGCCCCACTCGCTGACGGCGCGGAGTCAGTAGTCCCGTCCTGCCGTCCCGTGTCCTGCTCCCCTCGTTTGTTAAGTAAGTGGGGTCAACGCACGGGCAGCGGCACGGCACGGCTTGGCACGGCACGGCACGGCAGGGCACTGCAGGTGCGGGCGCAGTGCAACCCTTCCCGCCGCCACCGTCCAGTCCCATCCGAGGTCCGGCAGCACCAGCAGCGGCAGACCGGGCGACAGCCGCAATTAATCCCACTTATTAAGATCGATGCCGCCATCCACCGTGTAATCCGGCGCTGCGGAGAGGCGGAGAGAGAGGCCGGGAGGAGCCGCCGCGGCCGCCGGTCTTAACGCATTGGGATTTATGTGTGCGCGCCGCTAAGCCGCCGCCGCCGCCGCCGCTTCACCGCTTCGCCCCTCCGCATCGGCGGCGGCAAGAATTTATCGGCCGGCGAGGCGTGGCGTGCAGCGGGGAAATTACCACACGGCGGCTTTAATTCCGTATCGCTCCGCGGTGGTTCTCCTCGGGGCTCCGATCTGCGCACTCTCTCTCTCTCTCTCTCGCTCTCTCTCTCGCTCTCTCTCGCTATCTCTCGTTCTCTCTCTCTCCCGGCTGGTGAGGTAGGGCGCATTGCACATGCAGCGCGCGCGGCCCCCGCAGCCCCCCCACAGCCCTCGCATGCGGCTCGCGACCGCTTAGGGCAGACGATAAATCGAGGGTAATGAAAACTCCAATTCGAACGATATTCGCGCTCCCCCTCACTCTCCGACAATCGATCTGTTTGTTTTGGTTTTTTTCTCGCCGCACGAAGGGTTTCGCGAGAAATTGATGAAAGTTAAGAGTGAGAGAGCAAGAGAGCGAGAGATAGAGAGAGAAAGAGAGAGAGAGAGAGAGAGAGAGAGAGAGAGAGAGAGAGAGAGAGAGAGAGAGAGAGAAGGATTACGTGTTGAATTATTGCTCTCTTGCTCTGTGATCCGCTGCCATGCGTCAGTTGTTGTCGGCGTCGCCCTGCCGCCGAAGGGGAGCAAAAAAAGGTCAACGACGCCAGTCCGGATGAAAGAGAACAACAAATAAGATTCAATTAGTCTTCCATCAGATCGCTTGCAAAGGGCTCTGTCAAAGCGCGGGGCCGCGGAGGGAGGGGGCGAGTGCACGGAGGGCTGCAAGGGGCGCGGGAGTCACGGGGAAGGATGGCTGATGAAATACAAGGGAAATGGAGAGAGAACGAAAGTTTTTTGGTTTTGCGTCTCTCGTTGAGTGTGATGAAGGAGAACCGTACGGACGTTGGTTCGTCAATCCACGCAATCAAAGAAATTATACTGTTAAAAAAATTTAGTTCAGTTTTACCTCCATTTTCCGCGGCTTTGTACTTGGATATAAATGCCTGTCGGCTGGACTGGAGATGTAATTAGAATTGCTCACCAACGGAAGTAACTCCCGGACTCACTAAATAGCACACAAATCTTTCATACCTCAGGGAAGTCGGCTCGACGCGTCGTTTAGATAAAAGCGGGGCCAAAAGCAAAGGGAGGCAGAGAGAGAGAGAGAGAGAGGTGGAGAGAGAGAAAGAGAGAGAGAAAGAGAGAGAGAAAGAGAGAGAGAGAGAGAGAGATCCTGCAGGAGACGGCGGCCGGTGGAGGCAAAAGAAAACGAAAGAAAAACTTGATGCTTTGCGAAGGGGAGCAGCAGCAAAATGGGGTGGAAGGAGGCAGGGGGGCCAAGATGGCGGCGTGACGGGCCTGAGAATAAGAGAATGACTGATGACACGCGGGGTGCCGTGGCGATACGGCCGTCTGCACGTAACGCGCCCGAGCCGGTATTCGCAGTCGCAGTACCACACGGGTATATCCGCACCGCGATGACCCGGGGCGGCCCCTCCAGGGGCGGGTGGGTGGGGACGGGGGGCAACACGTGTCTCCATGTCAAGATAAAGGGCCTGGTGGCCGAGCGGGTGCACGCCTGAGTGCGCCCTGGTGGCCGCTGCGCCCCGTCGTGTGCCGTGGGCCGTTGGCTGTGGGCCCGATAGGACACGCTGTGCGCCGGGGTTCGGGCCGGCCGTGTGCTGCGCTAGCAGGGCCCGCCCTCCCCGCTCTTCCGGTCCAGTGCGTATGCCGGTCCGGAGCCGGTCGGTAACACTGGGGCCCCACCTCCCGGCCGGCGCGGTTAGTCGGGCTCGACGTCCCTCCGCCCACGCCGCCCAGCGACCCCAGCTAAGACCTGACCCGCGGGCCCGCAGGTCACGCAGCGAGGACCGCCGCCTCAGAAGTGTAAACGCTTCGCCGACGAGGTGAGACATGCGGCACACGGCGGCGCCGCCGCCCCGCCCCGGCGTCGTCGCCACGGCGTCACGACGGCCTCGTCGGGCCGATAAAGACGCCGCTAATTACACCACCTTAACCCTTCTGCCTTTGACATCCGAAGCCCCCAGCAGCAGCCGCCCCGGCTGTACACTCTTTGCTGCTGTGAGCCCGCCCCGGTTCTTGTCTTGTCTTTATTTCCAAAAGCACCAGTTTTTGGGAGTTTTCTTTTTCTGTGCTCCGGCGTCGTCATCGTCAGGGACGTGAGATCGGTAGTCCGCTGGCTGCCCCGACAGTTAACCCTCCGCCCGCGCCGCGCTCCGCCACGTCGGAGTGCAATGAGGCGGCCCGGCCCGTGCCTCCTCCTCCTCCTCCTCCTCCTCCTCCTCCTCCTCCTCCTCCTCCTCCTCCTCCTCCTCCTCCTCCTCCTCCTCCTCCTCCCGCGGGAATGCAGCAGCGCTGCAGTTCACGCACGACCCCGACGATCAGCCAGTCGGAGCGGCCGCCGCGCGCCATCCGTCGTCGTCGGCACCTTGTCGTCGTCCCCGCTGCCCAGGTCTGTAAATTAGTCGGGTAACGGCCGTCGGCGGGGGTTAAAGCTTGTGGGGCGCGCGGGCTGCGGAAAGTGTCGCGCTCGTCCCTGACGGCATTCCAGGGGCGGGTGAGGGGGCGGGCGCGGGGGAGAAGAGGGGGGGGGGGGCGTCCTCCTGCCCCCCCGGCACGCGGGCCCGCCCCCGTCCCCGTCCCCGTCCCCTCCGGGCCCCTCTCCTCCCGGCCCGCCCGTCCGTCAGTTTCAGGGTCGCCACAGCGCCCGGCAGACGTGTGGTGTATCCGATACCGGTGGGACGGCCGTGCGGCGAGCCGAGCAGGGGGCGCGTGGGCCCCTCTCTCCCGGTCCCTCCCTCTTTCGCCCTGCCCTTTACGGCGTGCCGAGCCGACCGCGTCTGCGTGTCGCGTGCGTGTACGCGTGTCGTGCGCTGTGTGTGTGTGTGCGTGTGTTTGCCGTGCTGTCCGAGGGGGCGTTACTTTTGATGGCGCGGGGGAAGTGCTGCTGACGGGTCGGCGCCTCTCCGTGAGCTCAGGCCGGCCCGCCGGCGGCGGCATGGGGCGGCAGCAGAAGAAGAGCGCCCCCGGGCTGGCGGCCGGCAGCGCCCCGGGGCTCGCAGGGGCCGCGGGGGCCGCGGGGCCCGGAGGGGTTTACCGGGTGATTGCGACCTTCATGTGCCGGATCCGACAGAAGAAGGGTCGTCATAACAAGAAGAAGCGCGCCGGCGGTGAGAAAACGGCAGATGCAGCAGCAGCGGCGGTGGCGCCCCACGCACCCCACGCAGGCACGGCCGGCACGCCCCGGCGCCGCGCGACGCCCTGCTGCGACGACAGCAGCGCCGACTGCGGCGGCCGGGACAGCGGCGTGAGCGTGGACTGCTTCGAGGAGGACAGCACCAGGACGGACAGCGGCGCAAGGTGAGGCGGGAGCTGGATGACTGCACTCAGGGCGAGGAACCCTCAAGTGAGACGTTAAGGTTGACTGAAAATACACCACTGCTCGGCAAATTGCGGCAAATCGTCAACGCAGACGCTGCGGTATATTTCCTCCTCGCAGCTCGTCAAGAGCTTCGCATGTAACGTATCGGATTCCGTGTCCTTTTCCGACCCGCGCGTTCCGGCCGAAAACAACACGGTCTATGCCTCTTTTTGCCCATTAAGAGCGGCGGCAGCGCGGCAGGCCGGCCCCCTTCGCTGCAAAGCGGAAGCGAGTTCCGCTAAGTGGCGAGGCCGGCGGGGGGCCCTCCGGCCCTCCGAGCCCTCCGCCCCTCCGGCTCCGGAGGATGTGGGCGCGCGGCACACGCTGCCGCTGCGCTGCTGCCGTTCAGATTTCGGCGTGTCTAAAGTTACGCGTGCCTCCGGGGAGGAACGGAGGCTCCGGGAGCGGCCCGCCGGTCCCATGCGGGGGAGGAGATAGCGAGTGACTGAGAGAGTGAGAGAGAGTGAGAGAGAGTGAGAGAGAGAGAGAGAGAGAGAGAGAGAGAGAGAGAGAGACCGAGAGGGGAGGGGGGATCTACAATTTTTTCATGCAGGGTATAGGAAGGGTGGGGCCATGACAACACGCTGCTCGTTGTTGCCAATTACGAAAGTTCCGTGAAAGGCGGTCGCCTGCTTGCGAGAGAGAGAGAGAGAGAGAGAGAGAGACAGAGACAGACAGACAGACAGAGAGACAGACAGAGTGAGGGAGAGACTCGCTAGCGCCGGGCGCTCGCGGAGTGTTGAGCGGAGTCGCACACGTGCTGGGAGTATCCGGGAGTGTGAAGGTCGTCCCCGTCCGCCACACCTTGGCATGATTCTGTTGGCACGCTGAACCCGATTTGCGGACAGCCCCCCCCCCCCTCTCCTTCCCCCCCCCCCTCCCTCTCCTCCCCCCCCCCCCCACCCTTTCCACGTTGTGGGCGCAACAGCCCTCCGGGCTGCGGGGCCGGCCGCTGACGGAGAGGGCAAAAGGGATACACAACAAGGGGCTAACGAGGAGCAGCGAGGGGCCGCGCCGTCGGTACGCTTAGTGCAGCCGCAAGCAATGGCCCGGCCGGGCGGCGCGGCCCGGACAAAACACAGGGATCCGAGGCGGGCCGGGGGAGGGGCACCGCAGGGCCGCAGGGCCGCAGGGGATGGACCGGGCCGGACCGGACCGTATTCAATGACAGACCGGAGCTGGCCGGACCGGAGGGCCGCGGGGTAGCCAGTCATCGGAGCGGGCGGCGGCATGGCTGATAGCTGTCCCGGGAGGGTGGCCAGCAGGCGGCAGGCCCGGCACGGCAGGCCCCGGCAGGACCCGGCAGGACCCATAGTCAAAGTTCAGCGCAGTTCAAACCCCAGAGCTTTCCCCTCCCTCAAATAAATGGCGAGGAAACCTTTGGTGAGAAGTTGGTGAGCAGTGAGAAAGCGAAAGGGAGAGAGAGAGAGAGAGAGAGAGAGAGAGAGAGAGAGGGGGGGGGGCAGGAGACACAGACTGACAGGGATGAGGGCAAGGGAAGCAGGCTGCTCTATGAATGCACTTAGTATAGGAATTATTGGAAATTTACGCTCATGTCCGTGTTTTACTCCGTATTGCACAGCTGACACATTTCTGTTATTTAAAAAATGAAATAAAAATAAAGAGATGTGTTCCCATCTTTTTTTTTCGCCCAGGAAACCTAAGTCTGCGTTACAGCATCAGTTCGCAACGGGGCCGGACCGCCGCTGGCAATCGGAAAGGGGATCCTCTGAAGGTCAAAACGGGGGAAGGGGGTCGCGGAGGCGGCGGCGGGGCGGAGCGTGAAGCCGAAAGGAGAGGAGAGGAGAGGAGAGGAGAGGAGAGGAGAGGAGAGGAGAGGAGAGGAGAGGAGAGGAGAGGAGAGGAGAGGAGAGGAGAGGAGAGGAGAGGAGAGGAGAGGGCCGGACAAGTTTACACCACCCCGTCATGTGACGTATCGGTTTTCTGCGGCGGCCGGGATTAGCGCGCCAGGACGACACGGCTCTGCGCTGTTCGGCTCGGCCCTCCTCCTCCCCTTCCTCCTCCTCCTCCTCCTCCTCCTCCTCCTCCTCCTCCTCCTCCTCCTCCTCCTCCTCCTCCTCCTCCTCCTCCTCCTCCTCCTCCTCCTCCTCCTCCTCCTCCTCCTCCTCCTCCTCCTCCTCCTCCTCATCCTCATCCTCCTCCTTCTCCTTCTCCTAAGGAGGAACGCCTCTGAAGCGAACGGTCGAACATCGTACTGACGTAGCGGTTGGTTTGGAGGCCGATGGATGGGATATTCGTGGTGTGCCCGTTAATTATGGTCCGGCGGGGCACGGCGGGGGTGGACCTTCCGGCGCCCGGCCGGGGTAACCTGGTCTCCGGGGCTGCGCGGACCCGGCTGCACAATCGTCAGGTCGCCGACGACGCAGCCCACTGGCGCCCTCTGCTCCGGCCTGCACAACGGGGGACAGAAAAAAATGCTGCCGGAGGATGAGAAAATATTTGGTAGAGAGGGCTGCGGGAATGGCGATTGCCGTCCTCTGCGGAGGGGATCGTCGCGGCCGCGTCAACAGATGCTGTTTATGACGACAGTTATGAAAAATACCTCGGCTCGCTCCGCACGGCTCCGCACGGCTCGGCTCCCCCCACCCTCTAAGTGGACCGGCGCGGCCGGTGCTTAATGTGGTGCATGTAAAACCGTAATGCCCGCTAAACTACGTTAATTAGCATCGTGTCTACCACTCCTTTCGCCGTTGATTTTATCTTCCCTCCGGCTCCGTCTGCGCGTTTTTTCCTCCCTCCCCCGGCCGCCGTCCTCCCTGCTCCGTCTGCGGCGCTCCCGTCCCTCTCCCTACCCCCGACGTCGTCGCCGGCCTTCTCCTTCTTCCGGGCCAGCGAGATATAATAACCGTTGATGTTGTTGGCTGTGTGCCTGGCGCCGCCGCCCGCCGACGCTCCGAGAAGAGATGTTGTCTGCTTCACCTGTCCTGAGTGCCGAATAAATTACATTTTTCTCCATCACGGCGCTCTGCGCACAGGAGAGGAGGAGATTAGGTCCCGCTTTCCGGCGGAGTGAGAGAGAGAGATAGAGAGAGAAAGAGAGAGTGAAGGTGAGGGGGCAGTGACGGGGAAGAGGACGCGCGCGGGGAGGGTGGGTTTAGATAGTGGAAGTATAATAGGGGGAGAGCTTCCCGACGACGTCGTCGTCGGACCTCCCGAGAGTCGTCCTCAAACAACTCAAAGGAGCGGAGAGAGAGAGAGAGAGAGAGAGAGAGAGAGAGAGAGAGAGAGAGAGAGAGAGAGAGAGAGAGAGAGAGAGAGAGAGAGAGAGAGAGAGAGAGAGAGAGAGAGAGAGAGAGAGAGAGAGTCGACTCCGGCCCGACGAGAGCAGAGAGAGCGCCGTGATGGATAGGCCGGCCGCGCCGCCGAACGGCGGAGCGGGTTGCCTACCCCGCGCTGCGCGGGCGCACTGGGCTCTGCCAGCTCTGCTCGGCTCCGCCGCTGCGGCGCGGTGCGACAGCGGGGCGACTCCACCGCAGCGGAACAGAAGATTCCCCGGGGAGCTTACCGTGCCGCTCCCCTTCCCCCACCCACCCCTTTTGTTGTGAGCCTCACCTTTCACCTTGCTCTTCTATGCGCATCATTGTGTAGCTACTGTTATCTCTCTCTCTCTCTCTCTGTGCCTCACTCTGCGCGCAGCGCGCGGTGACGGCCTCTCTGTCTGTCTCTAGGGTGACAGCGCCGCCGCCGCTGCCGTGTCGCGCGCAGGGCGTAAACTTGTCGACAGTGCGAAACGTCGTGAAAGCAGCTTTTCAATCAGAAGACAAAGTACACGGTGCCCGCTGGCCCGGCAGTAACGCGATCCCGCCCCGCCCGGTGACTGGGGGGGCGGCGGCTGCGCGGCGGCGGCGAGGAGGCGGCGGCGGGGCTCCGAGATGGAACGGAGTTAGAGGCGGTGTGCAGTAAGCCGACCAACATCCTGAGCGACAAGGGCGGCGGCCAACTCGTGCGCCGAGGCGGCGGCGGCAGCAGAGGCGGCCCCTCGCCGCATGTTCTTGGCCGTGCCGGGCTGCGCCTCCCCTCTGCCTTACTCGGGCGGTTGTTTAAGCGCGGGCCTTAAGACGCGGCGGCTGCGGGGATGAGTGCCCGTGTGTGTGTGTGTGTGTGTGTGTGTGTGTGTGTGTGTGTGCCCGTGGCGGAACGCGATATGCTGGAGAGGAATATGAAGAGAAGTTCCTCGTGTGTTGCCGGCAGCGCTCGCGTGCGGCGACTGGTGAACTGTTGCTAAGCGGCTTTTGTCCGCCGCTCTCACGCGTCAGCTGCACACCCCACGCCCGGCAGCTTCGGGCCTAAACTTGAAATTATTGTTCAGCCTACCAGATGAGATTTGGGCGGATTTCCATGTCGCGCCAACCGCGTGGATCCGAACGGATAACTGAATCAGAAACGGACTTTCGATTCAAAAGTCATATATAACGGAAGGAAAATATATGCGTACGGCTATGAGAATAAAATGTTTACGATGTTTTTTTTTTCTTCCTTCCCGGCGAGGAAGCATATTGAGTCCTTGAGATGGATAAGCCAGCGGCGGTCCGACCCGCCCGTCCCTCCCCGGCCGGACCGGACTGGCAATCAGGCAGATGGACTCGACGTGGACCGTCTGTCGCCCGGGTAAAAAGAGATGGCAAACAGAGATCCTCGCCCGGCCACGCCCCGCCACGCCGCGCCACCCGGCGATGCGGGCCTCGCTCTGAAAACCGTATGCGGCACCACGTGGGACAGGAAGAGGGTTGCGCCCGCTCCCCCGCCCCTCCTCTCCCTTCCTCCCGTTCGTTTTCCGCCTCCTTTCTCTCTTTTATTTTTCCATCCCCGAGGATCGCAGGGATGCGTACAGACGCACACGGGCGGGAGGGGCTCGGGAGTAATTCGTTTGACGGCGGCGGTCGTCCGCGCCGCCTCCGCTGACCACGACTCGCGGAACACACCCGCCCCCCACCTGGCCAGGACCCTGTCCGCCGTCGTTCCCGTGGAAAACACACGACGGCACCGATTACCGAACGCGGCGATGAGCGCGGCTGTTTCATTCTCAGCGCCGTGTGTGCCGGCCGGCCCTGCTCCACCGTTGCGCCCTGCAGTCTACAGTATGCGATGGGACCCCCCCCCCTCTCTCTCTCTCTCCCACACACACGCACACACACACACACACACACTCCCTCTCCCTCCTCCTCGGCCCCCTCCTCCTCCTCTCTAGCCCTCTTGACCGGGCGGCGGCGGCGTGGCATCGGGTGGCGCTGCCATTGTCTTGGAAGCAATCTCCATCGCTTTCCCATCATCGCTCGCTACACGACGCCCCGCTGCGCTGCCCCCACCCTCCCCCTCTTACCCCCCACCCCCTCTGCCGCCCCCGGCCACGCCTCACTATCCGCCCTTTCTCAGCCTCTTTGCTCCCGGTAAGCCTCAGTTCTGGCACCAACACCAACACGGGGGCGCCGACGACGTCCCCATGCATTGCGGAGGGGCGGGCGGGCGGCCCGGCCGGCCCCGCGACCGTAAAGTGTGAAAATGACTTCCAGCGCCCCACTCGGCCCCCGCCCGCCCCCGCCCGCCCCCCCCCCCCGCCCCCGCCCCCGCACCGCCCCCCGCCGCCGCCACCGCGCTCTCCTCGGTCCCAACCCTTTCTGATTGTTTCAAGGGGTGGTGGCCGCCCCCCGCCGCTGCCGCCGCCGGGGCTGCACCGTCTCTATACGTACCGTCGGCACAACTGTGGAGCGTCACGAGTGCGAGTGAGACGGAGTGAGACGTCTCTGAGAGCGCGACAGAGACTTTACACGAGTGAGAGGGAGTGAGAGAGAGGCATCGCGCATTTCCCTTTTGAAAACTCTCCCCTTGGCGTGCGGGAACGATTTCCCCACACGCCGCCGCATTTCCGCGCCGCCGCGCAGCTCCGGCAGCTCCGGCAGCTCCGGCAGCTACGGCAGCAACGGCCGGGACAGCTCCGGACTCTGCTCCGCTCGGTCCGGAGCGGAGAGGTCTCCATTTCCGAGTGCCGTGGCGGCGTTCCATCTCTGGCGTCTGGCAGCACCGCTCTCGGATATCGGCCCGGCGGGCGCGGCGGCGCAGCCCGCAGACCGCACATTCGTCAGGCGTCGCCCGCAAGAGCCCCGGCCGCCCGGCGGCTCCGGCAGCTCCGGCAGCTCCGGCCGCCGCAGACGTTCCGGGGCCGTGCCGGCGCCATCGCGAGATGAGACCAATCGCTCCGGAGCGCACGAAGAGAGACCTTCTCTCTCTCTCTCTCTCTCTCATCCACCTCCGGCGTGCTCCGGCACCCGCACGTTCTTCTCTGATATGATCCTCTCCCGGAGTCCTCCGCCCGCCGAGAGCTCGCCGGTCGGCACAGCGGGCCATAGAGCTGGTTATGGATCATTCCCTCTCCCTCTTATCAATAGCCCAGCTACCACCTATCTCTCTCCTCTGCCACGCTACGAGCTATGCGTAAGCATTTTTCGTAGTCAGAGCCGCTCGCTTATTCTTTCCATACTTGGCCCTCCGCTTAATATAAGCCCCGCATCGGAACGCGCTTTGTGTTTTATTCTCTTACGCGCACCACTCTCACAATCCTCCCTCACAGAAAAGGGCCCGCAAGGAAAAAGAACGACGACACTAAAAATCTCGCTCACAGCTCTACGGGCTTGAGTAGAAAATTCTGAGATTTGTTCCTTTAGAAGAAATAAAAAATATTCGGATACCTTCGCTCTCTCCAAACTTCTCTAATTGTTTTTTGTTGCCCTATTCGGAGCAGGTTACCTGTGCTCCTCTGCACGCTCAACCACTCCCTTCCCTCTCCCCCTCTCTCCTGTCTCTCCCTCTCCCGCCCGCCCGTCAAGTGTATCGCACGTGATAAATTGACCGCGTCACGGCCAAGAAAAACAGTCCATAAAATTTGTGACGCGACGATAAAAATAAGGGCCGGGGACGCGAGCGGACGGACGGAAGGGGCGCGGCGCAGCCCTCGCGTCGCCGGGGCCCCACCGAGCCCCAGCGGGGGCCTCCGCGGGGGCGTCGCGACGACCAGAGCCCTCCTGAATCATCCCTGCCAACGTCTTAATTCTTCTCGCGACTCGCACGCGGCGGCGGCGGCGAGAAGAACAACTTTTTTTTTTGCTCCCCCGCTGGCGTCCTCCTTCCCGACCCGTCTCCTGTTTTACAGCCTCTTGGGAAGTTTTGAATCGTTATTTTCCGCGGCTACTTGAACCAGTTCGGTGCAGAAGACGGGAGGGGAGGGGGTAGATGACGGGCGCAGGCTGTTAGCGCGGACGCCGCTGGAATGTCCCGCACAGGGCAGTAGTGGTGTCTGGTGAAGTCCTCTTCAAAGCGACGACCAACTCGTGCTCGGCTACCACATGGCTGCTGCCTGGCTGTCGTGGCCCCCGGGGCGGTGGCGGTGCGGTCCCTGGACCCCGCTGTCTGCACTGCAGTAAGTCAGCAGCAACAACAACAACAACAAACAGCATCAACATCGGCGTGCGGGAGTACGGACCCTCGTTAGTGCAGGTCCGAGAGCGCCGGGCGGCGGAGGTCCAGCGGAGGTCCAGCGGCTCCAGCGGCTCCAGCCGTGGCAAGCATCCTTGTCCATCAATCACGCTGCAGCGCCAGGGGAGGTCGTGCGTGCGAGTGTGTGTGTGTGTGAGAGTGTGTGGGTGTGTGTGTGTGTGTGCGTCTGTGTGTGTACGCGCGCGCGCCCCTCGGGCCGGCAGCCAAGGCGCCGCCGCCGCGCCGCTCGGTCACAACAAGAAAAATCACGACAAATTTGGAAAGATCCGCGCGATGAAGTCAGACAGAGGGGTCGCTGGCCGCCGGGCCGCCGCCCCCGAGCCGCCGCCGCCGCCGCCGCCGCCGCCGCCACCACCACCCCCGCTGCTCGGCGCCGCCGCCGCCGGTGGTTTTTCTTCATCTGGACGACGTCGTCCACGCCGTCGTCGTCGTCCTCCTCGAGGCCGTGACTGACGCCGGCGCGACCCTCTCGCCTTTGCTTCCACTCGAGGACCCCGCGCCCCGCCCCGCCCTCCCCTCCGCAGCACCGCCGGATTATTTCTCATACTTGCTTGTCTGTTTCTGATGGCTGACTAACCCTCCTTCTTGCCCCCCGCCTTGCCCTCCACGGGCGCAGCAGCACAGCCACCCTCCTCCGTTCGCTGCTCGAAAGCTCCACAAATACTATATAGATGCTTCTTTTATTTTTCTCCCCCCTCTTCCTGCTCGTCGTCGTCTGCAGAGAGAGAGAGAGAGAGAGAGAGAGAGAGAGATAGAGGGGAGAGAGAGAGAGAGAGAGAGCGGCATTTGAGATGGCCCGTATATTGTCGCAGTGAATCGCAGCCGCCGATACTTTTGATCGCGGATGATGTGATGTGATTTGACGCGACAGAGCCTTAGGGTGTGTGTGTGTGTGTGTGTGTGTGTGTGTGAGGGAGAAAGAGAGACAGGATGTCTGCTCGGTGACCCTTAGGGCCATGCCAACCCTCCGACGACATGTTGTGCTCCTGCTGTGGCGATGACACTACTTTGCCCCGTTGTGCGGGAAAAATAAGAGGCACGGTGGCGACGCAAAAGTTGCCTCACCGCGCCGCTACCGCCGCCGCCACCACCGCCGCCGCCACCGCCGCCTCTACCGCCGCCGCTACCGCCGCCCCTACCGCCGCCCCTACCGCCGCCGCTACCGCCGCCGCTACCGCCGCCGCTACCGCCGCCTCTACCGCCGCCGCTGCCATCGCCACCACCGCCGCCGCTACCGCCACTGCTGCCACCGTTTTTGCGGTGCGCTCCTCCGCTCTTTAAGCGCGTCGCCGAAAGCGTTCGCCGCTTATGCGGCGCTATAAATCAGCGGGGTGTTATCCGAAAGCACGGAGAGCACGACGACGAGACCACGCATAACGCGACGCGCTGCGCCACCGCCGCGTCGCCGAGTGGAGTGGAGTGCCGGGAATTGTCCCGTGAAATATTTGAAAATCCGCTCCTCCGCCCCTCGCCCCTCCCTCACCCCTCCCTCAGCCGCCTCCGGCGCCGCCCGCCTCCCCGCACATCTCCATCAGTCCTCCATCCGGCGGCGCGGGGCGGGGCGGGCGCCACCGCCGTGCGCCTCACCTGTAATATTGTGTGTTTTGCGGCGGCGGGGAGATTTATACGGCACTGCCCTGACAGGCCCTTGTATCCTTCTGCCTGCTGGAGGCGGCGGCGGCGGCGGCCCGGCCCGGGGGCTTATGAGACCGTAAGTCCTGATGACGAGCAGCCGTGCGCGGCGGGCCTCCGGCGCGGGTCGGCACGCAGGCACAGAGGCACGGGGCGGGTGGTATCGCACGGTCACCGTGCGAATCCAACTCTTTTTTTTTATTTCCGTCCGACTCTTTAGACTACGCGGTGCTTGGCGTTACGTAATACCTGGACGTGTCATCGCCAGGCGGCCCCTGCAAGGCGGGGCCCTCTGGGGAGGCCCCTGCTGCAGCAGCCTGACGACAATAGCTTAGCGGTGAATTCAATAACGCGCGCCGGCCGGGGCGAGGCAAGGCGAGTCTGGCGGGCTCTTGGCGGGCATCTAGAGGGTCTCTGGTGGGCCTCACAGGCCCCGACTGCACCCCACGTCTAATCCCGGGCCGCTGACCGCCCATACATCACCCGGCCGATCACTTTCACTCATTATTATTGCCCGGAGCACCGCTCGCTGCCCACTCGGGGCCGGCCGCATAGCCAGAAAGCGCTGCCTCATTTTATTTATTTTTTCCTCGAGTCGGTAGCGCCTGCGAGCGCCGGGGTAGGCCAGCCCGCACGACGCGGGTGCATCAGAGAGGTCGGTGCTGCCTACCCACCGGGCGCCATACGGCACACCACGGGGGCGATACGAGACGCTGCTGGAGAGCCCGCTGGAGTCCTCTGGAGTGGCTGGAGTCGCGCGGCGACGGCCGTGTGATTGAATGCGTAGCGCGCGTCGCGGGCGGGCCGGAATCCTTTCGCGACTCGCTGGAGGAAAAGGCTCCGGGTGGCGTACCTGCTGGCGCCGCGACCCCGCAGCCGCCACCGGCTTCCCTCCCACGAGAGCGTGGCGGAGAAGGCTGTCCCGTGCTGCTATCTCTTTGGATCACTTTTGCCCCGGCAGACGCGCGGAAGGTCGGGCGACAGGAAGTGAGGCAGGCGGTCCCCGGCGGAGCCCGGCGGCGGAGCCAGGAGCCGGGGACGCGGCCGGGAAGGGGTTGGTGCGATAGCGAGCCCGATGGAGCCCAGCGGAGCCCAGCGGAGCCCAGCGCTGCTCGGCCCGGCCGCTTGCCAGCGCACGGAGCACGTCCCGACTCGGTGACGATCACAAGTTATTTGATTTCCGTTTGGCGACGCGAGAGCCGAGCAGGAGCGCGCGCGAGAGAGAGAGAGGGGGGGAGAGAGAGAGAGAGAGAGAGAGAGAGAGAGAGAGAGAGAGAGAGAGAGAGAGACGAGGGGTGTGCGCGCGGCTGTTGGCATGCGCGGGAGCGAGAGAGAGAGAGAGAGAGAGCGAAGGAGAGAGAGAGAGAGATCGAGGGGGCACACACAAGGGGTATATGGGGCTGCTGCCGCGCGCTCGCCTCTTGGGCCGCTCCGGGTGCGCAACAGGGCAAAGTCAGCAGCCGATTCTATTTGGCTGAATCAGCTCTCTAATGGCGCGCTCGCCAAGTTGTTGTGCAGGCGGGAGGCCGCCCCGGACCCGCAGGGCCCCGCAGGGCCCCGCAGGGCCCCCGCCCCGCAGAGTGAGATTGCGGATTCTTCTCCGCCCGCCTCCCGGCGACACGCTTCTGATACGTGACGGCGACGGCTCGGGCAGCGCATTAAGCACGTCGTGCGAGGGGATGTACTTTATGGCTCTATTAATCCCTGCTCCGGTTAGTTATTCGCGGGCTCGGCTCAGACTCTCAGAGACGTCTGTGAGCTGGCCCCGCGCCCCGCCCGCGCGGCCCGCCCGTGGCCCCCACACCCTGCAGTGGCGCTGGCCCAGGCCTTGTTTTGCATACGCGGCACATTTAAGCCCCCCCCTTTTTCCTGGCCATTAAGGGAGAAAAAGTGGCGGCAGGCCGAGGCGAATGTGGGCCGCCGGGTCGGAGCGGCGGGCTGCTGGTGCAATGTTTCTGGCGTTGCGCGGCCGTCCGCCGACGGCGGGCCTCCTCATCTGCAGCACGCGCAAAGACTTTCAATCAATTTAAATGCCCGAATACAACGACGAGGGCAGCGTCGTTCAAAGTGACCCGCCGGCGCGACCGGCTGCCGGCCGGGCCTAAAGCTCGGGCGCCGAGCTGTGGGACCGTGCCCGGGCCGCCGGGGCAGCGCACCGTGAGGGAAAATAAATCTTGATAGTGCGTGCTGGGAGGAGGGGAGGCCGCCGCCGGCCGCCCCTACCTGGGCGTCGTCCCCGCGGCGGCAACAGCATTGCGGGGGGTCCAGGGGGATCTCCTCGGAGGGTCGCGTTCGCATCAGCAGCGTATGTGGCTCATCCTTTTTTCCTCGCGGGGGCGGAGCAGCCGAAAGGCCGCCCGGACGCAGCCCGGCGGCCGGTCCCCGGCGGCCCCCGGCGGCCCCCGACCCGGAAGGCGAACAGCGTCCCTCGGGGGCCGTGCAGGACCCCGGCGGACCCGGCCACGACGGCCCACAAACCAGTCCGCCGCCGCCGAAGCTCGCGCTGCCAGCTTAACGAGCGGCGAGCGGTGCTCGCGTGCAGATGAAGACTTTGTAGTCGTTGTCCGACGACCGCTTCTAGGAGGCGCTGGGTGACGGTTACGGTGCAGGGCGGCGCACGGAGCCTGGGCCGCGTCCGGTCTTCCGGGACGCTGCCTGGTGGTGTCGTCCGGCGCCCACTCGCCACTCGGTCTGAGTCGGAGCCCCCGCCCGCCTCGACTCTCTCCGTGCCCGCCGTGCCCTGCCCGGGTCATCTGGTCGCCTCATTGCGCCGTGTCCGAAACAAATCCTTGTTCCGCCCCGACAGCCGGCGGACCTCGGAGCCCCGGGACTTCGGGACGTCGCCTGCGGACGGCACGGAAAGGAGCCCCCCGGCGGCGGCAGCCGGGATTGAGAAAAAAAAGGGGCGAGCGAAAATGTTAACGGTCTGGGTGGCTGGCTGGCTGGCCTAGCCCGCTCCTTGATAAGGAGTCCGACCCGGCCGTAAATAATTGCGTTTGAAAAATCAAGGGGGTTGTTCACGGGTTAAGACATTTAGGGGTGGAGCGGCGGGCGGCGGTGGGGTGGCGGCCGGGTGCATCTCGGCGCCGCGCGGCCTTTTAATTTACAAAGCCGACCGCCGCCGGTGCGACCCCTGCTGCTGGTGAGGGCGGCGGGGGCCGCGGCGGGCGGCGGGCGAGTCCAAGGGTGCGGATAAGGAGAGGCGGGGAGGAAGCGGGAAGGAGGCGGGGAGGAGGTGGGGAGGAGGCGGGGAGGCGGCGGGGAGGAGGCGGGGAGAAGGCGGGGCACACCGCAATAAAAGTGCAGGGAAACTCGCCCCGCAGACCGCGGCTCTCTTAATGTAGGCCTCCCTCAGACAGCTCGAACGATTTCGGCAATTTTGCCGGTTATGTGAACAGCGGAAGGAAAAAAAAGAAGTGTTTTGTTTTGTCTGTTTCTGAGGGGCTGATGGTGTTGTTCGGCGGCGTGGGGGCGCGGGGTGCCGTCGCCGAAGGCATCTCACTGGCCCCGCCCGGCCCCGCCCGCCGAGGGTGCCAAGTAGTAGTGTGACACGAGACACATAGGGAAAACCAAGGGAGGCAATTTCCCGGGAGTGGCAGGGGACCAGCGGGGCCCACCGGGGCCCACCGGGGCCCGGCGCAGGGAGGGGGGGGGGCTAGCGAGGAGAAGGGGGTGGGGGACAGGGGCGAGGCTTGGAAGATTTAGAAGCGGAGTGAGGAGGGGAAGGGTTCGCCGCTGTGTGCGAGAGCGAGCAGGAGGAGGATGAAATATCGGGGGGAAGGGAAGAGATGTGCATTGCATTAATTCATGAAGCTGTGCGGCGGGACAGGAAGAAAGTGCGGCGGGATGAACGTCGGGAAGGTGGCGGCGCGGTCCGGTACCCTGTTGCTGGGGAGGCCCGGAGGGCAGCGGCGCTGAGCGGCGCTGAGCGGCGCTGTCCCGAGTGGTCGCGGGGTCCGTGACCGCGGCGGCACACCTATTTACGGCTCAAAACGGGAAGGGAAGAAAGCGACCCGCACCGGTCGAGGAGCGGCGCGGGGAAGCGTGTTTCGTTCGACGTTCCGTTCCGGGACATTTTCCGCGTTTCGTCGTTCTGCGTCCTCAGATAAGTGAGCTGGCCGGCAGGGGGTCGCAGCAGCTCTGCGGGCACAAAGGCAGGTCCCCCCCCCCCCACCCTGCCCCCAGAGTAAATGTCAAGCAAAACGCAGGGCGAATTTTTTTTTTTGTGCGTTCCCTTCTTTTGCCGTCTGCGTTCATGTCGGGCGACAAAGGGGTTCCGCGTGACATGGAATGCTATAAAGAGAGCGAGAGAGATGGACTCGTGTCACACGCGGGGAGCCCGTCTCTACCACTGGTCCCCGCAGGTCCCCACAGGTCCGCACCGGCCTCACCGGCCAGCAGCAAGGCCAGCAGTGTTACCACAATAAGCAATCCCGACCGGCGCGGCCGTGCGGCGGCAGCGGCGGCAGCGGCGGCCGTTCGCCCAGGAATGCGGCTGCGGGCTGCGGATTTGCGGACAGGTGGAGTGAAATGCGGCCGTTGTTGGCATCAGCGCGGCATCACCGTTAAAAAAAACACTGCGGGAGAGCGGTACACACTCACTGTACAATTTAATCCTCGCCTCCCCCCCCCCCCTCTCTCTCTCTCTCTCTCTCTCTCTCTCCTTCTCACTCTCTCCCTCTCTCTGTGCTTCTCCAAAACGGACACGAGGTATTTTCAAGCAAGCACAAAAAATATTTTTATTTAAACTTCAAGTTATATTTTTGTCCCGCACCACTTTCTCTTTAACTTGTAAGAACGGAGCAAACTTGAATAAGGCCGCGGACCGCGGCTATCGTCGGCTGATCGGGCTGTTAGCTGCCGGGTAATGGCGGTCGCGTTGTCGCTTCCACGCTCTTGCGCGGTTATTGGGCCAATTGGCCCGGAGGCTTGAGTTATGACAGCGGCATTTTTCATATCGCCCGCCGCGTTGTTTTCCCTTCGGCTGGCTGGCCGGGCTGCGCGGCTAATGACCGAGTAGACGCTGCGCCGCGGTCCGCATCCATGCGTCGTCGGGAGTCTCGAGGGGAGGAAATTATTACTCGCCTCTTTTATTTTCGTTTTCCGTCCGTGTTTTATGACTTTGCGCCCTCCGCGGTCTGCCGAGTAAACGTTATTATTAATCATTGTATCATCATCCTCTTCCCCGTCGATTCGCGCTCCTTTTAGAACGCTGAAATTTCTCATTAAAACATTTTTGCGGGACGATTTATATCTAAAAAAAAAATAACAAAAAAGCAATGTGTCAAAAAAAATGTCAAAAGCTAATACGGACATCAACGATCCAAACAAGCAGCTGCCTCTGAGTATTTTTTCTTTTTGCCTGCCATTTCATGGCTTCGTGAATATTAACTTGATTGGGAGAACGTTTGTTACTCGTGACGGTATACAGCAATTCATCCCCCCCCTCTCTCTCTCTCTCTTTCTGTCTATCTGTCTCTCTCTCCCTCCCTCTACAGTCGGCTTAGCCTCTAGCACACACACATACACACGCGCGCGCGCGTGTGCCCGCGCCACAGCGCAACACCACATAATCGCTCGAGTTTCGCTCGTTAGAATTTTTCCCAGCCACTCATTCTTTTTTTAAAACAAGATTTTTTTTTGTGTTTTTCTAGGTTTGCCCCCTCTGTGTTGCTGCTGTTAAACCAACCACAATGTGGATGGGGAGGGAGGCCGCGGGGGAGGTATTCTCATTATGGGAATTCTATGTGGTCGAAAAATAATGGCTTGATTCTTAACACGCGTCCACACAACAAGGGGTGCAGGAAGTTGGGCCCGCGAGTGGGCCGCCACGCGGGCCGCTGCGGGGAAACTCCATCCGCGATTGATGTGTGTCCGTCCGCTTGCAAATGAATTTATGGCGGGGCGTTTTCGCCGCGCTGTTTCGGCCCCGCGGATATATTCACTTTAATGGGATTGATGGAGTGCCGGAGTTTTATGGCGTGCCGCAGTGTGACCTCATGACGACGTTCGGTTGGATCGCCGACAAGGGGCTCATCATCAAAGCATTGTATGTTGCGTGTGTGTGTGTGTAGGTGTCTTTGTGTGTGTTGTTTGCCGCATGACTTTACGCTTGCTAGAGAGGATTTCGCGAACGGGCAAAAAGTTTCTCAACCCTAAAAAACAGAAAACGGGAACCGACGACACACTCACACACGACGCACACCACACACAATTTCGACGCAGTGCTCTTCACTTTTTTCTGAAAAGTTTCCGCAACTACCAGCAGCGCCGCGCGCGCTGTCGTGACCTCACCGCCCTCTCTTTCCATTATGTCCAATTCTTTCCGCCCATTCGATTCCGCCACCGCCACGACGCTCTCTCTCTTTTGTGTTGGGCATGAAAAGAGCCCTCTGCCCCCTCCCAACCCCCTTTATATCGTCACGCCTTGGCGTTGCTCGGCGCCCGGCCGCCCGCTCGCGCGAGAGAGTTGGAGATGGAATGCCTACAATTGCTCTCCATCTGCCTCGGCAACGGCACCGCCGCGCCACGCCACCCCTTCCTATCAGGCGGGCGCTGCGCGAAACAAGCGGCCCCCTCCCGCCAGGGCGGCCGGCGCTACTGCAGCAGCGGCAGTAGTTATTTTATAGCGCATCGCGGAAGTGCGTTATAAACCCCGCGAGTCGTAAGTCCAGCGGGGCCCCCTACAGTATCAACCCTCGGCCCTACAGCCCTCGGCCCTGCAGCCCTCGGCCCTGCAGCTTTCAGCCCTACAGCCCCCAGCCCTGCATCCTCGGCTCTGCAGCCCTCAGCCCTGCATCCCCCCCCCCCAGCAGCCCTTAGCTCTGCAGCCCTCAGCCCTACAGCCCCCCTGCCCTCGGCCCTGCAGCCCTTAGCCCTGCAGCCCACAGCCCTGCAGCTCTTAAGCAGCTTCGGCAGTCCGCCCCTGACGGCACAGCCCGCAGCGGCTGCACGGATGCACCCCCGACGTTGCCGACGCCGCGGACTTGAGTGCATTATGAAAGAGCTATCTGCGTGCCGTATTCCGGTGGCGCGCGCACTTGATGCGGCGACCTCTCTCCCACCGCCTTGCAGCGACACGCCGCGGACCGTGCTGTGGACATCGAAGCCGCGGCCGCGGGCACCCCGTGCGCCCCCTCCGGCCCCTCTCTCTCTCCCACCCTCCCGGCGACATCTCTGTCGCTGTCTGCCCGCCGTCTCTCTTGCTCTCCCCTCTCCCTCACCCCAAATCTAGCGGAATTTGTTTTGTTGCCAGCCGCGGAATATTGATAGCGCCCCGGAGTGGCGCGTGCGCGGCGCAGGAATATCTAAGCGGACGGATCACCCCCCGCGCGCGCCACGCGCGCGGCGTCACGTCTGCCGGGCGCACGTCGCGCCGGCCGTGCGTGCGCACGCGTGCGGGGACCGGACGGCGACGCCGCGGGGCACTAGGAGATCTCACGTGGCCGACGACGACGACGGTCCTGCGGGACCGCGACGTCGTCGACGCCGAAGTGGCCGCGCGGCACGGAGAGGCGGGCCGTCCTCAAATGAACGGCCAGAGGGCAACGCGGGCGGCGAACAACACGACAACTCTCCCGGGCCGAGATTCCGCGCAATCCGCTGCGCTGCCGGCTGCCGCTGCTCTGCAACTGTGTGAGCCCCGGGAGCTCCCCACTTCTCCCCTGACAACCCCATCACCCCCGCCCCCACACATATGCAATTGTCACTGAGCGGGGGAGGGCTCCTGCGGTCGTATGCATGCGAGGCGTCGCGCTGACGATGCGCCTCTCTCTCTCTCTCTCTCTCTCTCTCTCTCTCTCTCTCTCCTCCCTCCCCTGCTGATGAACGCCCTGCCCGCGGTGCGGTGCTCTCATCAGTCCGAGTGTGTATGTGTGTGCGTCACTGTGGTTGCTGCTCCCTCCCCTCTCACTTTCCATAATATTTCGGCGACACTTTCGCCGCTGCGGATGCTTATTTTGGCCATCTCTCTCTCTCTCTCTCTCTCTCTCTCTCTCTCTCTCTCTCTCTCTCTCTCTCTCTCTCTCTCTCTCTCTCTCTCTCTCTCTCTCTCTCTCTCTCTCTCTCTCTCTCTCTCTCTCTCTCTCTCTCTCTCTCTCTCTCTCTCTCTGGCAGCGCTGGCAGCACAGCCGGTGGCGCGCCGCCCCACCCGGCGGCCTCGCGGCGGCTGCACTTTGCATTCCTCACAGCCCGTTTCATGTGCCGCGCTGCCCCCCCCCCCCCCTCCTTCTCAGAGGAGATGCCCCATCCGAGACCCCCTTTGGGCCGTGCTGCTTCTGCTGCTGTTCTCACCCCTTTGGCGGACCGGAGCCCCCGGCGGCGGGGCGCCCGCGGCGGCCGCGCTGCCCGCCCGGGCACTTAGGCCCCTCCGGCCGCATCCCATTCCCGCAGACCCTCCGCCGCCGCTTTGACAGTCGCAATCCTTTTGTTTGCGCCCCATTGCGAAATTATTCGTGTTTTCTTCATTTCGGATTCACCCTCTCCCGCCCTCCGCCTTACTTACCCGCTGCCTCCCCGCGCCTCCGCCGCCGGGGGGGGGGGGGGGGGGGGGGGGGGGGCTTATCGGGGGCGCACACGCGTCCCCCCGGAGCACCCTCTGCGGGGGGTCCCTGCGAGGGGGGCACGGACCACCTGTTGCGCGGCGAGGCGGCGTGACCGAGGGGGGCAGCACGCGGCCGGGTTGGAGGGGGCCGAACAGTAACAGGTGGTTTGCATTGGCTGCCCCCCTTGTTCTGCAACGTGATCTACGTGACCAGCTCCACGACGCCTCGCTCGGATCTATCCAACTTTTACTCTCATTTTTCCCCTGCTCGAGATAGTTCCAGAAATGTGGTGCCGCGGTACACACCGAGAGAGAGAGAGAGAGAAGGAAAGAGAGAGAGAGAAAGAGAGAGAGAGAGAGAGAGAGAGAGAGAGAGTAGAGAGAGAGACCGAGACCCTGTATGCAGGGTTCGGCGCGAAGCTGAGTATGCGGGGGTGTCTCCGCGGACCGCAGCCCCCGCCGACGCGAGGGTAGGCAGCCCGCATTACAGGCGCGCCCCGCGGGCTGGCCGATCCCTCCCAGGCGGGGGGCTTAGGGCCGCGCGCTGCCGCCGTGCCGCCCGCAGGCCCCGGTGTGCTCCATGATTTACATCCCCGCCCCGGCCGCGCGAAGGTCTGAGGTGTCGGGGGGCTCCGAGGCGCCGCGGGCCCGGACCCCCGCGGCCCCCACGCGGCTCAGCTGCGGGATCACCTGTGTTCCCCCCGCCGGCTTTGCCGCGCACCGTGCTGTGCGCCGGGCGTCAGCCCCCCGACCGTCTTAGGTAAGTTACTCCCCGGGATCACCATCGCCCTCAACACCACCGTCACGGCGGCGGCCCCGCGACACCAGCCCGCGCGGTTGTTTACTCTCGCCGTCGCCCTGGTCTCGCTGACACGGCTGTGCACCAGCAGCGCCCCCCGCGTCCCGCCCGCATCCCTCCGTCTGCCGCCGGCCTCGGAAAACTCCGGACTCCGAAACTTGGTGAAATACGCGCAGGTGTCAGGGCGGGCGTCCCATTCCGTTGCACCAAAGAGAAAAGCGCGGTCGAAACGAACACACACCGCCATATTTTCTTTATGTGTTCATTTTTTGTTTTTGGGGATATTGAATGGCCGCGGAAGAATGCATTGGCTCGTCCGCACGGCGTTTAGCGCGGCAGCAGCACCTGTCGATAATAAATCCGTTCCGTCTCGACAACAACGACGGCGGCAGGCAGGGGGACAGGGCCGGGACGTGTATGGCGGTCGTAAAAAATAAATTGAATGGCGATGGGCCGCCGCCGTCGGGCCGCCGTGTCTGACGAATACGGATCGGGGGGCGCTGGCGTGTTATTCCGGCGATATATCGGCGGCTCGGGCCCCGCGGGCCCTCCGGGCCCCTCCGCGGTCAGGCTGGAGTACCACGGAGAGACTGCGGGCCTCGCACACCCATTCGGAGCACCTAACCTCTGCGCACGGATTCTTATACCCGCGTGAGGGGGCCGAGGCGGGGGCGTTCACAAATTCACGTAACACCCTGGCGTCGAATCCCCCCCCCCTCTCTCTCTCTCTCTCTCTCTCTCTCTCTCTCTCTCTCTCTCTCTCTCCCGCCCTCCCGGCACGTACGCCCGATCTCCGGCCGAATAGATCCCAATCTTTCTTTCTCCCACAGCGACATGTGGAATTTTCATTACCGATCGCTTTGGTGGGCCATAAAGCACCTCTCCCGCCCCCCGCGCCGCCGCCGTCTCGGGGTGAAGGGGGCGGAGCGGAGGGGTGGGAGGGGAGGGGCGGCAGCATCTCTTATAGATGGGACGGCGTGAGAGCGTGCGGTGTGCTCCGCGCTCCCCTCCGAGCGTGATAGTGGCAAACGAAAGGAGCTCCCCGTGCGCCCCCTCCCGCCCCCCCCCCCCCCCACCGCCCCCTCCGGCCACCCCCCTCTCCCCTGCACCGCCCGCGGCTGACTCACCTTCCAGGGCCCCGCCGCCCGCCGCCGCGCTCCTGCGCGAACTTTCCACAACTTGCGCGTCGATCAGAAGACTGCGGGCGGCTGGGCTTCTCGATAGTGTACTAAACTATCTCTCTTTCACTCTCTCTCCCTCGTACTCTCTCTCGCTCTCCCCCCCCCCCCCCCCTCTCTCTCTCTCGCTCTCGCCCGCTTGCTCTCACTCTCTCGCTCATTTGTGCCTCCGGCCAAAACTTATTATTACACGACCCGCGGGACATTCTTCATTACCGGAGCGGAATGATTCAACTAGTTGGATTAGGTGCTAATTCCCATGTGCATCGCTGCCGCTGCTGCCGCCGCTGCTGTGAGCTTCATTTCCGGGCGTGATGGGTCCGCTGACTTCCGCTGCTGCCGCCGCTACCGCCGCCACCTGGTAACATGATCTGCACCCCCGCCGCCGTGCCGCCGTGCCGCCGACACTGTCTGGGTCTGGGCTCACTGCCTTTAGCGGCAGTGGCGCACTCTACATGCAAACGGCCACTTACCCAAACTTTACCCCCTTTGCTCGTGTCGCCGCCGTCCGCTTGCATACGCCCGACACAGCAGCGGCAGCAGCGGGGGGCAGCTCGCGTCACAACTCGCACCCCCCGCGTCCCTCCCCTCTGCGCCCCGCGCCTCATCTTCTTACACACCCCTTTTCTGTGCGCTGCCGCTGAGGCCGCCGGGAGTGTCGTCTGCTGCCGTGCTGGCGGGCGGAAGACAAGTGCAGCGCCGGCCAAATTGCTTGTCTAAGTACGTGACTATCCGGCCCCCTTCCGCCGCGCCGCGAGATATGGCCCCATAGGCTATCACATGCTATCATATCCGCATAGCTCGGCGCCGCGTCGCTCGCCGTGGGGTCGCGCACGCGCGCGCGCACTCCCAGTGTTTACAAAAGAGGATCCGAGGGGGGAGGGGGTGCAGAAGGGCCCTCGCGGGGGTGCGGGGGGATGTGCTTTATTAAATCAATCGTCTGCACACACCGGTGCCATGCCGCCCTCCTCCGCATGTCTGCGCACAGAGCAGACGGGTGCGGGGCGCGGGCAGCGCGGGTCTCCGGGAACAGCATGCGGGGCAGGATGCTGCGGCCCTGGGGGGCAGCTGAGGCTCCTATCCTATGGACCATCTAAGTCACCCAGATCCATTTTTTTAAAGATCCGGAACACAATTTCTTTTTTTGCAAAAAAAAGTGGATAGCCTCACCATATTTTTCTTAAAACAAAAAATAAAATTTGGATTTTTTTTAGCGCAGTATATCTGGAGCGGATCAAAATGTTTCAAAAAAGGGGATGCTCTTCTGCTGAGCACGTCAGCGGCAGGGGCGCAGGGCGCGTGGTGCGTATCCGGCGCTGCCCGCGCTGCCCGCCCACCCCCCGCTGACAATCAGCGCCTCGGAGGGGCGTTCTGTAATTGAGAGCGCGCCGCGCAGCAGTTTGCTAAACAGAATACGTGACAATGAGGCCTTAATGAAGGACTGCCAGCCCAGCCGCGGCCCGGCTCGGCTCCGCCCGCTCGGCTTCCCCCAGCCCGGCCCGGCTGGACTCGACTCGGCTCCGTGCGGTCGCGCGGGGCGCGCTGCTTCCGCCGCTGTCCTTGTACTCCGTGATGCGTCGGCCACAGTAGTGATTATTTGGACGAGTCCCGGGCCGCCCCCCGTTTTAGTCGCACTTTTAATGACTTGAGTCGATTTCCCGCGGGGCCGCCTCTCAGTGCATGCTAATGTGCGCTCCTCTAATCCCTTCCTCCTCCTCCTCCTCCTCCTCCTCCTTCCTTCTCTCCTCCTCCTCCTCCTCCTCCTCCTCCTCCTCCTCCTCCTCCTCCTCCTCCTCCTCCTCCTCCTCCTCCTCCTCCTCCTCCTCCTCCTCCTCGTCCTCCTCCTCCTCCTCCTCCTCCTCCTCGTCCTCCTCCTCCTCCTCCTCCTCCTCCTCCTCCTCACACTCTGCAACCCCAACGAGTTGCCGACATGGTGTGTTCTGCGGGGAAATACCCCCAAAACTCTCGTTCATATTTGCCTGCGGCGGCCTCCTCCTCCCACCTATATTCCTCTTTCCATTCACTCACCGTTGTTTCTTATGACGAGACGGAACTCGACCATTATCCACCTCCCCTCCTCCAAGCCGCGTGCAGCGCGGAGCACGCGGATCGGCGGCGACGACATTGGCTCGGTGACGGCGACGACGTTTACCTCGCCGTCGTCGCCCCCCCCCCCCCCCCCCCCCCGGCCTCCTCCCCCAGCCCGGCACGGCGCTCACCCCTCCCAGCGGCGGGTACGGCAGTGTAGACTCCGGAGTGTTTGATGAAGTTTCCTGCTGAATGGCTGCCTATTAGCGTTGTCGCGCCGCTCCCTGATTTCGTTAGGTGCTCGCTCGAGGAGGACGGAGCAGCGGAGACCGACGGAGACGCAGCCGGCCGCCACCGGCCGCCGCCCGCAGGCCGGGGAGTAGGCCGACCCGCGGACCCGCCGTGTGCGAAGGGATGCCTACCTCCTGGACGCACGGCGCACAGCGTGGCGGCGGCGGCGGCTGCACCACGCCGACGGCGGCAGAGGGGGAAAAAAATATATCATCAAAATTACGGAGTTAAAGTTTCCCCCACAGCGAGTGTGCTCTCAGGCCGCCTCGAGATTTCAATTGCCGGGCGTGCTGTGAACCGTGGCCGCGCCCCTGTTGTCCCTGCACCGCAGCCTCCCGCCCCCCGCGCCCCACTCACGTCCCCGGCCCCACCGCAGCCGTCCGATGCGATATCTGTCGACGTCTCCGGCAGGGCCCGCCGTCCCCCCGCAGCCCGGCCCAGGACGACGACGACGTGTCACGGAAGTTGCCCCGCTACAGTTCCGGTTCCGCCGCCCCCTCAGACCTTTTGAGAGAGAGGGAGACAGGGAGAGAGAGAGAGAGAGAGAGAGAGAGAGAGAGAGAGAGAGAGAGAGAGAGAGAGGAGTGGCGGTGCCGGTGTCGACGCGGGGACGGGTGGGATACGATGGAACCCTGTTGTGGCTCCGTTGGAATTCGCTTTCAATAGGGCAATTCCATTTCGGACTCGTGTGTGAGGGAGAGAGGTGGAGAGAGAGACAGAGAGAGAGAGAGAACACTGTGGGGTAGGGAGAAAACCTTTGTGCGTTCAAGCCCTTCATCGCTTTCAGAGTCCGCTCGCGCTCCGAAGGTCTCCCCTTTTCTCTGTCTCTCTCTCCTCCCCTGTATTGTCTCCGTTTCTCTCTCCCTCTCTCTCGTCTCCACCGCGGGTACCGCAGCTCAGCGTTGCGCGGCGACACGACAAACGCACAATCCATCTCACCTCTTCTCTCTCTCTCCCCCTCTCTATCTCCCTCTCTCTTCTCTCACTCTGTCTCTCTCTCTCCTCTCATTGTGTCATGACTTGGCACGATGTAGCGACAGCAGCTCTCCGTTGCGACAGCTGACATCTCCGCGTCCGCGCATCGCATTTCGTGCACGCCTTCCCTCCTTGATTGGAAAGTAATCAAGTCGAGAAGCCATGCTACGCCGTTCTCGTCGCGGTCTCCCCCGCGGTGAGGTAGCGAGAAGTACCGACCGAAACTTGTGGCCGCGCCGGGCGTTTTCTGGCCGTGCCGTATCCGCTGCCGCCGGCCGCCCGGCTCCGCAGCTCCGCCCGACCGGACTCCGGCGCGCGGCCGGCGTGGGCTCCGGGCATTTCCGTCGGGCACAACACAGAAAACAGAACAGAGGAGTGCGAGAGAGAGAGAGACAGACAGAGACAGAGAGAGATAGAGAGACGTAGAGACGCGTGGCATGGTGCGGCTCGGCAACCTTTGGCATATACTACTTGCGTCACGGCAATACAAGCCGCGTGTACACCGACATCAATTATTCGTCATCGCATGAAAAAATAGAAACAACGAAAAAAGCTGGACTGGTGGCAAATCTGCTTACAAACTTGTCTCGATAGCAACGATTTTTTTCCGATTATTTTTCAATTTCGAAAAATCGCTTAGGAAAATGATATTGTTTACTCTCCCTTACGTGCGGTGCAGACGAGGAGGTGCAAAGGAGGTTATGTATTTCAGCCGGCAGTCGATGCCCTCCTTCTCTCTCTCTCTCTCTCTCTCTCTCTCTCTCTCTCTCTCTCTCTCTTCCTCTTTCTCTTTCTCTCTCTCTTTCTCTTTCTCTCCCCCTCTCCCTCTGTCCCCCGCCCCTGCGCCCCTCCGGCTCACGCTCCGGGTGAGAGGCGTCCCTGCTGCGGCCCGTAATGCAGACACTAAACGCCGCCTTGCCGCCGCCTGGCTGCCGCACGGTCTGTGCCGGCGCTATTAAACACCTCGGCGGGCGCGGCGGGCGCGGCAGGCGGCGCGGCGGGCTGCGCGTGTGCGGCGCCCTAAATGCATCATCCCGGAGAATAATAAGGCCCTTGACGACGGGCTTATCGAGGCGGCAGCCGCGCCTCCTCCCCGGCGGCGCGGCGGCAGCGCGGTCCGGCCGGCAGCAGCGGCAGCAGCGGCAGCGGCAGCGCGCGGCTTGTAGCACAGTTTTAGAGTGCGCGCGCCTCCGCAACTCTCTGCGCCTCTCCCCTCCCCGCAGCCAGAGGGTTTAAAGTGACCACAGCGAACTGCGCTGCAAACACCGTGGCGGCACCTGCGTCGGCCCGAGTCGGCGGGGCTGGTTTATTCACTACCGCGCAAAATTCAATTATACCCACCACACTTATATATTTTTGTTACTAAATAATTCAAAGTTGACGAAACGCAGTTTTAAAGTAATTGATTTATTTACTTTTCCTTCGCAACTTTTGTTTGCTTTAAATCATAGTTTGTAGTGGCTATTTTTTCCTAGATAATTTTTCTTTTGTGTAGAGACGGGGTCAATTTACTTTTCTCACTTTCGAAAAAAGAAAGGACAGTCTAGGCCTGTGTGACTGGAGCGCTGGCCTGGCTCTCCAGCCTCTCCAGCACAATGCCGCATCACCTGTGCCGTCCCGCCTCCGGCCTCTCGGCTTCGCCAGGCTTCTCCTTTGGTGTGGTCGCTTTGAGGACCCTCTCTGTCCCGTCTGCCACCGTGGCCTGGACAGTGTAAAGACTGGTGCGGGCCTCCGGGCCTCCGGGGCTGCGGGGCTGCGAGGCTCCGGGCGTGGAGCGGCGAGAGGGTTGGCGGCGGGGGGTCACCAATTTCCTCGCCCTGTACGCCCTGTCCCGCCCCCCTCCACCACTTCGCTCCAACAGCCTTCATCTCGCCGGTATGTTTTCCATTTCCGCCGCACACGCCATGTGTGTGAGGAAGAGAGAGAGAGACGCGGGAAATATGAACGGCGGCCGGGGAGACAACAACAACACCACCACCACCACACACCACACACCACACACCACACACGTGCGTGTGTCCGGTGTTACGGTCCGGTCCGTCTTCCTGCTCCCTCCCTCTCACTTCCCTTCATACCCCTCCCCCTCTCTCTCTCTCTCTTTCGCTCTCTCTCTCTCTCCGCCGGCGTTGCCATCGGGGGCGCATGGAGGTCATATCACATGAGGACGTGTTTGCCACCCCTCCGCGCAGCGCGTGCACCGCATTTGGTGGCCGCGTGCATTCCGGGAGCACACACACGTACACACACACACACGCGCGCTGTGCTATTTTTTGTCGATTATACGTTCGGCCTGGTGTGTGTGTGTGTGAATGAAGAAGCCCAGTGTCCAGGAGCACGGGGTGGGTGTTGTTCTGCCCGAGGCAGCATCAGCAGCAGCAGGGGTGGTCGGACCGCTCCCCCGATGGTCCCTCCGGCCTCCAGCCTGCCTCCCTCTCGCTGGGCTGGTCGCTCGGCTGTTTCAGAATGTACACTTTACTTTATATTTTTTTCCTATTTTTTTTCTGTGTGTGTGTGTGTTTGCGCTTTGAAATGATGAGTCCAGTTCGTTTCAATTACCGAAAGAACCGGTCCTGAGCGCTCGGCTCCCCTCTCCTCTGCCGGGGGCTCTGCCGGGAGGGCGGTCATGCGTGGCGCTCGGCCGGACTCAGCGCGCGTGCGGCACTGCCGAGAAACGTCGTCAGCGCCTGCCAAACCCCGTCTTCCCGAAGCGAAGCGTCGTCCGCGCGCCGTTTGAGGACGGGAAGCTGCGGGCGGCAGGTGTGTCCTCTGCCAATCACATCCTCACCCCCCGCCTCTCTCCTTTTATGTTGCAGGTAATCAATCGCGCTAAGCTCCCCGGACAACGCCGGCCAAGCGGAGGTGTTCTACGACGCCATCTCGGCGGGCTGTAAAAGTTTGATGCCGCATCGATGTAGTTGCTGCCGGCAGCTTTACTTTGCACCAAACTCTCCCCGAGTTTGAGGAGAGTGGAGGGATCTCGGGAGGTGAGCCGCGGCAACCGGCGGCGTCGCCTCGCGCTGCAAGGCGAGTAACTTCACTCCGGCTGCCGGCGGCGTCGCCAGCGGAGGTCCGCACGTCTCGTCCGCCAAGTTGAGGCTGGGGGGCTGTTTGGGGTCGGGGGCTCCTGCTGCTGCCGCGGCGTCGGCCTGCTTCAAGTTGTCCCATCCGTCTGCAGCCCCACAACGGCCTCCCGGGTGTGACGCGGTGACGCGGCCCCTGCCTGCGGCTCCTCCGGGCTCCGCGGCCCGCACCGCCGTCCCGCAGGCCACCCGCCTCCTGAGGGCTGCGCTGCTCGTCCTCCCCTCTTTAGCCCCCATAAACAACCTCTTTTTGTTATGAGTTTTCCCACCCTCTGCCGCCTCCCCTTCATCGAGTGTGTCGGGGCGGCGGCCATGGGGCTGCCGCTGCTGCCGCTGCTGCTGCCATGGGGAGCCCCGCCGCGGACGCCCCCGCCGTGCCATAGGGAGGCGTTCGCCGACCCATAACTCAAGCAAACGGACTCAACAACACCTGTACTCCCCTCCAACCCCTTGGAAGCACTCGAGGGGCGCCCTTCCCTGGGCCCCGCCCCCATCCCAGGATCCCCGCCACCCCTGAGGCCCCCGCCACCCCGAGGCCCCCGCCACCCCCCGAGGCCCCCGCCGACTCCACGCGACGCCAGTAGCAATTACCTTCCATCATAAGGCGCGGGGCTGCGCGCCTCCGCACTCCACTCCCTCGCGGAGATGAGATGGCACCAGATGAAGCAGCAGAAGACCGGCCCGCCCCGAAAGACGGCCCGCAGCCCGGACAGCGCAGGTCCGACGGCCGTCACGTCACACAACCCGCCACTGTCTTACAATAACCCGGCACGACGGTCGTCATCTGTGCCGTGAGAACGACTGGGTTCCGCCGGGGGTGGTTCTGCCGCCGCCGACCCGACCGCCTGCGGGCGGCAGGGTAGGCCGGCCCGCACGGCACCCATGCGCGCACGAGCTGTTTCTTGCGTACCCGGCAGGCGCCGTCCCAGTGCGGGCCGCATTAGGTTCTTCATGCCGGGGACGCGGGCGCTCCCGAGGGCGTGTGCGCGTGTCGCCGTCACTCCCCGCGGTGCCGTGGACGGCGTCCCCATGGCGTCCTATGACGGCGTCCCCATGACGTGGACGGATACCGACACGGCGGCGGCGGAGACCCGGCGGCGGCGGTGGAGCCGAGGTCCGCCCCCATCATGTCGAGGACCGTAGCGGCCGCACTCGCCATGAAGCCCGTCGGGAGATGCTCAGCCATGAGCCCGGCTATGTCATGGGCCGGCGGCCGCCGACGGCCATGAGCCCGCCGCCGCCCGTGGGGAGGCCCGTGGGTCCACGGCGGTCGTTGCGGCCCGGCGCCCGGACATGGCTGCTTGTCTGTAGGCTGCTCGGCGGGGGAGCGCGGAGCTCCGAGGCGTCGCGGTGACGGCGACGCAGCGGCGGCGGCGGCGGTGGCGGCTGCGGCTGCGGTGGCGGCTGCGGTGGCGGCGGCGAGTGATGGCGGCACTTGGCCGTAACTTCATCACGCTGCCGCCCGGGGAGCAGCGGAGGCCCTGTGCGTCGCCGCGCCGCCGGCGTCCATGTGACCCGTCGTGACGTGACGTGACGTGACGTCGCGGGCCTCAAGTAGGCGTCGTGACGACTCAGTTTCCAGAACGCTTCTTTCATGGAGTCTCAGCACGGAAGAAAAAAACAATAATAAAAAAAGTGCAGCGGAGGAAATGTGGAGAGGGATGCATAAAGCGGCAGGCGCTGCGGAGCCCCTCATATCACCGGGCCCCGTGCCTCCCGCGGCCGGCTGGCCACGCAACCGGAGCCGCCGCCGCCGCCCGCCCCCCTCGAAGGCCGTTCCGTTAAATCGCCTCCCAGAATTATGAAATTATGCCGAGTTTCTTTTTATGTTGGAATGATAAGGTGCATGCGGCGGGGCTGCGGTTGGGACGCGGGGGCCTACGGGGGCCTGCGGGGGCCTGCCGAGGCAGCCAAGAGGGGGAGCCGCTGCCGCGCCGTCGGGCCATACACCACGGGCCGCGGCTCCGGGGCTGAGGTTTTGGATGGGTGTTTTAGGGAAAGTGCACCGGGCAAACGCAGCGCGCACATCTGCCCCTCTGCGGTCCCCCGCCTCCAGCACAACCGGGCGCAGCCGGTCCACCACCGAGGCGCACTGTGGGGTGAGCTGCGGGAGCCGCGGGGGCCGCTCCAGAGATATGGCAGGGCCCCAGCGCAGCCACCGGGAGTCAGTCATGGACTCAGTTTTTCATCCTTTTTTTCGCGCATGGAGATTGGAAGTTTGAAGAAACTGGCGCACGCACGACGCACCGGTTCAGACGCTTCCCGGGTTCAACCCTCTCCCCGACCCGACCAAACCCATGCCATCCCCCCTCCCCCCTCCAATCCTGCTCTTCTTTGCAGAATCGCCCCTTTGCCTCTTCACGGCGTCGCAATATGAGCTGAAGAATACGTGCGGGCGAGACGGCGGGGATAAAAAAGGAAAAATGAAGGAGTTGACGAAGAGAAGCGCGGCGTGGCGGAGCGGTGGGCTGCCGGGCTAAAGGCTGCTGGCGCAGGTGTGGCGGGGGCACTTACAGCGCCGCGTTGCCGAGGAGGCGCGGCGTGCGGCGTGCGGGACCAGAGAGATTTCGCCGAGAAATATGTTATGGAGTGCGGCGGCGCGGCCAGCCCCCGCCGCGCCGCCTCCCCCGTCAACCAAGTCTCGCGCTAAATCATGCGAGCGATTCCTGTGCGCGGCGTGGCGGCGCGTGGCCGAGGCGTGGCGGCGGGGGGCGGTGCGGGGCCGCTGCCGCCGCCGCCG
The DNA here is from genome assembly GCA_026979955.1 of Megalurothrips usitatus. Lineage (NCBI taxonomy): Eukaryota > Metazoa > Arthropoda > Insecta > Thysanoptera > Thripidae > Megalurothrips > Megalurothrips usitatus. The sequence goes on along the minus strand of CM049595.1, from coordinate 8,313,096 downwards.
CCACCTCCTACTTCGTCTGCCCGGGTGAAAGCAAGCGAACCCTCCACGCGATTTCCTCCCTTCATCGCCGGCATCCCCCCCGCCGGCAAACCCACCCCGGCCCGCCCCCCCGGACAGCTGCGGGGGGCAGAGTTCGATCAGGGTAAGTGCAGTTGGGGAGACGGGGCCGACGGGCCGGGGAGCGGCCGTGTAGGCGTGACCGGTCTAATTTAAGTTTTCGTCCGCGCTGAAAGCGCGCGCGCGCGCGCACACACAATGAGCGCGAGAGAGACAGCGACAGGTGGAGGGCTTCCTGAAACTCCTACTTCCGATCCTTTGACCCTCCTGGCCGACCGACCTAGGCACCGGCCTGGACCCCCCCCCCCCCCTCTCTCTCTCTCTCTCTCTCTCTCTCTCTCTCTCTCTCTCTCTCTCTCTCTCTCTCTCTTTCTCTTGTAATACCTGGCAGCAAAGTCCCCCAGGCGCCACGCCGCCCGCAGCCACGCAACACCCGCACAACTGCCGCGGCTGGCTGGCAGAGTTGCAGTGGTGAGGCTTCGAGCCGCGGTGAGAGAGACCCGCACTCTGACTGCCCCCTGCTGGGGGCGGGGCTGGGGGCGGGGCTGGGGGTGGGAACGGCAAGGGAGGGGGGGGGCTCTCTCTGGGCCTTGGGGGGGCCCGCCGGCGCCGCGGCCTCTCTCGAGGGCCTTGGGGGTGGGGGTGGGGGCTTTGGGGGGCTCCAGCCGGGCCCCAGCCGGGCCCCAGCCTACTCCTAATCAGACTGATGCGGTAGGCGGCCGCTGGAAGTGTGGCTGGCAGTCGATCCTTTCCGGCCCGGCCGCCGGCCGCCCCCCGGCGCTGCGGTGGGAATTTATCTGGCTGAAGTTGGCAGCGCTCACCGCGCGCAGCGGAGCGGGGCGGAGCGGGGCGTAAGCGGAGGGTCTAGTCGTAGTGGTGTAGTTTGGTGCGCAGGGAAAAGACGATTCGGTTCGTTTCGGATCGCGATCCCCCCGCCATAAACATAAAGAGAGGGAGAAAGGGATAGAGAGGCGGCCAGAAGGAGAGGGGGGAAAGTGAGAGGGGAGGAGGAGGATGGGATGTGCACCGTGGTGACGTGTGTGGTGGTGGTGGGCAGGCCGCTGGCAGGCTGCGCCGAAGAGGGACGAGTGCGAAACTCGTGGCCTTCGCGGCCGGGGCGTGGGAGAGAGGAGTGTACACCTCTGCCATCCTGTCCAGTCCATCATAGTTGCGCGCCGCGCGGCGCCGTGCCGAGCCGGCCGGGCTGTTTGCCCCTCTTTCTGGCAGGAGGCCTGTATGATGTTCTCGGTACACTTTGATGTGCCTCCCATCTCCCTCTCATCATCGCCCCTCTCTCTCTACATATCTCTCTCTTTATCTACCTATCGCACTCGCTCTCTCTCTCTCTCCTCCCGCCGCGCGCACGCTGATTGTGAATGGTGGCTATGGTGGCGCGCACACACCTCGGCGTACGCGACACGTACATCCAGATGGACGATTACCGTGCGTGCGATGCGGCGGGCGGGGCACTGCCGGGGCGCTGCCTGGACACACTGCCACGCCACGCAGCCGCTCGCCCCGCGCGCGTCGCCAGTCCTTGGGCCTTCGGCCGGCGGCGGCGGCGGTCCCTGATGGCCCGTGCCTCCGCCTGCTCCGCCCGCTCTGCCGGCCTGATTGGTGCGATTGGGTCCGATTGGTGGAGCCGGGCAGCGGCGCGGCGCCTTGCCGTCGGCGCGTCCACAAAAACACTCCCAGCGATGCGTGTACACAGCACAGAGCCGCCCGCCCGGCCGGGCCCGGGTGGGCAACCCGCCGTGCCGCGGTGCCGTGCGGGCCGTGGGGTTGCCTACTCGGCCGCTACCGGGCACACCTCGCCCTCCCGCCCACTTCCACAATCGCTCCAGCTCATCGTCTGTCGGTGCCCGGCGGGCGGTCTGATACCTCGCTTATCTCTCTGTGTCATTCTGATAACCACCTATCGCCTACCCTGATTATGGCGATACCTGTTCCTATTCGTACACACGTCTTGTTGCACCACCCGAGCGCATCTCTCTCTCTCTCTCTCTCTCTCTCTCTCTCTCTCTCGCTGCCAGGAGGGCCCCTGCGTCACTGTCGCGATGACGTAGATCAGCAGAGCACCGCCTTTCCCTCGAGTAATATTTTCGTGTATTTTCGCCCGGTTTCGATTTCTTGGCGGTACGCCTCCGCACGGCCGCGTCTAAAGCCGTCTGTGTGCGTGTTCGTGTGCGTGTGTGTGTGTGTGTGTGTGTGTGTGTGTGTGTGTCGGCCGCTCGGATCGGACGCAGCCGTTTTGGCGCGCGACGCGGTGAGGCCGCCGCCGCGGCGGTCTGCGGGGTCCGCGGGGTCCGCGGGGTCCGAGCCGCAGTGTGCTGGTCTCGGCCGGCGGCCGGCGGCGGGGCGTGCGGGGCGGGGCGGCCGAGGGGCGTGCTTCATGTTGAGGCAGTGCCGCGGCGCGGTGCCGGCGGGGCGCGCTGTGCGCGGCGGTGCGCCAGTCTCCTCCACACGGCCGCGGCGAGCGGTCGCCTCGCGCTCGTTTCCCGTTGTTGTTTTTTCATGTTGTTGCTGGTTGCATTTGTGGTCGTCGCCCGCCGCGTGCCGCTTCAATAGGCGCGTCGCGTGCGCGTGTGCAGTGCGCGCGCGTGAGTGTGTGCGTGTGAGTGCAGTATGTGTGTGTGTGTGTGTGCGGCCAAGTGCAACAGTGCCTGTGTGGTGCAAGCCAAGATCAGTGCAACAGTCCGTCTGGATTACACAAAGTGACGCCCGGGGCGAGCGGCGTAAATGCCGGCATACGCCCATAGCCCAGCGCAGCGGTGCTATACCGCCGCGGTGCTGTGAGGGCACAGAGAAGAAAAGACTATCCAAGTCCCCCCCCCCCCCCCCCTCCGCACCAGCCTCTGTTGCGCGCTCCACCTTTGGATTGACACCGAAAAAATTAAAAAATCACGGATGCATTTTTAATGGAATACGTGTTGACTCAATTAGATTTTAAAATTAAGTTTTCAATCCCGTTAAAAAGTAAATAGAAACTCGAGAAAAAAATAATTTCAAATTTACAAAAAGTCGAAGGGCATTGTGCGTTTTGGTGTCGGTTCTTTGGTCCCTGATGTCTTGGTGCTGGGTCCTCACCTCGTACCGCACCGCACCGGTGCGCCGGCGCCGCTGCGCCGCTGCCTCTGATTGCTTATCTGTCGCCCACCCGGGTCGCCATGGTTACCCCGAACACCGACACCCGCCACGCCACGCCCCCTCCGGCCGAGACGGTCCGTCCCCGCCACTACCCCGCCACACACCCCGGCATACGGCCCAGAGTCACACATGCACCAATCAGGTCTCGTATATTATGGCTTGTAACGTTGTAAATTTGATGACCCAGGGAATTCGCATATTTTATATTTATTTATACGGGCCTAATTTAGATGGAACATTTTCCGCATTATTTTGGAGCATGCCTCTCAAAAGGCAGCTCACAGCGTAGGAGATGTTTTCTTATCGCACTCTTGGTCGCTCGGCCTGCGAACCCGCGCGGTGCATAAGCTGCCCGGCGGCGCGGTCTGACTCACCTCTGCGGCTCCGCGCCGCGCCGCGCCGCCCTGCACGTACTCTGCTCTGCCCCGTACAAGGCGCCGTGTCCTTCCGAGGCCCCCGGAGCCTCCGGAGCAGCCGGAGCAGCCGGCGCTCCGGCCGAGCGCGGACTCCGGACCGCAGACTCCTCGCGCCGCCTCCCGGAAGCGGCGGGGGCCTCGGCGGCGGCGCGGCGGGCCTCGCGGATACCCCCGGTGACTCACACACACACACACACACTCACTCACACGGGCGGTACAGGCCGCACCAAAAGTCGCGGACCGCAAGAGCGCCGCGACACATCGCCAGAGCAAACAAAACAAACCACAACGCCGAAAGTATCCCGGAGCTCAGCCTCAGCGGGAGGCGGCAGAGAAGACTGATGATGACGTCACGTATACGTCAGCGGCAACCGGACACCTCCTCAGCGCTGCCAAGTGCCGCCGCTGGAGCTGCTGGAGCTGCTGGAGCCAACTGTTGAGCAATTATGTTGCATCCATTAGGACACGCGTAATGGCCTGCTGTCCTGTCGGATGTGTTGGTGACACGGCCTTCTATTAATGAATTGACCCTGCAAACACAAACCCCTCCGCCCCCTGCGGCCCCCGTCAGCAAGGGTCCCTATACGGAGGTACTGGATGCCGCCTCCCCACCTCTCTCTCTCTCTCTCTCTCTCTCTCTCTCTCTCTCTCTCTCTCTCTCTCTCTCTCTCTCTCTCCCTCTCTGTCTCCCTCCCTTTTATTCTGACATTTGGCAAACCGAGTCAGCGGAGCGAGAGAGACAGAGCCATGGTGCTCCGGATATGCAGCCGCCCCTTGTTGTCGCCCGGACGGCAATGATGGCTATTAATCCTTGATGACAGTTCCAAACGACCCGCGTTTTTCAAAGTTTTTTTTTGCGTCCCCTCAACCCTGTTCTGTTCGCTGATCCGACTGATATTAAAAATTTCCCTGCCTTGCAGTGCTGCATCACATAGGACTTAGCGCTTGTTTGTGTTAGCGTGTTTCACAAACGAGCGGTCCTGCAGTATGGAAAAGTGGAGGTAGGGGACCTGTGAATACGACCGAGTTGCTGCACTGCTCAAAGCGGTGGCTCGCTCTCAAAGTAAAAAAAAAACTACACTTTTTGCTCAATTTTTTAAAGATTATATTTTCATTTTTGATGCCTTGATCCAATGCAGTTGACGGCGGCGGTCGCAGCGGCGTGCGACGGCGGTCTGCGCCGACACTGGGATGCGCTCGGCATAGGGGTCTTTAATAGGACCATTAGACTGCCTCGCCTGGTTCGTCGCTCTTCTCGGCTCTGCCCTTCTCCCTCTCTCTCTCTCTCTCTCTCTCTCTCTCTCTCTCTCTCTCTCTCTCTCTCTTTCTCTCTCTCTCTCTCTCTCTCTCTCTCTCTCTCTCTCTCTCCCTTTCTCTCTCTCTCTCATAACACACAAACACACACACACATGGTTGGTGGCACGAAGCAGCGGCCATGAATGAAGGTTCATGAGCCGCTCGTGTGTGGTGCGGGTGCTGACGATACCATATCGTCTTGTGAATCAGAGGAGAAATTGTTTTTTATTTTTCTTATCCTCCCTCTGTGATTCAAAGTTTATAGCGCAGTGCTAATAATCAAAGCGGTCCGAGCGGTCGCTCGTGCTGCGGGGCGGCGGGGGCGGCCGGTGCGTTGCCCCCTCCCCGCTGTGCCACGCGTGCCGGGCAGACAGATTACACACGGGCGTGGCGTGTGCGAGGTGTGGCAGCCCGATAACACACATAGGCTGGCTTTGTTGATAAGCATTCCAGGGGCCCGCTGGCTGGGCCTCGGCCGGGCCGGCCTACCTGGTGCTATCTCCCCGCATCATAGGTAGCGCTTCGCGCCGGCTGCCCCGCACGAATTCATCCTCTCTCTCTCTCTCTCTCTCTCTCTCTCTCTCTCTCTCTCTCTCTCTCTTTTTTTCTCTCTCTCTCTCTCATCGCCCCGTCGCGGTTTTCCAGGCATATTGACGTGTGTTTCGGATTGATTGATGCGGAGTGATGGACGCATGGCGGGAGTCAACGTGCAGCGGCGATGCTGCCGCCTGGAGGACGGCGACGACGCCGACGCCAGGAGCCTGGCCGCGCCCGCGGTCACGCCCGTCGTGGCGAAGAGCCGCGATGTGACCAAGATGCTCATCACGCAGTACACGGCGCTGCTGCTGCAGTCCATCCGGCGGCCCGAGGCGGCGCCCGGAGCGGCGCCCGGAGCGGCGCCCGGAGCGGCGCGCCGCGACACCTCCCCACCCTCGTCCTCCTCGTCCACCTCCTCCGGGCTGGACCTGGACGCCCTGCTGGAGGACCCGCTGGAGGAGCCGCGGCGCTGGCTGCACAACGAGGGCTACATCGGGCCCGGACCCTCGCACGGCTACAGGTAACCACGCTCCCTCCGGCGGCAGCCGCCGTGCGGGTAGGCAACGCGCGCACACCGCTGCGCACGCCTGCCAGGAGTTGCCTACCCCCCAGGCGCTCGCAAACGGGATATAACGCAAAGGAGTTTTGGGTAGCCAAAATTCATGTTTCGGTTACTAAGCACACTGCATTTTCCACAGAATAAGTTATGATTTGAAAACCGAGCTGTTGACCTTTATACGTTTTTTTGTCTTCTCATTTGAACATCTTTATCACCATACTGAACAACTCTACAGTGTTGAGTTTGCGCACGGAGTCAGAGAACCATTCGGCGTTGTGCGCCTTGCCGGTCCGGTACCGACAGCACCAGTTCGGGAAGTCGTTGAGAAACACCGATTAGCCGGGAGGTTTAAGAGTCGCGGCGCGGTGCTGCGGTGGTCACTAACTCTCTCTCTCTCTCTCTCTCTCTCTCTCTCTCTCTCTCTCTCTCTCTCTCTCTCTCTCTCTCTCTGTCTCTCTCTCTCTCTTTTCTGGGTGAAATGCAATCCCGGATAGACATCGAGAGGTCATAAAGCTGGCGCAGCAGCCGGCGCAGAGGGCGTCTCTGTGCACTGCGAAAGTCTTGCACGCGAATGTCTGTGGCGGGGCGCCGCGCTGCACGCATTGTGTGCTCTCGGGGGCCCCGGTCCCGGCTCTCTTCCGGGCTGCCCGCCGGCCCGTCACGCGGGGAGATATACACACGTACTCTCCGGCCAAACAGTTATTTGTGGCCGTGCGATCCTCGCGCCGCGAGCTGCGCGGAGCCGGGAGGAGTGGAGGGTGGAGGGGGCGTCGCCGCGGTGCCGGCTTGTCGAACGCGTAAGCAGATCTCCTAAACGCTGTCCACACGAAGCGGGGGAGCGGCGCGGCGGGGCGGCCGCGGGGACCAGCGGGGACCAGCGGGGACGCGGAGGCCCCCCACCGCCACTACAGATGATCCATCACTGCGAGCCGATCCGCAGCCCCACCAAATTATTCATTCAACTTTTTTAAATGCTTTTTTTTTTGCATCCGGACTGCGAGGCTCGGTTTCCCCGCCGTAATGATACGATTAATGAATCACCGTTTGGCGTCGCAGCCGCGGCAGAGAGACGACTTATTAGTTCTGTAAATCGATCATCCCCTCCGCTTCTCATGCTGACACCCCCGGGGCCCCGGGCCGGCAGGCTGGGGGCCGGCTCTTCTGCGGCCGCTGCCGGACCGTCGCGTCCGGCGGGCCGGCGGCGTGGCGCTGCGGCAGCTGGGGGGTGATAGAATTACGTTTAAGACCCGCGGCGTGGCGCACGGCCGCCGTGGCGCGGCGGCAGCGGCGAGCACGGGGGATTTATTGCTCTTCTTATTGCGCACTGAGGGCCGGTCCTTCCTCCTTCGGCTGCTAGAAATGCTGGAGGACCGTCTCTCTCTCACTCACTCTTCCCCCCTCCCTCTCTCCCTCCCCCCCCCCCCCCCCCCCCCCCTCTCTCTCTCTCTCTCTCTCTCTCTCTCTCTCTCTCTCACGCTCACGCGCGCTCCGCACCGTCGAAACAAATCGAATAATGAAGCGTTTGCCGGCCTCGACGTCGACCTTCCGATGTGCTGCCGCGCCCTTTCCTCTCTTTTCATCCCTTATTTTTGCTCCATTCTTTTTTTCTTCCTTTTTTTCCCTCGACTGTCTTCTTCATCCCCTTCCTCCTCTTTTTTTTTCGTCGTCGAGATTACTCACTCGGGCAGCGATCAAGGCAGTGGGCGTCCATCCGCCCCGCCCCGCAAGCGACCCCCTCGCCAGGCCGCGCCAGGCCGCGCCAGGCCGCGCTCTCCAACCAGATCAGCTTTCGTTCCCTAACACGCCTCTCATCCCCCCGCGCGCCCCAAAAGGACAGAACAGGGAAAAATGGGACATAGCGGCCGAGAGCGGACAGATGGGACCGCGGTGGCTCGCGGACACGGAGAAGACGGTCCTGACGGAGCCGCGGTGTTTACGCGTTGCTCTCCGCCTGCCGCTCTGTCTTTTCGCTGGTCTGCATAAATTACGGTGCGCGTTTTCATTTTCTGGTCGGAGCAGAGGAGAGGGGCGGAGAGAGAGAGAGAGAGAGAGAGAGAGAGAGAGAGAGAGAGAGAGAGAGAGGAGAGAGAGACGGGGCCGCAGCTAATGTATTTGCCCTCGCGGCCCCACGGCCCAAATTAAAGTGCCCCGGGCCGCGTAAGGAATGGTCATGAACTCGGTATGAAGTGGCGGGGGCGCGTGTAGTGTGTTGGCTCCTTCTTGTCTTCCAGGAGGAGCCGGGAGGAGGAGGAGCAGCAGCAGCCGACCCGCGGGGCGTTAACGGCGGCCTGCTGCCCCTCTCACCCCTTTACCACCGCGCTAAATGGCGTGGGCCGTTCCTCCGTACAGTGCGCCGAAGACATACGCCGCCGCTGCTGCCCGACATAACACAGCCAGGAAGTCAGGCAGCCAGACAGACGGCTACCTGACCGTGGCTGTTCTCGGCCGTCCCTTGAAAATTCTTTAAAATTGTACAATGGGCGAGGTGTTCTGCTCCCGTCGGAATTTTTCCGACGAGAAATGGCGAGGAATTTGGCGGTCCAGCCGAGCCGAGCCCGGCGCAGCGAGCCGCTCGGCGCGCTCCCCTCACCGGCGGGGCCGCGGGGCGGGGCCGGGTGGAGGTTACGCACTCCTTTGGCTTGCCTCTTTGACTGCGGCGCGCCGTCCCGCCGCCGTCCCGGGGTCCGCGCGCGCTTTGACTGCTGAGGTGGACGAATTGAGTTACTGACTGACTGGCTGTGCGGGTGCGCGGCGCGGCGGCGCAGGCCGGGCCGCGGGACGGAGGTCCTGCACAGACACGACGGGCAGCAGCTCCTATGAGAACCGAGTCGGAATACTGCTCCGAGGGATTCCGAGGGGATGCGCGGGAATACTTGGCGGAACACGGCGGCACTAAGCTGCGGCCGGCCTGTGCCGGTGACGGCCCCGCCCAGGAGGCTGACAGTTGCCGCCCAAGTCCCGCACCCGGACCCACATATATTTCGGACTATTAGTTAGTCGGGTCCGGCCGGCACCATGGGCGTCATCGCATGACATCACGCCGCGCTCCGACACCTCCGCACTCCGTGTCGGCGGACAATGGCGGCTCTCGGCCGGCCTGGCCGCGCTGCCGCCGCTGCCGCTGCCGCCGCTGCTGCTGCTGCTGCTGACCCTCCGCGGCCCCCGATCCCGCGGCGGCGACGCCGTTTAGTGCCTCTCTCCGCGGTGTACGGTTGCAGGAGTGGCGGCGGCGCCCGGCGTATTCCTTGGCTGCGCTCCGCGCTCCGCGGGACACGCGAGTTTTAGTGCCGCCATTCCGCCGCACCAGAAGGAAAACGCTGGGCCGCGGCCGCGGACTCCGGGGGACGCCCACCCCGCACAAATCACAGGGCAGCGCAGGCCGCGCAGGCCGCGGGGGCCGGCCATAAAGCAGCAGGCCCGGAGGCCCGGAGGCAGGCCGATGATATCGCCGTGTTCGCGGCGGGGCAGAGTATCGCTGGGAAACAATGGCGAGGTTCGGCGGAGACGTCTCGAGAAGGGGGCCGCTCACGGGGAGGCCGTGATGAGGAGAGGATCCTCGCCCAAGTGCTGAGCGATACTGCGTACGAACTTGGTGAAAGGCAGCGGTGAAAAGCCGCGGCGAGAGACTACGTACGGTGAAAAACTACACCCACAAGAAAGGTTACTGTTATTGGTTTTGCCGAGTAAAATTCACTTGACTTAAGTAAAATTTACTTTATTTCAGGAAAATTTCCTTGTGAAAGCCAGGTATATGTCTGGATGTACGGTGTAAAACTATGGTCAAATATATGACCATATACCGCCATACACAGAGCATTTTACCTTGGTGTACCCTTTTAGTTGCGGAAAGAAGGCCATACCACCGCGCGCTTTAATTCCCATCGCGAAATGCGCGGCCGACGCCCCGTTGTTTATTTCCAGTCCACGTCCCGAAAGCCCGCAAAGCGCGTGCATGGCGGCGGAGGGCGGCCGGCGGGGCCCGGAGAGCGTATCTCCCCCGCGCAGCCCGCGGAGCCAGAGCTGCATTACTCTGATTCCTTTGACCTATCTGCATGCCGTATGTAATCCTCTCAGCTGTGTGTGTGCAGCACTTTCTACCTCTTTCCTGTCTCTCTCCCTCTCTCTCGCCCTGCGTGTGTGGACCCGCCCTTTGCTCTAGCCGCGTAATCGGAGCGAGCCGAGGGTGGTGGGCGCCGCCGCTGCTGCCGCTGCTGCTGCCGCTGCCGCCTCGGCTTTGCCGCCCTGTGTGCCAGATTTGCTGTCGAAGGAGATTAACAGCAGGGCCGGGCGGGGCGGCCCTCCCCTGACGGCCCTCCTCAAACAGACCGGGGGCAGCTCTCAAAGAAAAATAATGAAAATAAAATGAGAGCAGGGAAAAAACACGAATAAAAACACATTTCATTCCGCGCGTGCGGATCTCAGGATTCGATTTCCATTACACCTCGGCGGCGCCCCGCAGCAAAGCCTCTCCTCAAATTAGCGAGCGCGCGAATCTCCTGCGACCGCAACAACGGCACCGTCACCTCCGCCACCCGCTCTGTCCTGCCTATGACGAGGCTGCGGCGGTGGAGGAGGATTGCAATCGGTGCGAGCGCCTGCCAGGCCACGACGGCGGCGCTGTGCGGCGCTGTGCGGCGCGAAGCGGTGCGCTCCCAGGTCAGGAGGAGGTCGAGCTGCGACCCCCCCCCCCCTCTCTCTCTCTCTCTCTCTCTCTCTCTCTCTCTCTCTCTCTCTCTCTCTCTCTCTGTCTCTCTTTCCCTCTCTCCCCCTCTCCCTCTCTCTCTCTCTATTTCTCTCTCTCTTTCCCTCTTTCCCTCCCCCCCTCGCTTCCTACTCCGGCGTCGTGTCTGCATGTCGTGGCATTTAGCACCGCGTGGAGTCTTTAAAGGAAAGTAAAGCTGGAGCACGCCGCGATAGAGCGCTCACTTTACGGCGGCAGCAGAGACAGTGTCGCCGCTCCCGAGGCCGTCATGGCTTCACAGCGCTCGCTACCGTGACGGCGACATGGCGCCTGCGGGTGCCGGGGTAGGCCGGCCCGCACCACACGCGTGCGTGCCTCCCAGCCAGCCCTGCCTACCCGCCAGGCGGCGGCGCGGGGCTCAGTGCGGCGACCACGGTGTAGAGAGAGAGATCTCTCCACCGCGGCTGCGACGAACGGCCGCCTCCTCGGCATTACGGGCGGCGGTGATGGACGTGCTTTGTGGATGACCCCCGTGCGGGGACCTGCGGAGTGACCACCGCCAGACCCGCCTGCCCCGCCCCGCCCCGCCCCCGCCCCCGGCGTGAATGAGATGGGATCCTGTGCGTCCTGTTGTTGTTCGCATCCAACAGCCAGAGCGCGTGGGTGCAAGGACGAACGGGGAAGAAAGACTGCAACGGTTGAATGGGAGGGAGAGGGAGGAAGAACGGGGGTTGGGGGGGTGGAGGGGAGAGAATTGCGATGGAGGTGAAGGAGAAAGGGAGAATGAGGTGGCAAAGAGAGAAGCCGAGAGAATCAACAGAGGTGTGTGCAAGAGAGGGAGAGAGAGAGAGAGAGTAGGGGGGGGGGGGGGATTCCGAGCCGACACGGGAGGGGGGGGGGGGGACATTCGCATGAAAATGTAGGCGATTCAGATCCGGCAGGCGGCTCGTGGCTCGTGCTCACAGGCAAAGCATTCCACCCATCATCGGGGCGGCGGGAGTCGGCCGGTAGTCGAACCCGCGGCCTCCCGCCCGCGTCCCGCTCACGGAGGCGCCTATCAAAAGATTATTCGCGCCGCGCTCGCAGCTAAAGCCCGGCCCCGGCGCGGTGTGGCGGCGTTGGCTGACGCGGCGTGCGATCGGACTCGCTCGACCGCTCCGTGCGCCAGGCGCGTGGGGCAGCCAGCCGGGCGGGCGGGGCGCGCGACCCGCAGCCTGGAACTGCCGTGGGTCGCGCAGCGGTCGCGTGGCACTCGCGTGACACTCGCGTGACACTCGCGTGGCACTCGCGTGGCACTCGCGCTGTGGGGTCACTCACTCGCAGCCGAATGGTAATTGCCCGAACGTATTCGCTTTGTGTGCTGTTTGCTTGCGCTCTCCTCCGCGGCGACGCGGCGCGGGGACTGGACTCGGCATGAGCGCTCACAACTTGAGCAAATGTTTGCCGATCCCGGCCAGACGAGCGCTCATTTTCCTTCCCTCGCCCGCGCCGCTCCACCCGGGCCGGTGTCCTCTCTCTCCGTCTCTGTCTCTCTGTCTGTCTGTCTCTCTCTATCTCTCTCTCTCTCTCTGCCCTCCAGTTGTCCAGCGCGCGGCGCCCAGGCTGGAGAGGGGCGAGGCCCGAGGGCGTGGTCCACGGGGCTAGGCAGCCGGCGCAGCCGCGCCAGGATGTGTAAATCAGGCAACGAAACGCCATAGGGACAGGCTGGGGACGGGACAGGGAACCTGTCTGGGCGTGTGCCCAAACGGGCCGCGCCAACAGACGGCAGGCCGCGGCAAGCAGCGCCCGGCAGGCAGCGCCCGGCAGGCAGGCCGGCGGTGCCAACCTCACGCAACAGGCACTGCACGTCCCGGCCGGCGGCGGGCTGCATGCGACAAGCACATAAGCGCCCCCGCAGGAGGGGACCGCAGGGCTGCCAACCTGCGGGCCGTGGGAAACACGCGCCGGGAGCGCCGTGCCAGCCGCCCTGTGCACCCGCTCTGGCGCTCTGCGGGACAGGGTATTCCGCAGGGCAGCCGGATCGGAAGCGCGAGTCCGCGGCGCTGCTTGTGACAGCTGACCACCAGATCACGCCGTCGGCACGGAGCTCAGCCGCCCCCATTTTGTTTTCGGTGGCTTCCCTGCCTCGTGTAACTTTTTACATGTACCGGAAGGTCCAGTGAACGGCGGCGGCTGCGGCCCCCGCTACTGCTTTGCTCGCCGCTTCCGACCAGCGCCGTGCGGAATGCCCTACCGGCTCGGCGGGTCGAGGCGCCGTGTGTCGCCGCGTGTCGCCGCGTGTCGCCGCGTGTCGCCGCGTGCCGCCGCGTGCCGTGCCGTGTCGTCGTGCCGCGCGGTCGGCTGTTTGTCCCGCTCTCGCGGCGCGAAATCTTTATGGCACGACGTGCGTTATGGTCTGGACATGTGCATCAGCTACCAAGTCATGTCTCGCATGCATATCGGAGCGGGACTTATACGCGCGCACACACACACACACGCACAGCACGCAGGACTTGCCTGCCGGAGTTGCTCAATCCGAAAGAGGAGGTCGGGACGGACGCGCGACCTCGGCCGCGACGATGTCTCCCGCCGGGCCGCGGGCCGCCGCCTGCCGGCCGGCCCCGCCTGCGTGCAGATAGCAGTACTGGCACCGCTCCGCACTCCTGCAGACACAGCAAGCTTGCATTATTTTCACGACGTCGTCGTCGCCGGCCGCATCGCGCGGGGAGACGCGACGCGGCGGGAGGGGACAACGCGGTGAGGCGCGGCGGTGGCCTCCGCTGCCTCCGCGGCGCGGCCGACGGGATGCCATCGACGTGAAATACGCCACGCCCGCCGCAGGTCAGGGATGCGGTGCCGTTGTGCGGCGTGCACTGCGGGGCAGGGAGATCGCAAGGAGCTAATCTCGGAGCAAACATCGACCCCCACCTCTTCTCGTCACGTCCCTCACTAGACACACCCTCTTTCCTGTTTCATCTTGCCTTTCCATACAACCCCGTCCTCCCCCCTCCGGACCGGGCTGTCCCCGCCGCCGCTGCCGCCGCCGCCCCCTTCCTGGCCGTCGTGTGGCTGGCCCCGTTACAAATGTCCAGGACGTGCGAGCGTCGCCCCCAGTCGCCTCGGGGCAGCCCCCGCCCTGCCCGGCCTGGCCGCACCTCCCCCGTCCTCCGCCCCCGGCACTTCTTTAGTACTTCCCTCGTACCCTTTCCCTTTTCAGCCTCAGCCTCCCCAGCTGATCCGGGAGAACTTGTCGCCGAGTTTTACCTCCCGGAACGACAAGTCGTTGTCGCTGTCCCGTGATGGCCCGAGACCGAGACGGTTCCCCGGATGCGTCAACATGGCGAAACACCGAAACTCAGTCGGTTCTCCGCGTGCCGCGCCGCACCGTGCCGCACCGTGCCCCGGTCCCCCGGTATCGACCCCGGTCCCTGGAAGTCCGGTCCGTCGTTCGGTCGGCTGGACACGCGCGGGGCGCGGCCGGCGGTGTGTTTGGACAGTGACACACAGCGGGGGCCGGGAGGCCCGGGGCGGCAGGCAGTGCCGGAGTGTGCATGCTGTACTGCGGGTCAGGTGGAGGAGCCCGGAGGCACCGGAGGCCGGAGTGTGAACGAGAACAACGGCCGGGCCGCTGCGGGCGCGGGGACCGGATATTAAAAACAAGTGGAGCGAAAGGGGTGCCGCGGGGGCCCGCGGGGGGGGGGGGGGGGTGACGCCACCCCCCGCGGCTCTACCCGCGCGTGTGTAGTGTCGACCGCCCCCACCCGCTCTGGTGCTGCTGTTTAGGCCGTTTGCGGTCAAGGAAACATTTGTTTCCGAGGGGGTGGGGCCGGAGGGGAAGAGAGCGGAGGGGGGAGCCGCGGGGGGTCAGGCGGCCGCCCTGCTGCCCACACAGTGCTGCAAACAAATCACGAGAGCGGTTGCATTTCAGCTCGAGCTGGTTAATGAGACCGGGTCGCCAGGGGGGACCGTGGAGACGACCGTCCAACGGGGGTCGGCAAGGCGGCGTGTGGCGCCCGGAGGGCCAACACCACAAACTTTTGGAGGAGTCAGATGAGCGTCTGTAAACCGAAAAAATAACTAAATGTGGCACGTAGTGCGCAGCTTTCTACAGCAAATATGGAACAACAAACGAGCGGAGTGTGAAAGTATTTCTGAAGTGTTAATGTGTGCAGTGTGTCGAGTGGTGGTGTGGTGTGGTGTACCCACCCCTAAGTGTAACCCGGCGTGCAGGCAGGGCCCCCACGTCCCCGGCGCCGGACTGGCGCCGGCGCCAGTGTCGCCTCGTTATGAGGGTGTCGGTTTGCGGGGGGTGGATGCGGATAGATTGGCTGGCCTGCCAGGGCCCGCAGGACCCGCAGGGCCCGCAGGACCGGAGTCAATCTGTGTCACTGGAGTGACGGGGGTGGGTCCGCGCCGCCGGGTCCGCGCCGGGCCCGCATGTGGGTCAGGGCCCCCTGCCGGCCTACAGCTCCCCCGGGACGCGCGCGTCGCGACACGAGCTGCATGCCAACAGGGAAATACTGTGCGCAGTTTCTGACGGTCTTTTTGGGGCGGCGAAACTTCGCGGGGGTGCCCCCCTCGTCGTGTTACTTTGTGAGAGGAACTGAACGACGGTCAGTGTGCACTGGAGGACGCGCGGGACGGACCGGGGCGCGGCGGCCGAGGCCAGACCTCGCCTACTGCGGCCGTACGCTCTCGCGAACATTTAAAATTGCGACCACACTCTTGGAGTTGAATAATTTTAGGGAAAATCGAAATTAAAAAGTATAATGGCATTCCTGAAATTCAATCTGCGAAATTAATCTGATCGAAGCTAAATTCGTCGCTCGCCCTCTCCACATTCCCCAGCGCACCGACAGGAGGGCGGCGTGGGTCGGCGGCCTCCCCTGTAATCCGGAGCAGCTCGTCGGGGACCTGGCGGGGACCTGGCATGCGTCCTGGCGCCGCCCGCCGCCGCCCGGCCGGCCCCTCCGCACCATTGGAATTAGACACTGTGGGTCATTTGCGTGCCGATCGCCGGCAAGGCTGGGCCGGCCGCAGCCGGGCTAGGCAGGCTAGCCGGGCTAGGCGGGCTCCGGAGGCGGGGCAGCAGGGCGGAGGACAAGGGGCTGGTTGTAAGGGACTCGATGTAGCATACTATTCAGCTGGAATATACAATGCCGGAGCAGCAGGGGCTGCTCCTGGTCGCCTGGCGCGGAGAGGGGCTCCTCTGTGGTTACAAACCCTACGATCTACAGCAGCAGCAGCGGCGGCGGCAGCAGCACCCCCCTGCCAGCGCGGGCCGTGGGGGCGGCCGGGTGAGGGAGAGGGAGCGGGATGGGCCGATAGGCTCTGGCATTCGGAAACAATGTGACCGACAGTGACAGCCAATAATCGCGTCAGGCCGGGAGGGCCGGGCGGGCCGGGGCCGCGGAGGGTTGCGGAGCGGGAGGGGCGGCTGCGTCTCCGGACTCGTACACTTTAACAGCCCGAATTGTAATAGCGACTGTGAGCGGCGGAGTCGGGGGCGGCGGCACCGAGGGCTGCATGGATTGCCGGGGGGAGCCGCGCGACGCGGTACTCTCCGCATGTCCTCGACGGGGACCTTTCCCTGCCGTCATATTCCCCGCCCCCGCCGCCCGCCGCCTCGGTCTCTGACTGCAGCGGGCGGACACAATTCCGACAACAGTGCTGCTCTGCGCGCCGCCGCCGCCGCCGCCTTTCGTCAGTTTCCCTGAATTAGCGAGTGCGGCTCTCTGCCCGGGTCGGAGCCGCCGGGAGGGGCGTGGCGAGGCGTCGGAGTGACGGGGGCGGCCGGGGGCCGCGGGGGGCCGCCGGGGGCCTCAGACGTCTGCGCCGCGTCTTTGCATATTCATCTGGCACGGACTGCAGTGCAGTGCGGCGCGGCCGGAGGGTGCGGAAGCGGGGCGGCCGTTCACCGCCCGGGCGGGCGGGAACCGCGCGCATCTGCCGGCCGCGTCGAGGGAGGCAAAGAGAAGGGCAAGGGTGGGTCCGGCTCTCTGAGGCGCCGCGTCGGTGTCCACCCGGCCGGGGCCGGCGGGGTCCGCAGGCCGGTCCCGGTCCGGAGGGTCCCCGGCAACGGTCTGCTGCTGCGGAGCGTCGCCGCCGTCGTCACGGGGCGGGCGCTTGACAAAGTTGGAATCATCCTCTCTCTCATCCCCCGTCGGGGCGTCCCGTCCCGCCGGTTGCTGGCATCGCCCGCCAGCCCGATGAGTGCGAGCGGTCGAGGGGTGAGAGGGCAGGACGGCAGCGGCAGAGAAAGCGGCGGAAAGTTCAACTCCTTGGAGACCCTCATGGTTCTGGCGCCGCCGCCACTCCTGTCTGTCTTCGAGAGCTATCCGGCCCGGCCAGGACCTTTTAGCCATCGCGGCACGCTGAGCACGGCCTTTCAAGCGACAAAATGAACACAAAGGAAATAAACGTTGAATTTTTTCCCGATTGGAACGCAGTAAAATGTCTACGAAGAAAATGAAGCCTTCGTAGAATCCTTCGTATTACGAAGGATTTCTTCGTAGGCTACGAAGGAATGCTTCGTAATACGAAGAATCCTACGAAGACCTCATTTTCTTCGTAGCCTATGAAGACTGTCTTCGTAATACGAAGCCAGGTCTTCGTAGGATTTTTACTGTGAAATTGTCAGTGTTCCGGAGACAAAAAAATGAAATCGCCCGCTTACTCGACAAAGGAAGTGACTGTCGCGCTGTACCAGCAGCGCTTCCCGCCGTGTGCTGTTTTTTACTTTCTCTCTCTCTCTCTCTCTCTCTCTCTCTGCTGTTTCGCTTTAATTGTCTGGGTCCGGTAGGTACTGTACGGGGCGACGACGAGTAACAGAAGTGCGGGGCTAATAGGGTTGTTAAAACTACCACCGTGCGCGCAGTCGGCGCGCACAACAGTGTCTCCGAACGCGTCCCCCTCCCCTCTCCCCCTCCCCTCTCCCCCTCCCCTTTTCACCACCACCCTCCCGCATCCCGACCGCCTCTCTTTTCCCCAATAGAGCGCACAGTGTCGCCAACTTTTTAAACTCCTCATAATTGTTTTTTCTCTTAGCGGCGCGTAAGAAATAAGAGCGAGGGCGGGGAAGCGGGGCGGCGGGGCGGCGGCAACGGGGGAGGAACGGGGTCTTCTTTCCGCGCCACCCGCTCTCCTGTCGCCGAGTGCGGCCGCGTCCGGAAAAAGAAGCGAGAGAGAGAGTGCGCATGAAAATTGTCTCTGCCAGTTTTACTCCGCCGCGGCGCGGCGCGATACGACGATATCAGAGGGCAGTCGTGCGGCCGTTTCGCACGCGGCCACCCAAGACGCCGCCGCCGCCGCCGGTGCCGGTCCGTCCTCTTTGCATGGCGGCCGCTGCCGCAGTAAATCGACTTAGCACCTCCCCGATGAGATATTGAATAAGTTGCCTTGTTGCGTCGCGGTCCTCTTTTTATTTTCCCCGTCGACGTCGCCGCCCTGCCGTCCTCTGCCGCCTCTTCCTCCTTTTGTTCGTCCGTCCGCAGGGCAGTCACCGTCATGAAGGGGGAGGGCGGGGGCGGAGGCGGGGCGGAGGTGGGGGCGGAGGCGGGGGCGGAGGTGGGGGCGGAGGTGGGGGCGGAGGTGGGGGCGGAGGTGGGGGCGGAGGCGGGGGCGGAGGCGGGGGAGGGCGACTTATTATTTAGGCCTCATTGGCAGGCATCGACCAGCCGGCGGCCCCTTGGGCGGCCCCTTGGGCGGCCCCGTGTAGTACGCTGTGCCGAGCACCGGAGGTTTACGTACGCGTGAGGACGCGGCCGTGCTGCGCCGTGCAGTATGGAGGCGGCGGAACAGCGGCACCACCACCGCCACCAACCACAGAGGGCCACACCAAACTGAGGCCGCAATTTTCCTTACGCAAACTGAGCAGATAGAGGGGTCGGCGGGGCGGGCGGGGTCGGGGGCGAAATATGAATGGTAATGGAATATTAAAGGCGGGCGGCTCCGTCATTCTCGCTCTCTGTCTTTGCTCTCGGCAGGTTCGGGGTCGCTCTGTATGTACTACTGCAGCACCATAATTCAAATTTTTTAAATCAAATTTTTATAATATTTTATCTGTAATTCTTTTCTTTGTTATCGAGGGTGGACATTGCTATCGTAGAGAGAGAGAGAGAGAGAGAGAGAGAGAGAGAGAGAGAGAGAGAGAGAGAGAGAGAGAGAGTTTCTTCAGTTTTTGCATAATTTATGGGGGGGATAAAAATTTACAAAGGGGCCTGGAATGAGTTAATTTTGTTATAATATTGATGCAGTGCGAAAATGTTTGCCTATAAGTGAATTTTGTGGGTGATGCTAAAGAGTGAGAAAAATGTTTGGCCTAAATGCTACAATACCAAAAATTTAATTTTCCATAGAAATAAAAAGGATGTAGAAGAGAGAGAGAGAGAGAGAGAGAGAGAGAGAGAGAGAGAGAGAGAGAGAGACTACACTTCTGGTGAACTAGCAGTCACTCCGATCCATGATATACGTTTAACACCAGGCGACCGGATCAGAACATGAAACGAATGCCAAAAATGTCGGACAAGGTTATCTGCCTCCGAGACGGAAACGAGAGTGTCTGTGTACGAGGGGCGCCGCGCCGAGCGCTGGGTGAGAGCCGGGCCGGCAAAGGGATTTCTCCAGCCATGCCAGCCTCGGCTCCTCCTCCCCCACTCTCCGCGCGGCACTGGCTGCGCTGCTCGCTGCTCGCTGCTCGCTGCTCGCGCGCTGCGTAGAACGCCGTGGAGGTCGGCAGCCCATCGTGCTCGCGTGCGCTCCGGGGCGGCGGCGGCGGCGAGCACGGCGCGCGGAGGCGGCGCTGCAGTGCGCACCAGAGTGCCCGCCGCCGCCGCTGCTGCCGCGCTCTTTGCCCACAGCTCTGTGCGGGAATGAACAGAGACCATTCCGTGTAGAGCTCTGTCTGCGCTCGAGTTCCCCCCGGCGGCAGGAGGACTGGGTCGGTTGCTGACCGCGTGCGGTGTCCCTGCCGCTGTGGCACGCGTGGCGGCGCGTGGTGTGTGTGCGTGCGCAAACTGTTTCAATCTGTGTGCGGGACGGTGTTGGCAGCGGCGGCGGGGCCTGGCGTGCGGTGCGGGCAGCGGCAGCGCATAGTTACCCGGCCCGGCCCGCGTCCGCGGAGGCCGCGGCAGCAGCGTAGTTTGGAATGCTTGTTCTGCCCGTCCCACGCGGAACGTCGGAACTACACGCGTGCCCGTCGGGAGCATGCCATGTACGCGTGTGTGTGTGTGTGTGTGGCATGTGTGATGTGATTCACGCCATGCCTTGCAAACCGCACCAAACTTTTCTCCAACTTGTTTTATTTCTATTTCAAGCGGCAGCTGACGCTGTATCGCGCTACCCGCAGAGCCGCGCTGCTAACCCACCCTGGGACACACAAAGACACAAGACACTCGCAAGCGCAATGCGGCTTTTCGTGGGAATGCGAAATCCGTTCGCTATGCAAAAGCCGCATCACTCATGGCAACCATTGCTATCCGCCGACCATGAGAAAAATGGTCCCGCCCGCCGGTCCAACGTCGTCGTCGAGATGCTGGCCCCGGATTTGGCCGCGTCGGGATTTTGTTTTTCCCGGGGCCGCCGGCGACACGGCGCCGCCGCCGCGATGGCATCCGTGCCGAGGTGGCGTGGCGTGGCGTGGCGGGGCGTGGCGTGGCGTGGCGGCGTCACAGCGCAGGGCCCGCCCAGGCCCGCCTCCGCGTTGCGACACAGATTTTAGCGCGCGGCCCGGAGAGAAATATTGCCGGTCCCGATTCGTGTGTCGAGGGATAGGAGTCGGAGCCGGCGGGCGCCTGCGGGGCGGGTGTCCTTGGAGAGGGATGGGATGGCGCCCCGACACGTCACCCGCAGCCCGCCCCGCTCGCATCCGTCAGAGCCGACGCCGCCGACGCGGTTGGCGTTTCTTGTTTCGGCGCCGCTATTTCGAGTCCCGGCCGGCGGCCTCGGCTGATGTGCGATGTGGCCGCCGCCGCCGTCCCGCGGGTGATGCCTGCCGATGCTGATGCACATCTGACCCACATTTCACATCGCGGCCGCGACTTTCGCGCGCCGCGCCCTCCGTGACTGCGGCATCCACTCACGTCGGCCGCCGCCCCGAGGGGAGTCTCCGGCGGCATCCGGGAGGACGCCGTCGAGCACCGGCAAAGCTGCCGTCCGCCACGCCGCCTCGCCGCGGGCCGCGGACGGGTGTCACTTTCGGGCGCGCGCTGGAACGACGACGGGATCGAGGCCGCGACGTGAGCGCGACCCCCCGCAGAGGAGGCGGAGCCGCGGCCCTCGCGGCTCATAATCCCTCCGAGTGCGCTGCTCTCCCGCCGCGAGGGGCGGCCGGGAATCACTTTCAGTGGTGCATAAACAGTCCTCGGCGCCGACGACGCGGCGGCATCGTGGCGGCCGGCGGCGGCGTCCCGGAGACCTCCCCGTCGTCGTCGGGCCGACAGCGGCCGGGGGAGGTCCCCACGTCCCTGTGCCGCCGCCTCCTCGAAACGCTCTCACCCGCCGCGGTCCGGCCCAGAGTCCAGAGGGCGGCCGGGGGCCTCGGGGCCGCGCGGGCCCGGACGGGCACGTGGCAGCACAGGGGGTGCGGGGCCGGACGGGGGCTGCACTCGCGCGCCGCGTGACCGGAATGCCGAGTCGCCAATTAAAAAATCGCCACGCTGCCATGCAAATTAGCATGGCCGTCGTAGTGTGATATCGCCGCTGTGTGTGTGTGTGCGTGTGTGTGTGTGTGCAGCAGGGGGAGGAGGCCCCACACCACGCGGCCAGCAGCGCCCGGGCAGCAGTGACCAGACAGCACAGCGCTGCCCAAATACGCCGCCCATTAAACTTCATCTGGGCGATTAATTAAAACGATTGCTCTCGCCGTGAAATATGCGGCGCTCGCCCCGCCTGCCTGTGCAGTGATAGCGGGTGGGTGCCGCTGAGCGGACGGGTCGCCGCTGGCCGCCTACAAGCTCGCCGCCGACGTGTTCCATGAGCCGCTTTTTGCTGGCGGCGGCGGCGGCGCTGCCTGGCGGCCTCTTCTGTTGTGGTGGTACGATTACGTTATACGCCCGGCCCGGCACCGCGGCAGTCGGGCACAACCCCCTCTCACTTGTCGATAACCGGAGTTGTTCGTGGACGTCAACTTTTCGCACACACAACAGGGCGCAGGCTGCCTTGTTGTGTGTGAGTGTGAGTGTGTGTGTGTATGTGTACGCGAGCGGTGCATTATGGTTTCTCTCTCTCCCTCTCTATATCTCTGTCTCTCTCTCTCGCTCTTTGGTCGGGCGGCTGGCTGGCTGCGCGCGGCGGGCAAAGTTTTGGCCCACAATGGAGCGAATTTTGATGTTAACTTTGCGGGTGCAAAGGGAAAAGAGGCAAGGCGAGGATAAAAAGGCAGCAAAGCGGGTGCGTTTTCCTCCCCCGTTGTCCCCTGTGGCTTCCGACGTGTGTGTGTGTGATGTGTTGTGTCGTGTGTGAGTGTGTGGGGGGGGGGGGGGGGGTAGTGTGTGTGTGTGTGTGTGTGCGCGCGCGCGCGTTTTCCATTTGCGGTGCTGTCGACTGCTCGGTGTGGCTTCGTTTCTGCCGAAATATTCACACTCCAGCGGATTTGTTTATTTTCTCTCTACGCGGGTGCAATGCAGAAATCAAGTCACGCTGCGGCACTTTCCACAACATGGCAGTGCATTTTGAGGAGGTCGCGGTAGTGCACAGGGTGATCCGTCCCGCCTGCGTCGCGGCCAAGTCGGTGTCGTCGTAAAGCGCGACCACTAAATGCCGCCCAGCCAGCAGCAGCGGAGGGAAAGGTTGGGCGCAGCGCCTCTCTCGAAAGGCTTTGGTCCGCTTCCAAGCAGTGTCTTGCGGCCATGGCACAGCGAATGCATAATCGGACTATCGAGGCATCGATCGCTTTGCCCTGCAATTATTGAGTATCCTGCCATTGCGCCGCTGCGGCCGCTGCTCCGGGCGGCAGTCCTGGAGGCAGCCCTGGAGGCCGCCGCCGGCCCTCGGGTACATCTTCCGTAATGGTAGGTCTGGAAAGTAGTGCATCGGGGAAACTTTGAAAGAGAGAGAGGGAGGGGGGAGGGGGGAGAAGGAGTGAGAGGAAGAGAGAGAGAGAAGTAAAATTCATTACATCGGACGTAGAGGGACAAGGGCACGAGGAGAATCGAAGGGCCGTCCCTTCGACTGACAACTTTTCTCGTGCAATGTTGAAACCCTAGTTAACCAAGGGGTCAACTGGGCCGGCAACATCGCAAAAGGGAGTGGCTCAATGTGGATTGTGTCCTGATGCATATCTTGAAGTGGTCACCCTTATGTCGCCACACACACACACTCCAGCCGTTCGCCGCCGAGACGACAGCCTTGACTGACTGGCCAATCAGAATGCAAGCGACGAACTTGACTGGCCAATCAAAATGCATGCGGCGCGACGCGAAAGGGCGGGCGATGTCGGTCTGCACGCGACGCGGCGGCGGCGGCGGCGGCAGCAGCAGCAGCAGCGGTAGCAGCGGCGAGGTCCGCAGCAGAGGATGTAGTACCCACACAGGACAGGCAGGGTTAAACACGGCGGCCAGTAATGAAACTGTCTCCTGTCTGTGACAACGATGCTGGATGATAACATCAATCTCACTCACGGCACGGCGGGAGGCGCAGCGGCAACGCGAATAAAATACTTCCCCTCTTTATTTATTTTTTTGAACCAAGTGCGGTCTAGTTGGTGTGTTTTTTTTTTCCTGCAGCAGCAGTGGTGAAATTGTTTCAGAGCTGAGCCCGACGCGGCGGCGGCGCGCCGCAGCGAGGCAGACAGGCTTTGCCACTAAAAATCGAAAGCTCTGCGAAGCGCGCCGCCAAAAACGATCCTGCGGACGGGCGGCGCGGAGAGGCCTCGGCCTCGGCGAGGATCCGAGCGCGCGGCCGCCTCCTACGGCTTCGCCTGCTCCGCCCGCTCCGCCTCCCCCGAGACGGTCGCGGAGGCGCTCCGACGGCGGAGGCATGGAGAGCGGCGGGCGAAAGCAAAAGCCAACGCCGTGCGGTGCTGTGCGCGGAGTGTGGCTTCCCGAACGTACTACACCTTACATCAGCCGCGAGACCCGCCTCGGATCGGCAATCGCGGGCCTCGCAGCGCCGCCGCCGTCCTGCCCACCGCCTACCGGAGGAGGTTCCTGCCGTGAATCTGCAGTCCTGTGTTTGCGAGGGCCGCCGGGGCCGGGCCGCCGGGGCATCGCCTCAGTACACACTGCTGTTGTCACGCCGCCGCTCTCACTCGGCCCGTGTTGTTGCTGCGAGCAGCCAGCCGGGCGGCACCGGCGGCACGCGGCGCGCGCGCTCTCCACTTTTTCGCACCTTCATCTCGCCTTGTCTTGTCAGGTTGCGCTCGTGCCCGGCCGCGGTGCAGCCAGAGGCAGCTGGGCTAGGAGGGAAATCCTCCTCGTCCTCGCTGGCCAGTCCTGTGCCGGGCGGCCCTCAGCGCGGGGCTGGCCGGGGTTCGATCCCCGTCTGCGCCGAAAGTCATGATGAGTTTCGCCCCGCTCGGCGGGCCGGCGCACCGGTTGACCCGCGACCGCCGCCCGCGGCGTCGAGTTACGCCAACACTTCGCGTTTTGACCTTCCTCCCCTTTTGTCCGTCCGCCGCCCGCCACGGCGGCGCTCCGCTCCCGAAAAGGAGGCAGCGGCGCGGCGGGCGCCCGGGGCCTCCGCCTGATGGGCCGCCCGTCACTGCGCGCCGCCGCCGCCTCTAGTGCAGCTGACTGATGCGCCTTTGATTTCGCAACATCGGTCACAGAAGCGTCTGTCTACTTTGCGATCCCGCTGCCGTCTGCCGTCTGGACGGAGTGGAGGCGGCGGCGGCGGCAGCGGAGCCGGGGCTCCTCTCACGATTCGCCCTCCCACTTGCACCCATCCCGCCGACACGGCAAATCGCGACACACTTGCCTACGACATCATGATCATCCAAGTGATCATCAAAATGGTCATCACCTTCATCATCACCATCGTCATCATGATCATCACCTTCATCATCATAGTCATCAGCATCATCGTCGTCATCGTCATCATCTTGATCACCGTGTTCACCGTGTCATTAAGGATGACAAGTTTTTTGCGCGCGAGAAATGCCACCGAGCCACATGAAAGAGTTAGCCGCCACGTTGTTATCCCCGCAGGGCTCGCGATATCAACATCTCATAGATTCGCTGTCTGCAGCGCTGTTCGCGGGGAAAGCCGCGTTTCTTTATCGCCGGACCCGCGCTCTGCGTTACGTTGTATACATATATTTTTTGTGCCACTCCAGGATTAGGGTCAGGGCGAAGGAAAGGGGTGGTGGTGTTCTCGGCGAAGCCTTTCGCGAGGCGTGCCGTTCCTCCTACGTCGCTCTCTTGGAGCGGCGGAGCGTCGCAGCGTCGCACGACCCGCAGCAGAACACGCGTCGTCAGCGGTATGGGGGAGGCCGGGAATATTTGACCAGTAAACAAGATCAGCCCCTAACAGCCCGCCGCCCGCCGCCCCCACCTCCAGTCTCGCAGGCCCCCACGCCTCTCGCGCGGCGCCCTCGAGCCTCGCACGCTCTGCTCCGAAACGACCCTGCTGAAAAAATGGCACCAGCGCAACGCTGGCCGGGATCAGTAGGGTACTCCGCGGGAGCCGTGACCGGAAGTATGGGGCAGATGACAACGAGAATGTAGAGCCGGATTCTGAGCGGAGGTCACGAGGGGGCACCGCAGCGGGGAGTATCTACGCTGTACAAGCCGAATGAAAACATTGCATTGCGAGGCTCAACTCTCGCTGGCGATGTTTCACTACTCGTTATCTAATAGGGTCACACCCGCGTTCCGGATCCGGTTCGATTCTTCTTGTCACCTTCTCCACTTCCGACGACGAATTCTTCGGAGTACCCTATTTTTCGCGACCCGACCAGTGCGCCGCCACGAACGGCGCATGCTAATAAACCGAGTCGGATCAGAATGGCATTTAATTGCTCCGCGACGTGAATTTCGCAGAGGGTGACAGTCAGCCGGACGCCGCTCGACCTTTTCCGGCCGCGCCGCGAAGTCACGGCAGACTCACTGGAGAGGAGTATAATCTGCTCTGAATGAATGGCTGAAACGGCGAGTCATTTGTCATGGCGCCGGTCGATGGGACGGGGACCGATGGGCGCGACGGCGCCGCCTGATCCCTCCTGCTCTCTCGCGCCTTCTTATCAAATTTCGCTCTCGGCTGCGCCGTGCGTCGCGCGCTGCGAAAGCTTGTGCCAGAAGGGACTTAACTCTGCGCCGCTCACAGCCAGGGAATCGGCAATTTTCTCGAACGGTGTAGCCGCGCGCGCTGCCGGCGGTAAGTCCACCCTTCCGGTCCCGCCCCTTGCGTGTATTTGGTGTGTGGCTATTCGATGACGTTTAATACGATTCCCGATGCCGATTACGGGAGCCCTCTCCTCCGCTCAGGGAGGGAAGCCAGAGGCGGCAGCGGCAGCGCTGATCCGCGGGCTGCCGCTCTTCAAACAGGCTTCCTCATATATCATTATGCCGTCGCCAGGGCTGCGTGCCGCTAGGGGAGTGCATTCGCGGGGAGCGGCGCGGATTTGTAAAGCCATCACCAGTTAGGGGCAGATAATGTGAGAAATTAGTTTGCCGAGCGGCGGCAGCGCGGGGTTGTCGGAGGGCACACGCAGCCGGCAGGTGACACGCCCCGCGCCGACCAGGTTATAATTTTTGTGACACTCGTCCGACCGGCGACCCGCCGGCAAAGTGGATCCGATGTCCAGCGCCGCGTTAATTTCACGCCGACTGCTGGGAGAGTGCATTTTGTGCGGCCGTGGGACTGGGAGGGGTGGTGACGCCCCCATGATTGATAGGATGCATGGGAGGGGCGGTCGGGTCGGGTGAGGCCGCGCCGGACCGCGGCTCCGGATGCCACCGAAAGAGCACTGAATTCCAAAGAACGAGCCAGAAATCTTCCAATTTCCTACTATTTTTCCAAACTAACTGGAATATGAGGTATGGTTGAATACACTCTCTCGCCGCATTGGAAATTGCCTGAAGATTTCCAAAAATATTCAAAGTACACATTTTCAGGAAAAAGTCGCTCAATTTAACCCCCCCCCCCCCACACACACACACCAAAAAAAGAATTTTCGAGCATATTGCCACTTAGGCCGCGCGGCTTGTACTGTACCGCGGAGTCGTCGCCGACCGCCTTGCATTCAGCACTTCTATTTACGGGGTCTTCTGAAGGATGTCGCTGCTGACGTCGTTTTGCGAGTGGGAGCAAAACACGTTGCGAGCGTGATCCTCATCTGTGGACGTCCACGGCGTCCGGTTGCGGCGTCCGGTCGCGGTGGCGGGGCGGCGGCGGGGCGGCCCTCGCCACCGACTTACCGAGGCCCTCACGGGCGGGTCAGAGGTGGCGGCCGGCGGTTATCTCGGTTACGGCAGCGCCGCGACAGCACAGCGCCGCAGCACGCCGCTCCCAGAGATGATCGCAAAGCGCTTTCTCTCCTCCCGGAAGGAAACACCCCCGTGGCGCGGCCAGGCCGGACTGCACCGCCGGCCGACTCGGCCTCGTTGAACATTAAAAAGACATCATCAGCGGGCTGCGCTGCTGCGCTGCGTCGGCCGCGGCTGTACCAACTGAGGCCGCACCTTTCCCAGCTCATAAATCTTGCACCGGACGACTACTGCTGACCGGGGCGCCGGCGCCGCCTCTCATAACCGCTGCGCTTTGATAGCGGCCGGAGCATCCCGCCGCATGCCCCGGAGGAGGCTGCGGCGCGCTCTTCTCATGGGACCCGCGGGGGTCTCTTTCATAGTGGAGCGTCAATGTCGCTTATTTATCAAGGAGAGCAGCCTCACGATTTATTCATTCGCTCACTCATCCGTTCATTCATTCATTCATTCATTCGTCCGCTCTCGTCAGCGCATGTGGTGGTCGTGGCCGGAAACACCTTTCGCCTCACAAGCTCTCGTGATCCACATAAGAGACTCGACGGAGAGCAGGGGAGCACAGAGCGAGGGAGAGAGAGAGGGGGGGGGGGGTACCAGAGAGAGAGAGAGAATAGGAAGAGAGAGTGAGAGAAAAGGACAGAGGCAGAGGGAGTGAGTGAGTGAGTGAGAGAGACGGAGAGAGGTGGGGAAGGGTGAGGGTTTTTGTCACCGTGCTATCCTCTCGGGAGCTCAATTACCCCGTCGCTGTCCGCTGCAATTTCATCCTCCGGTCGTCTGCGCGCGCTGCCCGGCAGCCGCGCATTGGCTGTGACCCCACTACCACCACCGCCCCCCTGAAATGCACCGCGCCAGACGCGCCGCGGACACTGCTTTACGCGTGTGGCTGCCGCCGCCGCCGCCGCTTCGGCAGGCCTCTCTTGTCCGCTTCTGAGCCCGCCGCCCTCAGAGTGGTGTCCTTCTGGACTTGGGCTTGGCGGCCTCCACCAGCTGCGATTGAGCTTCCCTCCGGGCCGAGACGACTTCCGGGATGTCCGAGTCGCCGGGCGCGCGCGCGCGCGCTGACTGTCAAGCAGCATCGCCTCGCAGAATCCCCAAAAAGTTCACTATTTTCTGCTCGCGGTATTCGAACCCGCGTCCCGTGGCGGCGCGGTGATGTCGCCCGCTGCCGCAGCAGAGTCGCAGGCCGACGCTCTCCCTGTTAGGGGGAGACTGCTACTACTTATTTGTAATGAGACACCCTATTAGTGCTGGCGGCGTATCGCGTGCAGTTGCGGGGAGGGAGCGAGAGAGAGAGATGGAGAGAGGGAGGGAGAGAGACGCCACCACACCGCCACCCCATCGGCCCCCGCAGCATGCAGAGTGAGGCGGCCGGCACCCACACAGGCACCCCAGCCAGTCAGCCAGCCAGCCACCCCAAGACCGGGGTGGGGCGGGCAGTGCGGGCAGCATTGCTGTCATATCCATGTCAGAGCGACGGTCCCGCCGCCCCTGCCGCCGCCCCGCCGCCCCGCCGCCGCCCCCGCCGCCCCCGCCAGCCCCGCCCCGCATTGTCTCCGCCTGATCTCCACTACACACTGCTAACTACCGACACACGCAATGCTCCGTGCCGCTGCGCTGCTCGCTTGCCAGTCTACACACACACACACACACACACACAGAACGCAGGGTGAATGGATCCCTCGTTTGCACCTGCCCGTCCGACCTGACCCACTTACGACAACACCGTGCGCATCTCTGCTAGAAGTACACAGTCGGTCAGGTCTGACACCTGATACTACTGGACTGGGGGATAGAGAGGAAGTGCGTGTCTCTCCTTCGCTTGCTCCGCGCCATTCGCAAGCCGCATATTTCCAGTAAGCAAACGTCATCACCGCACGTTTGCGTGCACAGTACCTGTTGTGTGCTTTACGTACCGGTTCCGTTATTTAAACTTACTGTCGTTTCTTCGGGCCGATCGAGAACGAATTGGCCGGGAGAAAGACGCTTTTATTTGCCATTGCCAATCCGATATATATATATATATATATATACATCTGTACTATATGAATTGTACCGGCCTGACGGGTTGGGCGTAGGGACGAGGTCATTTCGATAACGTCAGGGTATGTCTCCATTCAGATTCAGATTGCAGGGCCTCCCTCCCGCCTCGCTGCCTGCCAGAAGGGGCCCTGTGCAAGAGCGAGGAGAAGGGAGAGGGGCCTTGCGATGAGAGAGGGAGACAGAGAGGAGGGGGTAGGGGGCAAGAGAGAGGGGGGAGAGATATGACTGTGCCGACATGGTTTTTCGGTTTGAAATATCGGCTGCCACCCCCCGCTAAGATTTCGGCACGATTATTTTCATCGGCTTGGCGGCGCATACGTTAGCCGTGCCAGGCCATGGCGGCTATGCCCCGATCAGAGAAGCACGGCCCTCTACGCCTCTGCATTACTTCCCTCTCATTTGCTCCGGTCGCCTGCTCCGCCCTGGTCGCGGCGCGGCTCCCATAGCGGCTCCTCGCCGGCTCCATCATTTGCTCTGTCTCAGTGAGTCATAGGGCAGGGGAGTCCCGCGGCCCGGCCGGTCCCACCAGACGACTTCTGTCTCCTCTCCTCTGCTTTCCCTCTCTCTCTCTCTTCCTCCTCCTCCGCTCTGCCCCTTCCCCCTACACGCGGTGCGCGAGGCCGCGGGGCGAGGAGGCGGGGGCGCGGCGCGAGGTTGCCGAACTTTCGATCGCGGCGCCGTTGCCAACTCCCCGCCGCCCTTCCCCTCCCTCCCCTCCCGCCGGGGGCGGCCGGGGCGGGGGAGAGGCGCCGCCCCGCACAGCCGCCGCCGGCGCCGCTGCATTCCGTCAATCGCAATGGATAGCACCGATGAATGAGTGAATGGTTGCATGAATAGATGAATGCGGACGCGTGAATGAACGAATGCGGGCGAGAGAGTGAGGAGGGGACACGACGCGGACGCGGGGTCGCGCCGGGCCGGCCCTGCGGACGCGCCCCCGCACGCAGAGGCGGCCGTCCACACACGGGACTGGGGCTTTAAACGTGTCCATAACACAAGGTGAGTGTATTGGCGGATATGATGTCCTCTGACGTGTCTCCATCACAGGATGGTGGTGGTAGTGCACTGCCCGCGTCCCCCAGCAGGGCTGTCGCCCCCGCGATGACAAAACCATTACAGGGACGGGGAGAGCTGGCGATAGAAAAAATTTATTGGTTCGGAGCAAATGACCTTTTTGACCTTTCGCCTTGGTTTTCCATTTTCGTTGTGCATGACTTTTTTAATTGAGCTGTACAATTAACAATTATTTTAAAACCAAGAACCAACGTTTAAAACGTGAATTTTTTTGTATCCGATTTAAATTTTTGGAACCGATGTAGTTTTCTTGAATCCGATATAATGTTTTTGTATCCGATGTAATTTTCCTTACAGTGGCGCAGTCAGCAAATTCTCGAGCGGGTCTCCCGATACCATCGTCGTTTTGCAATTCTTACTGTGCCAAGTGTTTCCCACACCGCGCCCTCACGCGTGTGATGTCGTGCAGCAGCCGTGATCTGACGCCGTACCGTTCTCTCTCTGTTGGCAGGTGAGTGGCGCAGCAGCAGCGCTGCCGGGCGCACGCCACGCGCCACGCCCACCACGGGGGCCCCCACGCACGCGGCCACGCACGCGGCCACGTTCGGCACGGCCGTGCCGCCGGACCCGACACGGAGAGCAGCCAGCGGCACAACAGCCGGCCGGACTCCCCGCCGACAGCGCGCCCACGCGGCACCTCTTAATCAATGCAAACACGGTTAACGAATCAACGGGAGCCCAATCAACGAGGCGGTCGCGGAGGCTCGCCCTGCGCGCTTATCGCCGGGCCCCGCGGCCCCCGCGGCCCCGCTCCGATCGAGAGGGAAGTTTCCGAGAGTTAGTGGAGGGCTGTCGCTGTTGTTTGTTGCGATTGTTTCGGCGCGCGCGTCACACTTTGTGCGCCGTAGTTAGCCATGCAAATCAGCCGAAGCGAAGGCTACGAGGAGGCGCCATGTCTGCGTGAGTGCGCGCCCCGAGTGGCTCTCTTCCGCTCGAAACTTTGTCAAACTGCGGCAATGCGCGCGGGCCCTGTGCTGTGCGTCCTCCGGTGCCCCTCTTCACGCCCCGCTGGCGTATGACGCGATTGGCTCGGTGAAGTGTTGTGCAGCGGCGCAGGGCCGCAGGGCCGGGCTGCGGGGGGCTCGGCGCGGGTGTGCGGGAAGCCGTAGGCCGCCGCTACCACCGCTGCCGCCGCTACCGCCGCTGCTGTTGCTACTGCTGCTGCAGCTGCTGTGGTGCCGCCGTGCAGCGCAGGTATGGGGCTTCCCCGCGGCGCAGCGGTGGTGGTGGCGGTGGTGGTGGTCTGGAGGTTCTAGGGTTGCGCCGTCACTTGTGACCCCTGGTGCACTCACACACACCCACACTGCCACGTGGTCCCCTGTCAAACCGCATGTGTGCAGCGGGGGCTGGAGAGACACGCGCGCCGGGCGACGGCGGCGGCGGCGGCGCCACTCATCGCCCCCCGGGGACCCCTCATCGGCCGTGTACTGCTTGTAGGGGCCGTGGACATCCTCCTCGCACCCCGCCGATGGTCCCGCCGCGGCGCTGTGCGCTGTGCTGCCCGCCGGGGCCCCCGATCACCATGTCCCGCTATTGGCGCCTCCCCCCCCCCCACCCCTCGATATGTTTGCCAAAGTGAAATGCACTGATTTACGGCTGTCCATGTTCTCGAACTGATGAGGCCGAACGGTGATAGATGGATGGAGGGAGGCACGGAGAGGCTGCAGGCCGGGTGCTGCGGGGGCGCGGGGGCGTGGGGGCCGCGGGCCGGGCGGAGGCCAGCAAGAGGCCCTTTGGGAGCGATCCAGCCTACGGCCCCGGTGGCGCGGCGTGGCGCCGACCAGATCATGCGGCGCCGCGCACACGCGCCGCGCACGCACAGCACACGCGCACGGCTCCATCGAACGTCCGCTTGCGAATCTGGCTGCCAAATCGGACAAATCGGCCCGCAAATCGGGACGGGGCTCCAAACAGCCGCGGGCGGCGCGGCGCCGGGCCTGGATGCGGTGCGTGTGCCGTTGTACCGTGTTATACCGTGCGCGGGGGCCGGGGGGGGGGGGGGGGGGGGGGGGGGGGGGGGGGGGGGCGGCCGCCAAATGTGGGGCGTACTGTCGTCACGGGGACCGAGCCCGCTGCCAGGGATGGGGAGAGTGAGCGAGACAGACAGAGAGACAGACAGACAGACGCACGCTGATGAATCGTGGCGAGATTTTGGCGGCTGCCGGTGAACACAACGCTTTGGCAAGGTAATACAGCACGACGGCACACCGCGGCATCGCCCCCCTCCCCCACTACCCCTTACCGAGCCCCGCCGCGCGGCACCGCACCGCGATGCGATGCGATCTGTGCACCGGATATGGAGAGCGAAAGGACTGCGTCACGGGCTGCGTCCGGGGCGGCGCGCGGCGCTGCGGTGAGTGTGCTGCGGCAGACTGCGGCGTGTGTTCCCTCTGCCGCCGCACTCGGCCCCGCGGACGCAGCCTCGGTGGCGCTGCGGCACCGCAATCTGTTTCACCAGTTATTGAGCCGTTTGGCATAAATTAGATGCGGGCCGCGATATGGCAGGTACTACAACGTATACACAGGGCCGCCTGCGGTGCGTTGACTCCCCGCAGGGAGACAAAAGAGTGTCGCCGCCACCGCCGCGCTGCGCAGCTCACGCGACCACGATCAGGTGAGTCTCGGATGACGGTGCCTCGCGGACTTTGGAGGGCGCGGGGGTTTTTTGTCACGGAAGCGGAGCCGCGGCCGACACGGTCCGCGTGACGTCACCCGCGGACCCACCTCAACTAGGCAGCCTACAGGGGCTCTAGTCGCGCTTGGTGCGGCCGCTGGAAGTGCACCGCCACCTCTCCCAGATAAGATCCCTCCTCTTGCACTTGCAGTACGCATAATGACCCTTTGTGTGTGTCGCATCGGGCCGGGCGGGCGGCTGCTTCCCAAGCCGGCCGTCGTGGGCGGCTCCGTGCGGCCGTCACACACACACACACACACACACACACACGTGTGCGTACTGTACGCGGCCACGTAACATTCTCACACAAGGAAGGAAAGGGTCGGGCGAGGCGGGAGGACAGCCGCGGCGGCGGCGAAATTCGATCGGAGTCGTCACACTACAACTTACTGTGTGTGTGTGTGTGTGAGTGTGTGTGAGTGTGCACGCGTTGTGCAACGCGAGGAGCGAAGCGAACGCCTGCTTTCGCACTGACGAATTAGGCCAGCGGCGGCCTGCCGCCGCCGTGCCGCCGCCGTCGACGACGTAAAGCGAGTACTACAGCAAGGCGGGGCGGGCGACCTGCTGCACCGTATGCGGCGCCGCGGGCTTAATCGAGCTATCCCTCCCCTCCCTCCCCCCCCCCCCTTTCTCTCTCTCTCTCTCTCTCTCTCTCTCTCTCTCGCACGCATTCTAATAGAGGTACCAAACCAACCAACTGGCAGCGCGGCAGCCGTTTTACTGCCCTGACGTCTAATTGCGACTTGAGCATCGAGGGTTGTTACGCCTGCAGTCGCCCCATTTGGAGTATATCGGCCGGCACGCTCGCCCCCCCCCCCTCTCTCTCTCTCTCTCTCTCTCTCTCTCTCTCTGCTCTCTCTCTCTGTCTCCGTTGCGTGTCCTGAGGGCCAGCGGCGGGGTCCTCTCCCCACAACTACTTCCTTCCCCGCGCCCTTCGCCAGGGCCCCAGCCAAAGCCGCAGGGCCAAGGGCCGCCGGGCCGCCGGCCAAGGAGGAGGGGGTGAGGGCGAGACACCCTCCCTCCCGGAGGACCTCCTGCAGGTCCTGGAGGACCTTGCCGGCAAAAACTTTTCAAAAGTCGCCGCGCCTTATCGCGACAGTCGTATAAATTAATTCATTAAGGACCTGACGCGGAGGAGCCCGGGGTCAGCGGCGGGGCTCCCATCTGCATTCCCGGCAGGGCACCGAGCAGCCCCTCGAATCTCCAACGCGACGACGCGTTGCGCTTCGTGCTCTCAAGCATTCCCGGCAATTTATTGAAATTCAAACAAACTGCGGATGATGCGTGCCATTCATTAAGCATTAAGCACCGCGGGGCGCGGCGGGAGGAGGGGGCGTGGCGCGGAGGGGGGGGGGGGGGGAGGCCGCGCGAGCGAGCCGGCGCGGTGCCCCAGGCGGCCAGGCAGGCAGGCAGCCGCCGCCAGGCCGCCTCGCGCCGCCGCGGCCGCGCCGCCCGCAGCCAGCCAGTGCGCGGCCGACTCCCCTCGCAGGCGGACCCCGTGCTGCCGCGTCGAGCGCTCCGCTCAGCCCGAGAACGCGTCTCGTCCCGATCTCTCGCGACCCGAGCGTTGTTGTGTGTCATCCCGGGTGTGTCGCCCCTATCGGATATCGCAGTGCATCTGTGCCGTGCAAAGTGCTGGTGTGTGTCGTTCCTTAATCTATGTGTACGTGGAGAATTCGTGCTGTAATGAGAGAGTTCCTGCGCGGAGTTCGAGCCCGGCGAGAGTGAGAGTACGAGGCCGGCGGGGGGCGAGACAGTGCTCTTGTGGTCCGCCCCCCGCGCAAGTGCTGCATCCCCCTCTGGATTATTCACACGACGGCGAGGCGACACGGGAGCCGATCCTCTTCGGCAGACGACCCCAGCAGACGACGCGAGCAGACGACGTGCCGCCGGGCCTTGCGGGGGCGGCGGGGGCGTGCCTTATCTCCAGGCTGCAGCCTCGCTCCATTTGGGCTGGGCTGACTTGGCGTGGCCGGGGGCAGGCAGGGCCGCCGGCGGAGGGGCC
Source organism: Megalurothrips usitatus (assembly GCA_026979955.1). Classification (NCBI taxonomy): domain Eukaryota; kingdom Metazoa; phylum Arthropoda; class Insecta; order Thysanoptera; family Thripidae; genus Megalurothrips; species Megalurothrips usitatus. Next base: position 8,278,210 of record CM049595.1, on the reverse strand, counting down.
GGGGGCGGCCGTACCGCGGCGACTGCATGTTGGCATCGGGCCCCGCTTCCCACGACATTATGTACCGGTGGGATGAGACGGGACAGGAGGGCAGGCCGCGTTGTGCAAGCAGAGAAGGTACCGCGCGCCGTGCCGCTGCATCGGTAGGCTAGGCTGTCCCGCACGCACGGAGGAACTCTCGTCTCGTCGCCTACCCGGCACGGGACTCCGCCGGTGCTCTCGTAGCTCTGTCTTACTCGTTCCGCACCGGACGCCACGTGAGTTCGAGAGAGACAGAGCACGAGCGCGGCACGGTGCGGTTTTGGCAGGACGGCGGTGCCGCCCACTCTGTGCACTGGGCGCGCGGCGACGACGCGGGCAGGCCCTGCGCTGCGTGGGCGCGGCGGTGGACATGCCGCGGCCGCCGTCGTCAGCCTCTGGGAAACCCGGGCGGCCGCGGCATGCCCCGGCTGAGCGTGAGCTGGCGTGAGCCCCTCCCGGCGGCTGAGCGGCTGAGCGGCTGAGCCGGGCTGAGCGGCTGAGCCGGCGTCTGAGCCCACCCACACCACACAATGAGGTGACGTCCTCGTTCGCGGCCCCGCACTGCTGCGCCGCGCCGCTGCACCGGGTAGCGTCGCCCGGCGTTACAGGCGGCACTACACAGTAGTGCGTAACGCGTTCGCAGGCCTCTGCAAGGGCCTGCAAAGGATGCGTTCGGAGAGAATACAATGGCGAGGAATAAAGGGTTAAAAAAAAAATAACAGCAACTTTTTCAAAAAATTGTAGTTGACAAAAATAGTGTCGCTGCACATTTTCTGGGGTTTACAAATTGCGGGAGGGATTCACTTTCACGAGATGTGCCAGAATCGAAGTCAGGGGGAAAGGGGCCGTTGTGCCATTCAGAGCACCTGCAGGGGGGAGGGGGTTGCTGCGGGTGCTGCGGGTGCAGCGGGTGCAGCGGGCGCCGCGGCCAGACAGAGGCCGGATATGCTAATCCGCCGCGTTATGCAGTGCCGGCCGCGCGGCCCCGCGGTAAGTGCCCGGCGGCCGGTGGCCGTGATGGCCGCCGAGGACCCCCCGATGGAGCGGTTTGGCGGCCACCGGAGGCGTCGTCCGGAGGCGCCATCCGGACAAGGTCTGTGGAAACGGCCGTCCGGCCGGCCGGCCGGGCGGCGTGCGCGCACATTGCGGCGTGTAAAGGGCGCGCGTCTGCGGTGGCGGCCAGTGGCCGCGGCCGTGTGACGCCGACGCCGCCGTGGCGCAAGCGGCGCGCTACCCACGCAACTGCGCCGCCCGGAGCCGGAAGGTACGGCCCGCGGCCGCGCGGCAGGACCCCGCGGCAGGACCCCGCGGGACAGGAGGGCGGTGGTGGCGGGGAGATTAGATACGGGCCCACAGGCACCCACACCGCCGCCCGCACCGCCCGCACCGTGCGACGCCGCGCGCGACGAGGACTCCAGTATGCTGGTGTCGGAGGCCAAATAAGGCCCGGGGCGTGAAGAACGGCGGCGGCCCGTGAATGTGTGAGTGATTGTACACCGCCAGCAAACACACGCCGCTGCCCCGCCGCCGGTTACGGAGCGGGACGCGTAAAGTGACGCAAAGGCGGCGGTGCCGGTGCTCCGCCCCGTGTGCCCCGTGTGCGTGATAGACGGGGCCGCGGGCAGCCGCGGGCCGGCAGGCAGTGATGGATCTGTGTCTACCGGTCGATGCGGCCTCGTCCTCAATGTGGCGCCCGGCGGCCCGCGGCCCGCACGGCACGGCACGGCACGGCGGGGGCGCCGCGGCACGGCTGCAGTCACAGCGAAAACACTTACATCGCTCTAGATTCGCGGCGGGGCGCGCGGGCGACCGGAGACCCAAGTGTGACACGGGGCTCCGGGGCCGCGGGCTGCGGGCTGGCGCCTGTGGCCGTGGGTGGCGGCGGTGGCGGCGGCGCCGTCCCGGACAGCTCCGGCTTGAGGCCGGGGAGGAAGCAGGGCGCCCCGTCACTGCTGCCCGTCTAGCCCCGCCGCGCGATGCGAAGTCCACCGCTAGGCCGGTTATTATCCCAGGACGAACAAGGATCGTTATGAGTCCGACCGAGGAGGGAGGAAGGGGCGTTCCGTTTTGCTCTGGACATCTTTATCCTCGTTCTCTCTCTCGCTCCCTCTCTCTCTCTCTCTCTCTCTCTCTCTTCTCTCTCTCTCTCTCTCTCTCTCTCTCTCTCTCTCTCTCTCTCTCTCTCTCTCTCTCTCTTTCTCTCTCTCTCTCTGTCCCACTCCTTTCCCGTTGCGTAACTCTCTCTTTCTCTATCTCTCGCACCGCACGACGCCCTTGTCTCATCCGCAGCCCCTCCCTCTTCTTTCTCTCTCTCGCTCGCTCGCTTCCCAGCCTTTACAGTTCGTTTCGGAAAACAATGGGGCTGCGCGCCGTGGAGACAGAAAGAGACAGAATCCTTGCTGGTTGTGCGCGGGCGGCAGGGGAGGGGACCCTCTGAGTGGGTGTTAGGAGGGGGAGGAGGGGGCGGATAGAGATTTTGAGGGCGCAGGCGATGGGAACAGAAGGAAAGAAAAGGACCGCGTACAGTGGGGGGGGGGGGCGAGTGAGTGAGAGAGAGAAAGAGAGAGGATTGATGTAGATGGCGTATTGTTTTGCCATCCCCATTCCGCGGACGGGGGATAATGTGGCGTTTTATGCCCCGCAACTAGCGGGAGGGAGCGGAGGGCCTTATTTCTATGTCACCGTCGTGGAAAAACTTTTCCGAGACCACCAGCCGAGGAGCCGGCGGCGGCGGAACGCTGTGGCGGACAAAGGGATCCCCCGCGGAGCCTCCTCGACGGTGTCCCGGCGATGTCTCGGCGGTGTAACGGCGGTGTCCTGGTGGCGTCTTGGCGGGCGTCACTTGGGACGTCATCGGGGGCGGGGTCATTGCACCGCTTCCGGTGGTCAGCCGGCATGTCAGCTCGCGTTCCGACACCTCAGCCCGCTGACAGCGCGTCGTCAGCTCCTGACGGCGGCCGGCACGCGCGCGTCAGCAGCACGTCCCACGGCGGCGGCCCGCATTCCCGCGCCTGCTGGATATCGGGTCGACGTGCTGACGTGCTGGGCCCGGCACCGCCGGGGCACCGCCGGGACACCGCCGCAGAGAGGATAGGGCAGGAATGCCCAGAGCCAGCAGGCCCGCGCTGCAATATCAGACCAGACCGTCTACGTGTTTTATATTTCCCGCCCCCCGCAGCGCCCTGCCGCCGCGGGCAGCACTTTCCGCGCCGATTATGTGCGGACGTGGGCCGCGCGCCCCGCGCCGCCGCGTGTGCCGGTTCCGCGTTCTAGGGCGGGCCGGGCCGAACGCGGCGGGCGGAATATCTGCCCCGTGTCCCTCCTGCCTCTGCCTGCGTGCCTGCTGCGGCCGGGATATCTGCCCCATGTCCCTCCTGCCTCTGCCTGCGTGCCTGCTGCGGCCGGGATATCTGCCCCGTGTCCCTCCTGCCTCTGCCTGCGTGCCTGCGGCGGCCGGGATATCTGCCCCGTGTCCCTCCTGCCTCTGCCTGCGTGCCTGCTGCGCTGCGGCCGGCGGCGTACTTGCGGCTCAACGCCGGCCGTCGTTTTCCTCGCCGGCGGGCAGATCGGGCAGCGAGTGTCATCGGGAGGAACCGGGTCACGGCTCACGGCGTGCATGTTGATGCACACGCCGCCACGCTGCCCCCGTGTGCCACATACTGGCGTCGCACGTCATGGCCGGCCCGGCCTGGGACACTGATATCGTGATGAGAGGGTATGGCTTCATTCGTCCTTGCCTGCGCCCGGGTCCGCCGCAGTGCCGCAGTGCAGGAGAGGGGAGCCCCGGGGCGGGATCAGAGTGTCCTCACCGAGTCACACCTCGGCAGGGCGCCGCTAACGCCAGGCGCTAACGCCTCCGCGGCATTCGCTGCTCGCTAACATGCAGGCCGTCGTCGCCGTGGTGTCCGTGTCGTCTGCGTCGTCTGCCGCGGGGCTCGGCTCCCGCAGCGCCGTGTCCTCGCCGGAAGTGGAGTTATGGAGGCCCGCAGCGCGGCCGCGAGTCCGGCCCACATCCTCCCCGGCCCGTGAGCTGCCGCGGCGCTGGCCAGCCGGGGGGAGAGAGGCGTCCGTCCGTTTTAGGCGGTCGTCTCTCTCTCTCTCTCTCCCGGATGGCAGTGCCGGGGGCGTCTCTGCGAGTCCGGCGGGGCGTGTGGACTTGACGACGGCGTCGTGTTACTGAACAGGCGCTCCCTCATCGTCGCCGACATGATGCACTGAAAGCCCGTCCGAGGCCTCGGGATCGTCGCGATGCTGCCGCCCGGCGCGGGAGTGGCCACCACCCCGCTGGGGCCGCCCCTCGGGGGGCCCTTGGCGGCGGCCTTCGCCAGGCTGGCGGCCAACGGTCTCGCCAACGGCGGCGGCGACCCGGCATCGTCGTCGCCGCCCGGCGCGGACGCCAACCACAACGAGGTGAAGAAGACGGCGACGGTGGTGCCGCTGACGTCGGCGGCCACCTCGGGCCGGCGCCACGCGCAGGGCAAGAAGCCCAAGCCGGCGCACCGGCGCTCCGCCAGCCTGAGCGCGCCGCCCGCCAAGCCCTCGGCGCAGCCGCAGGAGCAGCAGCCGCCCAGCCGGCGCTACGCTGAGATCGGCAACTGGAAGAACAACAACAGGTGGGTCCACTGGAGGTGTGTCCACGTCCTGGCCGTGACGGTGTCGCGTGCTGTCGTGTGCCGTCGCGTGCCGTCGCGTGCCGTTCTAAACTGGCACGGCCGGCTGGGATCGGGCGGTCAGCCCGTGCCGCGGTTTCCCCGGCGGCGCGGCGCTCTGGAGGCGACACGGCCGAGCCGACACGCCTCCCCTATTCGCCCCCATTTTGTGGCGACCGCCGCGCCGGCCGCCACACTTCTGTAAGCTGCCCGTCATACCGCGGAGGCCGGCCGGTCGGCCCCTCCGCCGCCCGCCCCGTCACGGAAAGGGAAAACCATCGCAGACTCGTTTTAAAGAGACGCGCGCGCGTGCCGGGACCGCGACCCCGCGGCGAGAGTCGAGTCGCGGCCGCCGTCATCTCCATCCTGACCGCTGCCGAGAGTGACTCGCGCCGCCGCGGCCGCCGCCTGCTTAGAAGCGAACAGCTTGCGCGTTCATTATTTCTAGAAAGCGGTGCGCTCGGAACGCGGCGGCGGCGAACTGCCGGCACTTTTGCGCGTCCACCGGTGGCGGCGGCGGCACCGGCCCGCGGGGTCACCATCGTCGTCGGCGGGCGGCCGGCGCTGACCTGGTGACCTAGCCGGGCGCGGGCGGCCGGCGGGGGAGTGTCCGGGGCGTGTCCGGGGCGTGGCGGGCCGGAGGTACGACACGGGGCCCCCGCTGGAGCGGCGCCGCCGCCGCGCCGTGCACCGCAGACAGTCTGCGCTGTCGTCTGCAGCCGTCACGTGCGCCGGTGCCGCCAGTGCCCCCCATTCCTACTCCACCCACCTCCCCGCCGCGGGGGCCGCCGGGGGCCGCCGGGGCAGTGTGTGACTTTCTCTCAGCGGCTCAAGGCCCCCTGCCCCGCCCCGCAGCTCGCGAGTGCACTGCGTGTTGTTGGTCTTGTTGTTGTTGTTCACGCACAGGTTGTGACGCAAGATCTCGGTGGCCGCCGCGGGGGGGGGGGGGGGGTCGGGGCTGCTGGGCTGGACCAGGCAGCAGCAGAGGCCGCCGGCACAGTGCACGTGCGGGGGATGGAGAGAGAGAGAGAGAGAGAGAGAGAGAGAGAGAGAGAGAGAGAGAGAGAGAGAGGGGGGGGGGGGGGGAGATTAATCTGACAACGATGACCACGTCCGATCCCAATCCGGCCCCCGGATGGCCGGCCACCGGCAGTAGTGTGCACCACCATCATTACTAGTTCCTGCTGGAGTGAGAGAGAGAGAGAGAGAGAGAGAGAGAGAGAGAGAGGAGAGAGAGAGACCGACAGTGGAGAGGGAGAAGAGGAGGGGGCGGTCGTTGTGTCTACCGATGTTCGTCCATTCATCCATTCAGCAGTCGGTCAGCGCTAGTTCGGCGGGTCCTCCTCACCTCGCCCTGCGGACGGCAGCAGTGCGCGGCCGGACTCAGCAAGAGTTGTGTGCCGCGCGGCACTTTTGTGTTGCGTCGCAGTGCTGCCGCTGTCGTTGCCGTTTCCGCGGCGAGTTGCGCGACGCGAGCAGCGCAAGGGCACGGCGAGGCGAGGCCCTGTGGGCGCGGCGGCGGCGGCAGGCGTGGCGTGGCGTGGCGTGGCGTGGCGTGGCGTGGCGTGGCGTGGCGCGGCGGGGTGTATCCTGCTCCTGCGCCAAGTTCCGGCGGGAGGCGCGCGGGCCTCGCGACGCTGCTGCAGCAGCCGCTGGTCGGGCGGCCGCACGGCCAGGCCGGGCTACACAACGGGGCCGCTGCATTGTGCGAAACTTGGTCTGTGCGCGATTCCAATGGGCCCGGCACCGCCATTAGGGCCCTTCCGCCGGGCCAAAGCTGCACCAGTGCTGTGCCTCCCGCCCGCTGCCTCTGCTCCCCTCGCTGCGACGGCGGGGCCCCCCAGTACCGCTCTGCGGGCAGACGGCCCCGCACTTGTCCACGAACCACGTGACGCTGCCGCTGCCGCCTCTCTGCGGCGCTATCAGGGCCGGCGGCTGCGGCTGCGGCTGCGGCGTTCACGGCCCCACGTGCATCCAGCCCGGCGCTGCCGCGCTGCATTGGTCCGCCCGAGACAATGGCGGTGCGTTCCGGAGCCCGAGTGTCACTTCCGGCGCGGGAGGTCGGAGCGGGCGGAGCTCCCGGGGCCCCGGGGCCCCCTGAGGACCTCCGCCGCGCGCCGCGCCCACAGGCCTTTGCTCTTGCCCCGCACTGTACCCGTTGTCTGCCAAAGCTGTGATTTACAGACGCCGCCGCCGCCGCCGTGTCCGATCCCCAAAGTGGAGTGCGCCTATCCGATGGCGGGCCGTGCGGCTGTCTCCGTCTGGCACGCCCTAACAAGCCGAGGCCGTCTCTCTTTCTCTCTCTCGCTCTCTCTCTCGCCCTCTCTCTCGCTCTCCCCCCCCCCCCCCCCCCCATATGGGATGCCCCGCGCGTCCGGGCCCGCCGCCGCCGGCTTATAGCAGATTCTGTGTTGTTGCTGCCATATCCTGACGAATGGCGCTCGCCCGTTTTTCTGATGGCGTCGTTGGCGCTCGGTCGGTGCGCGCGCAGTCCGCCAACCCCTTCGCTGTTGTTTTTGTGCCTCCGCCGGGGGCCGCGGGGGCCTCGGGGGCCCCGCCGGGGGCCGAGAGGGGATGGACGACAGATTGCCGCGGCGACTCCTTTTGTTGGCGGGGCTCCATATTCATCCCCTCCAGGGGGAGCGCAGGGGGCGCGCGTGTGTATGCACGTGGACGTGGTGCTGGCGACGGCGTCCTGCTGCCGGAGCACGGCGCCGACGTCGTCCTCATCACGGATGCGCGCGCTGCGGGGGGTTCGCACGTCGGCCGGTGCAGTGAATGGAAATGCACGGCGGGTGCGGGCGACAGCGGCACTGCGCGGCGCACCGCACACCCGCACGGCCGCAACCCCCACTTTCACTCTCTCCCCGCAGACGCGGCCCGCTCGGTAACGAGGCCCGCCCCGCACTCGGCCGCCACCGCCCCTAGGACGCCACTGACGCGCAGGGGGGCGGCAGCGAGATGCCTCCCTGCGCCGCCCCACAGTCGGGCCGCAGACTGGCGATGGGCGTCGGACGCAGATCCGCGCGGGCACTTTAGGCCGTCGTTGTGGCGCTTTGCGATCGTCCCCCCCCCCTCCCAACTCCTCCCCTCCCCCTCCTTCCCCCCTCGTTCCCCTCCCCCTCCCCTCCCCCTCCCACGCCCTCCGCCCCCGCTGGCGGCCTCAGGCCCGCGGCCATCTCGCCGCCACAGAGTCCCGCCGAGACATTTTCGCGTGGGAAATTTAATTGTCCAAGTTTGAATTGGAAGTGCGTGAGCCGGGGGCGGGGGGCCAACTAGGAGAGCGGGGGAGCCCGGCGAGAACAAGAAGAAGCGCAGTGCCGCCACGGCCAGTTGGAAGCCTATGCGCCCCGCAAAAGCTTTGCGGCGTCGCCCGCCCCGCACCAGTATCGCGTCTGCCGTGACTGCGGCCCCCGCGGCCCCCGCGGCCCCCATCCCCGTCCCCGCGCTCCCATTCGGGGCTGCGACGAGGGAGAGGGGGACCTCTTTTCACATTTAAATGTTGCCTAAACGCGGTAGCGGCGCCTCTGCCCCGCCCCGCTCCGACCCTGCCTTTGTCTCCTCTCTGCGCACAGCGGCAGCAGCAGTGGATTCGACCCGCATTCCTGGGGGGTTTCGCGCTTATATCGCGTTATCGGGGGGTGGGAGGGAGGGGGCACCCAGTCCTGAGCGGGGGGCGCAACTTTTTCACGCCAAACGGGGCGATGCCTTTTTGTGTGCGGTGATGAGGGGCGGGGGCTGCGGGCCGGGGGGGGGGGGGGGGGGGGGTATACGGGAGCGAAGGGGAAGGGAGGCTCCCGCGTCGAAGCCGTCGACCGGGGCTGAATCTGCTCACCGACGCCTCGCTATCGAGAGAGAGAGAGAGAGAGAGAGAGAGAGAGAGAGAGAGAGAGCGTTACATCCGGCTGCTAATCGTCGGCAGCGCCGTCCGTATTGGTATTTAAGCGCTACTTCCGGGGCGCTCGGCCGCTGCCGCCGTCGGAAAACTACGACACGATTAAGGCCTTGCTAATTTCATGCACCGCGGCGCAGGCGGCGTATATCGGGGACGAAAATATATCACCGATTGAATGAAATCGTGTTATTTAATTTCGATTCAGCACGGCCTGCGAACACCGAACCGAATGAATGTGATGTGTGGGGGTGGGGGTGGGCCGCCGCGCCGCCGCGCCTCGGGTGTGAGTGGGCGTGATGTGGAGGGCGACAAGGCGGTGCGCCGAGCCGAGCAGAGCCGAGCAGAGCAGCAGAGCCGAGCAGAGCCGAAGCAGGTCGGATCCATTATCGAGGCCGCCGCCCCGCCTCCGATCCCTCCGCCCGCGCGCGTCGCAAAAAAGGTGTCATTCTGCCTGGATAAGGTGTCATTTCGCACCGTCCCCGTTCGCGTGTATGTGTGTGTGTGTGTGTGTGTGAGAGAGAGAGAGAGAGAGAGCGTGTATCATGAGACGACCTGCTCGCCGCCGCCTTTTCTTACGCTTTTAGGGCGTGTCCCGCCCCCGCGGCAAAATTTCATCTTCCCTATATATCTGCCTCGCCTTTGGTCCTTTTGCAGGAAACGGAAAGAACGGAACCAAACGAAGAATGTATAAGCAATCCAATTCCGATTCCAATACAAACGTTGGTTTTTTCCCTTCCTTATAAGTATTTTTTTTTTCGATCCCTACTTTTCCTGCCAATGTTGTTGTTGGGCTAATCGATTCAGCCTCATTTCTCACGGCCGCAGCGGAGCAGCCTTCTGACTGACATAACGAAATGAAATGGGAGTCGCTTCCCGCAATTTCTCTCTCTCTCGCTCTCACTCTCTTATACACACACACTCATCGGATCGGAACGAATGCGCGCGGTGCCACCGATTGGCCCTTTTGTGGGTCATCGTTGTAAAATAATTTCCCTCCTGAGAGCGCTGTACACAGAGCGCTGTACCTACACGGGTCTTGCGGCGTGTCAGTTCGCCTCACCTCCATCACCGCCTTATGCACACACACACAAATGCGCACACGCAAATGCACACACGCACACCTACACACACACACGACATCCTTATCGCGTGTGTTCTCAATTTCCCCATCTCATTGCGCACGAAAGTGCCTCAGAAACGACACGTTTCCGGTGGTGGCCGACCGCCTGGCGGCCGGCGCGGCTCGGGTCGTGTCGGGTCGGGGGGCGTCGGCCTCGACATAACGATGCATTAGCCGGCCGGCCCCTCTTTGTCAGAGCCGAGCAGGTGTGCCTTCCCCCCCACAAGCAGCACGCCTCGAACGACGCGTTTTGTCGCGCGGTTTTCTCATGGTGCGCCGCGTCGCGCTGCGGATATTCGGGGCCGCGCTGCTCGCTGTTGCCGCTGCTGTTGTCGCCCCTATTAGGCTCTCCTGATGAGTTGCTCTGCTGCTAGCGGCGGCGGTGGCGCGGCTTCGTGAAAGTTTCAGACGCGGGCCTCGCGGGCCTCGCTGCCGCTGCTGCGTCTGTCGCCTCTCGGTGCCGTGCGGTGCGGGCGGCGGTGCACAGACAAGCAGCAAGTATAGTGCGTATTGCAGGCAAACACGCCGCGGAGAGTTGTGAAACCGTGGAACTGCATCTACTCCTCTCTCTCTCTCTCTCTCTCTCTCTCTCTCTCTCTCTCTCTCTCTCTCTCTCTCTCTCTCTCTCTCTCTATGACCCTCCTCCCCCAGCCGGGGTCGTGAGGCTGATCCCGCTAGCCGCGTTAGGGCCGCATTTTCCCTGGCCGCTGGGAATAAATAATCCCTCGCCGCGGCGCGTATCAGAGCCGAACCCTCCGGGTCCACCTCCGCCGCCTTCTTCTAATCCATGGAAATGACACGTCGACGGCCGCGCCGTCCTCCGAAATCACGAACGCGCGCTGCTTTACGTGTGACATGATTAATGCGGCTGTTTTGTTCGCCGGGCCGCGGCGCGGCGCACGCGCGCACGGCCGTGCGGTGCGATGGTGCAGTGCAGGTGCGCCCCTCGTAGCCCGGCGGCGTTGTCTGTCTCACTCTCCTTCCGTATATTTCACGCGGCGGTCAGAATCCGAACCCCTTGCGCACCCAGCCACCCCACCCAAGTGCGCAGCGCAGCTCAGAGGTCACGCGAGGCCATTTCCATAATCCTGACCGAGCGTGGCCGCGGGGCCGCGGGGCCGCGGGCGTGGCAGGCGCCGAATCCCGAACGCCCGCCCTCCGACCCCGTCACCGCCGGTCGCCGCCGCCACGCTCGGGTTTCACTCTCGAATATTATCGTGACGATTATCGCTCGTGCCGATTGAATCATGCGGAGCCGCCGTAACGGGTTGCAGCAGCGGCGGCGGTGGCGGCGGCGGGGACACGCCCTCTCTGCATTTCGCTACGCCCACGACACGCCGCGCGCCACTTCCACACTCCGCCGTCGTTCCATTCCGATTTCGATACCCGTCGTGGCGTGATGACGAGGCGTTACTAACTGCGTTACTAACTGCGTTGCCGCCCGCCCCGCCGCCGCTCTCCAGCCTTCGGGGCGACCCTCCCGCGGCCGACCCGGAGCGGAGCAGAGCGGAGCAGAGCCAAGAGTTTCATCCGAATCTCCGCTGCTCCTCCCGGCCTCCTCTCATCAAACACAGCTCGCCGTGGCTGGCTGGCTGGCTGGCTGGCTGGCTGGCTGGCTGGCTGGCTGGCTGGCTGGCTGTGGCTGGCGGAGCTCAGCGGCCCGCCGCGGACCCCGCGGACTGGACGGGGATTATTCTATCGCGGGTGGCGTCCGTCTCTGCAAAAGTGAGAGCCGCGGCGGCGGCAGCGGCAGCGGCCCGAGCGTGGGAACCCTCCAGTACTGTACAGCAGCTGGCCGGCCAGGGCGCCGCCTACACTGTCATGCCGCGAGCGCCGCGATAAGAATCAGACGTGTTTAGTATGTGATAAGAGACCGCGCGGCTCAGCTGGTGTGTGCGTGTGTGCGAATGAGCTCGTTTTAATATCACGTGGTTGCGCGGGTCAGTTCGTGATTAACAATTTGTAAAGCTGACACTACGCTTTTCCTGCGGATTGGCGCGCGCGTGTGTGTGTGTGTGTGTGTTGGTGTGTGTGCTTGTGTGTGTGTGTGTGATTGATGGGTTCTACCGGCTGCACTGACTTGCCGTGCTGGTCCTGGTCGCCTTTACGGTGCCACTCTTCTACGACGGCAGGCTGCGTAACTTCGAAACCTACCAGGAATGTATTTACATGCAGAATGCTTTTGGGAACTCAAAAAAGTTAATTGAATACCCTTTCCTATTTTTATTTATTTTAATTTTTTGGGGGAGAAGAAGAGTCACAATAGCTGTATATTTTTGGGGGAGTCTACTAGGACTACTACTAGGACCATGGGGATACCTCCGAAACATCTGTCGGCCGTACCAAGGATTCTGAAAGTTGTGCTTCCCTGAGTGGCCGCCTTGCATTGTCACCGCGCCGCCGTCGGTCCGCTTTCGTCTGCTGCCGCGTCTCCCCGGAGCCGCTCGGCCGCACGGCCGCGCTCCGTGATGGCTTGTTTTAATGCAATTCTGCCGCGCCGCGGATAGCAGGCTGTTGCTCCGCGGCGGCCGCGGCGCCTCGGTAGCCTTATCAAACATCCGCGAGAAACCGTCATCGCGGTGAAAGTGCCGCGACCGCCGCTGTGATGAGGCGTTTGTTCGCGGCGCTGCCTGCTGATCTCATCGCCGCTGCAGCACCAGGGGGCTGTTCATAAACGACGTCACGCTCTTACGCCAATGTTGTACCTCCTCCTCACCCCCCCACGGGGATAACCTAACCTACCGAAGCACTTATGATAGGACCGTCGTCACGCGAACCTCGACGCCCCTGTAAGAGCGTGATATCGTTTGTGAACAGACCCCAGCCGCCGGCAGCGGCCTCGGCGCCTGCCGGGTAGGCAGCCGCGGCCACCGCGCGTACACGCGTGCCGCGCGGGCCGGCCTACCCGGGCACTGCAGGCGCGCGGCCAGCGCACGGTAGCTTACGGTTGGAATTAGGACGTTGTGCGGAGCGAGTCTGGTGCCGGTGCTTGTGTGTGTGTGTGTGTGTGTGTGTGTGTGTAGCGTCATGTGTGGTGCCGTGCCGGCCCTGCCGGGCTTCGGCCGCGGCGGGAGGGGCTTCCGCTCGCCCCCTCCGGCCTGGTCTGCGCTTGACAGGTAATGGAAGGAGACATGCGAGCAGCCCCCCTCCCCCCTCAGCACACGGAGACACTGCGCTGCTACACTGGAGTCTGTGCTGGAGAGTGCGTACTGTCCAGGAGCCACTGCTGGAACGGATCAAAGTGGGGCTCGCCCTCCCGGCGCACACACACACACACACACACGCACGTAGACACACTTACACACACACACACACGCCGTGCCGGCGCTCGGCGTACTGTGCCCCGTCGTCACCTGACCCCCTGTATATAATGTGGCCACTGCCCAGCTCTACACAAAGTTCCCGTCACGGGTTGGTCAGGGCTTTACTGCGCCGTGTCGTGCGGGGATGCGGCGGCGCCGGCCGCGTCACTGCCCCTAAGGGGTTGCGGTCAGCCCCGCAGTGCTGCGTGTATGTGTGTATGTGTGTGTGTGTGTGTGTGTGTGCGGGCGCATCACCGGACGGAAATAAATCCGAGCCCAGGAGAGGGACCCCCTGGAGAGCGGCCAAAAGCTCATATGCCGGGCGTAAACAAACAGCCCCCCCCCCTCCGTTGCAGAGCGGGCGGGCACGGTGCTGGCTGCGTTGCACCTGCCTCCGCCCGTCCCGGCGGCGCTCGCACTAGTTCTAACAGTTTGTGCAGTACCGCCACTTTGCCTTGCGTTGCGTTCCAACGAGTTCCCCGAGGCGCGGAGTTGGTCAATTCACTTGGGGTGCCGGGCCGGCGTTGCTGTCGGCAAGGAGCTCTGCCCGCGGCTGCCTCCCCCGCGGCGCGGCCCGCAGCAGCGCTGGGCGCGGTCGATGCACGCGGCCACTCACTGTTTAGGATCCGGGTGCGTTGACCCCCCGCGGGGACCCCGGGGGGTCGCCGGCGGGGACCGCGGCGCGGGGGGCTGATGGCGTTGCCGTGTAGCGTGTTGCCGCCCGTAGAGCCGCACCGGCGGCCGAGTCGCGCGGGGTCCTGTGCGCGGCCTGGCCAAAGGAAATCGACCGCGGGAACCGACCGGGAACCGACAGAGACCCGACAGAGACCGCACACACCGCGGGGCGGCGGCGGGGGACCGGCGAGGGACCGGCGGGGCCCCCCCGTACAGTACCGCCCCGGCGTCGGACCGCTGAGGCAGGGACTCGGCGGCGCGCACGGGCAAGCGCGCGGGCTGCGCAGTTTTCACGTGGTTTTCACCCACTCAGCTCGACACACCCCGACACACACACACACACACACACACACACACACACATCGTCTGACCGACCGCGGTGATAATTCGGCCCTCACGGCGGTGCAGAGTCGTGTGTTGGCCGGCGACCAAAGCTGAACGGAGCTGAGCGCCGCTGAGCAGCCGAGCGCGCGGGGGCGGCGAGCGGACGGGGAAACCGATTGACGCAGCAGTGCGGGCAGCGGAGGGCAGGGGCGGGGGCGGGGGCACGGGGTGCGGCGGTGGAAGCTCTGGCACCGCGGCCACTTCTGTGACGCGGTTTGTGTGAGTGAGGGAGAGAAAGAGAGAGAGAGAGAGAGAGAGAGAGAGAGAGAGAGAGAGAGAGAGAGAGAGAGTAACACACGGGCCGAGGTAGAAGGACACTCCGGGGGAGCTGCCCCCGGTGACGACGCCGAAGCCTCCCAGTGACGTGCCGGACAGGGCTGGCGCTGCCGTCGGGGTGCCCCGCTGATGAGTGGTGCGGTGTCGTCAACTCTTCCGGTCGGCCGCATTTTTTTTTTTCCCGGAGGTGCCCTCCTCCTCCTCCTCCTCCTCCTCCTCCTCCTCCTCCTCCTCCTCCTCCTCCTCCTCCTCCTCCTCCTCCTCCTCCCCCCTCCTCCTCCCTCCTCTCCTCCTCCTCCTCCTCCTCCTCCTCCTCCTCCTCCTCCTCCTCCTCCTCCTCCTCCTCCTCCTCCTCCTCCTCCTCCTCCTCCTCCTCCTCCTCCTCCTCCTCCTCCTCCTCCTCCTCCTCCTCCACCACCTCCTCCCCCTCCTCCCCGTCCTCCGGGAATCGGGTGGGCGCTCGGTCGTCGTGGCCGCTGAGCGGACGCTGCTCCGCTGCTCCCCTCCACCGGCTCACGGCCCCCCCGATGATCCCCTTCATCCAGGTGCGCGGCGGGGTCCTGCCGGGCTGTGGCCGCGGTCCCTCGGGTCCCTGAGGCATTACGCCACACGCGGCCGCTGCCGCCGCTCGCGGTGCACACCGGCCGCCGCCCGGGTTCGGCTCCCAGTCCGTCGTGGACTCCCCCTCGGGCCGCGCCGTGCGCCACGCGGGCCATCGCATTATTCTGTCGCGCGTTCATTTCACTTTCAAATCGCTCATCCTTCTCTTCTCCGGGCCGCGGCGAGCGTGTGGGGCAACGGTGTGGCAGGAAAAGGGAAGGCGCGTGCGTGCCTCCTCACGCCCTCTCCGCTCCCCCCGCCCGGCCCGCGGGCCGCGGCACGCGCGCGCACCCGGCGTGTGGTGTGCGTGCCCGAGCACGTGTCCGTCCGCGTGTCGTGGCGGCCGCGTCTCAGGTGACAAGCGCGCGTGCCCCGCGGGGAGGTCTCTGCGACCGGACGCGCATTACGGACGGTCCCCGGAGTCTAGAGAAGGAGGAGGAGGAGGAAGACGCGCGGCGCCCCGTTTTTTTGCCGGCTGCCGGCCGGGCGGCTGGCGGCTGGCCTAGGCTCGGCTGCCCCCGCCGAGGGCCCGGCCGGCCGGTCGATGCCGTGCCGTGCGGCGGCGCCGTGTGTTGCGCGCGCACCGCCCGCGGGTTCGAATACCGGCGGCTCCGGTCGGCCAGATGATAGTCGGCATGGCGTGGGCCAGCGGGCCGGGCCGGGCCGGACGCGGCCCTTATGTCCTAAACTTGAATTAGTGTGACTCTCTGGTGCCGGCCGGCCGGCCACCCCTGCGGCCTCCGGCCCGGTGCAGGCGGTGCGGCGCGGCGCGGCGCCGCGGGGCACAGCCGGCGGCGGCCGGCGGCCGGGGGGTGGTGCCGCTCCCTCCGCTGCCGCCCCCTGCCGCCGTCTGCCTGTTCCCTCGAGGGTTGGAAGTGGAGTAGGGGGCGGTCGGGGGCTGCGGGGGTCGGCGGGGCCCCCGTGCGTGCGTGTCTGCGCCGCCGGCCCCGCTGGTTACCTCGGTTTGTTTTGAAACAAATCGATAAATAACGGACACGGCCACGCCGAGCAAACGGACGGACGGTCGGACAGACACGAGACGGGAAGAAAAGAGGGAATTATGGGAGAGGGAGAAATAAAACATGTGAAGAGTGAGAGGAGAGTAGGCGGGGGTGGCTGGCGGTGTTGTGGCAGGTGGGGGGGGACCGGGGGGGACGCGCAATGATGTATACCAGACCTGGTCGGCTTTTATATGTATTTGGGGAGCGCCGCCCCCGCACACACACACACACACACACACACACATACACAAACTCACCCCTACTGCACGCGCCCTTCACACTGGACTGGACACGTATCCCCCCCCCCCCTTCCAACGCTTCCGGACGCGTTTAATATATTTCATCACGTACGTATTTTTTTTTGGTTCCGTTATTTTGTTTTGTTTTTATTCTATGTATAATAAAAATAACAATAATTTTTCGATTTTGGCGCGTGGCGTGACGGATAACGGATAACGCCGCTGTCCGTCCGCCGTTTATCCCGTTGTTGTTGTCGTCCGGCCGGTCGCGCCGAACGGTTTATATAAAAAAAAATAAACACGCCCGAAAGAAAATAATCTGGGGCGGTCGTTATTGGCGCCCCGATACCTTTCCGGTATGTTGTGGTGACTTTGTACGGGCATCCCCTCCCCTCCCTCCCCTCCCCCCCCTCCCCTCCCTCCCCTCCCCCCCCCCCCCCCCCCCTCCCCTCCCCCCCCCCTCCCCACGCCGCGTACGTGTACACGAGTTCCTCTCCTACCAGAGTGGAGCGGCCGTGGTGTGGTGTTGGCGATGCAAAACCTGATGCATCCTCTGGCCGCTGCGTGCCGCGTGCTGCGTGCCGCGTGCCTGCACCGTGTCGTGTCGTGTGCGCGGCTGCTGCCCTGCGCTTCCTCTCCGGCCCCGCGCCACGCCACGCCACGCCACGCCACGCCACGAACGCGCAGGTGTCGGTGACTCGCGGGAAACATAAGTCGCCATGCTACGCGCGCGTGTGTGTGTGTGTGTGTGTGTGTGTGCAGCTCCGCATCGCATATTCAGGCCGTAATGGCGTCAAAAGGACCCCCCCCCCTCCCCTGCCTCCTTTTTGCCTCACGATGTGTGTGCGTGCGCCGTGTGCGTGTCGTGCGCCGTGTCCTGTTGTACCGTTGTCACTGCGTGTGTGTGTGTGTATGTGTGTGTGTGTGCTAGTTTGACTGCCGGTGAAAGCAAACCGCAGCGAAGACAAGCAGCAACAGCAGCATCATACACGGAGGAGGAAGGGCACTTTATCCCGATGCAGCACACACACACACGCACGCACGCGCACGCGCACGCGCACGCACACACGTACAGGTCTCGTCACTGTGTGAGGTGTGAGGAGGGGGAGGAGGAGCAGGGGACGACGGGGCCAGGGCTGTGCAGCACGGTGGTGTTCTGGTTTGGCGGCGGCGGGACGGCGGTTTCGCGGCCGCCAGCCGCCTCCTCCTCCTCCTCCTCCTCCTCCCCGCGGCCCCACGTCGCGCGTGGCCTTTGCGCCCTCCAAGTTCATCCTTTTGCGCCCCTTTGTGTGGCGGGCTGGGGGGGGGGGGGCTGGAATTCCGTACAAGTTTGGCCGGTGGTGCCCGCGGCGGGGCGCGGTGGGCCGCTGAGCAGCGCTCCCCAGCTGACTCCCGGCGGCCGCAGCGCAGCGCTGCCAACCTGCCGGCGCCTCGCGGCGTCGTCACGACGTGAAGCCGCGGCGTTTATTCCATCGCCCGGCGCCTTCTTCTCCCCGCCCTGCGGAGGCCACAGTGCAGCCGCGCGCAGCGTCACCCCCCGCGCTCGTTTTGGCAAGCAATTGACAACCATCGGCAGTGTTGGCAGCGCGTGTGGCGCGCGCACTCTGCCATCCTGCCAACCTGCCAACAGAACGCGTCGTCCTGGCGGTCTCAAGCGCAGACGACGTTGTCTGGCAGGTCGGGGATCCCATGCTCGCCGTGCGTCGGCCGTTTGCGTCTGCGTGCGTTACAAGTCTGCACGCCACGCAGACATAATCGAAGTCGTTGTCGCACAGCCGCTCCGCTGTAAATTAAGCTGTTAACCGGCGCTGCATTCTTCGCTAATGGCGCCCCCCCCCCCCCCCCTCTGCGCTGCGGTCTGGAGCGCCGCGTCCTGGCGTAGTACAGCCTATGGCGCCCTGCACCCTCCCCTTACTCCCCCCCCCTCCCCCTGTCTCTTTCTCTGTCCGTCTCACGGTTTGCCGCCCGTGAGAAATGTTCTCGGGAGAATGTCTCGCTCTCTCTCTCTCTCTCATCGCTACTACTAGCTAGCCCCCCCCCCCCCCCCCCCTCGCATGCATTTGCAGAGCTTGGCCTAAGAATAGACTCGGAATAGACTTTTCGCGACGAGCCGCGCGGCCCCGCCGACCCGTCCTGTCCGCCCCCAACATTCACTTCTCGGAGGATGACGATGATTCATGGAGTCATCACGCACGGAGGCCTCTGCTGCGTCCCCTCTCTCGCCGGTCCCGCCGCGCCCATGGACCGTTCCGGCAGTGTCTCCTATCGGAATGCGAGGCCGTCTCATGAGTCGGCCCCTATGGGTCCCCATGGGTCCCCATGGACCCTGCTTTTGTGTGGATGGGCATTCCTGTCTTGTCGCGCCGGGCACACTACCACACTCCCCCCCCCCCCCCCACCGGGTCCCGCTGGGTGCGCTTTCATCGCCGTGTCGTGTGTGGCTGCGCCGCCGACTCCCCTCACACCCCTCACGTCCCCACTCCGCATCATTTTTTGTCTTTTCCCGCCTACTCGGACGGCCTGTCTGACGCCGACGGCCCAAGTCTCCGTGCAGTGGAAGTAATAGAGGCCAGGAGGAGCCCTCGGAGGAGCCTCATTATCTATCTGGCTCGGGAAATTTCCTTCGCTTTGGTCTGCGAGGCCAAGGTCCAAGTTTCGGTGTCGTTACGGTCATTTCTCGTTATTGCTCGCCTGAAATATTTATTTCGGTGGCTTAAATACTTGCGGGTGGCCCAAAATTTAGGGCACGAGGGACCCTCTCTTCCTTGTCGGGGCGTTTCTTCTTCCTCTGAGGCCGAGGTCCCTGACCGGCGTTCCGTTTGTCTGCGTTGCGCGTCGCCGTGGCACGAGGCGTGTGGCGGCGCGGCGCCTGACAAGCGCTGCGCTGCGAGCCGCCCTGGCGTTGCACAATGTCGTTACACCTGCGCGGCCCAGCGCGGCCCAGCACGGCACAGTGCTGCCAAACACACCGCCGGCCCGCGTCACGTTATGCGGGGTGTGACTGCTCTCTCTAATTGGTAGCCGCGCTGTGTCGCTAACGTCCACGTGACACACACACACACACAAATGCACACATACACACACACACAGACGCCGCAGAGCGACCAGCTGGTCTCGGTCCGCGCCGCTGCGCGCCTGCACGCGGTTGCCATGGCGACCTGCACAACACACACACACACACACGGCGGAGAGTGCAACGCGCCCAAGGTCCCGCGGGGGGGGACAGGAGGAGGCGGGGCTGCAGCAGCAGCAGCAGCAGCCCGCGAGGCATGTGCACCGAGGCCCGGCCGGCCAGCGTGGGGAATCCACAGAAAGCGCAGCCGGGTTAGGCAGCCCGCGCGCGCCGCCGCCGTGCGGGCGGCCTATCCGCACCTTCACAGGCGCTGAGGCGATGAGGCGCGAGGAAACGTCGCCGCCGCGGCCCGGCGCAGCACAAGACCGGGGTGTTCTCTGAGGGCCGCCCGCCCGCCCCGAGGACGACGTCGACACATAATGACAGTCTGCGCTGCCTCCGGCCGCCTCCCAGCCGCCGCCTCTGTGTGTGTGTGTCTGTGTGTGTGTGTGTCGGCCGGGGCTCGACGCCGAGCTCGCGGAGCAGCAGCGCAGCGGCGCCCTCTGCTTGCTGGATCAGCGCGCTCTGTTCTCAAACAGTAAATAATACAGGAAAAAAAATAAAGAATCGGCAAGAGAGAGGCTCTTCTCGCTGTTGCTGCAGCTGTTTTCCTCTCGCTGACTCCCTTTTCGCGCGCGTCAGCCCTTTAATTAACTATTTTCCCCGCGCGCTGAGCTACGCGGCCCCCTCTTCCTCCTCCTCTTCCTCCCGGGGGGAACTTGTAGCCTGTAATCCCTGCGCTGTGGCACCAGGCCGCACCGCGTCGGTGCTCCGCCGCCGGTGTCCTCTCGCAGGCCGGTGCGCCCGGAGCCGGTGTGCCCGCGGTGTGCCGGAGTCGGGAACAGTGCCGGAGCCGAGCGGAGCCCCTGCCGCCTGCTGCAATCAGTGTGGTCTTAGGATGCCAATTGATATGCAAACGAGCCGCCGCAGCACTACAGCACTGCAGACCGGCGGCACAACAGCAGCAGGCTCCGTACCGGCCGCGGCCGCGGAGGCCTCTGTGAGACTCCGTGAGCTGCTGCACTAGACAGCGCTGCTGCTGCGGCCGTGCGAGTATAAAAGTGTGTAAAGGTGTCGCGATCCTCTGCACTTGTCGGGCGGTAGACGGAAAGTAAAAACTGAGTTTGAGAGACAGGAGGTGTAATTGCTGTTGCGGGGGGCGGCGGGGGCGGGGCGGCCTCTGATGAGCCGGCGGCGGCGCGGCCGTGCTCCTCGAGCAGCAGGAGCGGTGACCTTGAAGACGGCCGGGCCCGGGGCGGCCGGAGGCAGCCGGCCGGAGGCACCGGGGGCCCGAGTCGAGTGAGCGGCTGGCTCCGGCCGGCCGCGGCGGCGCAAGGGACCGGAGGAGGCGGGCGGAGGGGGGACGGAAACGTGTGTCCCAGGGCGGGGCGTGGCCGCTGCCGCCGAGGCCCCCGCCGTCCCTGTGCGACGGCTGTTGTGGTACCCGACGCGGCACGCGACTCCCCGCCCGCCGATCCCTGCCTTTGAGTCGTCGACATCGTGTTCGTTGGAGCCCAATGAGTGTCCCGCCGTGCCCCCGCCGTGCCCCCGCCGTGCTCCCGCCGCCGCGCCCGCGGACCTGGCCCACATCGTACAACTGTAGCCTGACCGCCGTCACGCTGTCAGGCGGCGAGATCGGTTTACCCCGTCTGTCGGATGTCGGCCGGTCAGGAGTGCGGGGCGTGGCGCAGTCGGCGTTCCTGCGCGAGGCGTCGGAGACACGACGCACGCGGTTCAAACTATTCGGCGCCAAACGTTTTCGTCGTTGCCGCCATGCGATTGGTTGGCCGCGGTTGGTAACTGGACACCGCGGCCCCCGCTGTACCTTCCCCCCCCCCCCCCTCCCTTCCTGCCTCTTGCCTTCACTTGTTACTTGCGGTCTGACGGCGGCCGTGCGCGCAAATGAAACGTCTGATCGCTAACCTCGGTCGTGTCCTGTTGTTGTTCCAGGTGAGTTGCCGTGTTCGCGACGACTGCATCCGCCGCCGCAGCCGCCGTGCGATGTCACCAGCGACGAGAGGGACGGAGAGAAACAGCGGAGTGAGAGAGAGAGAGAGAGAGAGAGAGAGAGAGAGAGAGAGAGAATGGCAGCCTGTTTGGTTTGTTACTGTGTAGCGCTGCCTGTGGCGCCTTGACAAAACGACACTGGCAAGCCGCTGTCGGAAAGAGTTTTGCGTGGAGGCGTCAGTCGACCACGACGGGCAGGGCACCCCCGCGGCACGGCGGCACAGTGGCGCGGGCGGGCGGGCGGACTGCAGACTTTTTGGCACACGGACCGTCGCCGTCCCCGGCCGCCCCTGAGAGCCGGCGAGAGGAATATAGACGTTGTTATGACTTCCTGGGCCGGCCGGGGCAGGGAGGGGGTGAAGGGCACCCCCTCCCCCCTCCCACGCGCGTCCGGCCCGCCGACCGTCGAGTTTGGCGGATTTGTGGGTCTCGTGGGGCGCGCGACGGCGGCGGGCCGGCGACGACGACGCCGACGCCGACGACGGTGTGCTCCGAGGCCCCCGGCGACGCCCCTCGTTTTTATGACAATTTGAGCGGTCGCGTGATGACTCCCGGAGGGGCTGCTGCTGGCTGGCTGCTGGCTGGCTGCTGGCAGTGGCGCCGGCTGCCGTCATCGCGTCTGCCAGCTCGGTCTGGCGGCCCCGATAGCGAGCGCGGGACACGGCGGACAAGTAGTGTAGTAGTCGTTACCGAACCGCGAGCGTCGCCAATATACCGGGCTGTATAACCCGCGGCGGCATCGCGTGGCGGCGCTGCGTCGGCATGCGAGCCTCGCGTATCGACGCCTTGCTTGGAGCCCATCGGTGCCACCGTGACGATTCTGTCGATCGCAGCGCCGAGACAAAATGCACCGCCGGGCGGCCTCTTCACGCCGCTTCACGCCGCACCAAGCCGCTATGCGATAAATTTCTGATGGCGGTGCAGCGCGACTTTTGCGAGGCGGACGACGGACGGAATGCACCGCCGCGTCGCCCACCTTTCCCGCGTCGTCCCGCTGCATACGATCACGATCGGCTGGCCGGCGGCGGCAGCAGCGGCGGCAGCGGCAGCAGCGGTCCCCACGCAGAGGAACGCCGTCCGGGCGGGATGCCGGCCGCGGGGGGGTTGAATATGTCCACGTCACGGAGAGAAACCGCGGACCGACTGCCGAGCTCCAGTGACGGCCGCGCCGCGCGCTGTTCCGCGGAATAAAGAGCCGCAAAATACTGAGCTCCACTCCTCCTCCTTCTCCTCCCGCAGTAAAATACTTTACGTGCTTTGTGTTCTCCGCTGCTGCTGCTGCTGCTGCTGCTGCTGCTGCTGCTGCTGCTCCGCGGACACTGCACAGCCCGCGCTGCCGGGGGGCTCAGTAGACACGCATACTCCAGCCCTGACCACTGTGGTCGCTGCCACTTCGAAATAATTATATATATATATATATATATATATATATATATATATATATATATATATATATATATATATATATATATATATATATATATATATATATATATATATATATATATATATATATACCACGTGATTCAGAAATGCCGCATTTTTTTCTGGGATATGCAATACCGCAACGCACTATATCCGTCTCTGACTGGCTCGGCCGAACACGTGAAAGAGACACGGCTAGTGCATTGCGGGTTGCATATCCAAGAAAAAACGCGGCGTTCCTGAATCACCTGGTATATTTGTTCCGATTTTCGTTTGTTTGAATCTTTGGCGCGCTTCCTGTGCCCGGCGCATATGCATTCCTCCTGGCGCGCACCTTGTGGGGGCGGCTGGAGAGTTACTGGGGCCCGTGCTGCAGGGCCGTGCTGCAGGGCCGTGCTGCAGGGCCGTGCTGCAGGGCCCAGGCCTCTCCGCCCTTTGTGAGCGGATGACGTATCGCTCTTGTCACGGAGACGGGGGCCGGACGGGACCGGACGAGGCGGGCCTAGCTGCATGCTGCGCGAGATTTATATGTGTACTCTCCACTCAGTCCGACGTCGATCAGAGGGAGCGGGAGAGAGAGAGAGAGAGAGAGAGAGAGAGAGAGAGAGAGAGTGAGAGAGTGAGAGAGTGAGAGAGTGAGAGGGAGAGAGAGGCTGCTTTTGAGAGCGTGCGTGCGCGTACGTGCACAGGGCGGATACACACACACAGTGTGTAGGTGACTGACATTACGTTTGCCCGTGTCATCATCCTCATTGTGTGTGTGTGTGTGTGTGTGTGTGTGTGTGTGTGTGTGTGTGTGATCCTTGCTCTCGATGCGACGTGTTACGTGTCCACACGGGGGGATGCTGCGACCTGGACCACGCAGGCAGGCAGGCACGGCGGCGCTCGGTAATGGATCACCTCTCACCTGCCAATGCGAGGTCACCTGCTGGCGGTCCGTTCGGGTCGGCCAGCCAGCCTTGCGTCACGTGATATAACGATCGTTTCCATGCCGGATGCCCGCGGCCACCGCCGCCGCCCGTGTGCGTGCGGTGCCGCCAAGGAGTTGGTGAATGGGTTCGGATTTCAGATATGAAGAGTCTACCACGCCGCCGCCGCCGCCACTGCTGGCGTATTATGGCGGTCGGAACGTGTCGACTGGGGCGTGCTGGCGTGCTGGCGGCTGCGGGACGCCGCGACAGGTGCTGCCGAGCGCTGGCTCTGGCGGCAGACAGACAGCCACAGTCAGAAGAGGCCCAGTCCGGCAGTAGTCCAGCTGCAGGAAATGGGCTGGCAGCAGAGCAGCCGCGCAGCCGCGGCCCGCGGGAGGTGCGAGGTGCCCTCCTTGACCTTGCCGCGTGGCCGGCGGCCGGCGGCACGCTCGCTCCGTTTGTTGACGAGTGTTTTTC